>CM059431.1:92236308-93436308 GCA_030390025.1 Squalus acanthias
ATTTTGGGAATTCAGATGCAGAGGTCAATGGGTCCTGCACAATTTTCTGTCCATTAACGGAAAATCCCATGGAGCTCACTGATCTCCACACCTGGAGTCTCTCTGTGTGCTCCCGATGTGTGAAGTTCCATGCCAGGCATGTGAATTCATAAATTCTACCCTACCATTGCATCACTTACATGTGGTGGTATCATAACAAAAATGGTTCACCGTTTTTCTCCTTCCATAAAGATTTGCCAAACACCTCTTCATAACGATAATCCTCTTTAATATCAGTCCTCATGTGAGGGGTTTCATAACTCTTTTTGTACTCTGTGTGTGAGAGAATGGAGATGGAGCACCTATATGGATATGGGATAGCGAAAGTCTGAGAACAATGAGATGACATGGAGATGTGGAGGAAACCTGTGGTCTGGACGGATCAGGCTCAGCTATTTTCCAGTTCCTTCATGAAATTCATTGTAGCCCTGACATGATGTACTAGTAATGGAAGGTAAACATACGTGGTCCGATGTCAATTAGCAAACAATTTTCCATTCCTGATGGGCTGAGTGAACAGAAAAAAAACAAGTTAATGCCTTGGGTGTAACCTGTCGGCAGAATGTTTTGCCAAAGGGTTACACCCAAAATTTTAACCGTTTTTTTCACAGGTGCTGACTGTCCTGCTGTGTATTTCCAGTAATATCTGTTTTTGTTTCAGATTTACAAAATGTTCTTTTTCATTTATTCTATATACATCTTGCTCCAGGAACAAAAACGTTCATTCCATTCTGTGATAGCCTTGGGGTTAGGTTTCACCTTCCCTGTTTGGGCGCTAAATTGGTGGAGCGGTTCGCCTGCCCATTCTAGAGCTCGTCTGATTTTCATTTCCATTGAAGTCAAGTTTCAATGGAGTAGATCTTGACTTTGTGCGATAGTGTAAAACAGTTGATAACAAGTCAGCAGCCTGGTTTACATCTCTCCTGTTTTTATTTCCATTGTGGTAACAAAAATCAGGAGAGATGTAAAACAGGCTGCCAACCAACACAAACAAATTCAAGATCTACCTCAATGTGTCCATGTGTAACCCAAGGTTTGTCATACAAATGCCTTTAAATCTGTGTTTCTGAAAGGACAATTGTGAGTGACATTTTAAATAAGCACAGCAATGGACCAAGAGATGAAGTGGGCTTTGGTAAATCCAGTGATGGCATTGCTCATCTGATGGTCTGAAGTGAAAAGTCTTTCCTTCTGATTATGTTATGTTAGGAGATCAGTAAAGATCCATGATAAGCACTCAGGTAGCTGTTTCCTTAGTCACAATTCTCTAAAGTGAAAATGTTTCCTTTGTAACACTTCACCAAAACATCATCCACGTGACAGTGGAATTATGGTTTCTAACTCCCTATCAATTACAACTGTAGAAATATATACACAGAGAGCTGACTCATTGGGGTTTTGCTGAAGCGTTCCCTATTGTGGATAATGTTTGATTGTACCAGTGAGAAACAGTACCAGTCAATGGTGTATAGCCCTCCAAGAGAACAGGCTACATTCTTCTCTGAATAAAGCTGTGATAGTTTTCTTCTATTACTAGAATTCAATCCCTGCTATGAACTGTTCAATACAGAGATTGTCCACTAGTCAGTCCTATGAGTGACAGATAAACAGATATAAACAGTAAACATTCAGACCACTTTCATTCCTAAAATTTATGTTAAATATGCATGCCATCAAATAATTACTTACTATCGGTGTATCCACTGGCAAAATCATTTGCGATCCTCCTCGCAAACAAAATCTAAAATAAAGTTTACAGCTATCAAATTGTATTAAATTGGATCTTTTAACTCTGGAACACACTAATCAAAGGCACTTTGATTCTATCTCACTTGGGTATGTTGAAAGGGATAAAACCTGCTTTTGGAAGACAAGTTTTTGAATTCCTGGGCAGAACAATTGTGGCCTCAAAGCTTCTCTGAAACTATGGGGGGAATTTTAACCCCAAAAAACAGGTGGGTTGGGTGGGAGGTTAAAGAGTTAAAAATCTGAATCCCAACCCCAACCCGCCTCAAACCCGCCCACTTCCGGTTTTAACAGAGGTGGGACGGGAAGTGGGCAGCCAACCCACTCGCAGGAGGCGGGTTGGCACTTTAAATATTATAATGAGGCTCCGTGCCTCATGGTGATCCATCATTTTAAATTTAACCGTGGGCGGGCAGGTTTCCCAGGCCTCAGGGAACCCGCCAGCTAAAGGGAGGCGAGGAATGCTGGATTCAGGAGGTAGGTGCCTTTCCATTTAACTGCTGGATCCAGCGTTCCTGACTTGCCAACCCCCCTGCGATTGGGCACCCCCAACCCTTCCGATCTCCCCCGCGAGGCCTCTGACCCCCCACCCCACGAGGCCTCCAATCTCCGGCTTACCAAACCCTGGTCACTGACACACCCCCCGGCCTTCTGACCTCCTCCCTCCAGCCTTCCAACCTCCCTCCAGCCTTCCAACCCCCCTCCAGCCTCCGATCCCACCTCCAGCCTCCTGACCTCCCCATTCCAGCCTTCCGACTCTCCTCTGGCCTCTGTCCCCCCCCATCCCACCTCCCCGATCCCTCCCTCCCTCCTCTCTGTGGCCTGGAGCCACAGGCCTACCTGCCCAACAGTCTGCCAGCTTCTCCATCTGGCTGGCTGCAGGTGGGAAACAGAGATTCAAAATGTTAATCAGGCCCTGCCATTAAATTCGGCAGGGCCCGAGGGAAACCCGTTCTCCCAAATTTCCCGACCACATTGCAGCGCCCACCCAGCTCCCGACCCGCCTCCAAATTAAAATTCTGACCTATGTCACTGAGCTGTAAAAGTACCACAGGCACATGGATTTTCATCTGGATCTGTGGAATGACTGAAATAGCTTTTGTGGAATTAATTAATGTTCAACCAGACAGTAAGGCGGAAAATGAGTCAAGTTTCTTCACAGAAAGTTAAACCACTAAAAATAAAAGTGTATTTCTATCCTGGGGAATGAAACAAGGTTTCAAGAGATAGAAGGAAACAGAATGATGTCCCTTGCCTGATCATTAATGGATCTGGCAGGTTCCAAATCGTCCGCTCCCCTTTATTCCCTTACTTCTTTATTACTGATGCCGTGGCCAGAATTTTCCCATTGCAGTGTGTGTGGGCTTGGGAGCAGGTCAGAGGTTAAAAGTGCTGAAATTGACAGCGTGTCGGGAACCCGCCGTCATCCTGCCGACTTCCGCATTTAACTGGGACGGGTTTCGAGGCGCACCACAGACTCGCTTGGGAGAGGCGGGCGACCTCATTGAGTTCATTAACTGCTCGTTGAGAGACCCTTAACAGCCTTTTTAATGTCAGGTTTCAACTTTAACTGGTTGCGCACGGGATTCACGGACCTCAGGAACCTCGCCTGTGAAGGGAAGGCGGGAGCTCAGTGGCCATTGTGCGAGTTCATTAAGTGACAGCTGGAAAAAGCACATAAATACACACAGCTTACACCTGCTTCCTTGCCTGAGGGAAAGGCTGTTGCTGACACTATTTTGTGCAGAGATTTTGCTTTCAGGAGTTTGCAGGTGATTTCTGCAACCTCTGAAGCCACTCTCACCACATTGCTAGTCACTATCAGAACATTGAAGGATTGGGCCTCTGATCTCCACTTTACCTGGCATCTATCAGATCAGCATGCTTTCTCACCTTGAACCGTAGATTCGGACCAAGTTGAGCCCCAGCACCAACAACACCAGCCACACCAGCAGCAGCAGCGGCCACAACACCAGCAGCATTCTCCTCACCGACCTGATGCTCCACAGGAGAGAGGGGATCAGCGCAGGGGTGCACTGCATCGGTGGCGATACCCCCAACACAGAGGACCTGGTGGACACACTTTACCAGTGACTGTCAAAGTCGCCACTGCCCTCAACTTCTTTGCCTCAGGCTCCTTCCAGGGATCTGCAGCAGACATTTGCAGGTACTCGCAGTCGGCCGCCCACAAATGAATCACCCAGGTGACCGATGCCATGTTTC
Source organism: Squalus acanthias (assembly GCA_030390025.1). Lineage (NCBI taxonomy): Eukaryota > Metazoa > Chordata > Chondrichthyes > Squaliformes > Squalidae > Squalus > Squalus acanthias. Next base: position 92,240,317 of record CM059431.1, read on the forward strand.
ACAAGTCAGCCACTTATGTTAACTTTGCCACTGATGAAGCCAGTGTTACTGAGCGAGTACTCAGCTTTGTGGCTCTGGCTGGCTTCCCACAGGTGCAGGGCATCATCAACTGCACACATGCGGCCATCAAGGCACCCCCCACGTCACCCAGGCGTGTTTGTGAACCGCAAGGGCTTCCACTCCCTCAATGTGCAGCTCGTCTGCAACCATAAAAAGATCATTATGCATGTGTGTGCCAGATTCCCTAGGAACTGTCATGACTCTTTCATCCTGCGCCAGTCCACCCTCCCTTAGCTCTTCGCACCTCCAAACAGACTTACTGGCTGGCTCCGAGGAGACAAGTGCTATCCACTGAGGACGTGGCTGATGACACCCTTGAGGACGCCAAGCAATGAGGCCGAGGAGTAATAGAATGAGAGCCTCATGACGTCCAGATGTGTCATGGAGCAGGCATATTGGCATGATGAAGATGCGCTTCAGATGCCTTAGCAGATCTGGAGGAGCCCTTCAGTACGCACCAGCCAGGGTCTCCAGAATCATCATTGTATGCTGCGCGCTGCACAACATAGCGCAGCAGCAAAGATTGGAGCTGCAGGAGGAGCAAGGCGCAGAGCACACAGCCTCTTCGGAGGAGGAGGAACAGGTGGAGCACGAGGAGGAGGAAGAGGAGGAGGATGAGGAGGAACCTGAGTTACAGATGGCACCAGCATTGCTGCTTGGGAGGCCCAGGACCTGTGCACCCATATGGCTCCCAGATGCTGTACCAACATGCCCCCCTCCACAAACACCACAAAGCAGTCCTAAAATGACCAAACCATTCCTGTCAACCAAACCCCCATTTCTCGAGGTTAATTAATGTCTCGCCATTCACTCCAAGTGACAAAGCCACTTCCCAGGTAGCAGGCAAAAATGGACAAGACCGGAAAGTAGTGCAAAGAAATAAATGCATGTGCGTCATAAATAGAACTGAAATTTAACACTAACATTTTGGCAAACACCCACGTGCATACCCTTGTGCATCTACGATTGTGTCTTTTTTCTTTTCCAAGTGCATCTATGAGGTCCAACCCCTGTGGCTTCAGCAGAGGTAGAGGCAGGCTGCTCACTTCCCTGCTGTGACTGCTTTGAAACTTTTGGCGGATGTCCTCTGGGTTTTGGAGCCTTTGAGGGCCCTGCTAAAGACTGATCCTCCTGCAACTGTGCAGGGGCAGACTCGGCCATCGGGATCCGAGGTGGCATGTGGGGCTCTGACTGAGGGGGAGGCAACGGGGAAGAAGTGTGAGCACTTTGAGCAGAGCCCCACTTCCATGTCCCCTCTCACCATCATCCCTCTCATGGGCCAACCGTACTTCCCTGCTAGCAAGGAGCTGGACAGCACCTTGCTGCACATCAGTGGGGTGATGAACGCCCAAGTCTATGTTGGTATCCCTCCTAGAGATGAGGTCAATGAGCGTCTGCAATCTGTTATCCTCATTCGACTGGCGCACTAGCTGCTCCATGCAGGTGGCCATCCTTTCCATGGAACAGCACATCGTCGCCATTGCCTGCGAGATGGTGCTGCTCATATTGGAGATGGACTCCTCCATTCTCTGGACAATCGCGCACCTCGCGGCTGGAAAAGCTGCCAGAGCCTCGCGCATTTGTTGCTGCTCCTCCAAGATCAATCTCTTTGTCAACGGCCCCCGAGGTTCAGCAGCTGCATCCAGCTGAGCAGAGTTTGGAGCATCCTGCGCCCTCCGCTACCTGGCCCGCATGCACCCGCCCGGACTCCAGGTAAAGATTCCCGCCCGTGTTTCAATAGATTAAACTCACCTCCTGTTAAAGAGAGATAACATAGATGAACATTGCATAAGTAGATCAGATGCATCTGCGGTATTTGTTGTTTATTCTTTGAATAGCACTTTGTATATTGTGTACTTGTGTTATGTGTTTGCATGTTGAAAATCTCAAAGAAAATGTTTATATCTGCCTGTATATGTACGAGTGGATCTTTTGTGGCATGACAAATGGCAAATAGGAGAATAGGGTCTCTCTCTTAACTGCCTCCATTATCTTCATGTTTCTGTTTCTCTGTCTCTCATTTTCCACTTCTGTGTCTCTTTCTCTTCACTTCTGCTTCTCTCTCACTCACTCTTTTATTTTCCATCGCTCTCTATCCTCTTCGAATACTCCTCCTTCATTTTCTTTTCTTCTTTCCTTTCTGGTCAGAGGAACAGCATGGCGTGGCATGGTATAATGAGTGTAAGCTGCATTTCCAATGGGAAGTGCAGAGAAAATGTATCCCTCAGTCGCCCCCTTCCAATACTTCCCATCGCTCATGCTTCCCCCTATCCTATCGCATCCGCTACCACTTTGCCTGCACACTACTCCCACCCCTTCCTACTACCTCCTTACTCCCATTACTACCCCGACCACTTCCCCTTTGAGCTGCTTGCTCAATTCCTATATCCTCCCCTCCCCTTTACCCTGCTGCCACTCACCTCAGCCTTAACCTTCCATCCACTCACCGCACTCCTACTCTCTCTCTTCCCAAGGGTGGGTAGCAAGAAGCAAGGGGCACCCTCAACCTGTTTTCAACCTCTATTCCTCCTTCTATCCTCTCCTGCTATGCTTTTCTATCAGAGGTTTTATTTGCTTTCAAAATTCAACCTTTTTCAAAAAATTAAATTAAATTAAAATTAGGAAAAATAGGTCTTCCCTCTCTTATGTTTATGTACATGTCTCGCAATTCTTTTTGAAGTTTATAGACTATGAAACAAGAGCTACAACTGTACCAAATTTAATACAATGTCAATAATGCCAACCCCACCGTCTCATAAATCAAGAGATAAACTCTTAAAAATCAAGAGATTTGGTGTCGAAATCAGGATTGCTATTTTTTACAAACATAAACCAATACAGATGTATTGACAGTTGGTAAAACCTCCTCAGTGGCTTAGTTAATTTCTATCAGGTCAGAGCTCTTTACAAAAACTATATTACTGCATCTGAAAATGCTTAACAAAAAACTTATTAAAAATCCTACCTGTTATCACTACGTTGCTATGTTTAAGGTTACGATGCAGTGATTCACGCGGGCTCTGCAGCCAGTCTGAGATCAGGCAGTTCATTCCAACGACTCGAGAGTTTACAAAGTGCCAGCCCTCGAGCGCTGTTCTCACACCAAGCGGGTAGGCCCGAGTCCCAAACATGACTCTGAGATTGCCGGACAAACTGGCACAATGCATCATGGGTCGCAGTCATGAGCCAATCAGGACATGGGACACTGCAGTAAATCAGCTGCATCAGTACAGGAAATAGCAACCAATCAACGTTGGCTAAATAGGTCTTCAGGCTCCCACATAGGGGTACACACGTTCAGAAGCACTGATATGCCTTGGTATCAATCACTCCGAAAAAAATCCTGAAAATTTGGAGTTCCATTGTGAGATCATGAGTGATGCTTTATTTCACTCAGAAATCGCATTTCTTGCGATAAGTTTGCGAGTGTTAGCAATAATGCAATGTAGATATCTATATAAATATATTAAAATCTTATATCTATACATACTTCCAGTCAACTTTTTCATTTTAAATTCCTATGTCTACAATTAATATAGAAACTATCTATATAAACTTGTCATGCTGTAATTGCACCCTCCTCCCAGTTACCTTATTAAAACTCTTCATAACTTGGAGCATCTCAAGCAGATTTCCTCTTAACCTTCTCTGTTCTAGTTTAAAGAACCTCAGTTTCTTCTGACTCTGAGGAGTAAACCCTCTCATCTCTGGTATTATCTTAGTGAATCTCTGCTGTACACTCTCCATGGCCTTGACATCCTTCTTAAAGTAAGGTGTCCAAAACTGGACACTTAGGTCGGATTTCCCTCTGCTTGCACTTGGATATAAAGGATTGTTTGGGTGCAGCATATAGAGGAATATCAGGTGAGTAGGATCGCTCGCTCATAACGATTTTCCATGTGTTGAAGATAACAGACAGAAGATCAGACAATCATGCGATGCTCCCCATCTGATTTTCCTCTATACACTGAGCCCAAGTCATAGAGTCAGAGTCAGAAAGACACAGAAGGAGGCCATTCGGCCCATCCAATCCATGCCGGCTCTCTGTACAGCAATCCAGTCAGTCCCATTCTCCCGCTCTATCCCCGTAGCCCTGCAAGTTTATTTCCCACAAGTCCCTATCCAGTCTCCCCTTGAAAACATTGAGCGTCTCCGCTTCCACCACTTCCATCGGCAGTGAGTTCCAGGTCCTCACCACTCGCTGCGTAAAAAAGTTTTCCCTCACATCCCCCCTGTATCGCTTGCCCAAAACCTTAAATCTGTGTCCCCTAGTCCTTGTACCATCAACTAGTGGGAACAGCCTTTCCCTGTCTAGCCTATCCAAACCTGTCACAATCTTGTGCACCTCTATCAAATCACCCCTCAACCTCCTTTGCTCTAATGAAAACAAATCCAGCTTCTCCAACCTGTCCTTGTAGCTAAGATCCCCCATCCCCGGAACCATTCTGGTAAATCTCCTCTGCACCCTCTCAAGTGAGCATTATCTCTTTGCTTCAGTACTCTGTACCCTATTTATAAATCCAAAAATACTACAAACTTGTTTTCAACCACTTTATCAATATGTCCTACAAAAAACGTTACTTAGCCTAGAATCTAAGTACAGTACTTTCTCACAGCAAACCTGAAAATCCTGCATCGAGTTTATTTATCTTCACACATGACAACTAAATGAAAGCATGAGAGATATAATAATTGGTATAACTTAGACACAGATGCTCATGTAAACAGGGATCAGTAATTGGATGCACAAATATTAAAGGACATTCCTGCTGAATCCAGTCTGACTTGTTCACTAGTTCGATAACACAAATATACTTTGACCAACACGCAAATATATTTTTTTAAACTTTTACAAACGCCAGTTTAGTAAAATAAATTGGCCATGCGTTTCCGCTTTGGGTGCAATTGTCGATCTGGGTGCAAATTGTGTTCAAAATTACGCTAGTTTTAAGAAGTGGGATTCTTTTTGCTCAAGTTGCCCCTCAAACTCATTAGCATGGATAGAGAATTGGCTAACTAACAGAAAGCAGAGAGTCGGGATAAATGGGTCATTTTCTGGTTGGCAAACGGTAACTAGTGGGGTGCCACAAGGATCGGTGCTGGGGCCCCAACTATTTACAATCTGCATTAATAACTTGGATGAAGGGACCGAGTGCAATATAGCCAAGTTTGCGGATGATACAAGGATGGATGGGAAAGCAAGTTGTGCAGAGGACTCAAAGAACCTGCAAAGGGATATAGACAGGCTAAGCGAGTGGCCAAACATTTGGCAGATGGAGTATAATGTGGGAAAGTGCGAGGTTATCCACTTTGGCAGGAAAAATAAAAAAGCAAATTATTATTTAAATGGAGAGAGATTACAAAATGCTACAGTTCAGAGGGACCTGGGGGTCCTTGTGCATGAAACACAAAAAGTTAGCATGCAGGTACAGCAAATAATCAAAAAGGCAAATGGAATGTTGCCGTTTATTTCAAGGGGGTTGGAGTATAAAAGCAGGGAAGTCCTGCTACAACTGTACAAGGTATTGGTGAGACCACACCTTGAGTACTGCGTACAGTTTTGGTCTCCTTATTTAAGGAATGATATACTTGCACTGGAGGCAGTTCAGAGACGATTCGCTAGGTTAATTCCAGAGATGAGGGGTTTGACTTATGAGGAAAGGTTGAGCAGGCTGGGCCTATACTCATTGGAATTTAGAAGAATGAGAGGTGATCTTATCGAAACATATAAGATACTGAGGGGGCTCGACATGGTAGATGCAGAGAGGATGTTTCCCCTCATGGGGAAATCTAGAACTCGGGGGCACAGTCTCAGAATAAAGGGTCGCCCTTTTAGAACTGAGATGAGGAGGAACTTCTTCTCTCAGAGGGTCGTAAATCTGTGGAATTCTCTGCCCCAGAGAGCTGTGGAGGCTGGGTCATTAAATACATTTAAAGTGGAGATAGACAAATTTTTGCAGGATAAGGGAGTGAAGGGTTATGGGGAGTGGGCGGGGAAGTGGCTTTAAGCCCAAGATCAGCCATGATCTTATTGAATGGCGGAGCAGGCTCGAGGGGCCAAGTGGCCTATTCCTGCTCCTATTTCTTATGTTCTTATGCTCTTATGCATATTGCCGTACGTAAAATCTTCCATGAATCAGCACAATCGGACAGCATTTTAGAAAGTAATTTTAAAAAAAGTCCTTGATATATTTAAATCTGGTGCAGATTTATTAATACAGCTAAAAATGGCTTTATCACAAAATTAAGCAATTTTAATCAGGGTCCACCACCTGTGAGTAGCCTGATTTTAAATAACTGAAAATGACCTAAAAAAACTATACAGAACCATTTGCTAGTTATATTCGGCTACAGTAGTCAGTTTCTTAGGAAACTAAAGCAATATTTAAAAGCTTTTGAAAGGTGCCTATTAGTGCCCTTCACCTAAAAAAAAATTAATTTTAAGAGCCTCCTTGAAGGTCTACAAACAAGTGCAATTAGCAAAAACTCGCAATGCTGATTTATTCGATCTGGGGACGCGGCCAGTTTTATGGGCGGGGCCGGCTTCTCGTGTGATGTTTTTTAAACTAGCCGAAAATATTGCAGAAACTCGATTTGCTCTGAACATAATTTGCACTTGAAATTCCTCGATCTTTGGCGCTGGTTTGGCTGATTTCAGGTGAATTGCGCTAAAGAAAACAGGGCAACCTAGCGGAAACTCTAGGCCATTATTCTTTAACTTTAAACACAAAAGAGGGTAAGGGTAAATGTTACCATTTGATACTCCAGGCACAGAGCACAGTGAAGGGAACTTTTATTGGAAATTCCAACTGAGAGGGCAGTTAGCCTGATTTGCAACCCTACGATTTTCTGTCCATTAAAATTAATAACTGGCATTTCATGCGACACAAAAACTTAGTGTAATAACCTCTGCAGCAGGCAGTGAATCAGGTGCATTGACCTCTGTGGGCTGTGAATCGGGCGCGCTGACCACCGTGGGCAGTGGTTTGGGCACACTCACCTTCTCACACCGTAAATCGTGAACACTAACCTCCGCGGGAGTGATTAGGGCATATTCACTTTCTCACACCGTGAATCGGAAACACTGACCTCTGCGGGCAGTGATTTCGGCATACTCAGCTTCTCATACCATGAATCGGGCACACTGAACTCCATGGGCAGTGATTTGGTCACACTCACCTTCTCATACTGTGAATCGGGCACACGGGCAGTACATGCGTGATTCACTAAGTAGGGTTAATGAAGGAGGCTCCCGCTGGTGACGCACATACATAAAATGTCCCCCTTTAAGCCAAACATTACATTTTCTTGGCCCTGTAATATTACAGCCCTTTCTCCACTCCTGGCATGGAGTCTCACTAGGTAAGACCGCAAGTCACAGAATTGTCCCTGTAGTATTATAGCTTTAGCTCTGTTCATGTAACCATCTCATGAGGCTCCACCCTGGGAGCTTTGCCTTGTAAAATCGGCCCTCAAAATGAAAGACGTATTGGTGCTGTGTACAGCATTGGTTACACCCCACCTGGAGCAATGTGTGCACCTGTGGTCATCTAATGATAGGAAGAAGGTTATTGGTCTTAAGTGCACTACACCTTTAAAGACTGCAGCAGCATTTCAACTTACTCCTCCAAATGGGAGTGCATGCAGCTGCAGCCCATAGACACGCCATTTGGAGGAGCCGTGATTGCATGCATACCCACTTGGAGGTGGGAGTTGAACCTGGAAAAATAGGCAGGTTCAGGTTCATTCAGATGGTGCTTGGGCGGGGAGTGGAGTTGGGGGGAGGTGTGCGGAGGGTGGGGGAGAGCAAGGGAGGGAAATTAATCTCATCACGTTTAGAAACAAATGCTGATTTACACGCACACACGCATAAGTTCACTGGTGACCGTGGACAGTGTCCATAACTAATCAAGGAGATTGACCCTTTAACTCCTAGTGCCACACATACTTACTTCACCTTGTTTCAGCAGTACATCGGGCAGATCGGGCCGGATCGCGGCTGCCATCGGGGACCAGGTAAGTTTTGCCCTTGCAGAGCCTGCAGCGATGGCCCTTCCCTTTATGGGAGGGAAGGAGCCTTCCAACTTCCGCCCCGCCTGCTGCCTGTTGCACTCCAGGAAGGAAGTGGAGCGCTTGATTTAGCTCTCCACATCCATCCTGGAGCGCAAAACCAAATTTTTTAAAAGTTGAAGAACATTAGCACCTGGCTAATATCTCACCTTGGTCCTCAGAATTCCACCAAGATCAGCCCCAACACCAGCATCACCGGGCACACCAGCAGCAACAACAACAACACCAGCCTTCTCCGCAATCACCTGATGCTGCACAGGACACAGGGCATCAGCACCCAACCACATTGCTGCCCGGGCCGCCAGGGATGACCTCGCCATGGCCAGATTTACTTCACTTGATGCTGCACACCCTGGCTGCCACATGATGCGCCAGGTTGGCACCACCCCACACCAACACCATAAAGCATCCCTACAATGCCCAAGCCATTCCTTTCACACTCGTCACCATTGCGGGGGCGGGGCGGGGAGCCAATACCCTTATGTCTCACCATTCACTGCAACTCACTAAGCCACTTCCAAAGGAGCGTACAAATCTGTCCAAGAATGCAAAGTGCTGAAAATAAAGGTTTCAAATGTTTGACAGCACATTAACAGAAACTTCATATGAACATTGGCTAAACCACCCAAGTGCCTACCCTTGTGTGTTGTTAGTTGGTATGCTTGCACTAGGATGAGGGTGAGTGTGAGGGGTGGCTAGTCAGATGGGGAAGTGATAATGTAGATAGAGAGGGATGGGTGGAGGTGCAAGGTAAGTTGGTGTGAGTAAGGATGTGCAGGAGTAGGGTAGGGAAGGCAGAGTGATGGGGATGTGATGAGTGGCACAGCTGGATGAGGTTGAGTGTGGCTTTGTATTAACGTTTTGTGATCTACTGAAATCATTGAAAGGCTTGCACAATGAGATGAATGACCAAATAATCTGTTTATGGTGGTGTAGGTTAAATTGATGATGTTGAAAGAACAAAATTAAAGGATTTTAGACAGTCACAAATTTTTGTCCCAGTGTTTTGGGGATTAACTTCCATGTTCCCCTACATTTTTCTGTGAAAACCATAAATCAGTGTTCTTTTGAATAATACGATAGCAAAATACTGCGGATGCTGGAAATCCGAAATAACAACAGAAAACGCTGGAAAAACTCAGCAGGCCAGGCAGCATCCGTGGAGAGAGAAAGAGAGTTAACGTTTCAGGTCGATGACCTAGTCCACTCCTCTACCACCCCCAGCACCCCTTCCCCTTCGCCCGGCACCTTCCCGTGCACGCGCAGGAGATGCAACACATGCCCTTATACCTCCCCTCTTCCCACTGTCCAGGGCCCCAAACACCCCTTCCAGGTGAAACAGCGATTTACTTGTACTTCCTGCAATTTAGTATACTGTATTCGCTGCTCACGATGTGGTCTCCTCTACATTGGGGAGACCAAAACGCAGATTGGGTGACCGCTTTGCGGAACACCTCCGTTCTGTCCGTAAGGGGGACCCCGAGCTCCCGGTCGCCTGTCACTTTAATTCACCGCTTCACTCCCACTCTGACCTCACCGTCCTCGGCCTATTACACTGTTCCACAGAAGCGCAGTGTAAGCTCGAGGAACAGCACCTCATCTTTCGTTTAGGCACGCTACAGCCCTTTGGACTCAATATCGAGTTCAACAATTTTAGATCATAACCTCAGCTCCAATCACATTTATATTTTATTTTTTCCACCCTTTTATTTGCCCCCCCCACCTTTTTTTTTCCTCCTCGAAGCTGGCAGCTGTCCTTCATTCTGCCAGTGGATTTCACACTTCATTCAGCCTTAATCTGTCACATTAACACCACCTCGAGCCTTGCATATCTCTTAATGTCTCTTAATGTCTCTTCATCTCCCCCTTTGTTCCTTTATCCCCTCCCCCTTTTCCCAGCTTTACCCTGGCCAAAAATCTATTTGATTTCCGGCTCTTCCCAGTTCTGATGAAAGGTCATCGACCTGAAACGTTAACTCTCTTTCTCTCTCCACGGATGCTGCCTGGCCTGCTGAGTTTTTCCAGCGTTTTCTGTTGTTATTTCTTTTGAATAATGTCTGAATGACCATGTGAACTGAGGTAGAGAACTAATGATAGACTGGTCGACTGAAGGATTGCACCTCCAATCCCACCCTTCAACCAGCCAACATATTCACAGCTCCCTCCTACAATGCACATACCTGTATAAAATTGCTTAATTAAGGAACAGCACGATTAACACAGACTGATATGACTGCAGCTTTGTTCTTCAGTTTTATTTAATTATAATATAGGTAGGACTAACTAGTCAAAGACTTCAGAAGCCATTAATATATTAAAAGAAGAATGCAAGGATTTACACCAGTGCAGACTAGTGCTTAACTGTGGAATGTAAATATTAGCATTTGTAAGTTAAATAATCCCAAATGCTAGAGTACCTTAATAGAGTATATATTTTCCAGCTGCAAAGTGTGCTTCGCGTGCTCATGCCCCTCATCTTCTATTAAAGTTTTCTTCTATCTTGTTGGATTGCAATTGTAAAATAATTGGTTTAATCAATCACAGTACAGTAATGATGTCATTTATCTCAAGAGGCCTCAATGCCAGGTGATGATCATTAATCTTTAATGGGGTGTTGTTTGCGTAGCCACAAGAGATAGCTGCTTGCATTCTTTCAGGAACAGGAATGTTTACTAAGTAGTGCACCGAAAACTTGATTTAAAGCCTTTTGAACCCCGCAGGCTCTGGCTAAAATATTTGCAGTTTCTTAAATAGTAATGTCATATTGTCATTACAGGTAGGAGAATCACATCGACATTACAGCACGGAAACAGGCCGCCCTGCCTAACCAGTCAGTGTTGTTGTTTATCCTCCACATGAGCAATAGTCCTAATCCCATGTGCTCACTGTGTTCCCATATCGCTTTATTTCCCTTTCCTTCACCCGCCTATCTAATCAAATCTCAAATGATGACATGGTCTCTGCTTCAATCACTAACTCTGGTAGTGCGTGCCACAGACTCACGACCTTCTGTGTAAAAAGTTTCTCCTGCTCTGTGTCCTAAATCTCTCACATTTAATCTTATATCTATATTACCTTGCCATACGATAGCAAAATACTGCGGATGCTGGAAAATTGAAACAACAACAGAAAACGCTGGAAAAACTCAGCAGGCCATAGATCGCTCAACTACTGAAACAGTCTGCTTGTATCTATTTGGTCCCATCCCTTTTATAATTTAAAAAATCTCTATCAAATCGCCTTGTAATGTCCTCGAAAACAGCTCAAATTTTTGTGTCAAATTATTATTTCTGCTTAGGCTCATCATTTTACAATTTTTATGCTAGAGGCAAAGGGGGGGAATGTTAATCTCCAAAAGCAGGTGGGTTGGGGGTGGGTAGGTTGTTAAAATAATTGATTTTTGGATCGCGACTGCAACCCGGCTCCAGCGCATGCACTTCCGACTTTAATGGAGATACAGTTGTATTTTTAATTAGCGCAGGCGGGTGTGTAGTTATTGCTGCAATTAACATCCTTAGGAGACATTAATGAGGGCTTTTTAAATTGAATTTTACTTAAGTTTAAATTTAACATTTCCATCACGGGTTTCCCGTCGGAAAACTGGCCAGTGAAATGGAGGCAAGATTGAGCTGCAGTACCAGGGTATTTAAACTTGTCATTGCCCCATCTGAATAAAACCTCACTTATTACAGCTGGTGTCTCAGTTCCCTCTGGCAAGCGTTTAGCAGAGAGTTTTCGGGTGGATACAGTGTTTTCTCAACTTTGGAGGCTTTCAAACTGACAAGATCAGGATGGGAGGCAAGTTGGATGTGTTTGACAGCACATCAGAAGAGGAAGGCCATCACCATTGTGGGAGATATGTAAATTTCCCCTATGATGACAATAGCCAGAATGAGTGGGATCTCAGATTTGCCTCTCTAGCTGGATTCTCCCAGGTACAGGGTGCCATCGTCTGCACACACGTGGCAATCCAAGCACCTCCACAGCAACCAGGTGTGTTTATAAACTGCAAGGGATATTCCTCCATCAATGGGATCAGCACATGCACAGGAGAGAGGTGCACAGGAGAGGGGCCAAGGTTGCAGGAGGCACTACCCATGGCACAGGGTTTATAGACAGAGGCTCAGCTTCCTTGACCTCTTGGAAGAGCAGTGCTTCCAGAAGCTGAGGTTACAAGTCAGGTGGTCGCAGACATCTGCAACCTCCTTGAAGAAAACCTGCTTCCTGCTGGATCTGGCAGCCACGCATTACCAGTGGCTGTGAAAGTCATCACCGCCCTCAATTATTTTGCCTCTGCTTCCTTCCAGGGCACTACCGGAGACATCTTGAGAGTCTTGCAGTCCATTGCACTTAAATGCATAAGCCACTGATGGCTTGTTTGCCAGGGCCGACAATTATGTAAATTTCCTCTGTGATGACAATAGCCAGAATAAGCGGGCACTCCGATTTGCCTCTCTAGCTGGATTCTCCCAGGTACAGGGTGCCATCATCTGTGAACACGTGGCAATCCGAGCACCACCACAGCAAGCAGGAGTGTTTATAAACCACAAGGGATATTCGTCCATCAATGTTCAGCTGGTGTGCAACCACAAGAAGAGGTTCATGATGGTCTGCGCCAGATTCCCTGAGAGCTGTCATGATGTATTCATACTGAGGCAGTCCTATATCCCAGACCTTTTCATTCCAGGAAGCAGACATAAGGGCTGGCTCATAGGAGACAAGGGATGCCACTTCAAACTTGGCTCATGACACCTGAGGAACCCCACTAATGAGACGCAGGAGCACTACAACAAGAGCCACATGACCACCAGGTGTGTTATGGAGCAAGCCATCGAAATGTTGAAGATGCACTTTAGGTGCCTAGATAGGTCTGGAGGCACCCTTCACTACTCGCCAGCCAGGGTGTCCAGAATGATAGTGGTGTGCTGCATCCTGCACAACATTGCACAGCAGAGAGGATTACAGGTGGAGGAGGACGAAGGGACTCATCACTCACCTTTGGATGAGGAGAATATTTAGGAGGAGGAGGATGAAGATGGGGCACCCATCGCCAGACGAGCTGCTTACATTGCTGCCCGTGATGTCCTAATATGGCAAAGGTTCACCTTGGGTAAAATATAAGAAATGAAATCCTGTGGTCCACTCCCACCGCCAGGACCACCTTCCCAACCTCCTTTGCACTAAACAGTCCTTCAACCACGCATCTACCCATTGCACATCTGCCCAATAGCTTCTGTCATGTATTGATATTTTTCATGAAAAAAGTAAAAGGGTGAGTTGGCACTCGGGATGCAATAATGGGCAACACATGGAAGTGGTACTAATCAATAAATTATAAAGAAGGGAAACATAACAACTTAACTTTTTGTCATGATGTGGAGATGCCGGCGTTGGACTGGGGTGGACAAAAATGAGAAGTCGCACAACACCAGGTTATAGTCCAACAGATTTATTTAATTTTACAAGCTTTCGGAGCTATCGCTCCTTCGTCAGGTAAGTTAGCAATGAGAGAATCTCCCAGAATTCACAATTTAAACCCAGACAAAATCTATTCACATTATTCGCTACAACAAAGAGCACAGCCAAGACAATGAGATGTGTCCCAGGGGGTCCAGCGTGTCAAACCACCTGCTGGCTGCATATCCTGTCAATTTGTGTTCTTGTGTTTTTAAAAAAAAAAACCAAAAAAAAACACCTGGGAAGACCGGCCATGATGTCAAGTCACGTTCTGTATCGTGACATGAAGCCGATATCGCGATTGAGGCCATCCTCATGAGTGCGGAACTTGGCTATCAGTTTCTGCTCTATGATTTTGCGCTGTCGTGTATCTCGAAGGCCGCCTTGGAGAACGCTTACCCGCAGATCCGAGGCTGAATGCCCCTGGCTGCTGAAGTGTTCCCCGACTGGGAGGCAACCCTTCTGCCTGGCGATTGTTGCGCGGTGTCCGTTCATACGTTGTCTCAGTGTCTGCATGGTCTCGCCGATGTACCATGCTCTGGAGCATCCTTTACTGCAACGTATCAGGTAGACAACGTTGGCCGAGTCACATGAGTATGTACCGTGTACCTGGTGGGTAGTGTCCTCACGTGTAATGATGGTATCTGTGTCCATGATTTGGCATGTCTTGCAGAGGTTGCCGTGGCAGGGTTGTGTGGTGTCTTGGTTGCTGTTCTCCTGAAAGATGGGTAATCTGCTGCGAACGATGGTACTTTTGAGGTTAGGCGGCTGCTTGAAGGCGAGTAGTGGAGGCGTGGGGATGGCCTTAGCAAGGTGTTCGTCGTCATCGATGACATGTTGAAGGCTGCGAAGAACATGGCGTAGTTTTTCCGCTCCGGGGAAGTACTGGACGACGTAGGGTACTCTGTTGGTTGTGTCCCGTGTTCGTCTTCTGAGGAGGTCTATGCGGTTTTTCGCTGTGGCCCGTCGGACACCTATGTGCATACCCTTGGTGAATTACAATGGCCCAGAAATTGGACTTCGATGGTTGCCGCGGAGGTAAGGATCCCCCGCGATATCGCACTCCGCGCCTGCCTTTATGGTTTTGGCCCACACGAACTTCAGTTCCTGGGCCTCTCCCTGGTGCCGGCGCGCAGTGTGTGCGTGTCCCAGAGGCGCAGTTAGTTCGATGCGACCTCTGGGATCACGTGAGCCAGTTAGAGCCAATGGCAGCACACCATCTTTCATTCATAGTTTTGACAGGAAGAGCTGTCAAAGCTATGAATACAAATTGCCCCCAAAAGAACAGCTAAACCTCAATTAAATTTAAAAAAAAACCATCACATTAATAAAATAACTATAGTTAAATAAATTAACCACTTTAAACAAAAATTTTAATTTTTGAAAAAATTTAAATTCTTTTTAAAAGTTATAAAAATAAACTTACCTTTCTTTAAAGTCTCTAAAAAAGATAAACCTGTTGAAAAAAATTAAAAATAATACTTAATTAACTACTTACCTTGTTAAAAGGGGGTCTTACGCCTGCTTTTTTCATGTGTAAAATCTTCAACACTTACCTTCGCGTTCAAACCTGAAAAAAAAACTAAGTGTGCTGCGTGCGCACAGCCTGTAGTGCGCACACGGTTCACTTAGGAACCGCCCCCTTCGCAATATCGGAAGTGCCGGTTTCCCGCGCATGCGCAGTGCATGCAGGAAACCGGCACTTCGGGACCGAATATGGGTGAGTACACAGTGCGTACTCTCCCGTATTCGGATGAATTTCTGGGCCAATATCTTTAACTTACACTTCCTACTGCTTCTATGTACTGCATCCTGTGTGGCTTCAGCAGGCTTATCAGATCCCTGCCCTGATTGCTGAGATGCATTTAACCTATGTCCTCTGGGATTTAAAGCCAGTGAGGACCCCGCCAAAGACTGCTCCACCTGCACCTGTGCAGATACAGACTTGGTCACTGGGAGACGAGGCTGCATATCGGGTACAGGCAGAGAGGGAGGGCAACGTGGGAGAACTGGGAGCGCTTTGAGTGGAGTTCCTACTTCCATGTCCCCTTTTGCCATCACCCTTCTCCTGGGCCAGGGGCACATCATCCTAGCACTCTGCTACAGACCAGACTGGTGCAGATCTGTTACACGTTGTTATGCCACGGATATGGTATCTGTCATCCTGTTTAAGGCAGCAGACATCTCCTGCACAGTCATGGCCTGCATGGACTCATTTGAGAGCCGTGCTTGAAGCTCCATGGAGGCAGCCATCTCTCCATGGCAGACATTCTCGCAACTCCCTGCGCCACCAATCCACTAGCGATCGAGTTGGACTCTTCCATCCGCTCCGCTATTGTGGAGAGCGTGCGTGGCACTTCTGTCAATACCTGGCTAAGTTGCTGATGCACCACGAGCATTCTCCAACTCAATGATAGCCCCTAGGGTTCAGCATCTGTGTCCAGCTGAGGAGAGCTTGGAGAGGATTGCGCCCCCGACGTGGTCTCTCCACAGCTGCCCCTGCCACCAGTGTCTGCTGGTGCTCACTTGTGAGGTGTAAATAACCAGGTGAAAACCCAACTAACTATCTAAGTGGACCCACCAAAGTGCAAGTATTTCTGCTGGTGCATGGCTGTATGTCCTGTGACAATGCACCCTCAGAAGGAGTGAGGTCCTCTGAGGAATCGTCCTCATGCATGTCCTGCGACACTTGCTGTACACGTGAATGCCATGGAAGACAAAAGAAAGGGATAGGATTTAGTCATGGCAAAGTCACAATCTTGACAATCACCATACTCAGTCTTCCCATAGCTCAGTCATTGATTAAATAATGTCAGCATATGTGTGTCAGAGATATCTGTAATTCTGTCAACAGCTATCTGCGAGCTCCCTGTCTCTCCATCTTGATTGAGAAGGGCACAGATGTGCCATTTATTTCCAGGGCATACTCCTCTGCATCAGTTAGCTGGACTATTTGTGGCAGCCCACCTCCAGTCCTGTCCCTCTCCCTTGCACTTTATGCTCTATTCTCTTACAAGGGGAGAAAAAATAGACACGTGAGTGAGTGAAGATGAGGTATTCACCCCATGGATGTAATGCATTCCGTGAGGGTGACTATGAGTCAGATTTATCACATTGCACAAGGATTGGGGTGAGTGTCAAAGGTGAATGGATAAATGGGGTGCTGATGAAGTGCATAGAAGGTGAAGGCAGGGTGCTGCTGAATTTTGAGTGGGTGTGAGGAGTGATGTGCTGGAGAACGCTTAGCAAGACAGAGTAAAAGGGTTGGGGGCTTAACGCTAAGGATGTAGTTGAATCAGCCAATGTATTCACATTTCTTGACCTGGTTAGATCATTAAATCGCTTCCTACATTGCATCCATAACCTGGGCACAATGCTCCTGCTACTCACCTCCTCAGCTACCTCCAACCACGCCTTCTTGGTGAGAGCAGCAGGTTCCTTCCTCTCATTGCTGGGAAAAGTGTGTCCATCCTCCTCCTGACTGCACCCAGCAGTAATTCCAATGAGGCCTCATTAAATCTGGGTGCTGCCCTTGCTCTATGTCCTCCATGCATCCTCAACACCTCCAATTTCTATTTGTGGACTGTCCCCTTAAATACAGCTGAGATCGTGTCATGCGGGTGCACATCATGCTCGCTGCTCAGCTTGGAGACGCAAAACTCAGAAGACAAAATTATTTGCTTGAATTCTTCTTCTTTCGTATGGTAGTAGCAACAAACAAATTAAATGTCAATATCTAAGTCAGATTTTCAGGCCAAAGCTTCTGGTGTAACAGTGTGGATATCTTGTAGGCTGCTTGTGAATTTCCTCTGAGGGCAGTGCTCAATAATGTGCTCCAGGGCCTGATTAGGAGCTCCACAGTCGCATCATGGGGATGCTTTCATCTTCCATCTATGGAGAAGGTGGCAGCATCTACCAGGACCGGTTCTGAGGCTGTTGATGGTTGTCCACTGCTTGCGAGGAAGGTTTGATCCTTCAGGTTGTACTGTGGAGTCCTCTATAAGGAATCCATTTGGTATGTCGCAGTTCTTCCAAGCGTTTCACTATTGGTCATCAAGGCTGAGGGGAGATTGCTGAAGGGCATCAGTGACGGTCCAAAATGGCCTTCTAGATTTGAGACGATTGGTGGTAGGTTGGTCAAGTTAGCCTGGATCGTCATGTCTTTGCTGGTGTAACGGTTGTATTCTCTGAAGACTGCATATTCACGGTGGTGTGATGTTTGCAAGCACGGGCAGCCAAGGTGTTGGTGTCGAGGGAGGGAAGCCAGGGCAAGGGAAGTTCAAGATTTCCTTTTGGGACCCAGAGGAGCATTGTGCATCAGTTTCTCCTGCAAGAAGATAGGGTTAATGAGGAGAAGTCTAACAGTTGAAGAGGGTGTGCCAAGTGGCATGCGAGAGGTGAAGTAAGGAATGTAGAGGTATGAGCCTGGAGGAAGGGGTTCTGGATTGGGTGTGCAAGTAATTGCTGCTAGGGGAGCTGGGCATCCATAGTGCAAAATCCTGAGTTTTAGATGCCTCCTTAACTTGAGTGCATTGTGTAGGGCTAGTTGTACAAGTATTGCTTTAAGGAGGTGATAATGTGTTAATGCACAGGAAGAAAAGGGAGAGTGTCCAATGTGTTACCTTGCCTGTTCTGGTGAGCTCATTAAACTTCTTGGGGCACTGGTGGGCAATCCTGGAAATGAGAGATTTAGCACTCAGTGCCAGTACCACCTCTCTCCTGGCAACATTCCTGGTATGCTTGCTGGCATAGACACCCAGGAGTGTCAAGGAGGGCTTTAAGGTCCAAGCCAGAAAAATTCTGTGTTCCTCTTCTTAGCCTGGGAGGCATGCCGTGCTGGCTTGTTTGGCTGCTTGTTCGAGAGGACCCTGCTGTAGAAAGACTTGAGAAGTATGATAAAAAGACTGATGAATTATCTCAAAGTCAAGTGAGTGGGCCCAGTGCTGCTCCTTCCATACCTTTTCTCTCCCAGTCTGCTCCTGGAGTGTGCAAGTGGAGCTGGTTTTTTTAAAGCCTGTGCTCCAGTTTCCATGCATTCCTTCAGATTACACCACTTTTACACGGGATATACACCAATCACTACTCCAATAGATATGCAAATGAGCTGTCCCAACAAATCCATGTGAAACTTCCTCTACTGACCACTGGCAAATCTTTTTTCATTAGCATCAAAGCAGCACAACTCACTATGTGAAAATTCACCCTCCAAAACCTGGATTTTAACTCCAGGCATGAGTGCAACACGCGAGACTGAGCCAGGCAGGAAGCGCTCATGACAGTGCTGGCGTGAGGCCCAGGTTATTTTAACTCCCAGACCTCATTACCAGTAATGCCAACCCCACCATCTCATAAATCATGAGACAAAAAAATCATGAGATTTGGTAAGAAATCATGAGTTGCTTTCTTTTCCCAACCTGACCCCTCGCTGATCTTTGCTCCTGGACAGGAAGCTCATTCGGCCATCACTAACCGATTACTGACATAAGAACATAAGAATATAAGCAATAGGAGCAGGATTGGGTGGATCGGTGGCCCCGCTGTTGCGTCACTTGCAGGCCGGTCTCACTCTGCTTTTGACCGTTACTCTTTCCAGAACAGCTATTCACAATATACATTAATGATCTAGATAAGGGAATTAAATGTAATATCTCCAAGTTTGCAGATGACACAAAGCTGGGTGGGAGTGTGTGCAGTGAGGAGGATAGCGAGAAACTCCAGGATGATCTGGACAGGTTGGGTGAGTGAGCAGAAGCGTGGCAGATGCAATATAACGTGGATAAGTGCGAGGTTATCCACTTTGGTGTCAAAAACAGAAAGGCAGACTATTATCTGAATGGCAATAGATTGGGAGAAGGGGAAGTGCAACGAGACCTGGGTGTCCTTGTGCACCAGTCGCTGAAAGTAAGCATGCAGGTGCAGCAGGCGGTGAAGAAGGCAAATGGTATGTTGGCCTTCATAGCGAAAGGGTTTGAGTATAGGAACAGGGATGTCCTGCTGCAGTTGTACAGGGCCTTGGTGAGACCACACCTTGAGTACTGTGTGCAGTTTTGGTCGCCTTATCTGAGGAAGGATGTTCTTGCCATGGAAGGAGTTCAGCGAAGATTCACAAGGCTGATACCTGGGATGGCAGGAATGACATATGAGGAGAGATTGGGTCGATTGGGCTTATACTCACTGGAGTATAGAAGAATGAGAGGGGATCTCATCGAAACATATAAAATTCTGACAGGTCTGGACAAACTAGATGCAGGAAGAATGTTCCCGATGGTCGGAGAGTCCAGAACCAGGGGTCATAATCTACGGATAATGGGTAAACCATTTAGGACAGAAATGAGGAAGAATTTCTTCACCCAGAGAGTGGTGAACCTGTGGAATTCTCTACCACAGAAGGTAGTTGAGGCGAACTCATTAAATATATTCAAGGATGAGTTAGATATATTTCTTAAAGCTAAAGGTATCAAGGGATATGGGGAGAAGGCAGGTACAGGGTACTGAGTTTAGATGATCAGCCATGATCTCATCGAATGGCGGAGCAGGCTCGAGGGGCCGAATGGCCTACTCCTGCTCCTATCTTCTATGTTTCTATGTTTCTATGTAACATAACCTCAGCCAGCCCTTCAACCAGCTCTGCGCTCCTCCAATTCGGGCCTCTTGCGCATTCCTGATTTTAATCACTCCACCATTGGTGGCCGTGCCTTCAGCTGCCTGGGCCCTAAGCTCTGGAATTCCCTCCCTAAACCTCTCCGCTTGTTGATGTCACAGCAGCTTGCGCTATGGATTTCCTTCTACACTGCACTGATCTCAATTGAAAGTCGGAAAAGCCAAACTTCTCACCAGAGATTGCGAGATCTTTGTGGGAAGCTTTCTTCGGGGCCAGCAGCGAATGCCTTTGCTTCGCCGCTGATCGTAAATTACGGGCCGTTATGAATTTGTGTTCCCAGGAAGAAGCTTTGCAGGTCGGGAGCATATCTCAGGAATTCACATGTGAAAGTTAGAATTCCTGAATTACAGCACATCGGATTTTACAGTGATTAAGGTGAATGGTCAGAAAATCAAGAATGCCCCAATCAGATGCACGTACCACTGTGCCAGATTCTCCAATCCGCGCTCCCATATGATGTAACTATATGTGCAATGTTTAGTTGCCATTACCAGCCTGGCTATAGGCATCACCATACTTGCCGATCGTTCTCACCTATCTGTCAGTTCCTGTGCTTGTCTATTGTCGCGTTACCATTCAGATCCTCTGTCCCCACACTTCAGCTTTGGACTTCCACTCAAAAACAATGATAAACACAAATCATATTAAAGTACTGCAACTTACAAACCAAATAGTCATTGGAACTGTTAGTTTACAGGAGATAAACTACTTATGTTGTAAGTGACATAACGCAGTCACACCTGTGCCCCTGTGAGTTACGCAGCTGATGTCATTATAGGTCTTTGACAAATAAGAGCTGATATTGTGCGACTCCGCTCTGAGTGTCCAATTCTCTGATCTACATTGCCATCAAATGAAACACTGCACTGGGAGTGGAGTCCCACAACTTCAAGGCTTCATTGTTTATGATGTGCAAATTACTCTGTTCTGAGGAAGGGCTCATTACCCTATGATACCTGATACCTGTGCATAATTTCATCATTTTCACTCATAGAATAAACTGTGTATTTTATTGATCCTTATTATTCATTTCCTATAAATTCATAAAAACAACCCTGACATTCTCTTTATAAAAGAATATCTTGGTGCGGATTTTGCATTGAGAATAACGGTGAGGCTGTCAGCACCAAAATTCCCTCTAAGCTGTGTGGCCTCGTGGCCGCTCAGCTGTCTGCTGGTCCCGCAGTAGGAGGAACATTGATCAGCACTCACGCATGCCATGGATCCCCTGTTGAGGACACCGCGCTGGATCAGACGGTGGATTAGAGCAAGTCTGCACTCTCGACACAACTGGAGTATTGTGTCCAATTCTGGGCACTGCACTTTAGTAAGGATGTGAAGGCCTCAGAGAGGGTGCAGAAAAGATTGACAAGAATGGTTCCAGGGATGAGGGACTTCAGTTACATGGATAGACTGGAGAAGCTGAGATTGTTTCACTTAGAGCAGAGAAGGTTGAGAGGAAATTTTCTAGAGGTGTTCAAAATCATGAGGGGTCCAGACAGAGTAGATAGAGAGAAACTGTTCCCATTGGCAGAAGGGCCGAGAACCAGAGGACACAGATTTAAGGTGATTGTCCGAAGAACCAAAGGCAACTTGAGGAAAACTTTTTTACGCAGTGAGTGGTTATGATCTTCAATGCATTGCCTGAAAGGGTGGAGAAGGCAGAGTCAATTGTGGCTTTCAAAAGGGAATTTACCTGAAGGAAAAAAATTTGCAGGGCTACGGGGATAGGGTAGGGGATTGGAACTAGCTGAAGTGCTCTTGCAGAGAGCCGGCACGGGCTGGACAGGCCGAATGGCCTCCTTCTGTGCTGTAACCATTCTATGATTCTATGATTCTAAAGGCCGCAAAGACCCTGTGGGCAGCTGGCAGCATAGTGAACGGCGAACACCATTCCTTTGCCGCTGACCACAAAATTCGGGCCTTTGTGTTTTTCTAAGGTAAAGTTTAAATGTTTGAATTTAGCTGGTATGCTGCTCTTTATGAAAAATTGTTTTACTTGTAGCAAGATAATTTTATATTTAATAATCATTAGACCTTGAAAGATTTCTGCAGTTTACCACTTCCAGATTTTTCTACATTTGAAGTTACGATACATTTTCTCCCTTGAAGAAATTAACTGGAATGGAAGATTCATTAAAAATGCATTAAAATAACATTGTGATACTAATCAGACGGTTCCAGGTTTTATTATTCTACTGTAACAAGTTAGCTGATCTCAACCAGGGCAACAGTCAAAGCCCTGCAGTGACCCTCACCAGCCCAGGGCTAAGGATGGAAAGATCAACCAGGATTCTCATTCTTAATTGTTGTCCAGTGACCACTGCAGTGTGGCCATTCGATAGGAGCAGCATTGGATCCAGCTGTGATTCTCTGCACGATGAAATAGCCTGCTGATGCTCACTGGCTGGATTCACAATGTGCATTTGGGCAAGGTATCAGAAAGAGGGCAGCTGACGCTTATGGAGCTGTATCCCACAACAGTAACCTCCTTCAGATGAAGGGAGAGATTTGGAGAAATAGAAATGTAAAATCAAAGCCTTCTCCCATCTCTCACAAAGAGCGCCGAGAGCAGGAGCAGCACCGGAAGGAGCGGACCTGGTGGAAGCACAGCGAGGGCGAGCAGTTAAAAGGAGCAGTCACGAGCGGCAGCAACTCAACAGAGGCAGTTTTTGGAAAAAGTAACGTCAGAGTAAAAAATGTGACGTCGGCACAAGGGAAGGAGCTGATTGGTGAGTAGCTGGTGAGTGTATTTTTTTTAAAGTTTATAAGTTTATTTCTGCTAAGTTAGTTTTTAGTCTATTAAATACAGGGAAAGAGCTGATTGGTGAGTAGCTGGGGAGTGTTTTTTGTTAAGTTTTAAGTTTATTTCTGCTGGGTTAGTTCTTAGTCTATTAAATAGAGGCATGGCAGGGCAGCTCAGTCCCATGGAGTGCACATCCTTTGCCATGTGGAAAGTCCTGGATGCTTCGCGTAGCCTGGGCGACCACATGTGCGGGAAGTGTCGCCAGCTACAGCAACTCGAGCTCTGGTTTTCGGAGCTTGAGCGGCGGCTGGAGTCACTGCGGTGCATCCGCGAGGCTGAGTGTTACATGGATAGCACGTTTCTAGAGGTGGCCACCCCGCAGCTTAAGAGTGTGCAGGCAGAGAGGGAATGGGTGACCACCAGACAGAAGAGGAAGACCAGGCAGCTAGTGCAGGAGTCCCCTGAGTGCATCGCGCTCTCCAACCAGTATTCTGTTCTGAGTACTGGTGAGGTTGATGGTTCCTCTGGGGAGTGCAGCCAGAGCCAAGTCCACAGCACCATGGAAGGCTCAGCTGCACAGGAGGGGGAGAGGAGAGGGAGAGCAATAGTGGTAGGGGATTCAATAGTTAGGGGAGCAGACAGGCGTTTCTGTGGTCGTAGACGTGACTCCAGGATGGTATGTTGCCTCCTTGGTGCCAGGATCAAGGATGTCACTGAGTGGCTGCAGGACACTCTGAGGGGGGAGGGGGAACAGCCAGAGGTCGTTGTCCATATCGGTACCAATAACATTTGCAGAAAGAGGGATGAGATCCTGCAGGCAGAGTTTAGGGAGCTAGTAGAGAGAGATTAAAAAGCAGGACCTGAAAGATAGTAATCTCCGGATTACTCCTGGTGCCACGTGCGAGTGAGTACAGGATTAGGAGGTTTGAACATATGAATGCGTGGCTGGAGAGATGGTGCAGGAGGGAGGGCTTTAGATTCATGAAGCATTGGGACCGTTTCTGGGGAAGGTGGGACCTGTTCAAGCTGGAGGGGTTACACCTCAACAGAGCCGGGACCAATATTCTCGCGATAAGGTTTGTTAGTGCTGTTGGGGAGGGTTTAACTAGCTTGGCAGAGGGATGGGCACCAGCATATAGGAGCAGAAAAGAGGAATAAGGTGCATAAAAGAGTGATTGGCCCAGAAATTGATCCGGCTGCGCGAGAGTACGCACAGTGTACACTCACGCAGCCAGACTTCAATTGCCGGTTTTCAGCATGCACTGCGCATGCACTGAAAACCGGCAATTGATCTTTCGAAAAGGGGGCGGGTCCTCAGTGCACCGCGTGCGCGCTACAGGCTGCGCGCACGCGGTGCACTTCATCGCTTGCGCACGCAGGTAAGTATTGAAGAATCTGGAAAAGAAAAAAGGAAGCGCAGGAGACTCTTTTAACCAGGTAAGTACATAATTAAGTAGTATTTAGAATTTTTTTTTACAGGTAAATCTTTAGTAGCGACTTTAAAGACAGGTAAGTTTATTTTTATAACATTTTAAAAGATTTAAAATTTTTTCAAAAATTTATTTTTTTGTTTAAAAAGGTTAATTTATTTAATTACACTTATTTTAATTATGTGATGGGTTTTTTTTTTAATTTAATGGAGGTTTAGCTCTTCTTTTGGGGGCTTGTTGTATTCCTAGTTTTCACAGCAGTTCAATGGCCGCTGTGAATTCTATGAATGAGAGCTTGGTGTGCTGCCATTGGCTGTAACTCAGTCACGTGATCCCACAGTACGCTCGAACTAACTTCGCACTGTGGGATCACGATGCACTCGCAGCTGATGGCTGGAACATGAAGTTCCAGCGAGCTGGGACTGAAAAAGCCAACGCGCAGTGAGACATCGCGGGAAGGGCTTACCCTCGCACGAACCCTCACACTGCAATTTCTGGGCCATTGTGTTGGATAGTACTAGAGAAGATAGTATTAGGGGCGGTAATAGTACCATATTAGATAGGAGCAGTCTAAGAAAGACTACGAAAAATTCAAAAATGGGTTTAGAATGCATGTACGTAAACGCACAAAGTGTGGTGAATAAGGTTGGTGAGCTACAAGCACAATTATCCGTGTGGCAATATGATGTTGTGGCAATAACGGAAACGTGGCTTAAAAACGGTGAGGACTGGGCACTTGATATTCAAGGGTAAAAGGTGTTCAGATAAGATAGGGAAGGAAAAAAGAGATGTGGGGTGGCAGTGCTGATTAAGGAAGACATTGTAGTGTTGGAAAGGAAGGATGTTATTGAGGGGACAAGGACAGAATCCATTTGGTTAGAGTGGAGGAGCAAAAAGGGTATGATCACGCTATTGGGGGTATTATACAGGCCTCCAAATAGTGAGAGGGAGGTAGAGGAGCAACTCTGCAGGGAAATCGCAGAGATATGCAAGAGCTATAGAGCGGTGATATTGGGGGACTTTAATTACCCAAATATCGATTGGGATAATGCTAGGGGAAAGGGAAAAGGAGAGGGAGGAATTTCTGAAATGTTTTCAGCAGAATTTCCTTGACCAGTATGTTCTTGGCCCAACTAGGAAGGAGGCATTGCTGGATCTGGTGCTGGGGAATGAGGTGGGCCAGGTCGACCAAGTGTCTGTGGGAGAATACTTGGGTATGAGTGATCATCGTATCATAAGATTTAGATTAGTAATGGAGAGGAGCAAGGAACAATCTAGAGTGGAACTTCTAAACTGGAATAGGGCTAACTTCAATGGGATGCGAAAGGGTCTAGCCAGGGTAAAATAGAACCAAAGACTGACAGGAAAAACTGTAATGGAACAATGGATGATCTTTAAGAAGGAGATGTTCCAAGTACAGGCTAGGTACATTCCAACAAGAGGGAAGGATAAGGGAACCAAAGAAAGGGCTCCTTGGATGGCGAGGGAGATAGAGAAGATGATGAAACAAAAAAAGAGGGTGTATGATGCATGTCAGGTGAATTCTTCAAGGGCGAACCAGACCAAATACAATAAGTTGAGAGGGGATGTGAAGATGAAAATAAGATTGGCAAAGAGAGAATATGAGAGTAGAATGGCAGTTAACATAAAAGGGAACCCAAAAATATTCTACCGGCATGTAAACAGTAAGCAGGTAGTAAGAGGCGGGGTGGGGCCTATTAGAGACAAAGAAGGTGATATATGCTTAGAGGTGCAGGACAAGGCTAGAATACTCAATGAGTACTTTGTATCGGTGTTTACTAAGAAGGTGGATGCTGACAAAATATCGGTAGAAGTGGAAAAGGTAGACGCAATGGAAGGGGTGAAAATTGATAGACAGGATGTACTAGAAAGACTGGGTATGCTTAGAGTGGACAAGTCACCTGGTACAGATGGCTTGCATCCCAGGTTGCTAAGGGAATTGGGGGAGGAGATAGTGGAAGGGCTTGCCATAATTTTCCAATCTTCCCTAGATGCGGGGGAGGTGCCTGAGGATTGGAAAGTGGCAAATGTGACACCATTGTTCAAGAAAGGGTGTAAGGACAATCCTAGTAACTACAGTTTAACATCAGTGGTGGGTAAAGTTTTAGAAACAATAATCAAGGAAAAAATTAACGGACACTTGGAGAAGTTTAAGTTAATTAAGGAGAGTAAACATGGATTTGTAAAAGGCAGATCGTGTTTGACTAATCTAATTGAATTTTTTGATGATGTGACAGAGAGGATTGATGAAGGGAATGCAATAGATGTTGTCTACATGGATTTTCGGAAGGCGTTTGACAAAGAACCACATAGAAGGCTGGTTAACAAAATTGAGGCTCATGGAATTGGTGATTCAGTGGAAGCTTGGATAAGGAATTAGCTTAAGGACAGAAAACAGCGAGTTGTGGTAAATGGCTGTTTTTCAGACTGGAGGACGGTAGACAGTGTTGTTCCCCAAGGGTCAGTGCTGGGGCCACTGCTTTTTTTGATATATATATATATATAAATGACCGAGATATTGGAATACAGAGTAGAATTTCAAAATTTGCCGATGACACCAAACTTGGGGGTGTGGCAAACAGTGATGATGATACCAATGGACTGCAACAGGACATAGCATGGCTAGCAGAATGGGCAGACAAGTGGCAGATGGAATTTAATACAGAGAAATGTGAGGTGATACATTTTGGCAGAAGGAACAGGGAGAGGCAATATACACTTAATGGCACAGTTTTAAAGAGTGTGCAGGGACAGAGGGATCTGGGAGCTAATGTGAATAGGTCCCTGAAGGTGATAGGACATTTTGAGAGAGTGGTTAACAAAGCATATGGGATCTTGGGCTTCATAATTAGCGGTATTGAGTACAAAAGTAGAGAAGTTATGCTGAACCTTTATAAAGCACTGGTTAGGCCACAGCTGAAGTATTGCGACCAGTTCTGGTCACCATACTTTAGGAAGGATGTGAAGACCCTTGAGAGGGTGCAGAGGAGATTTACCAGAATGCTTCCGGGGATGGGGGATCTTAGCTACAAGGACAGGTTGGAGAAGCTGGATTTGTTTTCATTAGAGCAAAGGAGGTTGAGGGGTGATTTGATAGAAGTGTACAGGATTATGATGGGTTTGGATAGGCTAGACGGGGAAAGGCTGTTCCCACTAGTTGATGGTACAAGGACTAGGGGACACAGATTTAAGGTTTTGGGCAAGAGATACAGGGGGATGTGAGGAAAAACTTTTTTACGCAGCGAGTGGTGATGACCTGGAATTCACTGCCGACAGAAGTGGTGGAAGCGGAGACAATCAATGTTTTCAAGGGGAGACTGGATAGGCACTTGAGGGAAATAAACTTGCAGGGCTACGGGGATAGAGCGGGGGAATGGGACTGACTGGATTGCCCTACAGAGAGCTGGCACGGACTCGATGAGCCGAATGGCCTCCTTCTGTGCCGTTATGACTCTATGGGTGAAAAATTCAGTTGCTTTGCGCCTCCCGTTAGCGTTGGGGCGCAAAGCAACCAGCACCCGGGCGCGGCGATGTTTGCGCCGCTCGTGAAATGGACCAGACATTTTGCGGCGGTGCTAAGCACTACCACCACAATCTCCTGCGCTCGCAGATCGTGACGTCAGTCGAGCGTGCAACGCTCCGGTAGTGCCCTGGACTGGATATTGAGTGGCACCCCCTGCCTTACCGCCTGCCTCTAGCAACGACAGGTTGAGGGGAACGTTTTGCAGTCGGGAAGGGTCTGGGGAGCGCTATTTAAAGGCGACCACTTCCTGCCTTTTTTTGTCGGCGACATTTTTGCACCACGCATTCAGAGAGAGAGAGAGAGGCTTCTGGAGGGATTCAATGCTGTGTGAAGGAGTTTTGGGTACTGAGCAGCACTTTGCAGGTTCATTTTGATTTAACCTTCCTTGCATCGATTTAGAAGAGACTGTGGGGGCTGCACTCTGAGCTCTTTCCCTGGGTCTCTCCATTATTCTTTCCAGCAGATTTGATGTACAGGTTTCTCCAGGCCAAAATTCAAGGCTGCAATGAGCAGGGTGTGGATGGAGAGAAAGATTGACCCTCCCCTTTAAGAACTGGCCGGCGCCAGTGTGTCTGTGTTCCATTGCTGACTGATATCACATGAGCTTCACCAGCGCTCTGAGGTAGCACCTCGCTCCTCAGCGTTAGTGCCTTAAGAGAGGTGTGTAGCACCTGATAGCGCTCCAATCACCTCCAGGGGCGATAGAGGCCAAGTTTGCAGTCGGAGGCAATAATTAGCGCCAGGCGCTAAACTTTAGCGGGGCGATACCAAATTTCTCCCCCTATGATTCTCTGTTCAACCTAGATATAATACAATTGAAACAGCTGTGTAATATGTCTAGGAGAATTGTGAGAGAATTCCTAATGTAATTTGGAATCTCACTCGACCTCTGCACTCAGTTCGTGGCACTCCTGACTTTTCTGGTCACTAAAATTAATGACAGTAAAATCAAGAGCAACACAAATCAGGCGCTCTGTCTTTTGCACCTAATTCTCCAATTCACACTCCCGTCCAGCAAGCCTGGAGTGGAATCCCTGAAAATTCACCTCCATATGTTTTTTTAACATGTATTACTTCAAAACCTCTGTGTTATTAGCACCTCAGGCAAACAAGAATCAGCATGCATTATCTTTGCAATCCATTTCTATTACTCATGTGTTTTGAAAGCAGTGTGTCATTGGAACAACACCCTGTTAGCAGTCGGGCGTTGGAAATCTTAGCATACAATAAATATATCTGGTCAGCTGCTTGAGATTTTTTTAGGCTTTGAGAAGAGACACAAAACAATAAATGAACAGCAGCTAAAGTATTGTGTCTTCACTGTTAGAATTTAAGAATTATCATTGCTCATGATGTTTGCTCCATGCAAGCTGTTTTTTTCCCTATGGTAATCATTATGCAGTTAGCTAGTCTGTCAACTCACACTAGTGACTGACACGCTGATTCTTCACTGTTTATCTTTTTTCTCCTTGGGCCAAAGGGAGGGTAATCTAAATTCAGCACTGAGGGGGTTAATCTTTGTTGATGTGGGAGGACAGCTGTTGGAAATCACACATGAGGCTGATGTCCATTTACCCAAATTTCTGTACTTTTGTTTAATTTGTTCTTGGGATGTGGATGACTCTGGCAGGATTGCCCAACTCTAGTTGCCCTGAGAAGGTGGCAGTGGTCCTTCTACATGAACTGCTGTAGTCCTTGTGGTGCTGGTGCTCCCACACTGGCGTTGGTTAGGGAACAATGGTGTGAGTTAGCCTTCATCATTCTTTAAATAAGTGTATGATTTTCTCCACGTTGCTAGAAGAAACATATTATTGCAGTGTAGATTGAGTTCATTTAGACTGCCATAGGCCTAAAGGCAGCCAGTGACCCACGTTGTACCCAATATCTTTGAATTTCAAGAAGGAATAATTAAATAAATTACTTGTAGTATAAACAAGAGAATTTCTTGCCTGTTTTTGTTTTTTTCATATAGCATCAAAAATTGCTGAATTCTATTAAGGACTTGCACCTCCCCATCTTGCTCCTCACAGGTCCCTTTCATGTAACCTTGGTGATTACCATTTGTTGTATATACTTCTCAGCTGTCCAACACTAAAACACAATTCCACAGTCTCTTTGGGTTCCTTCCTGGTCAAAATTGAGAGGTCGCACAACACCAGGTTATAGTCCAACAGTTTTATTTGAAATCACAAGCTTTCGGAGCTATCGATTGCCCCTTCCTCAGGTGAAGTAAATAGATACAGAATCGCCAAAGCATATATAGATAGACAACAAAGCATGTGTACCTTACAATTGCAGACAACTAAATTAAATCATCCTGACTATCTGCCGAGGTGTGATAAAGTTAATCAGGTCAGCCAGGAAGGTACCACATCAAAGACATAGCAAGATACAACTGAGACAATGAGGTGTAGTCGCAGGGGTTCTAACATGTCAAAAGCTGCCGTCTGTATGTAAAACGAAAAGCTTTAAAAATTTTACTTTTTTACTGGGAAAATGTTTACTTTTTTACTGGGAATCACATCTGTGAACAAGCCAACGACGACTCGAGTCTGGATCACGTCATGTATCGTGACATAAACCCAAGATCCCGGTTGAGACCGTCTTCATGAGTGCAGAACTTGGCTATCAGTTTCTGCTCAATGATTTTGCGTTGTCGTGTGTTTCTAAGGTTGCCTTGGAGAACGCTTACCCGCAGATCCGAGGCTGAATGTCCTTGACTGCTGAAGTGTTCCCCGACTGGGAGGTAACAATCCTGCCTGGCGATTGTTGCGCGGTGCTCGTTCATACATTGTCTCAGTGTCTGCATGGTCTCGCTGATGTACCATGCCGCGGTGCATTCTTTCCTGCAACGTATGAGGTAGACAACGTTGGCCGAGTCACATGAGTATGTACCATGTACCTGGTGGGTAGTGTCCTCACGTGTGATGGTGGTATCTGTGTTGATGATCTGGCATGTCTTGCAGAGTTTGCCGTGGCAGGGTTGTGTGGTGTCGTGGTCGCTGTTATCCTGAAAGCTGGGTAATTTGCTGCGAACGATGGTACTTCTGAGGTTAGACGGCTGTTTGAAGGCAAGTAGTGGAGGCGTGGGGATGGCCTTAGCGAGGTGTTTGTCGTCATCGATGACATGTTGAAGGCTGCGAAGAACATGGCGTAGTTTCTCCGCTCCGGGGAAGTACTGGACGACGTAGGGTACCCTGTTGGTTGTGTCCCGTGTTTGCCTTCTGAGGAGGTCTATGCGATTTTTCTCGGATCTGCGGGTAAGCGTTCTCCAAGGCGGCCTTAGGAAAACACGACAACGCAAAATCATCGAGCAGAAACTGATAGCCAAGTTCCGCACTCATGAAGACGGTCTCAATCGGGATCTTGGGTTTATGTCACGATACATGACGTGATCCAGACTCGAGTCGTCGTTGGCTTGTTCACAGATGTGATTCCCAGTAAAAAAGTAAAAATTTTAAAGTTAATCGTTTTACATACAGACGGCAGCTTTTGACACGTTAGACCCCATGCGATTCCACCTCATTGTCTCAGTTGTATCTTGCTATGTCTTTGATGTGGTACCTTCCTGGCTGACCTGATTAACTTTATCACACCTCGGCAGATAAACAGTCAGGTTGATTGAATTCAGTTGTCTGCAATTGTCAGTTAAACATGCATTGTTCTCTATCTATATATGCTTTGACGATTCTGTATCTCCTCACTTCACCCGACGAAGGAGTTGTAACTCCGAAATCTTGTGATTTAAAATAAAACTGTTGGACTATAACCTGGTGTTGTGCGACCTCTCAATTTTATAAATAGAGGCATAGAGTACAAAATCAAGGAAGTTATGATGAACCTTTATAAAACACTGGTTCGGCCACAACTGGAGTATTGTGTCCAATTCTGGGCACTGCACTTTAGGAAGGATGTGAAAGGCTTTAGAGAGGGTGCAGAAAAGATTGACAAGAATGGTTCCAGGGATGAGGGACTTCAGTTACATGGATAGACTGGAGAAACTGGGGTTGTTCTCCTTCGAGCAGAGAGGATTGAGAGGAGATTTGATAGAGGTGTTGAAAATCATGAGGAGTCTAGACAGAGTAGAGAGAGAGAAACTGTTCCCATTGGTGGAAGATTCGAGAACCAGATGACACAGATTTAAGGTGATTGGCAAAAGGTCCAAAGGTGACATGAGGAAAATAAAATTTGCGCAGCGAGTGGTTATGATCTGGAATGCACTGCCTGAAAGGGTGGTGGAGGCAGATTCAATCATGGCTTTCAAAAGGGAATTAGATAAGCACCTGAAAGAAAAAGAATTGCAGGGCTACAGAGAAAGGGCGGGGGATTGGGACCAGCTGAAGTGCTCTTGCAGAGAACCGGCATGGGCTCGACAGGCCGAATGGCCTCCTACTGTGCTGTAATGCTTCTATGATTCTATAAGAGACGGTTATCTAAGGTAGAAGCCCACGGAATTGAGTGCAAAGTGTTGACCTGGTTAGGAAACTGGCTGAGCGGCAGGAGACAGAGAGTAGGGATAATGGGTAGGTACTCAAATTAGCAGGATGTGACTAGTGGTGTCCCGCACGGATCTGTTTTGACGCCTCAATTATTCACTGTATTTATTGACGACTTAGATAATGGCATAGAAAGTCATATATCCAAATTTGCCGATGACACAAAAAAGGCGGCATTGTAGGCAGTGTAGATGAAAGCATAAAATTACAAAGGGATATTGATAGATTAAGTGAATGGGCAAAACTGTGGCAAATGAATTTCAATGTAAGCAAATGTGAGGTCATCCACTTTGGATCTAAAAAGGACAGAACAGGGTACTTTCTAAATGGTGAAAAGCTAAAAACAGTGGATGTCCAAAGAGACTTGGGGGTCCAGGTACATAGATCATTAAAATGTCATGAACAGGCACAGAAAATAACAAAAAAGGCTAATGGAATGCTGGCCTTTATATCTAGAGGACTAGAATATAAGAGAGCAGAAGTTATGCTGCAGCTGTACAAAACCCTGGTTAGATCACACTTGGAGTACTGAGCTGTTCTGGGCACCACACCTTAGGAAGGATATATTTGCCTTGGAGGGAGTGCAGCGTAGGTTTACCAGAATGATACCCAGATTTCAAGGGTTAAGTTACAAGGAGAGATTACACAAATTAGGGTTGTATTCCCTAGAATTTAGAAGGTTAAGGGGTGATCTGATCAAAGTTTTCAGGATATTAAGGGGAACAGATAGGGTAGATAGAGAGAAACTATTTCTGCTGGTTGGAGATTCTAGGACTAGGGGGCTTAGTCTAAAAATTAGAGCCAGACCTTTCAGGAGTGAAATTAGGAAACACTTCTACACACAAAGGGTGGTAGTGGTTTGGAACTCTCTTCCGCAAACGGCAATTAATGCCAGATCAATTATTAATTTTAAATCGGAGATTGATAGCTTTTTGTTAACCAAAGGTATTCAGGGATATGGGTCAAAGACGGGTATATGGAGTTAGGTCGCAGATCAGCCATGATCTCATTGAATGGCGGAACAGGCTCAAGGGGCTGAATGGCCTACTCCTGTTCCTATGTAAGGCATTGTGTTTTACATGGTATAAAGTTTCTGTCATTATAAAATAGTTTAACATTCGACACACTGTGAGCAACTTCATAGGAGAACCACCTGTAATAACAAAACATGTACTGAATATAAATACTGGGATAGAAGCATGAACAGGGTATATTTAAATAATGAGAAGGACCAGCACAATTTTGTTACCCTGTCCACAATATATTGGATAGGTTTTTCCAGTCCTTTTCTGTTCTATCAGCCTGAACATTAGACTAGTGTAATGTAGTAGAAGGATTCGCAGGCTGATTAGCAGCCTGACAGGCCACCACAGGAATGCTCCTTCTGTGGCTCAATGTCACAACCATTTACGTACTAGTACTGGTCGTTCAAAAGTAGTGATGTGGGAATGGGCTTACAATGTCAGTGATTTTCGACTGTGGTGATGACGGACCATATGCTTTGTTGCCTAGTCCTGTCTGTGTCCTGTAATGCTGCTGACCTTGTCAAATACAATGATGATACCAAAGCACATGTAGCCTTCTGCAGGAAGGAGTGTGAAGATGGGATACAATTAGCTTGAATATTAATGAATCGTGCATTTTTACATATTCTCAAGTGATTTAAAACTAAGGCACCAGTAGACATAACTTAGATTTGTGTATATATCGACCATGTACTAAAATTATTCAGACAAGGCAAACCAAATCAACAGGATTAACCACATTATGGGATTCAGCTTGAGGACATTCAATTCTAGATTAAAAGAGGTCATTTTAAGTCTAGAATGAATTAGTAAGGCTACATTTGAAATATTCCAAGCTATTTTGGGCATTGATACTCTGGGAAAAGGATGATTTTGCCGATTCAAAATTCCAAGCTTGGGAAAAAGGCTCAAAACACTGAACTTCTATTCGTCAGATTTTCAATTTTTAGCTTGAGGAGCCAAGGTGAAGCCGAGTCACATAGTGCAGAGACCATTAAAGTTGAACAGAAGTGAGGAAATCAGGTAAGAAGTAATGATATAGGCTAGATTCTCCACCCATTGACTGTGAATGATCAGTTAATATACCCCTTTAAGGTACACCTAGATTAGATTTTTATTCTAAAAGTGAGACAGAAGAAGGAGGGAGAGATAACAAAAAAAGGGTTTACAACCATCTCAGAGTCCTGCAACATTCTTGAGGGACATAGCAATATCTAAGGGTCCATTACACTATTGCTGTAACATCATACCAAGTCGTTGCACTTCACACTGTTGCTGCAAATGCCTTGGGTCTTCACCATTGTCATGTTTCAGAATTTGGGAAAAGAGTTACTTTAAATGTTGTATTTAGAGCTTAGTGTATTATTGTATGTAAGTGCTTTGGGACATTTAACTGGTTAAATGTGCTATATAAATATAAGTTGTTGTTGTAGAAAGAGGTCTGAGACAATAGGTAGTTAAGAAGCTAATGAGCTAAACTTGATGTTGTTTCCCCATAGACTGTAAATAAAGAACAATTCATTGGCTTGTCTCAGTAATCAATAAACACATCACACCCATTGTGTTGGGGAGCTATTGGTCCCAGGCACTCAACAGAAGGTCTGGCCGGTCTTTTTTCTGGTTTGAACAAGAGATAAAACACAGAGATAAACAGAGTCAGGGAGGCTTTTGAAACAGGATGCTGCACAGGTAATCAAGCTGAAACAGAAAGCTCTGAATCAAGGAGGCCCAGCAAAAAGAAAAGTAAGAAATTTGTTTTTTTAAGTCAATCATGATTACCCAATGATGTTGGGAAGTGTAGTGTGCTCATTATTTTTATATTATTATGCAGACATGTTTTACTGTTTGAACTAAATTAATCTGATCATAATTGTTGCTCTGTGTGTTTACCTACTGTGAAATAAAGCAACTTCATCCACCTTTGGGGACACTGAAGAAGTACACGTGCAAATGACATGAATATCCGGTTCAAGTCACAAGGGGGTCTTATTGATTTTCTTCCAAGTTACACTATTGTTCAAGTGGATATAGGGCAGTGTGAGCCAACTCTCACAAAAGTAAGATGCTTATATCACTTACAGAAGCAACTGATGCCACTGAGTCCAAGAAGGTATCTACAGCAGATCACAAATTGTAACAGCACAATCCATGGTCCTGATGTCCTCCCCCTACTTGGATACACCATCTGACCCTTGATCTGAACCAACCTATGAGACCTGCTGCATAGATACTGGCCAAAGGCAAAAGCCAAAAGACCTCCAATCTCAATACGTAGCCTCCTAACATTATGGAAGGAAAACACTTAGGAGGTGAAATTGGGTATCGCCCTGTTTGGGGCGATAACTTTTAAAAGTTTGGAAAATTAGCACCAGACGCTATGTTTTTCTAACTTTAAAAAAATTTGGTTTTCTCGCTCCAAGAGGGAGGTGGAGCATTAAATTAAGCGTTCCACTTCCCTCTTGGAGCGCGATCAGCAGCAGGTGGAGCGATGAGTTCTGCAGCGCTGCACACTGGGAAGGGCCATCGCTGCAGGCTCTGCAAAAGAAAGGGCACCTACGTGGATCACCAAGGGAGCAGCAAGCCCATGCGAACAGCCCGGCACTCACTCAGAGTGCCAGGCTGATCGATCATGGGCAGGAACCCGTGAAAAAAAACTGGATCAAAAAATGTAAGTTTTTTTTTTACTTACCTCGACCACCTCGCCTTTAAGCATCGTCCCCGAAGCAGCCGGTCGCCTGATGCATGTCGCCTTGAAAGGGATTATTACTAGTCCTAGCCCTTTTCGGGCTACCCCGGATCAGGCGTATTCCCCAGACGTTCACCTTCAACTAAAGTTAGAGGTAGCCGGATCTTAAAGACGCTTAATTGGGTCTAAAGGTCCAGACTATCTCTCCCTAAAGGAAAGGAACGGCCTGAAAATGTTACCGTCCTCGAGATAGCACTTTTAATAAGTTTAGCTAGACTGTAACCTTTTGGATATTATGAAGGTCCGGAAAACTCCTCCAGAATTCTGCAACTCCTCACCAAAGAGTGTACAGAGATTGAGTTTGCGAGTTTGATACAGAAGTACTATGTGAGATAATTCTAAAAAAATATAGATTTATTAAAGAACCGACATGTAATTACAGCTGGTGGTTCAATCGCAACTTTAACAATTCCAAATACAAAAAGCTTACAATTCTTATCATCAGAGATCCTTATTCTCAAATCTTAACTTTGTTACATTTTTACATTTCTTAGTCTATTCCAGAATATCCACCAAAATCAAATACCTTTGATACCCAAGTCTTAAAGAGTTGAAAACTTACAGAGCCTGCCTCTGAAGTCTGAGAACCGCTTTGCCCCTTCAAGCAACTTCTGTCTTCCTATTTGAAAATCCAATCTTTATACTCTTTCTCAGTGGTATATCCTTTGAAGTTTTCTGCTGATGTAAGCTAATTATCTCTAGTCATTTTTCTGTTGACCTCTTCTATTCTTACAATTAGTTCAGCTTGTAGCATTCAGAATTATGTCTGCTGTGTAGGTGTTCGAAGCTTATCATAAAAAACGGTTGTAACAGATGTATCTATTTGATGCCATTCTTACGAAGGTCTTCTATTCAATTCTTAAGTCACCTTAGCTGGTTGTATTACAGACTTCGTGTCTCCTAGGTGTTCCAAGTTCAACACAAAAACAATGTGATGGCTGATGCATCTATTAATGCCATATTTATGAAAGTCTTCTGTTTGTATCTTTTTACAACATGTAAATTAAAAACACCTCGACCTGGTGCATCATTGTCTTCTTAGCTACCTCAACTGGTTGCAACACATAATCGTGTCTCCTGTTTCATTTGATGTCTCCTGTGTTTCATGTGATGTTATATTTATGAAGGCATATGTTTCTTTAATTTATGTGATTCATTTCCTGAAGTGTTGGTTTATGACACCTTAACATTATACCATTGTGCTCTTTCCAAAACTTCAGACTTTCGGGAACCTCCAACCCTCTGTTTCAATGAGGCTATTGTTTCAGTGTAAACAATTTATCTTATCTCAAAAGCCTGTATGGTGTTTACAGCTTTTCCTTGTTGAGGCTTTCAGATTTTCAAGCCTAGTTTGTCATGTTTTAATCAGGATTCTTTCATAGGATGGTGTATTTTTCTGAATATGGCTATTCCTTCACAGCCTGAAGCTGCCGTTGTTTTTGCCCAGCGATGCTTTAGGGGGCAGAAATGAATTACGGGTCCGGGGTGCTACCGGGGCGAAGCGCGGCTGAATGACATCACATGGCGCTAGGGGTTGCCGCTGCCGCAAACCGGCAGGTGAATTTCGCGGTAACATCGCCGCACTTGGGCGGTAAGACCTTAGCGCCCCGTTATCGCCCCCTGGAGGCGCTAAGGCATCTAGGGGGAGAAATTCAGTATCGCCCCATTTGGGGCGCAATTATCGGCCGGGCGCAAAGATTAGCGCCTGGCGCTAATTATCGCCTCTGACTGCAAACTTGACTTTTATCGCCCCTGTAGGTGATTGGAGCGCTAAATCAGGCGCTACACATCTGTCTTAAGGCGCAAAGGCCGAGGAGCGAGGCACTAACTCAGAGCGCTGGCGAAGCTCATGTGATGTCAGTCAGCAATGGAACACAGACACAATTGCGCCGGCCAGTTCTTAAAGGGGAGGGTTGATCTTGCTTTCCATCCACATCCTGCTCATTGCAGCCTTGAATCTCGGCCTGGAGAGACCTGTACATCAAATCTGCTGGAAAGAACAATGGAGAGGCCATGGGAAAGAGCTCAGAGTGCAGCCCCCACAGTCTCTTCTAAATTGACACAAGGAAGGGCAAATCAAAATGAACCTGCAAAGTGCTGCTCAGTACCCAAAACTCCTTCACACAGCGTTGAATCTCTCCAGAAGTCTCTCTCTCTCTCTCTCTCAGAATGCCTGGTGCAAAAATGTCACCAACAAAAAAAGGCAGGAAGCGGTCGCCTTTAAATAACGCTCCCCCAGTCCCTTCCTGACTGCAAAACACTCCCCTCAACCTGTCGTTGCTAGCGGCAGGCGGTACGGCAGGGGGCGCCACTCAATATCCGCTCCGGGGCGCTATCGGGGCGTTGCGCACTCGACTGATGTCACGATCTGCCGGCGCAAGAGATCGTGGCAGTAGTCTTTAGTGCTGCCGCAAAATGTCGAGTTAATTTCGGGAGCAGCGCAAACATCACCGCGCCCGGACGCTAGTTGCTTTGCGCCCCATTAGCGCCCTCTTAAGGCGCTAACGGGAGGCGCAACCAACTGAATTTTTCCCCCCTACTTTCTAGCTGGCCTTCTGGTGGCACTCCGGCGCCATTCAGGTCCTCCAAATAAGCAGGCCTGGGTATAAGGCCTACTGACTGCATTTTCTGGGCACCCTTCTAAATGGATAACATCCCTGCATTCAGAGAGGAAAGCAAAGTGGGAGATGCAGTTGCACCCCTCTTGTTTCATTCAAATGTGATTTGCGTGCTTGTGCCTGTTACAAACATAAGCACTCTGCGCTCCCCTCTTGGGGAAGCCCTGGAAATCGTGTAAAAGGAGTGGAGACCTGGTGAGATGGGTCGCTACCCCTTTTTCCTCTGCTTTGTACCTGAAAAACACATTTTCCCATCAAAAAGTGAGTTTGGAGCATGGGGGCAGTTAAATTGTTAAAAATGTGAATCCCGACCCGATCCCGACCTCCCTCCCGTTGATCCTGACCCCCTTCCCGTGATCCCTCCGCCGGACCAACCCCTCGCAACTGAGGCCAACCTGCCTGCAGCCAGTGAACCTCTCAAGCTGGCTGGCTGTGAGCGGGAAACCGAGGCCTCGCATTCAAATTAGCCTCCCGGGTTTCCCGCCCGCCTCGGAGCCCCCCCCACCCCAACCCACCCCAAACCACCTCCCAGAACAAAGTTCCGGCCCAAGTATTCGCCAGGCTCAAGGTAGAGTAAAATTTACACCCACAAAAGTAGTGTACAAAGTCCAAACTTCTTTGCATCAATACTAAATGCAATATAAAACAGGCAGCAGTGATTTTACCCATGCAATGAAAGGCAGCCTGTCACCTGCTTGTATGGAAAATAAACAACTCTCAAGCATTGTCAAATAATAATAATTTGGGTTGCTTTGTTGACTGGCTTTAACTTGTCACTAAGTTTGAGTTGTCACTGTATATCTCTATCATTGTGGTTGAGATCCTTATTAAGAGCATATTATACTTCACAGACTTTAAATTCACCAAATTCCACACTGATTAAACAGACAAATATGAAGCATATGTACAGTGTTCCAGATCAATCATTCACAGGTTATAGGAAAACTAAATCGGGTTTCAGAAGCTTTTATCTGATGCTATTTTAAAAGCAAGTGTATTGATGCACAGAGAGACTAACCACTTCCTCCAGTCTCACCAATTTCTCAGCTTACATGATACAGACAAAGCTGCACAGCAAGGCCATTAACCAGCTGCAGAAATACTGACACGATCTCCCAAAAGATTCCATTTTTAGTCCTCAACATATCTAAGGTTTCTTAGCCAAATTGGATACTTCAAAATATGGATTAGGACAAAACAGCGCCATTACTCCATTTTTACTACTGCTAAATGGTAGTAAAACATATAGGGCACAAAATTTGGCTGCTTTGTGCCCGCCATTAGCGCCTCCATGGGGCGCTAACTGGGTTTTCGCCCAGGCGCAACGATATTAGCGCTCTGCACTAAATTGGGCCAGGTTTTTGCGGAGACGCTAAGAGTTAGCGCCCCGCTCCTGTAGGTACCACCCCCGCTCGGCCGTGCCCCGGATGCAAAATTCGGCCGCGCCCCCTCACTTACCACCTGGCGCTAACAACGACAGCATCAGCTGCCAAGTTGCAGTCGGGAGTCGGCTCTGCGCGCGCTATTTAAAGGCGCCATCCTGGGGGAAACTTGTTTGTCGGCCATAACTCTGCTGAGACATTGTCAGACAAGCTGCTGAACATGTCCAATTCCACATGGCTGAATCGAGTAGCCCTCTCCCTCTCCCTTGCAGCAGCCACGGCACAAAGCTGTCTCAGTCACTGAGAGGTCGCACTCAAGTGCAGCAGTGCTGATAATGAGCAACTGCAGCTTGAAATTACCTTCCCTTTAAGAGCTGGAATAAGCTGGAGTCAAGGCTTGAAGGCTGATTGCTGAACGCAAGTCAGCTGAAATTGGGTAGCACACTGGCAATAGCTACAGCGCTCCACTGAGACCATTAGCGCCTCATTTACCGCCCGCTTCACTCCTGGGGCGAAAACACCCAATTTTGCAACATTTTTCAATGGATTTCGCCGGGTGCTAACTTTTCAAAAAGTTAAAAGGTAGCGCCCCATATTTTGCACCCATAGCCCCTGAAAACAACACGGGTCGCAATGTGCAATTAGCCCATGTCCGTTGAGTCCAATGCAGGCAGCACGTAAACTTTGTGCTGCCTGCTAAATTAAATGATAATACCGTGCATCCCAGCACTCAACGCACTGTAGAGTGGCTGCATGCCTCAGCAGGGGGCCCAAGTTTGTGCAAGGTTAGCAGTAATTAAAGCTGGCCTACACCTCTTAAAGGGGAGGTGCATTCTGGCTGTAGCAGGTGCTAGAAGTGGCTGGGGAAGAGAGTGTGAGCAAGAAGAAGACGTACTGATGGCACAACAGGACAGAGAGTTGGCTCCAAGATTTTCTGATGCAGCACTGGAGGCCTTGGTTCAGGTGGTGGACAGGAGGAGGGAGGCCCTCTATCCACAGGGGGCCAGGAGGCCCTCCAGACAAACTGTGAGAAAGCAATGGGAGCAGATAGCCGTCGTGGTCAATGCCAGCAGTCAAGCCCCGAAGGCCTGCATGCAGTGCCACAAGAAGTTCAATGACCTCATACGATTGGTCAAGGTCAGTGCATTCATCTTCAAATGCCATATCCCTCCAACTGCACCACTAGCATCACACTTCTCAATGCACCACAACCCTATCACTCACCTACCGACAATCTCTATCAATCATGACTCATACCTCATATTCATAGCTTCACCTCGCCCTCACACACGTAGCACTGCTGCAAGCCTCACACCCACAGCTCACAGCTGGCACACACTGCCAGCTATTCAAGCATGACAGACCCATCACCCAAACACATTGCACCACACTCACTGACAAACTTCTCTCTCTCTCTCGCAGGACAAGTTGGCGTATAACTGGAGGCAGCAGGAGCTAACCAGCGGGGGATAGGCACGGCTGCATGACCTTACTCCAATAGAGGAGACGGTGGTTGCCATCATTGGAGCAGCCATTGCTGAGGCCGTGGCCAGCGGTGGGGCTGGAACCATCGAAGATGACGGTATCCTCATACCTAATTCTCCTTCTCGCATCCCACTTCCCTCTCATCTGACAATGTCTTTTGATTTAAAAGCTGCCGATGGTGTAAGCATTCATCTTTTGTTTTCCCCCCTCCCTTCACAATAACCCTACCCTTGTGCCTTTCTCCTTTCAGATACCCAAGAACTGCAACCTGGCCAGGCAATGGTTTAAGAGCAACAGGTGGAAGAGCAGGAAGAAGGCAGTGATGATGAAGACACATCACCGTCACTCGATTTCACACTCGCAGCCACCAGCTCAGATACTGACACTGCATGTAATTTAGAGGATAGCTTAGAGGCGGGATCTGCACATGGTGAGACACCGGGCACGATTGGCCTGCAGCCAGAGCAGGGGGCAAGTGTTGCGCAGGTGTCAGCTCGCCGGAAGATGAAGTTGCACATGAGTTCTGCTGCAGAGGAATCAGATGAGCACTTCGATGGGGCAGGATACAGAAGAAGGCTGATGGGTATAGACAATGAAATGCTAGGTTCATTTGTAGGCCTGCCAGAAAACCTGCGTGTAATGTCAAGGAGTCTGGCACCAACCTTGCACAGGCTTTTCACAGAGCTTAGAGCTCATCCTTTCCAGCATGGAAGTGGTGGCCAACTCCATTAGCACACTTGTGGACCTCTCCATGTTGCAGCATCTGATGGCCAATGTCTCAGCTTCCATTGCAGGACAAGCACAAGCCACCCAACGTCTGGGTGCTGCAGTGGAAGCTTAGACTTCTGTCATGTAAGGTTAACTTGCTGCCATGCAAGCTCAGACTGCTCTCATACAAGCTCCGCTTGCTGCCACCCAAGCTCAGACTGCTGACATCATGGCTGCAGATATCTGTGTTCAACAGGCCTTGCAGGGTGTCACAGCAGTCCAGTAACCTGTCCTCCAAAAGATTACTAGGATTGCTGAAGCACTACCTTACGGGGAGTGGCAGTGGCTCCGTGGAGCACGAACCTGTTGTCCTCTCTCAGGAAGACACCATTCGTCCGCCCACCACTGCCATTCTGCCAGTGCCCTTGCTGTTGCCTGCCCGCCAGCCAGCCCAGACTGCTGCCACCCATGCTGAGATGGCGCAGACAGGCCTTTTAGGCCTAGAGATGCTCAAGGTTGTCCTCCAAGGCCATCTGCAGTCTCCTCCACTGAAAATCAGCAGCCTTCCACCAGCCATGCTGCAGCCACTGGGGTAGCACTTCGTAGGAGCACTAGGACAGGCAAAGGCACACGGAAGAAAGGCACGAAGGGAATGCACAAGGGTGATTAGTTGATGTTTGTATGCAATATGTCATGGTTTAATTCATAAATTTGTTCATAAGGTTGTGCAGCATGCAGTGGACCACCATGAATCTCGATACCTGATCTGAGCTTGAGCAGGGAGAACGCAATTGGAGTGGATCGCAGGCAGAGTGAAAGAATTTGGTCAGTGTAGGAATTCGGTGGAGAGGAGGAAGAC
The DNA here is from genome assembly GCA_030390025.1 of Squalus acanthias. Lineage (NCBI taxonomy): Eukaryota > Metazoa > Chordata > Chondrichthyes > Squaliformes > Squalidae > Squalus > Squalus acanthias. Next base: position 92,283,604 of record CM059431.1, read on the forward strand.
GAGTGAGACGTCTGACTGAAAAGGCGGAGTGGAGCCACGGAACCCAAGGACTCTAAGCTAATAGGACCGAGAGCAGACCTGCGCGAGAGCGAGAGGAGTGGCCAGAGATGAAGGTAGGCCTGAAAGCCTGGAAGGAGCATGTGCGTCAGGGAGCGTACTGTGAACTAACACTTTCCCCGCAGAAGGTAAGGAAACAGCTGTGAGTACTGAATATATATTGCAGTACTTCCATGAATTTGAATCAACCCCCTCAACTGCTGTTGTGTCCTTGACTTGCTTTCACTGGTGAGTTATAGGAAGCCCGGGAAACCCATGGATGCGCCATTAAATTTGAAAGTCAGTTGAAATATTTTTTTTAAATTGCTCCAGTTGAGTGATTAGCATATTAGCGCACAAGCAGCCTAACGCACTTTTGTTAAATGCAGAAGGTGACAGGTTGGAGCCAGCTTCCCCACACGCTCGCATTTTTCCTGGTTTTCACCCCCACCCGCACCCAAACTCACGCGCTCCTCGAGGTTAAAATTCCCCCCAAGTAATCCGAGACCCAATTAACCCACTGTTGAGCAGCAGGATGAATTCACATATTTGCTAAACCCTTCCATAGGGCCAGCTATATAGAGAGTCTAGTGAAACAGGCATAGAAACACATAAAGCACAACAGACATTCCTGAGATGTGAGCATCACTGGCAAGGCCAGCATTTATTGCCCATCCCTAATTACCCTCGAGAAGGTGGTGGTGAGCTGCCTTCTTGAACCACTGCAGTCCATGTGGTGAAGGTACTCCCACAGTGCTGTTAAGGATGGAGTTCCAGGATTTTGACCCAGCAACGATGAAGGAATGGCGATATATTTCCAAGTCAGGATGGTGTGTAACTTGGAGGGGAACTTGCAGGTGATGGAGTGCCCATGTGCCTGCTGCCCTTGTCCTTCTAGGTGGTAGAGGTTGTGGGTTTGGGAGGTGCTGCTGAAGAAGCCTTGGCGAGTTGCTGCAGTGCATCTTGTAGATGGTACATACTGCAGCCACGGTGTGCCAGTGGTGGAGGGAGTGAATGTTTAAGGTGGTGGATGGGGTGCCAATCAAGTGGGCTGCTTTGTTCTGGATGGTGTCGAGCTTCTTGAGTGTTGTTGGAACTGTACTCATCCTGGCAAGTGGAGAGTATTCCATCACACTCCTAACTTGTGCCTTGTAGATGGTGGAAAGGCTTTGGAGAGTCAGGAGGTGAGACGCTCGACGCAGAATACCCAGCCTCTGACCTGCTCTTGTAGCAACCGTATTTATGTGGCAAAAAGAGCAGTTAAGTTTCTTGTCAATAGTGATCCCCAGGATATTGATGGTGGGGGATTTGGAGATGGTAATGCCATTGAATATCAAGGGGAGGTGGTTCGACTCCCGCTTGTTGGAGATAGTCATTGCCTCGTACTTGTGTGGCGTGATTGTTACTTGCCACTTATCAGCCCAAGCCTGAATGTCGTCCAGGTCTTGCTGCATGCGAGCAGGGACTGCTTCATTATCTGAGGAGTTGAGAATGGAACTGAACACTGTGCAATCATCAGAAAACATCCCCACTTCTGACCTTATGATGGAGGGAAGGTCATTAATGAAGCAGTGGAAGATGGTTGGGCCTAGAACACTGCCCTGAGGAACTCCTGCAGCGATGTCCTGGGGCTGTGATGACTGACCTTCAACCACCACAACCATCTTCCTTTGTGCTAGGTATGACTCCAGCCAGTGGAGAGTTTTCCCCCCGATTCCCATTGACTTCAGTTTTACTCAGGCTCCTTGATGCCACACTTAGTCAAATGCTGCCTTGATGTCAAGGGCAGTCACTCTCAGCTCACCTCTGGAATTCAGCTCCTTTGTCCATGTTTGGACCAAGGCTGTAATGAGGTCGGGAGCCGAGTGGTCTTGGTTGAACCCAAACTGGGCATCAGTGAACAAGTTATTGGTGAGTAAGTGCTGCTTGATAGCACTATTGATGACACCTTCCATCACTTTGCTGATGATTGAGAGTAGACTGATAGGGCGGTAATTGGCCAGATTGGATTTGTCCTGCTTTTTGTGGACAGGACATACCTGGGCAGTTTTCCACATTGTCGGGTAGATGCCAGTGTTGTAGCTGTACTGGAACAGCTTGGCTAGAGGCGTGGCTAGTTCTGGAGCACAAGTCTTCAGCACGATAGTCGGGTATTGTCGGTGCCCATAGCCTTTGCTGTATCCAGTGCGCTCAGCCGTTTGTTGATATCACGTGGAGTGAATCGAATTGGCTGAAGACTGGCTTCTGTGATGGCGGGGACCTCAGGAGGAGGCCGATATATATCATCCACTCGGCACTTCTGGCTGAAGATGGTTGCAAACGCTTCAGCCTTGTCTTTTGCACTCACGTGCTGGGCTCCACCGTCATTGAGGATGGGGATATTCATGGAGCCTCCTCCTCTCGTTAATTGTTTAATGGTCCACGACCATTCACAACTCGATGTGGCAGGACTGCAGAGCTTTAATCTGATCCATTGATTGTGGGATTGTTTATCCCTGTCTATAGCATGCTGCTCCCGCTTTTTAAGCATTCATGTAGTCCTGTGTTGCAGCTTCCCCAGGTTAGCACTTCATTTTTAGGTACACCTGGTGCTGCTCCTGGCATGCTCTTCTACACTCCTTATTGAACCAGCGTTGGCCCCCTGGCTTGATAGTAATGGTAGAGTGAGGGATATGCCGAGCCATGAGGTTACAGATTGTGGTGGAATACAATTCTGCTGCTGCTGATGGCCCAGAGCGCCTCATGGATGCCCAGTTTTGAGCTGCTAGATCTGTTCTGAATCTATCCCATTTAGCATGGTGGTAGTGCCACACAACACGATGGAGGGTGTCCTCATTGTGAAGACGGGACTTCATCTCCACAATGACAGTGTGGTGGTCACTGCAACCAATACTGTCATGGACAGATGCATCTGCGACAGGTAGATTGGTGAGGACGATGTCAAGTAGGTTTTTCCCTCGTGTTGGTTCTCTCACCACCTGTCGCAGGCCCAGACTGGCAGTTAATTCCTTCAGGACTCGGCCAGTAGTGGTGCTACCAAGCCACTCTTGGTGATGGATATTGAAGTCTCCCACCCAGAGTACATTCTGTGCCCTTGCTACTCTCAGTGCTTCTTCCAAGTGGTGATCAACATGGAGGAGTACTGATTCATCAGCTGAGAGAGAGCGGTAGGTGATAATCAGCAGGAGGTTTCCTTGTCCATGCTTGACCTGAAGCCATGAGACTTCATGGGGTCCGGAGTCAATGTTGAGGACACTCCTTCCCGACTGTATACCACTGTGCTGCCACCCCTGGTGGGACAGAACATACCCAGGGCTGGTGATGGAGGAGTCTGGGATGTTGGCTGAAAGCTATGATTCTGTGAGTAAAACTATGTCAGGCTATTGCTTGACTCGTCTGTGGGACAGCTCTCCCAATTTTGGCACAAGACCCCAGCTGTTAGTGAGGAGGACTTTGCAGGGTTGACTGGGCTGGTTGATGTCTGTACCGAGGTCAATGCCGGGTTTCATTCTTATTATTATGTTTCATAGCAGTTTGTTACAACTGAGTGGCTTGCTGGGCCATTTCAGAGGGCAGTTAAGAGTCAACCACCATTGCTGTGGGTCTGCAGTCACAGATAGGCCAGGCTGGGTAAGGACAGCAGATTTCTTTCTCTAAAGGACATTAGTGAACCAGATGGGTTTTTTACAACAATCTGATAGTTTCATGGTCACCATTACTGATACTAGCTTTTTATTCCAGATTTATTTAATTAACTGAATTTAAATTCCCCAGCTGCCGTGGTGGGATTTGAACTCATGTCTCTGGATCATTAATGCAGGCCTCTGGATTACTAGCCCAGTGACATTACCACTATGCTACCATTCCCCCGATGGGCACATTGATGGAACATTTTGTGCATGCCATAGATTATATGATTTAACATTCTAAATACTAGTAGTTCTACACAGTCCTCCAAACAATGCAGTGTCAATACCTCCCAAAGAACTCAGCTATTATTTCCTCGGATTTAGTGAGCTGTTGCTGGTCTTGGAGATCACCACCTCATGCCTACTTGTTATGTATGAGGTTTTCCTTTAAAAATAATGGCCCGAAAATTAAACTCTCGCGTATTAGATCCCGAATTGCCGGTTTCCTGTATGCACTGCGCATGCACGGGAAACCGGCACTTCGTGAATTGCAAAGGGGGCGGTTCCTAAGTGAACCGCGTGCGCGCTACAGGCTGTGCGCACGCAGTGCACTTAGTTTTTTTTCCCGCTTTGAACGCGCAGGTAAGTGGTGAAGATTTTACACATAAAGAAAGCAGGCGTAGGACCCCCTTTTAACAAGGTAAGTAGTTAATTAAGTGTTATTTTTAATTTTTTTCAACAGGTTTATCTTTTTTAGAGACTTTAAAGAAAGGTAAGTTTATTTTTATAACTTTTAAAAAGATTTTTAATTTTTTCAAAAATTTAATTTTTTGTTTAAAGTGGTTAATTTATTTAACTGTACTTATTTTATTAATGTGATGGCTTTTTTTTAAATTTAATTGAGGTTTAGCTGTTCTTTTGGGGGTTTGTAGTATTCATAGCTTTGACAGCTCTTGCCGTCAAAACTATGAATGAAAGATGGTGTGCTGCCATTGGCTCTAACTGAATCACGTGATCCCAGAGCTCGCACGAACTAATTGCGCCTCTGGGATACGCACACACTGCGCGGTTGCAACAAGAAGAGGCTCTGAAACTAAAGTTCGTGTGGGCCCCAAACAAAAAGGTAGGCGCGGAGTGCGATATCGCGGGGAATCCTTACCCCCGCAGGAACCATCCATGTTTAATTTCTGGGCCAATAAGAGAGTGGATTGAGACAGGGTTATTTGGCCCATGGAAATTCCTTTTGTAATACATTCTCTTTCCCATCATGGCATGCCTAACATAATTTATATCCCTGCTATTTTTCATTTCTATTACTTAATAATAATGGATAATAAGGAAATGTGAGACTTGTTAAATTAGTACTTTGTATCTGTTTTCACAATGAAGCAAATTGTTTTCATTCACGGGATGTGAGCATCGCTGGCAAGGCCAGCATTTATTGCCTGTCCCTAACTGAGTGCCTTGCTAGGCCAGAGGGCTGTTAAGAGTTACCTATAGGCCAGACCAGGTAAAGCCAGCAGATTTCCTTTTCTAATGGACATTAGTGAACCAGATGTTTCTTTTTTAACAACAATCCGATAGTTACATTACTGACATTTTATTCCAGATTTATTTAATTAACTGAATTTAAATCCCCCAGCTACCATGGTCCAGATCATTCGTCTAAACCTCTGAATTATTAGTCCAGTAACATAACCACTATGCTACCGTTCCCTCAGTGGTACAAGAGATCCTAAAAATAAGTCATGGGGAGGAATGTAATGGCTTTAATATGCATTAAAAAATGGTAATGGAGAAAATAATGGGGTTTAATGGACATGATGGTGTCCACCCTAGGGACTAAAAGAAATAAGTGAAGAAATTGCAGGTTGTTTTGTTATAATTTTCCAAAGCTCTTTAGATTCAGGAATTCTGCCTTTGGATTGGAATATTGCAAATGTCATTTCCTTATTTAAGAATGGAGGGAGAAACCAAGTAACTACAGACCTGAGAGTTTAACACCAATTGTGGGGAAGTTACTGGAATCAATCATCAGAGACAGAGTCAATCAGCACTTGGATAAGTATGAGTTGATTAGAGAGTCTGCATGAAGCGTAGGTGATGCATGACTAATCTAGTTGAATTTTTTTGAGGAGGTCAGTGGCATGTTGGCTTGCTGGAGTGTCTATATGGACTTGCAGAAGGTATTTGATAAGGTTCCGAACATAAACTTATTAGCAAAAATGAGAGTGCACAGAATTAGAGATAACCTTGTGACATGGGTTGGTAATTTGTTGGGAGGTAGAAGACAGAAAGTAGGTATAGAGGGCCCATTCACTGATTGGCGAGATGTGACAATTGGTGTTCCCCAGGGATCTGTACTGGGACCTCCGCTGTTAACCATATACATTAATGACTTGGATGAAGCAATAGAGACTTGTATATTCAAGTTTGCAGATGACACTAAGTTAGGAGGTGCATCAAGTTGTGTGGATGGGAGCAAAAAATGTGGCAGATGGAGTTCAATGTGGGGAAGTGTAAGGTTAGCCATTTTTGATGTGATAACGACAAACTGGAATATTTTCTTAAAAGTGAGAAACTAGGATATGTGGAAGAGCAAAGGGATTTAGGTGTCCATGTACACAAATCACTAAAAGCTAGTATACAGGTACAAAAAGTAAACAAAAAGGCTAATGGATTGTTGACCTTTATCTCAAGGGTGTTGTAATTCAAAATGAGGAAGTGATTTCCTCTGGTGGGTTAATCCAGAACAAGAGGGCATAATCTTAAAATTAGAGCTAGGCCATTTAGAAGTGAAATTAGGAAACATTTTTTCCAAAGGGTAGTGGAAATCTGGAACTCTCTCCCCAAAAAGCTTTGGATGCTGGATCGATTGAAATTTTCAAGACTCAGTTGGATACATTTTTGTTGGGTAAGGGCATTGAGGGATATGGAACAAAGGTGCGTAAAATGGATTTGAGGTTCAGATTAGCCATGATCAAAATGAAAGGTAGAACAATCTTGAGGGGCTGAATGGCCTACTCCTGTTCCTATAGCATATTTCTCTGTGTGAGTTCAACTTTTTTTTAACCTATATTTTGAACAATGACAAATTTCCTTCATTCCAATTAAAATCCTGAACTGCTGCCGTTAACTTGGTTCAGTGGTGGCACTCGTCTCTGAATCTGAAGATTATAGTTTCAAGCTCCACTCCTGGACTTGAGCGCACAATTTTACCTGACACTTCAGTATAGTACCGATGGAGTGCTGCCTTGTCGGAGGTGCCTTCTTTTGGATGAGGCTTTAAACCAAGACCCTGTCTGCCTGTTTTGGTAAATGTAAAAGATCCTGTGGCACTATTTAAAGATGAGCAGGGGCGTTGACCTATCAGTTTGACCCTCAAACAACATCACAAAACAAAGTAACTGATCATTTATTTTATTTGCTGTTTGTGGGATCTTGCTGTTTACAAATTGACTGCCACATAAGCCTACAAAATAGTAATTCATTGGCTATAAAACACTTTGGGAAGTCCTGAAGATATTAAAGGTGCCAAATAAATGCAAATCTTTCTTATATTTACAGTGACATTCATGCATAACATTTGTGCTCTTGTTTAAGTCATGCCGCTTCTTCCAGCCCTCCTGCCAGACCCTTAAACAGTTGTAAAGTTGTTGGAGTCATCCTCCCCTACCCCAGCCCTCCATTACAGAGACAAACCATACATTAAGGCTCTGGTTGATAAATTGCGTTCGTCCCTTTTTTTGTTGTGCAGTCTGCAGTGGCATTAACAAACTTTTTGACATAAATACCAGTTAAGTAGCTTGTTAGCTGCTTGAGAAGTGTTCAAGGACCATTAATGCAGGTGTATCATAATTGGCAGTTTTTTTTTTATTACCACGCATGATATCACATTATCACATTTCAACCACGTGTTTCCCGCAGCTGTTGATGACTCATAAATTATGCGAAAAATGGACAATTCTCCCCTTTGAAAAAAGAGGAAAATATTGCCCCAAGATTTTTCTACAAGAACTAATCATTTGGGATCAATTTTGAAAAATTAGCAAATAGTGCAGTTTAAATTGAATCAGTATCATTTTTAAACATCAAATATAAAAAAATGAAATTGTCAGAAACTTAAACTATTTTTGTTTGTCCAACATGTGCGTGTGTGGAATTGACAAAAGTGTGATCTTTTATTGCCCTCTAGTGGTATTTACTTGAAGCATACATCTACTTCGCCATAAAATCTTGAAAATATTGTTGTAAAGAAGATAATGTGTTGATTTAACTTTGTGGGGATTTTTGCATTCACTGATCATAGATGAATAATGACCTGGATTTAGCCCTATATTTAGATAATGTCCACAGTGGATGTCATGTAAACATTTCATTCACATCAATGTTGCTTTAGTACATCACCCATTAGATCTCTGGAAGTCTTCACAAAAGGTTGAGGGACTCGAGTCTCGAACCCTGAGGTGCAAACAAATTGATACGGCTCAATTGCAGCTAATTTGTGAGGCATACTGTTTTATCTCAAAACTATCATAAGATGCAATAAATGCCATTTCTCAGTCTGGCACATGGGGCTAAACTTTAATGTGCAGGAATGTGTGGGTTTGAGAGCGGGTGGGGGTTCAAACCAGCGAAATTGACAGCGCATCGGAAGCCGGCTCCAACCTGCTGACTTCCGCATTTCACTGCACCGCTTTAGGCAGCGTGTGAGCAACCCCCGCAGGAGAGGCAGGTTGTCAATCAACACATGTTAATCGCTCAATTATAGCGATATTAACATGGGTTTTCTACTTTAACTTTGGGTCCACGGGTTTCCCGGGCTTCCTGAAATTCGCCAGTGAAAGCAAGGTGAGAACACAACAGCAACTGAGGGGGCTGAAGCCATGTCTGCGAAATATGCCATTAAGTACTCAGTACTCATAGCTGCTTTCTTGTGGGAAAGAGTTTGTTCACAGTACTAGTGCTGAGAGGTTACTCTGCACACTTTGGTGGTTTCTTCAACACTTTGGAGGTGTCATCTACACTTTGGAGGTTTGGCGGTCTGATCTGCACTCTAGAGCTCTGACCTATCAGATCAGCATGGGTGCTGCTTACGCTGCATATATTGGACCTCAGATGACCAGCAACAGGACCAGGAACAGGCTGCTGCTCACAGACCTGTAGCTCCACAGGAGAGAGGGGAACAGCATAAAGGTGCAGCTTGCAGGAGGCCGTACCCGGCACACAGTCTACAGGCAAAGGATAAACTTCCTTGACATGTCTGAACACCAATTTCTCAGGAGGCTCAAGGTGTCGCATCAGGTGGTAGCAGACATTTGCAGCCTGCTGGAACAAGACCTGCTGCCAACTGGACCTGGTGGCCACACTTTACCAGTGGCTGTCAAAGTCATCACCACCCTCAACTTTTTTGCCTCTGGATCCTTCCAGGGATCTGCTGGAGACATTTGCAGGATCTCGCAGTCGGCCGCCCACAAATGCATAAGACAGGTGATTGATGGCTTCTTTGCCAGGGCCGCCATTATGTGAACTGTACCTGCGATGACGCCAGGCAGAATGAGCGGGCACTTGGGTTTGCGGCTCTGGCTGGCTTCTCACAGGTGCAGGGCATCATCGACTGCACACATGTAGCAATTAACATAAGACGTAGGAGCAGGAGTAGGCCATTTGGCCCCTCGAGCCTGCTCCACCATTCAATAAGATCATGGCTGATCTGGTCTTGGCCTCAACTCCACTTCCCTGCCCACTCCCCATAACCCTTGACTCCCTTATCATTCAAAAATCTGTCTATCTCCACCTTAAATATATTCAATGACCCAGTCTCCACAACTCTCTTGAGTAGAGATTTCCAAAGATTCACGACCCTCTGAGAGAAGAAATTCCTCTCATCTCCGTTTTAAATGGGCGACCCCTTATTCTGAAACTATGCCCCCTAGATTTAGATTCCATCACGAGGGGAAACAAACTCTCAGCATCTACCCTGTCAAGCTCCCTCAGAGTCTTATACGTTTCAATAAGATCACCTCTCATTCTTCTAAACTCCAATGAGTATAGGCCCAACCTGCTCAATCTTTCTTCATAAGACAATCACTTCATCTCAGGAATCAACCTAGTGAACCTTCTCTGAACTGCCTCCAATGCAAGTATATCCCTCCTTAAATAAGGAGACCAAAACTGTACGCAGTACTCCAGGTGTGGTCTCACCAACGCCCTGTACAGTTGTAGCAAGATTTCCCTACTTTTATACTCCATCCCCCTTGCAATAAAGGCCAACATTCCATTTGCCTTCCTAATTACCTGCATGCTAACTTTTTGTTTTTCATGTACAAGGACCCCCAGATCCCGCTGTACCGCAGCATTTTGTAGTCTCCATTTAAATAATAATTTGCTTTTTTATTTTTCCTACCAAAGTGGATAACCTCACATTTTCCCACATTATTCTCCATCTGCCAAATTTTTGCCCACTCACTTAACCTATCTATATCCCTTTGCAGATTCTTTGGGCTGGATTTTGCCAGGCCCAAGGAGGCGGGATTGGAGGCATGTGAGGTGGTAAAATCACAAAAAAAGGCGGACGGGCCCGATCCCGCCTCCGAGCAATTTTCCCACATGTGTGTTTTCTGACCCCGTTTCCATCCCGCCTCCAAGAGGCGGGATAGGCCCTTAACAACCACTTAATTGCCTCTATAATCCCATTTTGAGAGGCCTTTCTGATTTTAACACTTTTCCCACGTGCTGCACATCTCTTCTGGAACACGCCAGTGAATCCTGGCGGCCTCACAAGTGGATTGCTTACTAACAGCTGCAGCTCCACTATTAAAAAGGAGTTTTCAGCAATCATCATTTGCAGGTGGCAGAACTTTGTTGTCTCAGGTTTGGGTGAGCTTTTAGCAGGCCTACTCATTGTTGTGGAAGTTTGGAGCCTGAGACCCATCTCCAGTGTGACCTCCTGGGAAACCCCTCTCCCCACCTTGACTAAGTGCTTCCTCAACTGAGGCATATACCAGAAGCATGGTGACCATTTAATTCCTTTCCTCCTGGACATCAGATTCGGATGAAGACCAGCCGCGGCAGCAGCAGAACCCTGAACAACAGCAGCACCTACAGCAGGAGCAACAGCAGGAGCAACAACAGGAGCGCCAAGCTGCTAGTCACCCACCTGAAGATGCACAGGCCAGAAGTCGCCAGAGCGCGACCATATTGCTGCCCGGGATGCAAGGGATGCACTCATGTTGGTCACATTTGCTTAGCCTGTACAATCAAACACTTTTGCCTCGCACCTTCTTACCAGAGCATCGACAATGGACAAGAACCTGCGGATTCCTATCACTCTGACCACCATACTGACAATTGCAAGTCGCTCTAAGCCCTCAATGTGCAAGTCCCATTTGCAAAATGACACAGGCCACAACTTCAACAGTTTGCCATCAGAATTTTTTATTACAACAAGCAACTGGTGGCATTTCAAAAATAAACACAACATAACACCCAAGTGACTACCCTTGTGACTACTTGTGCTTTATCTTCCTCTTACGCGTGCTCCTACATGGTGCTTCCCCTGTGGCTTCAGCAGATGTGGAGGCCCCTTGCTCACTTTCTTGCTGCTCCTGTCTCGACACCCTTGGCGGCCGTCCTCTGGGATTGCGAACCTGTGAGGGCTTGGTAACAGTCTGCTGCTCCTGCGGCTGGGGATGAGACGCCCGTCTCAGTTGGGTGAGGACTCTGGTGGGGCTCTGACCGAGGGCTTTGCAGTGGCATGATCGTTTGAGCGCTTGGAGAGGAGCCCCCACTTCCTTGTTGTCTGCCACCAACATCCCTCTCATGGGTCAGCCCCACTTCAGAGCTAGCAAGTGGCTTGACAGCACCTTGCTGCACTTCAGGGGGGCCATGAGGAACCATTTCTGCACTGGAAGTCCTACTCCAGAGGATTTACATGAAGGTCTGGTTTCTATGCTCAGTAGCTGACCATCGCTCCTCAAGAGATGCCAGTCTATTCTGAACAATGACCATGTTTTCTACACACTGGCGACTTAACTCCTCCATGGCCGTAGCCATCCTCTCCTCTACTGTAGCCATCCTTTCCACGGAGGTTGCCATCCTTTCCGTGGTGATGCGTTCATGCGCCAATGCCTCCACAAAGGCTCTGCTCATGTTCGTGATGGACTCCTCCATTCGCTCGACACTCGCAGCGGCCCTGGAGACAAAACCTGCCAGAGACTCCTGCACCTGTTCCTGGAGTTCCAGCACCGCTCTCGTTCTGGGTGGACCCGAAGGCACAGGGTCGACATGCAGCTGAGCCGAGCTGGCAGAGTCCTGCGCCCTCTGATGACTCTCCACTGCTGTCCCTGTCTCCACCATCTGCTGATGCTCACTTGTAAGCTGTGATACACCAGGTGCCAACACAACTCTATCTCGCGAAGGTTCCACCGAGGTGTGAGTGTCTGCCCTGGTGCTGGGTGCGCTGAATTCTGCTGAGGCCGCACCCTCAGAGGTTGCAGCTTCCTCTGAGGAGTCTGGAAGCTCAGGCTCTTCCTCCTGGACAGTGGGGACATGTCTTTCGATGGTCCTGTGGGGGAGTAAAGGAAAGAGTTAGAGATGTGAGGTCAAGGTTACATGAACATTGAATAGTGCAGATGATCATAAGTCAATCTGTTAGAGCATCAGATTCATTATCAGTGACTCATGCAATGTCAATGAGAGAGATGCCAAACTATTCTGTGATGCGGAGATGCCGGTGTTGGACTGGGGTGGACAAAAGTGAGAAGTCGCACAACACCAGGTTATAGTCCAACAGTTTTATTTGAAATAACAAGCTTTCGGAGCGGCTGCTCCTTCATCAGTTGAAGTGAAGAAATACAAACGGGCACAGCCTATATAGACAGAGAACAATGCCTGTGCAGAGAACAAGATCTTTCTGACTGCCCTTTATCACACCTCGGCAGAGAGACAATCACAACATTACATCAAAGACAATAGCAAAATACAACAAAGACAATGAGGTGGGGTCACAAGGGGTCTAATGCGGCAGCAGCTGCAGTCTGTATGGAAAACCAAAAACTTTAAATTTTTACTTTTTTTACTGGAAATCACATCTGTGAACAAGCCAACGACGACTCGAGTCTGGATGACTCTACGTCAGGTGGGGTTACATGTAGCGTGACATGAACCCAAGATCCCGGTTGAGGCCGTCCTCATGAGTGCGGAACTTGGCTATCAGTTTCTGCTCAATGATTTTGCGTTGTCGTGTGTCTCGAAGGCCGCCTTGGAGAACGCTTACCCGAAGATCTGAGGCTTAATGTCCTTGACTGCTGAAGTGTTCCCCGACTGGGAGGTAACACTCCTGCCTGGCGATTGTTGCGCGGTGTCCGTTCATACGTTGTCGCAGTGTCTGCATGGTCTCGCCGATGTACCATGCTCCAGGGCATCCTTTCCTGCAACGTATGAGGTAGACAACGTTGGCCGAGTCACATGAGTATGTACCATGTACCTGGTGGGTAGTGTCCTCACGTGTGATGATGGTATCTGTGTTGATGATCTGGCATGTCTTGCAGAGGTTGCCGTGGCAAGGTTGTGTGGTGCGGTGTTCGCTGTTCTCCTGAAAGCTGGGTAATTTGCTGCGAACGATGGTACTTTTGAGGTTAGGCGGCTGTTTGAAGGCAAGTAGTGGAGGCGTGGGGATGGCCTTAGCGAGGTGTTCGTCGTCATCGATGACATGTTGAAGGCTGCAAAGAACTTGGCGTAGTTTCTCCGCTCCGGGGAAGTACTGGACGACGTAGGGTACTCTGTTGGTTGTGTCCCGTGTTCGTCTTCTGAGCAGTTCTATGCGATTTTTCGCTGTGGCCCGTCGGAACTGTCGAATTATTCTGTCACCAGCTTGCTGTGATGCGCCCATCTGTCCGTCCCCCACTTGGGAATCCTCCTCAATCCCGACGATTTCCAGGGCCGCCTCCTCCCAGGGGGGTGAGCTGGGCTACTGAGGGTGGCACTCCTCCTGTCATGGCTCTTTCCCTCTTATTGTGGGCTCTCTTTTCCTGCAATGAGGAACAGAAGTGGAGTTTGAGTGAGAATGAAGGAGTGCGTGTAGATGCTTAGAAGGATACAAAGGACCCTCCCTGTGTGTTGAAAGTTGTTGTTGTCATGGCATCACAGTGATCGGGAGTGTGAGGGCTGCATGGTCGAATAGTTAAATGAATGTGACCATAGAGAGAGAGGGAATGGGTAAGGGTGCAGGGATGTAAGTGTCAAGTGGCATGTGGAGGAAGAGGTTGGCAAAGCAGAGTGCTGGTGAGGAGAGGCGATGGGGAACAGATTGAGGGTGATGGGAAAGTCATACTCACTTTTCCTGTGTGGAGAAGATCATGAAACCTCTTCCTGCATTGCAGCCAGGTTCTGTGGCTCATTGAAATGGAGTTCACCTCCTGGGCCACTTGCAGCCACACAGCTTTTGTCTGCTGAGGTGGCTTTTTTCTCCCTGAGGAAGGGAACAGCACCTCCTTATTACATCTGGCTCCCTCCACTAAAGCTTGGAGGGAGGGCTCATCAAACCGAGGTGCACACTTTTGCTTGATCGTGGACATTGTCGGGAAATCAACACCTTCATACAATTTGCAAAACGTTTGCAGTCTCCAGAGGAAGCAAGGCTGCTTGCAGGCCTTAAATCCAGCAGCATTGATGATGTCATCGGAGGTGACTTACTGTATGAAAAGACTCATTGGGCCAGGTGTTCCCACATGCAAGAAATCAATTGCCCAATTAGGGGAAAATCCCACTTTTTCAGCACTTCACTTCGGAGTCGGGGTCCTGACACGATTTCCACCTGACACGCCCCAGCACGCCCACACTGACAAAATCCAACCCTTTGTGTCCTCTTCACAACTTGCTTTCCCACCTATCTTTGTATCATCAACAAATTTGGCTACATTACATTCAGTCCCTTCATCCAAGTTATTAATATAGATTGTAAATAGTTGAGGCCCCAGCACTGATCCCTGCGGCACCCCACTAGTCACAGTTTGCCAACCTGAAAATGACCCATTTATCCCGACTCTCTGTTTCCTGTTAGTTAGCCAATCCTCTATCCATGCTAATATATTACCCCCAACCCCATGAGCTCTTATCTTGTGCAGTAACCTTTTATGTGGCACCTTATTGAATGCCTTCTGAAAATCCACTTCATCTACTGGTTCCCCTTTATCCACCCTGCTCGTTACATCCTCAAAGAACTCTAGCAAATTTGTCAAATATGATTTCCCTTTCATAAAACCATGCTGACTCTGCTTGACTGTATTATGATTTTCTAAATGTCCTGCTACTACTTCCTTAATAATGGACTCTAGCATTTCCCCACTGACAGATGTTAGGCTAACTGGTCTATAGTTTTCAGCTTTCTGTCTCCCTCCTTTCTTGAATAGGGGTGTTACATTTGTGGTTTTCCAATCTGCTGATACCTCTCCAAAATCCAGGGAATTTTGGTAGATTACAACCAATGGATCCACTATCTCTGCAGCCACTTCTTTTAAGACCCTAGGATGCAGGCCATCAGGTCCAGGGGATTTGTTTACCTTTAGTCCCATTAATTTGCCTAGTACTTTTTCTCTAGTGATAGTAATTGTTTTAAGTTCCCCCCTCCCTGTAGCCCCTTGATTATCTATTATTATTGGGATGCTTTTAGTGTCTTCTACCATGAAGACCGATTCAAAATATTTGTTTAAAGTCTCTGCCATTTCCATATTTTCCATTATTAATTCCCCAGTCTCATCCTCTAAGGGACCAACATTTACTTTAGTTACTCTCTTCCTTTTTATATACCTGTAGAAGCTCTTACTGTCTATTTTTATATTTCTTGCTAGTTTACTCTCATAATCTATCTTCTCTCTCTTTATTTTTTTAGTTGTCCTATGCTGGTTTCTAAAATTTCCCAATCCTCTGGCCTCCCACTAATCTTCGCATCATTGTATGTCTTTGTTTCCAATTTGATACCATCCTTAACTTCCTTAGTTAGCCACGGATGGTTCATTCTTCTTTTAGAGTCTTTCCTTCTCACTGGAATATATCTTTGCTGAGAGTTATGAAATATCTCCTTAAATGTCTGCCACTGCTTATCTACCGTCTTACCCTTTAATCTATTTTCCCAGTCCACTTTAGCCAACTCTGTCTTCATACCCTTGTAATTGCCTTTATTTAAGTTCAGGACACTAGCTTCAGACCCAAGTTTCTCACCCTCAAACTGAATTTGAAATTCTATCATGCCATGATTACTCTTCCCTAGAGGATCCTTTACTATGAGATCATTTATTAATCCTATCTCATTACACATTACCAGCTCCCTGGTTGGTTCCACAATGTATTGTTCTAAGAAACCATCCCAAATACATTCTATGAACTCTTCCTCAAGGCTATCTTTGCCAATTTGATTTGTCCAATCTATATGAAGATTAAAATCGCCCATGATTATTGCAGTACCTTTCTTACAAGGCTCCATTATTTCTTGATTTATACTCTATCCTACAGTGTAGCTACTGTTAGGAGGCCGAAAGACTACTCCCACCAGTGACTTCTTTCCCTTATTATTTCTTATCTCCACCCAAACTGATTCTACGTCTTGATCTTCCAAGCCAAGATCATTTCTAACTACTGTACTGATCTCACCTTTTATTAACAGAGCTACCCCACCTCCTTTTCCTTTCTGCCTATCCTTCCGAAATGTCAAATACCCCTGAATATTCAGTTCCCAGCCTTGGTCACCTTGCAACCACGTCTCTGTGATGGCTATCAGATCATACCCATTTATTTCTATTTGTGCCGTCAACTCATCTATCTTGTTACAGAGGCGGCGGACCTGGGTGGAGCAACAGCAGCGAGGCGGCGGTAAAAGGCGGCAGCGACCAGGTAGGCTTACCAATCTGAGCCCCGAGACCGGGAGAGAGAGAAGTAGAAAATAATCAAAGTGTGACGTCACCAGAAAGCAGGTAAGTGATTGGTTGGTGAGTATTTCTCTTTTTCTCCTTTTTTCCATACTTAAATTCTGTGGTTTATAGTTTCTAGAGTCTCTGTGGTGTAGCGGGGACTGCTGTTAAGCGAGGGCCCTTGAGTATATCATTTAATTGAAGTGAAATTGGTGGGATTTAATTTTAATTAATTAATTAATTAAAGGGTAAGTCATGGCAGCAGAGCTCCACGCCGTGATATGCTCCTCCTGCAATATGTGGGAAATCAGGGACACTTCCTGTGTCCCTGACGACCATGTGTGTGGGAAATGTATCCAGCTGCAGCTACTGACGGACCGCATTGCGGCGCTGGAGCTGCGGCTGGATGCATATTGGAGCATTCACGATGCTGAGAACCTCGTGGATAGCACGTTTAGTGAGTTGGTCACACCGCAGGTGAAGGGTGTACAGGCAGGAAGTGAATGGGTGACCACCAGGCAGAGTAAGAGGTGCAGGCAGGTAGTGCAGTGGTCCCCTGTGGCCATCCCCCTCTCAAACAGATATACCAGTTTGGATGCTGTTGGGGGGGATGACTTATCAGGGGAAGGCGGCAGCAGCCAACTTCCTGGCACCATGGGCGGCTCTGCTTCACAGGCTGGGAGGAAAAAGTGTGGAAGAGCTATAGTGATAGGGGATTCAATTGTAAGGGGAATAGATAGGCGTTTCTGCGGCCGCAATCGAGACTCCAGGATGGTGTGTTGCCTCCCTAGTGCAAGGGTCAAGGACGTCTCGGAGCGGCTACAGAACACTTTGGAGGGGGAGGGCGAACAGCCAGTTGTCGTGGTGCACATAGGCATCAACGATATAGGTAAAAAACGGGATGAGGTCCTAAAAGCAGAATATAGGGAGTTAGGAGGTAAATTAAAAAAGAGGACCTCAAAGGTAGTAATCTCAGGATTGCTACCAGTGCCACGTGCTAGTCAGAGTAGAAATAGGAGGATAATTCAAATGAATACGTGGCTAGAGGAATGGTGCAAGGGGGAGGGATTCAAATTCCTTGGACATTGGAACCGGTTCTGGGGGAGGTGGGACCAGTACAAACGGGACGGTCTGCACCTGGGCAGGGCCGGGACCGATGTCCTAGGGGGAGTGTTTGCTAGTGCTGTTGGGGAGGGTTTAAACTAAAGTGGCAGGGGGTTGGGAACCTGAGCAGGGAGACAGAGGAAAGGGAAATAAGGATAAAAGCTAAAGACAGGAAGGAGAAAAACAAAAGTAGAAGGCAAAGAACTCAACGGTTTAAATCAAACATGGTCACAGTAAATAATAATTCATATAGGTCTGAGAGCGTTAAAAAAACAAGCCTGAAGGCTTTGTGTTTTAATGCAAGGAGCATTCGGAACAAGGTGGATGAATTAGCTGCGCAAATAGAGGTAAATGAATACGATTTGATTGGGATTACAGAAACATGGCTCCAGGGTGGCCAAGGCTGGGAACTCAACATCCAGGGTTATTCAATATTTAGGAAAGATAGGCAAAAAAGAAAGGGAGGTGGGGTAGCATTGCTGGTTAAAGAGGGGATTAACACAATTGAAAGGAAGGATATTAGCTCTGATGATGTGGAATCTGTATGGGTAGAACTGAGAAATAACAAGGGGCAGAAAACGTTAGTGGGAGTGGTATATAGACCTCCAAACAGTAATACGGAGGTTGGGGACGGCATTAAAAGGGAAATTAGAGAAGCATGCAGTAAGGGCACAGCAGTCATCATGGGTGACTTTAATTTACATATAGATTGGGCTAACCAAATTAGTAAAAGTACTGTGGAGGAGGAATTCCTAGAATGTTTACGAGATGGTTTTCTGGAACAATATGTCGAGGAACCAACCAGAGATCAGGCCATCTTAGACTGGGTATTATGCAACGAGAAAGGATTAATTAGCAATCTTGTTGTACGAGGCCCCTTGGGTCAGAGTGATCATAATATGATAGAATTCTTCATTAGGATGGAGAGTGAAGTAGTTGAATCAGAGACTAGGGTCCTGAATTTAAATAAAGGAAACTACGATGGTATGAGGCGCGAATTGGGTAGGATTGATTGGGGAATGTCACTCAAGGGGTTGACAGTGGATAGGCAATGGCAAACATTCAAAGACTGCATGGATGAACTACAGAATTTGTACATCCCAGTGTGGCATAAGAATAAAACAAAAAGGGTGACTCAACCGTGGCTAACAAGGGAAATTAGGGATAGCATAAGATCCAAGGAGAGGGCATATAAATTGGCCAGAAAAAGCGGTAACCCTGAGGATTGGGAGCAGTTTAGGATTCAACAAAGGAGGACAAAGGGATTAATTAAGAAGGGGAAAATAGAATATGAAAGTAAGCTTGCTGGGAACATAAAAACTGACTGTAAGAGCTTTTATAGATATGTGAAGAGAAAAAGATTAGTGAAATCAAGTGTAGGTCCCTTGCAGTCAGAAGCGGGGGAAGTTATAATGGGGAACAAAGAAATGGCAGCCCAATTAAATGCATATTTTGGTTCTGTCTTCACAAAGGAGGACACAAATAACCTCCCAGAGATGTTGGAGAACATACGGTCTGATGAAAGGGAGGAACTGAAAGAAATCAGTATTTGCAGGGAAATGGTGTTAGGGAAATTGACGGTATTGAAGGCCGATAAATCCCCAGGGCCTGATAATCTACATCCTAGGGTACTTAAGGAAGTGGCCCTAGAAATAGTAGATGCATTGCTGATCATCTTCCAACATTCGATGGAATCTGGAACTGTACCCATGGATTGGAGGGTAGCTAATGTTACCCCACTATTCAAAAAGGGTGGTAGAGAGAAAGCGGGGAATTACAGACCGGTAAGCCTGACATCGGTAGTGGGGAAAATGCTAGAGTCCATTATAAAGGATGTAATAGCTGAGCATTTGAAAAACAGTGACAGGATCGGACAAAGTCAACATGGATTTACAAAAGGTAAATCGTGCTTGACTAATCTACTGGAATTTTTTGAGGATGTAACTGGGAAAATAGATAAGGGAGAACCAGTAGATGTGGTGTATTTGGACTTTCAAAAGGCTTTCGATAAGGTCCCGCATAAGAGATTAGCGGGTAAAGTTAAGGCACATGGGATTGGGGGCAAGGTATTGACTTGGATAGAGAACTGGTTGGCGGACAGAAAGCAGAGAGTAGGAATTAATGGGTCTTTTTCCGAGTGGCAAGCAGTGACTAGTGGGGTACCACAGGGATCGGTCCTTGGACCCCAGCTATTCACAATATACATTAATGATCTAGATAAGGGAATTAAATGTAATATCTCCAAGTTTGCAGATGACACAAAGCTGGGTGGGAGTGTGTGCAGCGAGGAGGATAGCGAGAAACTCCAGGATGATCTGGACAGGTTGGGTGAGTGGGCAGAAGCGTGGCAGATGCAATATAACGTGGATAAGTGCGAGGTTATCCACTTTGGTGTCAAAAACAGAAAGGCAGACTATTATCTGAATGGCAATAGATTAGGAGAAGGGGAAGTGCAACGAGACCTGGGTGTCCTTGTGCACCAGTCGCTGAAAGTAAGCATGCAGGTGCAGCAGGCGGTGAAGAAGGCAAATGGTATGTTGGCCTTCATAGCGAAAGGGTTTGAGTATAGGAACAGGGATGTCCTGCTGCAGTTGTACAGGGCCTTGGTGAGACCACACCTTGAGTACTGTGTGCAGTTTTGGTCGCCTTATCTGAGGAAGGATGTTCTTGCCATGGAAGGAGTTCAGCGAAGATTCACAAGGCTGATACCTGGGATGGCAGGAATGACATATGAGGAGAGATTGGGTCGATTGGGCTTATACTCACTGGAGTATAGAAGAATGAGAGGGGATCTCATCGAAACATATAAAATTCTGACAGGTCTGGACAAACTAGATGCAGGAAGAATGTTCCCGATGGTCGGAGAGTCCAGAACCAGGGGTCATAATCTACGGATAACGGGTAAACCATTTAGGACAGAAATGAGGAAGAATTTCTTCACCCAGAGAGTGGTGAACCTGTGGAATTCTCTACCACAGAAGGTAGTTGAGGCGAAGTCATTAAATATATTCAAGGATGAGTTAGATATATTTCTTAAAGCTAAAGGTATCAAGGGATATGGGGAGAAGGCAGGTACAGGGTACTGAGTTTAGATGATCAGCCATGATCTCATCGAATGGCGGAGCAGGCTCGAGGGGCCGAATGGCCTACTCCTGCTCCTATCTTCTATGTTACGAATGCTGCGTGCATTCAGATAAAGAGTTTTTAATTTTGTCTTTTTACCATTTTTCCCTACTCTGACTCTACTTTCTGCACAACATTGTGCAGCAGCGAGGTTTGGACCTTCAGGAGGAGCAAGGTGCAGAACACAGAGCCTCTTCAGAGGATTCTGAGGAGGAAGACGAAGAGGCGGAAGGTGATGTGGGAAATGCACTAGCAGCGTTGCACATTGCTTCCCGGGCTGCCCTCATTATTGCGAAGTTCACTTAGGTTCCATCAATGCACACATCTAACAACCACATGCAAAAGCCACTTTTGCCACCCCCCCCACCAATGCCACTAACACAAAGCAGTTCTGCAAACAACCAAGCATCCCTTTCACAGCCCCCCATTGGTCACCGTCAATTCATGTCTTCCCATTCATCATCACACAACTGAAAAGGCCACTTGCCGGCAAGCAACCAAGAGTGGGCAAGACGGGAAAAGGTGCAAAAGATTAATATTTATGTGCTTCAAATAGACAACAGAAATGTAACAATATAACAATGTGCAACACACCCTTGTGCAACTAAAATGCTTTACTCTTCCTTTTCCTTGCGCTTCTATGTGATGCAATCCCTGTGGCTTCAGCAGAGGTAGTGGCAGGCTGCTCAGATCCCTGCTCTGACTGTTGAGATGCTCTTGGCCGATGTCCTTTGTGTTTTGGAGCCCGGGAGGTCCCTGCCAAAGACTGCGCCACCTGCACCTGTGCAGGGGCAGACTCGGCCATCCGGACATGAGGCAGCAGGTGGGGTACTGACTGAGGGGAGGGCAACGGGTAAGGAGTGGAAGCACTTTGAGCCGAGTCCCCACTTCCATGTCCTCTTTCACCATCATCCCTTTCATGGTCCAGCCTCACTTCACTGCTAGCAATGAGCTGGAGAACACTTTGCTGCAGATCAGTGGGATGATGAACGGCCAAGGCTAGGGTATCAGTCATCCTATTTAAGGTGGCATTCATAGTGTGCAAGCCATTGTTGAAGGCCTACATGCACTCATGTGATTTCCGCATTTGATTCTCATGCAGTTGGCCACTCTTTCCATGGAAGAAGACATCATCGCAAAGGCCAGCGGCATCATGTTTGAAACGGACTCCTCCAATCTCTTTGCAACCGTGTACAGTGCGCTTGGAACGCCTGCCAGTACACCGCACATTCTCCGCTGCTGCTCAAGAAGTATCTGTTCATCGATGGCCTGCAGGGTACAGCATCTGCGTCCAGCTGAGCAGAGCTTGGAGAGTCCTGTGACCTCCAACGTGGACTCTATACTGCTGTCCCTGACTCCACCATCTGCTCTTGCTCACTTGTGAAGTGCGAGTCACCAGGCTGAAAACCCAGCTATCTCTCTAACTAGTCCCACTGAAGTGTGAGTATCTGAGCTGGTTAATGGTCTGCATAAGTCCTGTAATGGTGCACCCTCTGAGGGAGTGAGCTCCTCTGAGGAGTCGTCATCATCGTGGGCGATCTTAACCACCTCCTGATGGATGGGTGAAAGCCCTATGGGATATAAAAGACATGAATCAGTACTGTCAAGGTAAGAATGTTTTTAAGTGATCATTATGCACATGATCATATTTCAGCTGCTGTTTTTATCAAGTCAACACGACTGAGTGTTGTATGCCATGTGGCTGCCTGATATTTAATTCTGTCACAAGGTAGCTGGCAGGCCCCATCTCCCCATCTCCGACAGCCAGGCACGCCGAGACTCTGCTAATCTCCAGGTGCTCCCCCTCTACAGGTGTTAGTTGCGAGATGTCTGGAGGGCCACCTGCGGTTCTCTGCCACTCCCTCATCTTCTGTGCTCTCTTCTCCTGCAAGGAGGGAAAGAAGACACCTATGCGTGAGAGTAATGGCATGTGGTCACCCGATGGATGGAGAGCATTTGTTTAGGGTGACTAAGAGGGAGAGGCATGACATTGCATAAGGGTGAGGGTGAGTGTCAGTGGTGGATGGATAGATGGGGATGTAAGTGCATAGACAGAGAGGGATGGTTGCACCTGCAAGTTAATTTGGTGTGAAGAGTGATGTGCTGGAGTAGGCTTGAGAAGGCAGAGTGAGGGGGGGGTTAGGTTGATCTGCACATCAGGATGTAAGGCAATATGCCATTGCTTTCACCTTTCCTGTCCTGCTTGTGTCATTCAACCATTTTCTGCATTGGATCCAGGAGTGTGGCACCATGCTCCTGCTGCTGACCTCCTAGGCAACCTCCAACCACACCTTCTTTGTGTCAGCTGCAGGCTTCTTCCTCCCCTCACTAGGGAACAGTATCTCCCTCTGGGTCCTTACAGCCCCCAGCAGCATATCCAGGGAGGTGTCGCTGAAGCAGGGCGCAGCCTTTGCCCGTCTTGACTCCATTGCACTAGTGCTTTGTCTCTCCATGGCAACTCCAACTGCTTTAAATTGCATGCTTGGAGTGTCCCTTTACACACTGGATCATCATCACACCCGCTGATGCTAATTGGATGGGAGACCCAGAAGTAAAATGATAATGAGGTGTCTGAGTTAAAAAGCCACTGACAGACGCACTGCACTTACCTCCAGGTTTCCCACACGCTATCGGGGATCCCCGTTCCCAGCGCTTCTGCAAATTAAAATTCAGCCCATAGGGGGCAATTTTCTCACTGAAGGCGAGATGGAGGCGGGTTTCGGTTTGGGTGGGTTTGAAACCTGCCTCCACTGATAGCTTTCAAAAAATTGCGATTTTCCCCTGATTGGCCACTTGATTTCAGAGGTGTGGGATGCCCTTGGTCAATTAATGTTTTGGGACTGAAACTCGCCTCTGCTGACATCACTTTTCCAGTCTGGTTTTATGGCTTCTTGCTCCCTTGGCTCATTCCACAGGATTTCTGCGTATCTTGCACCTCCTGCAACATATATTGAAAAACCACAATGTCCAATTCCAAGGCAAGGGCCTCCCCGACGCTCTCGGATGAGGCGCTGCAAATATTGTTTGAGGGGGTGAGAGCTAGCAGGGTGCTCTTCCACTCATCTGGGAGGAAGAGGCCTGCCAAAGAAACCAAGGCTCTGTGGGTCCAGCTGGCAAGGGATATAACCTCCAGATCTGTGTACAGATTGAGAGAATGTTTATGTGTATTGATGAAATGCCATCCCTGTTGGAAAGCATTAAAATGATTTGAAGCCAAAATGTGGGCATTATGGCATCTGTTCTTTTGCCTTAGGCAGCTCCACATTGCGGGCTCCGCGACACTTGCGTTGTCAAGTTGGTGGCCTGAGTGAAAGGAGGTCAGAGAGTGATGTCCATTGTCAATGATGTCCTTGGATGGAGCCAAGGACATGTGCCAACTTGGGCAACCTATGCAAATCTGGCCAGGATAAGTTCATCCCTTGCATCCCGGGCAGCCATATACTTGCCCGCTGCCGCTGGTCGATACATTGGCACTCTGACCTCCTCCTACTCCTCCTCCTCCTCCAGATCCTCCTCCTCCAGATCCTCCTCCTCCTCCTCCTCCTCCTCATCATCTGAGGTCCATGCAGAAAGAAAACGAATGGTTCCCATGCTGCTTGCAGATGCCTCCTTTGGGGAAGCGCTCATTGCAAGCGGGGAGAGGGTCTTCCAAGGAGGTACCACAGTTGATTGATTCAAGCTGCAGCACCTCTGACTTCGGAAGACCTTCTAAAAGTGCTCAGAGACCTTTTAAAGCCAAGGTCTGGCACCTGCAAGTAATCCCTGCTGCAATAAATGATGTCTCATTAGACCTGCAGCAGTGAGGAGGCCACCTACGAGTCAACCCGCCAGGTTTACCTGGCATGGTTCAGGAGGTGCGTGGAGCACGCCGAAATCGTCGAAAAATCACGAGGGCCTCTCAAAATAGGCTTAGAGAGGCCCTTAACGAGCATTTAATGATGACAAGTATCGCTATGGCCAGCTGGAGGCGGGACCGTTTCCCAACCTCCAAAACCGGTACCGGCAAAATCCCGCGGAGGCGGGTTGGAGGCGTGTTCCAAACCCGACCTCATTGAATCTGATTTTCCCACCTTTCCCACCTCCAAACCCGCCTCCTCCAACGGCAGAAAATCACCCCCCTAGTTTCACACAGAGTACATATGAATGATTGGTTCTTCTGAGAATCATACTTCCGTTATGTTACGGTTATTCGAGGAATGTGTTTTTCCAGGCTGCTTGGTAGGATCGGTATAAAAAGAGAATTACCGTATAAACCCACTTTGTTTTTCTAAGACTATGGAGTTACGTTCCTTGGAGCTTCACCCTCTCCGCAGACGTAACTTCGATAGAAGTTTGATGGAAACCCCATTTACGCTCCGAGGAAATTCACCCCCCACCCAAATAATTTGATTTTTATAAAGAAATGTTGACAGTCTCAAGTCATGAGGCAAGTAAGAGCTTTATCCACTGTTGTTTGTGTAATTGCAGCTGTTGTGTTCCAGTTCACGAAGCATTGCTCCCTCTAAGTTCAAGGTGCTGCCCCTTTGGGGCCATTGATTTGCTCATTGGCACCTGTAGTGCTGTTTTGCGATCGATGCCACCAACACACATTATAGGGCCTGACGTCGTCTAAGTGCCTGATGCATGCTGCGTATCTGGTTAGGTCAAATAGACATGTTGTAACTTCTATGCATTTCTATGTATGAGTGCTGCATATTGGGTAAATTCTTAGGCCTAGAAATTTGATGGCACCAAGCCCAGCAGCTGTCGACGGCTCACTAGTCTAATTTAAATGATGCCCAGGGCCCAATATTGGGAATGCCTTGGGCCTACCCATTTAGGTGCAGGGATCGCTCGCTGCACCCAAATTACTCCCAAAGTCTAAGGAACGGAGCCTCATTTAAATATTATAATCACTGATCCGCCTCTCCAGAGCGGGCTACTTGGACACCCCAAAACCCGTTGTGGTTAAACCAGAGGTAGACGCGTTGGGGTCAGGTTTGACATTTTTACCAATTTAACATTCGACCCTTTCCCACCTGTCATTGGGGGAAGGCGTTAAAATTACCCCCTTGGGGTCTGTAAGATTTGC
The DNA here is from genome assembly GCA_030390025.1 of Squalus acanthias. NCBI lineage: Eukaryota > Metazoa > Chordata > Chondrichthyes > Squaliformes > Squalidae > Squalus > Squalus acanthias. Next base: position 92,309,472 of record CM059431.1, read on the forward strand.
CTCTTGCCCACAAGCTCCTAAATTTTCTGGGATTATTTTTCATTATGTGTTCTTGGGATGTGGGTGGCACTGGCAAGGCATTACCTGTATTTATTCCCATCCATAGTTGCCATAAGGGTATTAAGAGTTAACCATGTAGTGTAGGACTGAAGTCACTTGTTAGGCCAAACCAACTAGGGGTGGCAGGTTCTCTTCCCTGATGGATACTGGTGAACCGGTTGGCTTTTTATGACAATCCATCAGCTTTCATGGTCATTTTTTCTGGTGCCAGCCTACAAATTACCACATTCATTGAATTCAATTTCACAACTTGCAATAGTAGAATTTGAACTCACATAAGAACATAAAAAATAGGAGCAGGAGTAGGCCATTTGGCCCTTCAGGCCTGCTCCGTCATTCAACAAGATCATGGGTGATCTTCTACCTCAACTCCATCTTCCTGCACTATCCCCATACCCCTTAATTCCCAAAAATGTATCGACCTCTGTCTTGAATATACTCAACAACTGAGCATCCACAGCTCTCTGGGGTAGAGAATTCCAAAGTTCCACAACCCTTTGAGTGAAGAAATTTCTCCTCATCTCAGTCCTAAATGGCCAACCCCTTATTCTGAGACTGTGACCCCATGTTCTAGATTCCCCAGCCAGGGGAAACATTTTCTCAGCATTAACCCTGTCAAGCCCCTTAAGAATGATATATGTTTCAATTCTTCTAAACTCAAGGGAATATAGGCCTAGTCTACTCAATCTCTCCTCATAGGGCAATCCCCTTATCCCAGGAACCAGTCTAGTGAACCTTTGTTGCACTCCTCTAAAGCAAGTATGTCTTTCCTTAGGTAAGGAGACCAGAACTGTGCACAGTACTCCAGGTGTGGCCTCACCAATGCCCTATATAATTGTAGTAAGACTTCTTTACTCTTATACTCTAATCCCTTTGTAACACAAGCTAACATACCATTTGCTTTCCTAATTGCCTGCTGTACCTGCATGTTAACTTTCTGAGTTTCATGTACAAGGACACCCAGGTCCCTCTGAATGCAAACATGTCCTAGTCTCTCACCATTCAAAAAATATTCTGCTTTTTTGTTTTTCCTATCAAAGTGGGTAACTTCACAATTCCCTACATTGTATTCCATTTGCCATGTTTTTGCCCACTCAGTCAACCTGTCTATATCTCTCTGCAGCCTCTTTGCGTCCTCCTCATAGCTTACTTTCCACCTAACTTTCTATCATCAGCAAACTTGGATACGTTACACTCAGTCTCTTCATCTAAGTCATTAATATAGATTGTAAATAGCTGAGGCCCAAGCACTGATCCTTGCAGTACCCCGTTAGTTACAGCCTCCTTACCCGAAAAAGTCCCGTTTATTCCTACTCTTTGTTTTCTGTCCATTAAGCAATCCTCAATCCATGCTAATATATTACCCCCAATCCCATGAGTCCTAATTTTGTGTAATAACCTCTTGTGTGGCACCTTATCGAATGCTTTTTGAAAATCTACTGGTTCCTCCTTATCCATCCTACTAGTTACATCTTCAAAAAACTCTAACAGATTTGTCAAACACGATTTCCCTTTCATAAAACCATGTTTACTCTGCCTAATCATATTACGATTTTCTAAGTGCCCTGTTACCACATCCCTAATAATCGATTCTAGCATTTTGCCTACTACTGATGTCAGGCTAACTGGCCTATAGTTCCCCGTTTTTTCTCTTCATCCTTTCTTAAATAGCGGGGTTATGTTTGCTACCTTCCAATCCTTGGGGACTGTTCTAGAATCTAGGGAATTCTGGAAGATTAATACTAGTGCATCCACTATCTCTGCAGCTACCTCTTTTAAAACCCTAGGATGCAGGTCATCAGGTCCAGGGGATTTGTCACCACTTAGTTCCATTAATTTCTCCAGTACTATGGGGGAAAACTTCAGTTGGTTTGCGCCTCCCGTTAGCGTCTTAAGAGGGCGCTAATGGGGCGTAAAGCAACTCGCGCCCGTGGGCGGCGATGTTTGCGCCGCTCACGAAATTAACTAGACATTTTGCAGCGGCGCTAAACACTACTGCCATGATCTCCTGCGCAGGCAGATCGTGACGTTAGTCGAGTGTGCAACGCCCTGGTAGCACCCCGGACCGGATATTGAGTGGCGCCCCCTGCCTTACCGCCTGCCGCTAGCAACGACAGGTTGAGGGGAGCGTTTTGCAGTCAGGAAGGGACTGGGGGAGCGTTATTTAAAGGCGACCGCTTCCTGCCTTTTTTTGTTGGTGACAGTTTTGCACCAGGCATTCTGAGAGAGAGAGAGAGAGAGACTTCTGGAGAGATTCAACGCTGTGTGAAGGAGTTTTGGGTACTGAGCAGCACTTTGCAGGTTCATTTTGATTTGCCCTTCCTTGTATCGATTTAGAAGAGACTGTGGGGGCTGCACTCTGAACTCTTTCCCTGGGCCTCTCCATTGTTCTTTCCAGCAGATTTGATGTACAGGTCTCTCCAGGCCGAGATTCAAGGCTGCAATGAGCAGGATGTGGAAGGAAAGCAAGATCAACCCTCCCCTTTAAGAACTGGCCCATGCCATTGTGTCTGTGTTCCATTGCTGACTGACATCACATGAGCTTCGCCAGCGCTCTGAGTTAGCGCCTCGCTCCTCGGCCTTTGCGTCTTAAGACAGGTGTGTAGCGCCTGATTTAGCGCTCCAATCACCTCCAGGGGCGATAAAAGTCAAGTTTGCAGTCGGAGGCGATAATTGCGCCCCAAATGGGGCGATACTGAATTTCTCCCCCATAGTCTTTACTTATACTGATTTCTTTAAGTTCCTCATTCTCTCTAGACCCTTGGTTCCCAGTCCTCACAATCTCTGGATTGCTAGTTGAATAATGTAACCATTCTTTATTGGATTTATTAAATATTGAAAACATTTATAACATCATGATCATTTCATTGTACCATACAATCGCCCTTCACCAGTTTCCAGCAACAGATGCAGTCATGTCTAAAACATAAACAACCTCACCCCACCATTCTGCCACTCCGCACAGTCATTCCTCCACCACTTATTAGTTTCAAAAATTAAAGTTTAAATCGTCTCCCATGACATATATTAATCTATTGTACTTTAAAACTGATCAAAAAAGCCATCCTTAAATTATTTTCTGAATAAAACATCCACAGAGCCTTACAATGATCTTTTAGCCTATATTTAAATACTCTTTTAAATAACATATCTGTTAGGCTACCATAACCATTAAGTGAGAAGGTGTGCAATCCACATCAGGCAAATGGAAATGTTACTTGTATGGATTTTTCAGTAGTTTTATTTAGAGGACTTTTTAGCATGAGGCAGGGTTTTTGAATGTGTCACATACGTGGCTAACTGAAAAAAAAATTCCTTACCCAGAATACAGCAACAATTTTAAAAAACACTTTACATCTCAAAACAATTATTTTTTTAATTAGTTTTCATATGCCTAGCCTCCTGTTTGGAGAAAAGTAGGGAAGGTGAGCATCTCAGCTATGAAATAGCAGCTCCGCCTCCTCAAAAAAAATCCATTAACGTTATCTCCCTTTTACAACTCAGTATCCACAAATCTCAGTCTCCAGCATTTCAATCATTTATCCTACCCCCTATAACTCACCTTTCTATATCCTGCACAGTTTCACCCCAGATGTCACCATTCATTTTCACTTACCAATACATTAAAAACATTTTATGAGTTACAAGTTCTAATCAAACCAACTGCAATTGATGATTAAGCTGGGATGGTTTTAATTCTTTGTCATAATTGTTTATGATACAATTTACACTGTCCAAATTCATATCCAAAGAAAGATCAAAACATTACACATAATTTGACAACACCCCATCCCCGGACATATTCTGCGAAAACCAGTTAGTTAGTACAAGTTCATTATAGATGAGTAGCATTGTCCAAATGATTTAAAGGCCTGAAGTGTTTAAACAGAAGTGTAGTTTGAAAAATTAGGTAATTGTATGAGATCCTGAGAGACATCAGATACTGGAACCATAACTCAAGTAGTAAAATTGTTAATGATTTTGCTGAATGCTCCTCAAAAAGTTGCCTCACTCACTAAATGTTATTTTTCATTAGAACTAGGTGTACAGAACTAAGCAGATGTAAAGATTACAAATCTCTGTTGCAGTGGCCACTACAAAATTATATTGTTGCATGATCGCTTAGAAGTTTTTTTAACTAAAATTATTCAGATATGCCCAAGAATAATAGGGGGAGAAATTCAGTATCGCCCTATTTGGGGCGCAATTATCGGCCGGGCGCAAAGATTAGCGCCTGGCGCTAATTATCGCCACTGACTGCAAACTTGACTTTTATCGCCCCTGGAGGTGATTGGAGCGCTAAATCAGACGCTTCACACCTGTCTTAAGGCGCAAAGGCCGAGGAGCGAGGCGCTACCTCAGAGCGCTGGCGAAGCTCATGTAATGTCAGTCAGCAATGGAACACACACACAATGGCACGGGCCAGTTCTTAAAGGGGAGGGTTAATCTTGCTTTCCATCCACATCCTGCTCATTGCAGCCTTGAATCTCGGCCTGGAGAGATCTGCTCATCAAATCTGCTGGAAAGAACAATGGAGAGTACCAGGCAAAGAGCTCAGAGTGCAGCCCCCACAGTCTCTTCTAAATCGATACAAGGAATGGCAAATCAAAATGAACCTGCAAAGTGCTGCTCAGTACCCAAAACTCCTTCACACAACGTTGAATCTCTCCAGAAGTCTCTCTCTCTCTCGCTCAGAATGCGTAGTTCAAAAATGGCACCAACAATAAAAGGCAGGAAGCGGTCACCTTTAAATAGCGCTCCCCCTTTCCCTTCATGACTGCAGAACGCTCCCCTCAACCTGTCGTTGCTAGCGTCAGGCGGTAAGGCAGGGGGCGCCACTCAATATCCACTCCGGGGCGATACCGGGGCGTTACGCACTCGACTGATGTCACGATCTGCCGGCGCAGGAGATCGTGGTGGTAGCGTTTAGCGCCGCCGCAAAATGTCTAGTTAATTTCGCGAGCGGCGCAAACTTCGCCGCGCCTGGGCGCTAGCTGCTTTGCGCCCCATTAGTGCCCTCTTAAGGCGCTAACGGGAGGTGCAACCAACTGAATTTTTCCCCTATAATGTCTTATTAAAATGGTACAATGTCCCACTGATGGGGTTGGTTTTATGTAGACCAAAATAATATTCTGGTGTTACAGGAGCAAGGATAGTGTGGACTGTTAATTGGAGAAAAGTAGGGTCAGCTGTGGCTCAGTTGGCAACAATCTCACCTTTACATCAGAAGGTTGTTGGTACAAGCCCCACTCCAGAGACTTGAGTACAAAATCTAGGCTGACACTCCAATGCCGTACTGGGTCTCTCGGATGCCTTGTCAGGTGGATGTAAAAGATCCCATGCCACTATTTCAAAGAAGAGCAGGGGAGTTCTCCCCGGAGTTCCGGCAATATTGATTTTTCAACCAACATTACTAAAGCAGATTATCTGGTCATTATCACATTGCTCTTTGTGGGTCCTTGCTATGCACAAATTGGCTGCTGCATTTCCTACATTACAACAGTGACTGCACTTCAAAAGTACTTCATTGGCCATAAAACGCTTTGGGACTTTCTGAGGCCATGAAAGGCGCTATATAGTCTTTCATTCTTTCTTTTACTTGTGTAATGTGTTAGCAGATGGCTAGTCAGAGGGGATTATGTACTGCATCCGACTGGGGCACCTGAAATTTCTCAATCTGTGGGGTTGGCTGTATGTAGACCAAATAGTCAGTCATTTTTCACGGTTAACATTGTGTTGCGATTTGAGCTTTTTTATTTTATTTTCTTTTTCTTTGGCCACTAGATCAGGAGTGCGACTCTGAAGAGAATCTGCTTATAGGGTACTGGATCATTGAATTGGGTTCTTCCTGACATTCATCTTTCATTGAATTCAGCAGGTCAACTTACCAGATGTCTTTTGTTCTTAGTTGCACAGATTTCACTGGGTCCCTTGCTCAAGATTAACAGTGAAGGTACAGTTTCATGGAATCCCAGAGTCTTCATAATTACCATTAGCAGAGAGGACAAAAGCAATACTGACCAATTTCTTACCCTCCCTTGGCCTTTCTTTTTTGAAGCCAAGATATGGTTGATCAACTTAAAAGGTTCAGCTATTCCCCAAACCTAATGTACAGCAGAGGGTGAAAACATGGTAGTTGCAAAAGGCAAGAATAATGATATGCTGCAGGAAGCAAGAGACACCTTACTGGCTTAAGGCTGTGACATCGCAGCAGCTTTGACCATACAGACAACCTAAGCATCAACCATGATTCATCAGACTCCTCGGGGACCACCACATACCCAGCAGCACCTTCCAGACCAACACCTTGCTACCAGCTCCAGACCACTGACCAAAGGTGGCCATGCTTGCCTGTAGCCTCAATGCCCCGCCACTCCCCAACCAGATGCACTACAAGCGCCTTTGTATCACTAACCACTGGACAGCATCAGACCACAAGTAAAGAAAGAATCTGTACTCAGGACATCCCAAAGCACTTTGCAGCCAATGGATTACCTTTGAAATGCAGTCACTGTTTAGGCATGAGATAAATGACCAGTTAATTAGGTTTTTTTGGGTGGAACAACACCAATTACTCATCATCAGGCCACCAATTAGATGTTAGCCACTCATCATCACACCAGCTTTGGACCTCCATTTCAAGACAGGTTAGGATTCTCAAATACTGCGCTGCCTCCATCTTTGGATGTCCCTCCAGAATATTCACTCCCTAATAAGCAAGGTCCTTGCTATTGAAAAACTCATCTTGAGCAGTCGATTGTCATTGGACATGATAGAAATCTTGTCGATGGACAGTGACCCCTTCTCCCTCTCCCAAAGTCGTCCCTCCCAGCTGTATGTTTCGCAATGACCCATTCCCAAACCACCATCATAGGCTGTTTCCATCTCAACCTCTCCCCTTACTCCTCTGACAATTTTACCTCATTCAGTTATCAACTGACTGCTCAACCTCAATGGTTTCACCCTTCCCCTGCCCCCACTGCTGCAGATTTTCTGCCCTCCTCTGCTGTAAGTCTCTTCTATACCCTCTCCAAAGCCTTCACGTCCTTCCTATGTAAAAATAAATCTAGGTGGCAATGAATAGATGTCTTGGTAATTGTTATTAAATTACTTGGTACCAGTACATTTTAATTTTGTTCTTATTTAAACATAATCGGGACTGGATCATTTCTAGATCACCAGTAGATGGCACAGTACTCCTAATGTTTTTTTAAACTTTCTACACTCTGACACCACTTGGAGGTTTCATTTGCTCTGTATCCGACATCTGGTGCAGGCAAATAGTTATATATTAAATTGTAGTGATCTCGAGATGTGGCTTTAATTCAATAGGTGGAAACTTTTGCCTTTGCTCTTAAACTTGCTCCTGGGAGTAAATATTTCCAATGCATATTAACACACATAGCTGGTGTTAATGCTGTTTAGCTTGTTAGCTGCTTGATAATCACCAATTAAAGTGGAATGTGAGGATTTACTCAGGATTTACTGTATTCCCATGCTGTGTTAATTTCTCCCATTTAAAGTGGTGTTAAAGCAGGCAGAGTTCATGTTATCCAGTGCTCCCAGCAGGGAGTGACTCTGCAGGTAGTAAATCATGTGTATATTCATTTTAATGGACAGAAAATCTCAGGCTGTGTGCCTGCAACTTCTTAAGAGATACTCCGTGCAATTACTGGGAGTGCCAGATTCCAGAATCACCCCTTCTCTTGCCCCCTTTCAAGCCCTTCTCTCCTATCTCCTCCCCTTCCTGTCCTGTCCTGCTATACCGCTTTTCATTTTTCCTCTCTCAGGTACTTTGCCTTCCAATCCCAATCCCAATGCTAATCTATCATTACTCCTCTGCCTTCCCACTTTCCTACCGCAATCTCTGGCTTGAAATCCGATGGACAAACTCACAGCTAACCTTTGTGCCTCTATTGCCATTCTCTGAATGGCCCATCAAGGCACCCATTCCTGCCTCCATAGGAGCGGCAACTCCAACTTCCATATCCTCCTCTCTCACCTTATCATTCAATGTGTCTCCTGGGGGCTAGTCTTACCAACTTTCTTCCCATCCTGCTAACCACTGCCCCCTTGAACTCTACCAGCAGATCAACAATCATCACCCCCCCACCACATTTCCTTTCAGAATGTCTGTTCACTTGTGAACAAGACTCTTGCCATCCACAACCTTATTGTGGACAATTGACAACATGGCTTTGACTGAAACTTGCCTCACTGGTGGCGACACATTGACCTTTACCAAAGCCTCTGTGCCTGGGTATACTTTTCGCCACCTGCCCTGCCTAAACCCCTGAGGTGGCATAGAACTATTTATCAAATATTCATTGGACGCTCCCCCTACTTCTCTGGCACCTTATTCTTTGAATGTTCCATCCCTCTCATCTCTCCTTTACAATCCTTGTTGACTATTGTCTCCGCAAACGCCATCCCAAGTTTCTCACCAAGATATCTTCATTCCTTCCTCCTCATCCTCGGTGATTTCAATCTCCATCTCAACTCAACTAGCTCTTTCTCTCTTCTGATTTCACTTTCTCCTTCCCCCCCTAAACCTTTCCCTCCATTTAAACTCTCCTCCCCATATATATGAGATGGGACATGTGCTCTGTGAGCCCTTTGCCCGTATCTTCATTAGTCCAATAGTCAGGGATAGTCCCTTTAGACTCATGCAGTTCCAATTTTCAAAAATGGGGACAAGTCAGAGCCAGGGAACTACAGGCCCATCAGCCTGACCTCCATTATTGGGAAGAAGCTAGAAGGGATCATCAGAGATGTCTTGTTGTAACTCATTATCTGAGGAGTTGTGAATGACACTGAACACTGTGCAGTCATCAGCGAACATCCCCATTTCTGACCTTATGTTGGAGGGAAGGTAATTGATGAAGCAGCTGAAGATGGTTGGGCCTAGGACACTGCTCTGAGGAACTCCTGCAGCGATGTCCTGGGGCTGTGATGATTGACCTTCAACCACCGCAACCATCTTCCTTTGTGCTAGGTATGACTCCAGCCAGTGGAGAGTTTTCCCCCTGATTCCAATTAACTTCAGTTTTACTAGGGCTCCTTGATGCCAGACTCGGTCAAATGCTGCCTTGATGTCAAGGGCAGTCACTCTCACCTCACCTCTGGAATTCAGCTCTTTTGTCCATGTTTGGATCAAGGCTGTAATGAGGTCTGGAGCCGAGTGGTCTTGGCGGAACCCAGACTGGGCATCATTAGCAGGTTATTGGTGAGTAAGTTCCACTTGATAGCACTGTCGATGACACCTTCCATCACTTTGCTGATGATCGAGCGGTAATTGGCCGGGTTGGATTTGTCCTGCGCTTTGTGGACAGGACATACCTGGGCAGTTTTCCACATTGTCGGATAGATGCCAGTGTTATAGCTGTACTGGAGCAGCTTGGCTAGAGGCGCGGCTAGTTCTGGAGCACAAGTCTTCAGCACAACAGCCAGGATGTTGTCGGGGCCCATAGCCTTTGCTGTATCCAGTGCGCTCAGCCATTTCGTGATATCACGTGGAGTGAATCGAATTGGCTGAAGACTGGCTTCTGTGATGGCGGGGACCTCAGGAGGAGGCCGATATGTATCATCCACTCAGCACTTCTGGCTGAAGATGGTTGCAAACGCTTCAGCCTTGTCTTTTGCACTCACCTATTGGGCTCCACCATCATTGAGGATGGGGATATTCATGGAGCCTCCTCCTCTCGTTAGTTGTTTAATGGTCCACCACCATTCACGACTGGATGTGGCAGGACTGCAGAGCTTTGATCTGATCCGTTGATTGTGGGATCGCTTAGCTCTGTCTATAGCATGTTGCTTCCACTTTTTAGCTTGCACGGAGTCCTGTGTTGCAGCTTCCCCAGGTTGGCACCTCATTTTTAGGTACGCCTGGTGCTGCTCCTGGCATGCTCGTCTACACTCCTTATTGGACCAGCGTTGGTCCCCTGGCTTAATGGTAATGGTAGAGTGAGGGATATGCTGGGCCATGAGGTTACAGATTGTGGTGGAATACAATTCTACTGCTCTTGTTGGCCCACAGCACCTCATGGATGCCCAGTTTTGAGCTGCTAGATCTGTTCTGAATCTATCCCATTTAGCACAGTGGTAGTGCCACACTTCATGACGGAGGGTGTCGTCAGTGTGAAGATGGGACTTCGTCTCCACAAAGACTGTGCGGTGGTCACTGCTACCAATGCTGTCATGGACAGATGCATCTGCGACAGGTAGATTGGTGAGGACGAGGTCAAGTAGGTTTTTCCCTCGTGTTGGTTCTCTCCCCACCTGTCGCAGGCCCAGACTGGCAGCTATGTCCTTCAGGACTTGGCCAGCTCGGTCAGTAGTGGTGTTACCAAGCCACTCTTGGTGTTGGACATTGAAGTCCCCCACCCAGAGTACATTCTGTGCCCTTGCTACTCTCAGTGCTTCCTGCAAGTGGTGTTCAACATGGAGGAGTACTGATTCATCAGCTGAGGGCGGTAAGTGGTAATCAGCAGGAGGTTTCCTTGCCCATGCTTGACCTGAAGCCATGAGACTTCATCGGGTCCAGACTCAATGTTGAGGACTCTCAGGGCCACTCCTTCCCGACTGTATACCACTGTGCCACCACCCCTGGTGGGTCTGTCCTGCCGGTGGGCTGATGGTGATGGAGGAATTTGGGACATTGGCTGAAAGGTATTATTCTGTGAGTATGACTATGTCAGGCTGTTGCTTGACTAGTCTGTGGGACAGCTCTCCCAATTTTGGCACAAGTCTCCAGATGTTGGTGAGGAGGACTTTGCAGGGTCGACTGGACTGGGTGTGCCATTGCCGTGTCCGTAGCCGGTGCTAAGGTCAATGCCGGGTGGTTCGTCCGGTTTTATTCTTATTATTGTGTTTCGTAGCGGTTTATTTTAACTGAGTGGCTTGCTAAGAGTCAACCACATTGCTGTTGGTCTGGAGTCACATATAGATTTCCTTCCCTAAAGGACATTAGTGAACCAAAACAGAAAATGCTGGAAATACTCAGCAAGTCAGGCAGCATCTGTGAAGAGAGAAACAGAGTTAATGTTTCAGGTCGATGACCTTTCGTCAGAACTGGAAAAAAGCAGAAATGGAACAGATTTTTTAGCAAATGTAGTGGCTGGGAAATGGGGGAGGGAATGAAAGAACAAAAGGGAAGGCCTGTGATAGGATAGAAAGCAGGAGAGATTAAGAGACATTGAGAGACATTAAGACATATTCAAGGCAAAAGGGGATGGTAATGGGACAGGTTAAGAAACAAAGGATGGCTCCAGATGAAGTGTAAATCGCGCTGGCAGAATGAAAGACAGCTGCCATGTGGGAGAGAAGAACAGAACAAAAGTGTGGATAAAAAATATATATATGATAGGGGCCGGGGTTATGATCTGAAATTGTTGAACTCTATGTTGAGACCAGAAGGCTGTAAAGTGCCTAATCAAAAGATGAGGTGCTGTTCCTTGAGCTTACGCTGAGCTTCTGTGGAACAATGCAAGAGGCCGAGGAGGTCTGAGTGGGAGTGGAGCGGTGAATTAAAGTGACAGGCGACCGGAAGCTCAGGGTCCCCCTTACGGACTGAATGGAGGTGTTCCGCAAAGCGGTCACCCAATCTGCATTTGGTCTCCCCAATGTAGAGGAGACCACATCGTGAGCAGCGAATACAGTATACATTAGTGAACCAGATGGGTTTTTACGACAATCCGATAGTTTCATGGTTACCATTACTGATACTAGCTTTTTACTCCAGATTTATTTAATTAACTGAATTTAAATTCCCCAGCTGCCGTGGTGGGATTTGAACTGACGTTTCTTGGATCATTAGTCCAGGCCTCTGGTTTACGAGCCCAGTAACATTACTACTATGCTACTGTTCCCGTTATTGTGCACAGCTCACTGAAGGGTCATGACCAATGTAGAGGAGTTGTAACTAAAGCTAACAGGATATTGGGTTGTATTAATAGAACCATTCAGCATAAATCAAAGGACACCATTTTGCCACTATACAGGTCACTGCTCAGACTGCATCTGGAGCACTGCGCCAGATTTGATCCCCCCATATAGTGGGTAATACAGTGGCCTTGGAAAGGTCCAGAGGAGAGTTAAGTGAGTGATTCCTACTTTAAAGAACCTCAGCTTAAATAGGCTTAAAGACCTGGGTCTACTTACTTTAGTGCAGTGTAGATTTAGAGACGATCTGACAGAAGTCTCTAAAATAATTAAAGGACTGGATAGCATGCCTATTGACAGATTATTCCAGTTTAACAAATTGGGGAGGGCCAGGGGACAGGAGTTTAAACTATGTAAGAGTAGGAATAGACTGTATGTTAGGCGGTTCTTCTTTTCCCAGTGAATTATGAGCCTCTGGAATACATTGCCAGCTCGTGTGGTGGGTGCTGACTCTCTGCCTTCAAGAGGGAGCCGGACCGATTCCTGACTGAGGCAGAGATCGCATCATATAGAAGGTAAGTGGCTTTATATATAACACATGGTCCATGTGATCTCCTGAACTGGTTTGATCACCTGAGGGGGTCAAAGAGGAATTTTCCAGAGCATTTTTTCCTTTATTGGTCCTGGGTTTTTTGCCTTTCCCAGGAGATTACATGGCTTGGTGGGGGGGCGGGGTGTGAAGTGTCTAGTCATGATGCTCCAGCCATCGTGAGGAGTGGGGCAGGCTCGATGGACCAGCTGGTCTTTTCCTGACCATCAAATTTGTATGTTCCTATGGCTATCCCCTTGACCTTGCTATCTCAGGTGGCTTCTCAGCTGTGGCTCCCCCTGTCAGCTGTGGCTCAGTTGGTAGCACTGTCGCCTCTGAGTCAGAAGGTTGTGGGTTCAAGTCCCACTCCAAGGACTGGAGCACATAAATCTAGGCTGACACTCCAGTGCAGTATTGAGGGAGTGCTGCAATGTCAGAGGTGCTGTCTTTCGGATGAGATGTTAAACTGGGGGCGCTGTCTGCCCTCTCAGGTGGACTTAAAAGATCCCATGGCACTATTTCGAAGAAGGGCAGGAGAGTTGTCCCTGGTTTCCTCATCAATATTTATCCCTCGATCAATATCACAAAAACAGATTATCTGGTCATTATCACATTGCTGTTTGTGAGTGTTGCTGTGCGCAAATTGGCTGCTGCATTTCTTACATTACAACAGTGATGACACTTCAAAAGGACTTCATTGGCTGTAAAGTGCTTTGGAACATCCTGAGGTCTTGAAAGGTGCTATATAAATGCAAGTCTTTCTTTCTTTCTACTCCCATGGTCACAATCACAGATCAGGCCATCTCTGAGCACTTCCTCACCACCACATCCCCCATCCCCATCCAACTCCACTTCCTTCAGAATCTGCCCCAGGACAAACCTCTCCTCCAAGTCACTTATAACTGCACTTTCAAACTCCACACCTCCACCTTTGATGCCCTTGTCGCCAGCAAAACCTTTAGGGCTAAAAATTGAGTAGCACCCCCTGTGGGGTGCTAACTTTGCCGGGGCGCTAAAAATTAGTGCCCCCGTGACAGAAATTGGGTGGTAGCGCCCCAAGAGGGAAGCAGGGCGCTACTGGAAGTGCCCCGCCTCCCTCTTGGGGTGCTGCGAGGGAATATCGCGGCGGTATTGCAGGCCATCCTCCCCTTCTTAAAGGGGAGGGGCCTTGCGCAGCACGACCTGGGGCCCAGCTGGGATCCCGGGGATCGGGAGTGCCGGCAAAAGAGCCCGGCACTCAAGAGAAGTGCCGGACTCATGGAGCGCAGCCGGCACTCCGTGGGGGGGGAGCAGGTAATGAGGCTGGGGACTGGAGCAGAGGCAGGTGCTGGCAGGTGGCCAGCAACAAAAATGGTCGCCCCGCACCTTGCCTTTAAATAGCCCCTCCCCGGCCGCAGGTAGGCCCCCCTGACCCCGTCGGACATAGCGTCCGGCGGTAAGTCAGGGGGTGCTCCCGAAGATCGCGAGCGGGGCGCTGCGCACGGCGATGATGTCATCACCGGCGGCGCAGCGCCGCGGGGCGCTACTGGTTACCGCCGCCGCTAACCTCCCGCTGAATTTCGGGGGAGGCGTTGGCGGTGCCGCGCCCGGGCGCTAGTTGCTTTGCGCCCCGTTAGGGCGCTAACAGGAGGCGCAAAGCAACCAAATTTTTCCCCCTTACTCTCTCCCATCCTGGTTGATTCCCCTCTTATGGCCCCCATCTTTGTTCCCTCAAGTCCAAGGGACAGATTAGAGCGAATCTGGTGCATGACTGGTTTAGTCATCCATCACCAGATCTGGCTGGACCACATTAGGCGCTATCAGGCCACACTTTCCTCTGCCAAAACAAGCATTTACTACAGAATTATCCTGGAGATCAAAGATAACTCCCAGCTTCTTTCGTTTCCAAGTATCAACTGTCTCCTTAAAACCCCTCCACCTTACCTCCAACAACAGTGCGAGGAGCTCAGGCACTTTTTCGTCACTAAGACTGAGTCTATCTGTTCAGCTGCCTCTGCCCCTTCCCCTTATTCAACAAGCCAAACCTCCCCACAGACTGCCCCCTGCCCTATCCCTGAACCCGCGTCTTTCTCTAGTTTCTCTCCTATCTCTCTCATTTCCTCTTCAAGCTCATCTTATCCATGAGACCCATCTCCTGCTCCCTTGACTACATTCCCTCTAAACTGCTATCGAACGTCCTTTGCTGGGCTCTCATGCTAGCTGATATTGAAAATGGTTCCATCTTCCCAGTTAGTGTCCCCCTCCCTTTCAAAAGTGCTGTCTTCAGAAACCCACCCTCGACCCCAGTGTCCTTGCAAACTATCACTTCATCTGCAACCTCCCTTTCCTCTTCAAAGTCTTTGACTGCGTTGTCACCTCCCAAATCCATGCCCACCTTTCTCGCAACTGTATGTTTAAATCTTTCCAATCAGGTTTCTGCCTCTGCCACAGCACGAAAATAGCCCTAGTCTAAGTCACAAAAGATATCCTCTGTGACTGTGGCCATGGTGCATTTTCACTCCTCGTCCTCTTCAACCTCTCTGTAACGTTAAATCACACCATCCTTCTCCAAAGCCTCTCCTCCATTGTCCAATTGTTGCCAGAGCATCTCCAGCAATGGCTTCTCATTCTGCCCTACACCGTTACCTCTGGAGTCTGCGATGGATTTATGGTTGGCCCCCTCTCTTCCTTGTCTACAAGCTGCCCTTAGGTTACATCATCTGAAGACAAGGGGTCAGTTTCCATATGTACACTGACAATACCAAGCTCTACCTCTCCACCGCCGCAGTGCTATCAGACTGCTTGTCTGACATCCAATCTTGGATGAGCTGCGATTTCCTTCAGTTAAAATTTGGGAAGACCAAAGCCATCGTCTTCGGCCCCCACCATAAACTCCATACCAAATAGATAGTTACTATGTCTCCAGAATTAATTTGGGTTCAGGCCTGTCGAATTAGACACAACTACAGATAGATGCATATATTAATATCAAATGTAAGTTTTATTTACGACAGACTTCAAAATCACCAAAGGAGCAACACTTCTTAAAAGTAAGGACTATCTCACTACTCTCTGCTATGAGGCAGCATTACCCAGCACAGGACACAGTAAGGACTATCTCACTACTCTCTGCTATGAGGCAGCATTACCGAGCACAGGACACAGTAAGGACTATCTCACTACTCTCTGCTATGAGGCAGCATTACCGAGCACAGGACACAGTAAGGACTATCTCACTACTCTCTGCTATGAGGCAGCATTACCGAGCACAGGACACAGTAAGGACTATCTCACTACTCTCTGCTATGAGGCAGCATTACCGAGCACAGGACACAGTAAGGACTATCTCACTACTCTCTGCTATGAGGCAGCATTACCGAGCACAGGACACAGTAAGGACTATCTCACTACTCTCTGCTATGAGGCAGCATTACCGAGCACAGGACACAGTAAGGACTATCTCAGTACTCTCTGCTATGAGGCAGCATTACCGAGCACAGGACACAGTAAGGACTATCTCACTACTCTCTGCTATGAGGCAGCATTACCGAGCACAGGACACAGTAAGGACTATCTCACTACTCTCTGCTATGAGGCAACATTACCGAGCACAGGACACAGTAAGGACTATCTCACTACTCTCTGCTATGAGGCAGCATTACCGAGCACAGGACACAGTAAGGACTATCTCACTACTCTCTGCTATGAGGCAGCATTACCGAGCACAGGACACAGTAAGGACTATCTCACTACTCTCTGCTATGAGGCAACATTACCGAGCACAGGACACAGTAAGGACTATCTCACTACTCTCTGCTATGAGGCAGCATTACCGAGCACAGGACACAGTAAGGACTATCTCACTACTCTCTGCTATGAGGCAGCATTACCGAGCACAGGACACAGTAAGGACTATCTCACTACTCTCTGCTATGAGGCAGCATTACCGAGCACAGGACACAGTAAGGACTATCTCACTACTCTCTGCTATGAGGCAGCATTACCGAGCACAGGACACAGTAAGGACTATCTCACTACTCTCTGCTATGAGGCAACATTACCGAGCACAGGACACAGCAATCACAATGATACACTCTGTGTCCAGGAAACTGCACCATCTGTGGTCTATTGATAGAGGATTCCCACAATCCACCTTCTAGGTGGAGATTCACTATTTTATACCTTTCCTTATCATTGTTCCCCTGGCTGAACCACATTGATCGCAACCTTGGTGTCATATTTGATCCTGAAATGAGCTTCCGATCACATATTCGTGGCATAACTAAGACCGCCTATTTCCACCTCCGTAACATCGCCCGTCTCCGCCCCTGCCTCAGCTCATCCGCTGCTGAAATTCCTCATCCATGCCTTTGTTACCACTAGACTTGACTATTACATAGCACTCCTGGCTGCCTCCCACATTCTACCCTACGTAAACTTGAGGTCATCCAAAACTCGGCTGCCCATGTCCTAACTCGCACCAAGTCCCATTCACCCATCAGCCCTGTGTTCGCTGACCTACATTGGCTCCCCGTTAAGCAACGCCTCGATTTCAAATCCCTCCATGGCCTCGCCCCTCCCTATGTCTGTAATCTCCTTCAGCCCCACAACCCCCCCCACCCCCCGCCGAGATATCTGCGCTCCTCGAATTCTGCCCTCTTGGGTATCCCTGATTATAATCGCTCAACCATTGGTGGCCATGCCTTCTGTTGCCTAGGCCCTAAGCTCTGGAATTCCCTGCCTAAACCTCTCCGCCTCACTACCTCTCTTTCCTCCTTTAAGACGCTCCTTAAAACCTACCTCCTTGAACAAGCTTTTGGTCACCTGCCCTAATTTCTCCTTATGTGGCTTGGTCTCAAATTTTTTTGTCTTTTAATACTCCTGTGAAGCGCCTTAGGACATTTTACTACGTTAAAGGCGCTATATAAAAACAAGTTGTTGTTGTTGTTGAGTATGTGACTCAGTATTTCTCACCAGCTGTATCCCTTTCTGTTCCCACTCTTATTCACAGAAAGTGTCAAATCAGATGTTTCTATTCCTGCAGCCTAACACCTCAGACCTTATTCTTTTTATCCTAACACCTTATCACCCAGCACATTCTTTTGTGTAACTGGCCAGTCATCTATCACTGGGAATTTGGCAGCTCTGAAGTACCTTCATTAACTGTGTATCTTTTTCGACACCAGTGTGTCTGTTCCTAGTTCTCTTTCCACCTTGATGTTCTCTCACTGCTGTGTAAAGACAATAAACAGACTTGCTTGTATTCTGCTTTTTTATCTCTTCTCTTCTCTTGGGTCAGAAAGCTACTTGTTCCAAATATTCCCATTTACCACACAGTTGCAAGTGACTCTTTGTTCCAGTATGCTTTGATGTGGGAGTTATACTATCATGTTGACAAGCAGGTGCTGAGAAATAGCATTACTACACTCTCGCAGCTAATTGCGAATGAACTTTCAGAAACCTGCTCTAATTCAGCTACAGGATCCCTGCTGATGCTGCTGTTGCCCTGGCGAACCCAAATAGTAGTTACCTTCATCAGGTTTTATTTTATCTTATTTTATTTTAAATTCCCAATATACCCTTGCTACTGATTCCATTCCACTCTCTGGCCAGTCTCAGTTTAAACCAGACTGGTCGCAACCTTGGCATCGTATTTGACACTGAGCTCAGTTTTTGAGCCCATATCCACTCCATCACGAAGACTTCCTAATTCCACCTCCATAACATCGCTCACCTCCGCCCCTGCCTCAGATCATGTGCTGCTCAAACTCTCATATGCACTTTTCTCAGCTCCAGACTCGACTATTCTAATGCTCATCTGGTTTGTCTTCCATCTTCCATGCTATGTAACCTTCAGTTCAAACAAAACTCTGCTGCCTGTATCTTATCCCACACCAAATCCCACTCACCTCTCACCCCTGTCCTTGCTGACCTAGATTGGCCCAAAGTCCCCTACTGCCTCACATTTAAAATTTTCATTCTCATGTTTAAATCCCTTGATGACCTTGTTACTCCCTATCTCTGTAACCTGTTGCAGCCCTACTTCCCCCTTCCCCCAGAACTCTCTGTTCCTCCAACTCTGACCTCTAGGCCCCATGCTTTGGAATTCCCTCATTAAACCTCTCAGCCTCTCCACCTCCCTCTCCTCCTTAAAGCCCGCTACTTTTAGCAGGCTTTTGGTTACTCCAACTAATATTTTCTCTTTGTCTCAGCGTCCATAGTTGTCTGATTACACCTGTGTGAAGCAGCTTGGGACTTTTTTTTACATTAAAGGCCAGAATGATACCAGGACACACAGGATTAAATTATGAGGACAGGTTGTATAAACTTGGCTTGCATTCCCTTGAGTTTAGAAGGTTGAGGGGTGATCTAATCAATGTTTAAAATGATAAAGGGATTTGATAGGGTAGATAGAGAGATACTGTTTCCTCTGATGGGGAGTTCAGAACAAGTGTGCACAATCTTAAAATTAGAGCTAGGCCATTTCAGAGTGAAACCAGGAAGTACTTTTTCACACAAAGGTTAGTAAAAATTTGTAACTCTTGCCCCCAAAAGTTTGTGTATGCTGCGTTACTTGAAGTTTTCAAGACTGGGATTGATAGATTTTTGTTAGGTAAGGGTATGAAATGATATGGATTAAAGACAGGTAAATGGAGTTGAGGTACAGATAGAATCATAGAATAATACTGCACTAAAGGAGGCCATTCAACCCATTGTGCCTGTGTCAGCTCTTTGAAAGAGCTATCCAATTAGTCCCACTTTTCTGCTCTTTCCCCATAGCCCTGCAAATTTTTCCATATCCAATTCCCTTTGAAAGTTGCTATTGAATCTGCTTCCACCATCCTTTTCAGCAGTACATTCCGGATCATAACAACTTGCATAAAATAAACATTTTCATCTCCCCTCTAGTTCTTTTGCCAATTATCTTACATCTGTGTCCTTTGGTTACCGACCCTCCTGCCAGTGGAAATAGTTTCTCCTCTATCAAAACCCCATTCAATCAGCTATGATATGATTGAATAGTGGAATAGGCTCGAGGGGCTGATTTGCCTACTCTTGTTCCTATATTCCATGCAGCACCAACTAGACAGGCAGATCCAGTTTTACCAGTTATGTGACATTCCCAAGTACAAAGTGAGAAGTCGCACAACACCAGGTTATAGTCCAACAGCTTTATTTGAAATCACAAGCTTTTGGAGTCACTTCACCTGACGAAGGAGCAGCGCTCCGAAAGCTTGTGATTTCAAATAAAGCTGTTGGACTATAACCTGGTGTTGTGCAACTTCTCACATTTGTCCACCCCAGTCCAACACCGGCATCTCCACATCACAAGTACAAAGTGACAATGATTTGTACTTACATCATAAAACCTGGAGACAGTGCTCTCCCATTCATCAGAAGGCAGTTTTTGTCTAATGAGACATGGATATATGTTTATATATCATTTTAGTACTGTGTCAATTGAAAGGGAGTTTGAGGGGGTGATTTTGCCAATGGGGGTACGTTGGAGGTGGGACTGCTGCTTGTCGGGTTTCAGTCCCGCCTCCATCGATTTGTGGCCAACCCATGCTATTTTCCCTTGATTGACCTTAGCAGGCCAATTAAGGGGAAGCCAGTTACAGAGAACGTCAGCGTATGATGTTTCATCTGTCAAAAATTTTTGACAGATGAATTGTCATCGTTTGACAGCTCTGTGAAGCTGTCAAACACTGACATTCTCTGTTTGATGAGTCCTTGTATTCAAGACTCATCCAACCTCTTTTGTGAGCAGAAATCAGATGGCTGTTGCATCAGAGAATGCAGCAGCCATCTGTCATCTCTGCCGGTGAGAAGTGGCAGTCTCCGGTTCCCCAACTGTTGAAGCCTGCAGGAAGAAGCAAAGGTAAGTAAACATTTTCTATCACTTTTCACTCACCTCACATACTTACCTCTCTACACTTGCACCCATCACTTACCTCCACAGTGCACTTTTGCACCCCTCCAATCCCTGCAGACCCTCTGCTCGCCTCGGTGACCCTAGCGGGTTTTCCCGACGTCGGGAAGCCTGTTAACAGGCAGTTAAGTGGCTGTAATCCCCTTTCCACCTCTAGGAGACGGGATCCGGTGCGGGTCGGCTACCCGCCTCCTGGGAAGATGGCACGGAGGCGGGTTGGGGGCTGGATGGGTACCCGCCACCAGATTCTGCCATTTTCCCGGCAGTCCCGCCTCCAAACCCACCTCCCCAGGGCTGGCAAAGTCCAGCCCTAAGTGTTTCCTTGGAACACTGTATGTCATCAGCCTCGACTTTGTATTTAATAAGATCTGTCTTAAATGAGTTTTCTTTGTTTTTTCAATGCATATTGAACCACACAAAATAGGTTTGTGCCCACACAGATCCTGCACATAGATATCCTACAGGAATTCTCCTCAGTGATGGCTGTCTTCTAATGTAACTCAACACAGAACAGGGATTAAGCCTGGAACTGTCATCGTCTGTAAAATTCTGTTACTCAATGCCTTAACCAGTTGAGCCATTGGAGTAACCCAGAACGGTGGCATAGTGGTTAGCACTGTTGCCTCACAGCGCCAGGGACCCGGGTTCGAATCCGGCCACGGGTGACTGTCTGTGTGGAGTTTACACATTCTCCCCGTGTCTGCGTGGGTGTACTCCGGTTTCCTCCCACAGTCCAAAAGATGTGCGGGTTAGGTTGATTTGGCTATGATAAATTGACCCTTAGTGTTAGGGGGGATTAAATACGTGGGGTTACGGGGATAGGGTGGGATATGTGTCGGTGCAGGCTTGATGGGCCGAAATGGCCTCTATCTGCACTGTGGTGATTCTGTGAAATTCCCTATCCACATCCCCCAACATCACTTGGCTAATCCTTGTTTGTATTTTTCTTATTCTATCACTTGTTAGCTTATTTTCTTTCTTGTTATTGTTTCAAATGTTCTCTTGCCCCTTGTTATCATTTCCTAAGCATCCTCATTCTACCCCACGTTTTCATTAATTTACATTGCTGGTTCTCAGTCTCAGCGCTGTCTCTTTATATAAAGTTCAGTAATCACAATAATTTAATCATCTAGCTTCTTGTCCCCGTTGACTAACCCTTGTTCTCTGTTACTTTTGCTTATTCTTAGTTCAATTAATTACTTTAGCCTTTTCCATTCTGCCTTCATACTCTACCACCTCTTACTCTGTCCCTGTCAATTTCCTCATCCAGTGACTCATTTATTCCCCTCATTATCCTTGGCTCATCACCAATCTGTCAGTTTCAATATATGCTTCAAATAGTTTCCTTAGTAATCTCTTCCTAAAGGCTTCCCCTTCCTTCCTTCACAGTGCCTGTAATGAAACAATGGTAATTAGTGCCAAAGGAATAATAGTTTTGTTACAGCAACTATGCAAAATTATTGAAATAAACACTTTAGATATCCAATTAAGTTGAACACTTCTGTTCCACTCTATTCCAGCATGCCATTGTTCATTCCATCAGTTTTAACTATCCCATTCGGATATTCTGTAGAAAGCCCAGGGGATCTAAGCATTCCACACCTTCATTATTTTAAAGATCTGTATGAAGTCGCCTCTCAGTTTTTCCTGCAGTGAAAGTAAGTTTAGTAACTTGAGCCTTTCTTAACTTAGTCTTCCTCTAAGGGTGACTAAAACTGCACACCATACTCCAGATTTGGCCTCACCATGGATCTAAATGGTGTCAGTATAATTTGTTGTGACTTGTAGTCTAATACCCTACAGATGCACCCCAGTACTCGAGCTGCCTCACGCTGACCAGGTACTTTCAGAGTATGGTCAATAATTACTCCCAAAATTCTTTTTCCTTTTCAGCCTCTGCCAACAAAGGCCCTTTCATGTTATACATATGTTTACTGTTACTTATTACTGTTACTTAGCACTCTCGCCTCTGAGTCAGAAGGTTGTGGGTTCACTCCCACCCCCGCGACTTGAGTACAAAATCTAGGCTGACATTCCAGTGCAGTGCTGAGGGAGTGCTGCACTGTCAGAGGTGCCATCTTTCAGATGAGACGTTAAACCGAGGTCCCATCTGCTCTCTCAGGTGGACGTAAAAGATCCCATGGCACTATTTCGAAGAAGAGCAGGGGAGTTATCCCAGTGTCCTGGCCAGTATTGAGCTTGCTGTGTGCAAATTTGCTGCCGCGTTTCCTATATTACAACAGTGACTTCACTTCAAAAGTACTTCATTGGCTGTAAAGCGCTTTGAGATGTCCTGAGGTTGTGAAAGATGCTATATTAATGCTTTTCCTTTCTTTCTTATTCCTACTTGCATTACCTTAGATATATCCGCATCAAAATCCATCTGCCATATCTCAGCCCATCTAAATCATAGAATCATAGAATGACACAGCACTGAAGGAGGCCATTCATCCCATTGTGCCTGTGCCAGCACTTTGGTAGAGATATCCAATTAATTCCAGTCCCCTGCTCTTTCCCCATAGCCCTGTAATTTTGTTTTCCTTCAAGTATTTATCCAATTCTCTTTTGAATGTTACTATTGAATCTGCTTCTACCATCCTTTCAGACAGTGCATTCCAGATCACAACTCGCTGTGTAAAACAATGTTTCCTCATGTCGCCTCTGATTCTCACCGAAATCACCTTAAATCTGTGTCCTCTGGTTACCGACCCTTCTGCCACTGGAAACAGTTTCTCCTTATTTACTCTATCAAAACCATTCATGATTTTGAACAGCTCTATCAAATCTCCTCTTAATCTTCTCTGCCTTAGAGCAGAGCAGGTTAAGGGGAGACCCAATAGAGGTATTCAAAATTATGAGGGGTTTTGAGAGAACAAGTAGGGAGAAATCATCTCCTCTGGCAAGTGGATCGGTAACCGGAGGTCATAGATTTAAAATAATTGGCAAAAGAACTAGAGGGGAAATGAGGAGATTTTTTTTCACACAGGGGTTGTTAAGATCTGGAACACACTACCTGAAAGGGTGGTAAAAGCAGCTTCCATAAGAAATTTCAAAAAGCAATTGGACATGTACTAATTTGCAAGGTTATGAGGATAAAGCAAGGGAGTGGGACTAAATTGGACAGCTCTTTCATCGAGTCCCAATGGCCTCATTCTGTTCTGTAAGATTCTAAAAAAAGACTTGCATTTATATAGCGCCTTTTCACAACCTCCGGATGTCCCAAAGCACTTTACAGCCAATTAAGTCCTTTTGAAGTGTAGTCACTATTGTAATGTAGGTAATGCGGCAGCCAATTTGCACACAGCAAGGTCCCAGAAACAGCAATGTGATAATGACCAGATAATCTATTTTTTTGTAATGCTGATTGAGGGATAAATATTGGCCAGGACACCGGGGATAACTCCCCTGCTCTTCTTCAAAATAATGCCATGGGATCTTTTATGTCCACCTGAGAGAGCAGACAGGGCCTCAGTTTAACGTCTCATCCGAAAGATGGCACCTCTGGCAGTGTAGCATTCCCTCAGTACTGCACTGGAGTGTCAGCCTAGATTTTTGTGCTCAAATCTCAGGAGTGGGACTTGAACCCACAACCTTCTGACTCAGAGGTGACAGTGCTACCAACTGCACCACAGCTGACACATGCCTATGATTCTATAAAGCAATTCTAAATCATACATGAATCAAAGATGTTGTTTAATTCTAATGTAGATTTTTTAATAGTATATAACAAATTATTGTTTTCTTTACAAAGCCATGGTTTAAGCCTAAAGTTTCTTTAAAAAAAGAACCCACTAATTTAAATATAAAATTAAGTATGTGGGGATAAAAAGGCACTTCCCCAAATTAAAGAGTAACATCACATTACGCCTTTTGTCCCTACAGTGTCTATGTACACAAATCATTAAAAGCTAGTACACAGGTACAAAAATTAGTCAAAAAGACTAATGGAATGTTGCCTTTATCTCAAGGGGGTTGGAATTCAAAAGTGATGCTTCAGTTGTACAAAGCCTTGGTTAGTTCTGCAGTACTGCATTCAGTTTTGGGCAGCAGACCTCAGGAAAGATATTCGCTTTGTAAGGGGTACAGCGCAGATTCACCAGAATGATACCAGGGCTTAAAGTGTTAAATTATGAGGACAGGTTGCATAAACTTGGCTTGTATTCCCTTGAGTTTAGATGGTTGAGGGCTGATCTACATTGAGGTGTTTAAAATGATGAAGGGATTTGATAGAATAGATACAGAGAAACTATTTCCTCTGGTGGTGGAATCCAGAACAAAAGGGCATAAACTTAAAAGAAAGAAAGACTTACATTTATATAGCGCCTTTCACGACCACCGGACGTCTCAAAGCACTTAACAGCCAATACATTTTTGGAGTGTAGTCACTGTTGTAATGTGGGAAATACAGCAGCCAATTTGCGCACAGCAAGCTCCCACAAACAGCAATATGGTAATGACCAGATAATCTGTTTTTGTTATGTTGATTGAACGATAAATATTGGCCAGGACACCGAAGATAACTCCCTAAAATTAGAGCTAGGCCATTTAGAAGTGAAATCAGGGAGCACTTTATCACATAAAGTCTGGAACTTGCTCCCCCAAAAGACTGTGGATGTTGGGTCAATTGAAATTTTCAAGACTGCGATTGATTTGTTAGATAAGATTATCAAGGGATATGGAACAAAGGCGGGTAAATGGATTTCAGCTATAATCTAATTAAATGGCAGAACAGGCTCGAGGATCTGAATGGCACATTCCTGGTCCTACATTCCTATGGACGCAGGGGTGACCAAAAGCATTGCAGGAGGACAAGCTGGTGTGGTAGGCTCCCATTACCAACTTCTTTCCTTTAGTTTCTCATATGGCTTTAAAAGAGACACCACATCAATTAGATCTCCTATTTGCTTTATTATTACCTGTTTTGCTCTGTCACTTGTATATGCAGAGGTGTCATTCCCAGTACTGTTGACTATCTTTTTGCTAAGTATATTAAAAGGAATGTCTGTATGCTGTGAGTGAAGTGCATTGTGTAATAGTGCATGCAGTGAATGTAGTCAGCTGATGTACTTTACTTTTGTATCTAGTGATTAATGTGGCATGGTGTGCTCATAGCACAGGATTAGTATCAGTACGAGAACTAAATATCTGTTCCTGCGCTATTGTACATATGCTGTTGATGGAGGCCAGGTCGTAAGGATGTTGCTCTTTTCAAATACAGACCATGGGACTTAAATTACATCTTTGAATCCCTCTCCATGCTGTCTGGATGCTATCCCCAAGTATGTTGAAATGGGCTGTTAATGCATTAGATTTTAAACATCAATGCCACAAAAGATATCAGTGGGAGCATTCATGAGAGATCCTACTTTGCCTGAGGTCTTCATTGCAGTTGCCACTAATGTCACCATGTGATCAATGCCACAGTGCAGGCATCTTTTGCATCAAGACACCAGAAAGGATATGAATAGTAAGTCTGGGGGGTGCACTCCTCCACCTTTGGAATTAGGAAAAAAATGAGTGGGGGGTGCAGGTATGCTCATCCACCATGCTACCTTTGAAAGCTGTCCCATGTTGTCTAAATCTCGCAGTAAGTCTAATCAACATGTTATATCTCAGCCTAGCATCAACCGTCCCCTTTTTGTTCGCTCTTCCTAATCCGTGTTCTATGATTCACCCTATATTCCCTCCACAAACTCACTGTTAACTCTGCACACTTGAGGCTGCTTGCTTGCTTCACTTGATATTGATAGTGTCAACCATGGCTCAGTGGGTAGCACTCTCGCCTCCGAGTCAGGTGGCTGTGGGTTCATAGTCCCACTCCAGAGACTTGAGCACAAAAATCGAGGCTGATACTCCAGTGCAGTACTGAGGGAGTGCTGCACTATCAGAAGTGCTGCCTTTCGAATGAGACATTAAACCGAAGTCTGTCTGCTCTCTGAGGTGGACATAAAAGATCCCATGGCACTATATCGAAGAGGAGCAGGGGAGTTATCCCTGGTATCCTGGCCGATATTTATCCCACAATCAACATCACTAAAATAGATTATCTGGTTATTACCACACTACTGTTTGTGGGGGCTTGCTGTGCGCAAATTGGCTGCCACGTTTCCTACCTTACAGTGACTACTTCAAAAGTACTTCATTGGCTGAAAAACGCTTTGGGACGTCCTGAGGTCGTGAAAGGTGCTATATAAATGCAAGTCTTTATTTTTCTTTTTTAGTGTTGATACAGGGTTCAGTGCTACAATGATTTCTCCAGAGAGGCCAGGTTAAACTCCACTGGATTCCAGCAGTTCTTTGAAAAGATAAGATGGCACATTCTAATTGTATGGTTATCCATATTGCATGAGCATTGCCACTACATGTTATGGTCTGCAATGGTGCTCAACTACTGTATGTACCTAGAACTATTTCCAATGTTATACTGTGGTGTACATTTTACAAATTAGTGCACCTGGTGCATGGTTTTGCACAACAGGAACACTTATCAGCAACTTAAGTGTACAGGCCAGTGCACCCTACCAATTTACTGTATTAACTGTTAATGGGCAGAAAATTGTGCCGAGCACCTGAACTCCATGCCTGAATTCCAGATGTGTGCTCCAGTCAAGTGAGACGTCATGACGAGTGTACCAATTTGTAAATGGAAGTCAATGGAACTGAATATCAGGCGCTGTGTATAACGACCAGCCAATCCGATACCGCCTATCTTTCAAAGATGTTAGGCCTTGTCTGACTGTTCAGTTGGAAGCTGTTCATCTGGTTCCAGGCCGACATTATAAAAACTGATTAACTGACTAAAAGCGGATTTATTCCCATGGTTAAGGCCGCAACAAAGGGTTGTTAGTCCTGCAACAATAACTTCTGTGTGATTCTGGTCCGAGTAGTTTCAAACAACAAGCTTTAATATATATTGACTAATGACAGTATTGTTCTTATACAACTGTTCTACAGTATTACATTAAATGACAAGCAATTAATATAACCTATTTTTCCCCAGAATTCCAAGATGATCATACTTGTCCTTCGTGGGCTCCCTCAAGATGATGGGTTTATGACTAGCCTGAGAGCGCTCTAACAGGCTCTATCTTTGATGAAGGGTCCCAGACCTGCAACATTAACTCTGTTTCTCTCTTCACGGATGCTGCCTGGCCTGCTGAGTGTTTCCAGCATTTTCTGTTGTTATTTCTATCTTTATACTATTCGGCTACCTTGGGCTGCATGCACACATCTCTATTCCTATCTCTTAGTTGTTAATCCCACCCTCATGCTGACTTTGCGTTAGCTGACTTCACAGGGGCCACGTAGTGCGGTTGCTTCATCCATTAATGTGGTTGTATGACAGTTTGTTCCTCTCAGGAATGCGTGAGCTTCTGTTGTCAGAATACTGGCCTCGCATCCTGCTTCTAAGTCTTAGTTTCCCAACCTTTTAGGTATGTGGGTCTCTTAGCAACCAACTCTATCTATTCTCTTTTTTTGAGTTCCCAAACTGTCTCTTGTTCACACACACAGATACAACTCAGTTTCTCCCCTTTCCATGGCTGGTGCAAAGTAAACTGGGATGCTTGATTATTTTCTTAGATTTATATCAATATCAAAATATTGTAAAGGATAGGGTATTGACCAATATCCACTATAAGCCCACTGACTCCCACAGCTACCTTGACTACACTTCCTCCCTCCTCGCTTCCTGTAAGGACTCTGTTCCATTCTCCCGGGTTCTCCGTCTCCGTCACATCTGTTCTGGCGATGCCACCTTCCATACCAGTGCTTCCGATATGTCTTCCTTTTTCCTCAACCGAGGATTCCCCTCCACCGTGGTTGACTGTTCCATTTCCTGCACTTCTGCCCTCACCCTTTCCCCTCCCTCCCAGAACCACGATAGGGTCCCCTTGTCATCACCTTCCACCCCACCAGCCTCCACATTCAATGGATGATCTGCCACCATTTCCACCACCTCCAGCGTGATCCCACCACCAAACACATCTTCCCCTCCCCTTTCAACATTCCAAAAGGATCGTTCCCTCCACGACACCCTGGTTCACTCCTCTATCACCCCCTCCCCTTCCCATGACACCTTCCCGTGCAAGCGCAGGAGATGCAACACCTGTCCTTTTACTTCCTCCTTTCCCGCTGTCCAGGGCCCCAAACACTCATTCCAGGTGAAACAGCGATTTACTTGTACTTCTTTCAATTTAGTACACTGTATTTGCTCCTCTACATTGGGGAGACTGAACGCAATTGGGTGACCGCTTTGAGGAACACCTCCATTCAGTCCGCAAGCAGGACGCCAAGCTTCCGGTCGCCTGTCACTTTAATTCTTCGCTCCACTCCCACTCTGTCCTCAGCCTCCTACACTGTTCCAATGAAGCTCAACATAAGCTCGAGGAACAGCACCTCATCTTTCGATTAGGCACTTTACAGCCTTGCGGACTCAACATTGAGTTCAACAATTTCAGATCATAACCTCTGTGCCCATTTTTTCCAGATGCCAGCTGTTGATGATTCTGCTATTCCCATTTACACCTCTTCTAGACCCATCTTTTATTTCTTTATTTGACCCATTACCATCTCCTTTTTCCTCGCACCATCATCCCTTTTGTCTTTTAGTCTCTCCTGCCTTTCACCCTATCACAGACCTTCCCTTTTGTTCTGTCCTCCCCTCCCGCATTTCCCTGCCTCTGCACTTGCTTAAAACCTGTTATATCTCTAACTTCTTCCAGTTCTGACGACAGGTCATCCACAGATGCTGCCTGACCCGTTGAATATTTCCAGCATTTTCTGTTTTTATTTAAAATATTCCAACACTGACCAATTATCTACTTGTGGTGCACAATAGTCTGTTGTATTTGCCCATATAACAACAGTGAATGCACTTCAAAATGGCTTTGAAGTGGTTTGGGACTCTTGTGGACATGAATATATAAATGTGTTTACGACATTAAAAGCACTACATAAATGCAAGTTGTTGCTGTGTGATACTCGCACCACCATTTTCAGAACCATTTCAAAGTACTTCACACTGTAAATTACTTTTGAAGTGCAGGCAAAAGCAGCAAGCCACAGAGAGGATGCAGAAAAGATTTGCTACCAGGATTGAGAGGCTTTTTAGTTCGGAGGAGACAAACTGGAGCCTTTCCATTTTAATAAAGAAGGTTAAGTGGAGATCTAATCAGTTTGTCTGTTGTGTTCTACCCTCGGGCAGGTCCTAAAGCAAGTCTCACACATGAGATTCTTGAGCCACTTATTAGGGAAGAGTAGCTAAGGTGGTTTTCCATTGACTTCCTCATGTTTTTAAACTTCGGAGTACTTTTTGCTAGGTGGACTGCAACCAAGGCTAAAGAGACCCACCTATTCTTGATGATGGGGGGAGGGCCATGCACACCACTGGATGTAAGAACCCCCGCTGGACGTCAGCCCAGTATTCAGAACTGCACTTCAGTCTCCACTCACCGGAGTGGTCTGGTGTGGGGCCCGAACCCAATCCTTCTGACTCAGAGGCGGGAATACTACCACTGTGCCAGTGGCCACTCATCCAGATGTGACTACCAGGCTGAATGTCAACCCAGTATTGAGAGTTCAAGGGAAATTCAGCTCTGTAGTGTATGATTTTTTGGAGCTATGAGTGCCGTTTAGTGATGAAAATGGCATCCACATCGCGCGTACACACTTCTGGTGCGTGCTGCGCTGGACACCATCTTGGTTAGTGCATTAGCGTTGGCGCTGGGAGCGTGCACCTGAAGTATGTAGAGTAGGCAGATCGTGGCGTGCAACGCTGATTTGACGCCAGCGCAGCAATTTTCGTCCTCAACGCTGGAACTAACACCGTGTTAACCTTGCACAGGCGTTCAGCAGCTGCAAGGACCCTGTACCAGCGATATTTATTTAAAGGGATCACCTACTTACAGGTTAGTTTCTGATTAATTTCTACTGGCTCTGTGTAAGTTTGTGGAAGTGTTTGGAGTTTTCTAGAGTTGTTTAAAGTTGGTGAGGTGACAGGGAGCGATGCTGCAAGTGGAGAAGACCTTGCTTCTGACTTCAAGGGTTCTGGTCAGACCACTTGCTCCCAGTCATGGGTGCTCTAGTTGTCATCCCCCTTGGCCTGCAGCATGACAGGGAGATGGAGCAGAGGCAGCAAAGAAGAGGACAAGCTGCTCTCAGAGGGAGGAGGAGGGGGACAAGTGCTCTCAGCAGGAGGCCTTACCCACCTAGGATCTTCGGAGAGCAATTCTCTTACCTCAGCCTGAGCCAGGAGCAGTGTGTGAGGCGTCTGCGCGTTACGAAAGAGGGGCTCACAGAACTCTGCCACCTCTTGCAACCAGACCTGCAGCCTCACCCCAGTGCAAGGACAGCGCTGCCAGTGGCTGTGAAGGTGACCGTGGCCCTGAATTTCTTTGCGTCGGGATCCTTCCAGGCTGGAGCAGGCGATATCTGTAACATCTCCCAGTTTGCCATCCACTGCTGCATAAGAGAGGTGATAGATGCTCTTTATGCCAGGAGAGGGGATTGTCTTCTCTCTGATCAGAGAGAAGCAGGCAGAGCATGCACATGGCATTGCCAGGATAGCAGGCTTCCCCATGGTGCAGGGCGCCATCAACTGCATACAAGTTGCTTTGCGGGCGCCGCATCTAAATGCTGAGATGCACCGCAACTGTAAAGATTATCACTCGCTAAATGTGCAGTTGGTGTTTAACCATCCTCAGCACATCATGTTGGTGCATGCCCAGTATCCTGGCAGCAGTCATGATGCTTTTATTCTGCGCCAGTCCACTGTTCCCTCAGTCTTTGAGCCACCAAGACAAACCAGAGGGTGGCTACTGGGCAGTAAGGGCAATCCGCTGACCACCTGGCTCATGACTCCGCTCCGCAACCCAAGCGTAGGCAGCATGTGTACAATGAGAGCCATGCTGCCACACAGAATGTGATACAGCAGACCACTGGCATCCTTAAACACTTCTGCTGCCTGGACCGCTCTGCAGGAGCCCTGCAGTACTCATCAGAATGCATCTCAATATTCGTCGTGGTCTGCTGTAAGCTCCTCAACCTTGCCATCAGGAGGGCACACCCCTTGCCACCAGGCATATAATGACCAGCTGAGGAGGAGGAGGAGGAAATGGAAGGAAGGAGGCAACCCAGACAGCCCGGGCAGAAAGAGGGTGTCGTGATCGACTCATCCAACTGCGGTACCAGTCCCACCAAAAAAAAGCTACTAAGGGAGAAGATAGGAAAAACTTTATTTCTATGCAGAGGGTTGTTAGGACATGGAATGCCTGTTTAGAACAATGGGGGAAGCAGAATCCAT
The DNA here is from genome assembly GCA_030390025.1 of Squalus acanthias. NCBI lineage: Eukaryota > Metazoa > Chordata > Chondrichthyes > Squaliformes > Squalidae > Squalus > Squalus acanthias. Next base: position 92,341,215 of record CM059431.1, read on the forward strand.
AATAACTTTAAAAAATAAAGTGGATAAACATTTGGAAAAGAGAGTTAATAGGATGTGGGGGAAGGGCAGGATAATGGGACGAGGTGGATAGGTTTGTCAGAGAGCTGTAAAATTCTACCATAATTGGGGCAGCCATTTTGCGTAAAGCAAGTTTCCACAACAGGAAGTGAGATGAATGCCCAGTTAATGTGTTGGCTCAGGGAGGAATGTTGGCCCAGGTGATCAGCTCTTTAAATTTCCGCCGCAGTTGGCCCCCACCCCGATCCGTGGCCCCACCTGACCACTGCTGCAGACTTGACCAGCTGGTTTACCGGGAGGCGGCTGCTGGAGAGTCTGGAATCAGGAGGGTGGCTCGGGAATAGAGAGTACTCGGAAATCCGGGGGGGGAACCGTGCTGTGGGAGAGGGCTACTAGGGAATTGGCCCTTCTTACCGGAGGATTTAATATCCACACAACTGGGGTAACTGAAGCTCCAGAGGTAGGAGGGTTTGGCATTCATCAAGTGCCTCTTCTAATTCTTATTATGGACTATTCTGAGTTTCCCATAATTTCATATTATAGCGTAGGAGCATTTGAAGTCCAATCATTACTGTTTTCTATTGAATTTCTAAGAACAAGCTCAAGAGAGGCTTTGACGTAGGCACCTCTCCTCTCTATTTGTGTGGAGATGGAGACTGGGGGCTGGGGAAGGGGACAGGAATGGGGGCTCAAGGGGAAAGAGATGAAGACTGGGGAATGTGGGTTCGGGAAGAGGAGACGGGGGCTCGGGGATAGGGGAACAGGGGACGGGAGGTTGAGGGAGAGAAGGGGGACTGGGGAATGAGGGAAGAGAAAGGGACACTGTGTCAGAGGATTGGAGCTCAAGGGGGGGGGGGCGGGGTGCGTGGGGACCAGCTTTTCCCAGAGCCAAATGGCCTCCTCTTGTGCTGTAATTTCTATAATTCTATGAAACTCTGCTTTATTGAGACTGAGCCCAGAGAATGGTTCAGAAATGTTGGTGCTGAGCGGAGTTTAGGACGATGTGCCCTGTGAGAAGTGTCCCAAACACTGAGCCCGCTGCCCTTTGTGCATTCTCTCAGTTTGGTTTAAGTCCGTCTGTACCACTCAGTTTTGATGTGTGAAGTCCAGGTTACAGATCAGCTCTGACTGAAGTTCCAAGTTCAGAGTTGTCACCTTCGCACGCAACCAGAGTCCAAGGAGATCGGGAGAGAGATCAGGCCTGTTAAAAGTGACATCAACTGGGGAGCCTTACTGCACCTTGCGCAGTGCAGGGGGATTCGGGCTACGGTTTCAGGGTGAATATCAGCATGTTATAGGATTACTACTAGTTCCAAGTAGGATATCAGGGCATTACACCATTTACGTGACGGAATTCCTCATCGGCGCCCGGCCCCGAAACCCCTCTCGGGAACCGGCGCCTCACAACTTGAGCTGTCTCGGGGAAATGTCCTCCGTGCCTTTTCATTTTGCACGGAGGGGTTTCCTGTACGGGCTGCTCCTGCACACTCTCCAAATTGCCATCTTCGTCTGCCGTCCGGAAACGCCTTGGCGTGCCATCTTGCCGTCCGGCGGAGGTCCCCAATGGAGGGCTCTCTACGCGGGAGTCCTCCCTTTATCTATAGGGGACTTGGCCTGGAGGGTGTTGCACGGAGCAGTCCCGTGCAATATGGTTTTAAGTAGGTTTACGGACTCCCAGGCCTGGAGGAGTCCGTGTTCCACGTATATATAGAATGTGACAGGTTGCAGCCCCTTTCATTATTTGAAGGGGCTGCTCCTCGATTTTTGGCTGCACTTCAGTCCCACGCTCCTGATCTTTGGTCACCCGGTGCGGAGGGGAGCGGGCAGATCAGAGGACCTCCTCATTGGACTGCTCCTGGGCCTGGCCAAAAAGGCCATTAACTGGTCCAGGCAGCGGGCAGTCGATGGGATCGTTCGGCCCGATTGCCTGCCTCTCTTCCGCGGCCATGTTCGTGCCCGGGTGGCCCTGAAGATGGAGCACGCGGTGTCCGCCAGCACGCTTAAGGCCTTCCGCGATCGGTGGGCGCCGCGGGGACTGGAGCACATCATCACCCCGGCCAACCAAATTTGAATTTAATTTGTTAAGTTTTATTTAAAGTTTTATTAAGTTACAGTTGATTTGTTGAATCAGCCAAACAAAAGAGTACACCATTTACGTATACACTGGCCCAAAAATTAGTGCCGCTACGCGAGAGTACGCACTGTGTACTCTCGTGTATTCTGTCTCCAATTGCCGGTTTTCTGCATGCACTGCGCATGCGCTGAAAACCGGCACTTGGTGAATTCAAAAGGGGGCGGTTCCTAGGTGAACCGCGTGCGCGCTACAGGCTGCGCGCACGCAGTGCACTTAGTGCTTTGGACGCGCAGGTAAGCATGGAAGATTTTAGACATAAAGAAAGGAGGTGTAAGACCCTCTTTTAACAAGGTAAGTACTTAATTAAGTATTATTTTGAATTTTTTTTAACAGGTATATTTTTTTAGAGACTTTAAAGACAGGTAAGTTTATTTTTATAACTTTTTAAAAGATTTTAATTTTTTTCAAAAATTTAATTTTTTGTTTAAAATGGTTAATTTATTTAACTATACTTATTTTATTAATGAGAAGTCGCACAACACCAGGTTATAGTCCAACAGATTTATTTAAAATTACAAGCTTTCGGAGCTGTCGCCCCTTCCTCAGGTAGAGTAGCTGTGAGAGAATCTCCCAGAATTCACAATATAAACACAGAAAAATGTATTCAAATCTTTCCCTACATCAAAGACACACTAAGAGCACAGCCAAGACAATATTTTATTAATGTGATGGGGTTTTTTTTTTAATTTAATTGAGGTTTAGCTGTTCTTTTGGGGGGGTATAGTATTCATAGCTTTCACAGCCGTGCTGTGAAAGCTATGAATGAAAGATGGTGTGCTGCCATTGACTCTAACTGAGTCACGTGATCCCACAGCTCGCACGAATTAACTACGCCTGTGGGATACGAAAGCCCTGCACAGCTGCTGTCCAGAACATCAAGTTCGTGCGAGCTCGGACTGAAAAAGCCAGCGCGCAGTGAGAGATCGCGGGAAGGCCTTACCCTCGCACGAAGGCTCACTCACTAATTTTTGGGCCACTGTGTCAGTGAGTTATTGTATTACTATAGGTTATGAAGGGCATCTGAGTGTTACTAGTATTATTGTTACTTATCAGTGCAATTACAGTGAATTACCATTAGTAGAATCAAAGTTCCTCCCACCTCTGATTTCCCCTCTTTGCCTGCTCACGACTGATCTCCTGGTTCTTGAAATCATGAACCAAGATAGTGTACAGGGGAGCCAACCTTTGAGATAAATGCAATGACGTTTGCAGAAGTCATGTGATCAGATATCACAAGATCATGTCACGTGGTCAGCACATCACGTGCTCAAACCTCCCGGAACGCCTCTAACCATAGTTGGCAACCCTAACTGAAGGATGGACCGAGCTCCATCTCCAACTCATCCCCACAGCCATTCCCAGTACTGGACGGCTTCACATCGATGCTTCGCGGTTGACAACGAGCAGAAACCTGCTGAGCGATCCGAACAGGACCAGCGATACAGCCCACAGAGCGCCGCCTGCGATCCGGGTCAGAGGTCGACAGTCCATGCCCGGATGCAAGTGATTGTCAAACGGTGACGGGTCGGCAGCCGGCTTGTTGTTGTGCGCTCGGACTCATGAATATTCAGCGTCTGGCTCCACCCATTGCTCATTAATATTCAGTGTCTGGCTCCACCCATTGCTTATTAATATTCAGTGTTTTCCTCCCCGCCCCTTGCTCTATGTCATGGCGGCCGCTGCGTTGTGTCGGTTGCTGGGCCTGGTCGATGTGAGAAGCGCCGCCCTGTGGCGGCGGGGACCCTTGTCTCCTCGTTATGCGGGTAAGTTGGTGAAGGTTCCTGGGGCCGGGCTCCGAGCTGTTCGACTGTGATAGGGGCCGCGGGTTGTTTAAAACAGGAACAGGCGCCGCAGTATGGTTACGTCCCACCTCCTGAGGGTTCAGATGAGAGAGTTGGGCTCGGCCTCTCGGCCTCCAGACATTTGTGCCACCCAGTGACCATTGTCCAGGAGTAAGCCGATTAGTTTGTATTGCAAGTGATGTCTGGGGAGGGATTGGTGTGATGAGACCTGCTCATTATAACATTGTAGTGCCCATTCCACACCGCCTACCACCTGGTAAGACAACTTTGCATTGGTCAGTTGTTTGTGGAAAAGGCAAACCACTGTGTCTGCCAGTTAGACCCCAACTCCTTGGCCGAGAAAGCTCTGTAAGCTATGAGAAAGTTGTTCGCTGACCCATACTGATCAGTTGAGTGCCCTGAAGAACTGGCACCCCATTTTGGTTGGGTAGCAATTGTTATTTTGCCCTCAGTGGAGCTACTGCCTTTGGAGAAAGTCACCTCATCAGATGGATCTTGGTACCTCTAGTGCTTTCTCACAGTAGATAGCCATCAGCATATTTTTTTTATAACTTTCTGTCAGGTTGTCATGGTTGATTATTGGCCAGGTGCTCCTACATAAGGGGCTACGTCACCCAGTTACTTACAGGTGTTTATTTGTTCAGAACAAACTGCACATCATTTCCCTACACCTTTACTCTGACATAGTAGCCTATGAAATTGTTTGCACTCATATTGTATTGGAAAAGGCAACTTTGATTTCTGTAACTCCTCAATCTGGTGATCATTTTTGCCTTTATCAACAGGCCCACTTAGGATGATCATGAAATAACAGGTGGAGAGTGAGGCATTGTAATTCTTGACCTGCTCAAGCAAGTCATATTTGGTGATTGATGATTCGGCCAGTTGTGCACCATTTGTGCCAAACCATGTTTGTGCCTCTTGGACTTGAGAGAGCCGTACTGTGAGGAGCAATGAGATGGGAAATAGTGATTGGTTTGATGGGCGCAATGGCATCAATGACAAAGGTGAAGGAGCAGATAAGCAAATCCACAGCAGCAGAAAGAACAAGGTGGCTGGAGGGCCAAAGGCAGGGAAGTTGGGAGTTAGAGCAGGAGTTTGAGAGAAAACTGGCAGAGATTCTTTTATGGGGGTGGATGGTGAGGGTAATGGGAGTAAAGGAGCGGAGAGGGTTGTTATTAGAAAAGGAGACGAGGAAGTGGTCAGAGGTCAATTTGTCAGTACATATCAATGGGTTGGGCAGAAATTCTGATCCGACCTCGAGGCCAGAACAGGAATTTCTAGCCTTGGAAAATTCCTGAATAAATTGTGGAAATAAGAATGTTGACTGGCACCGTGACTACTCCGCACTCCCTATTGATCTGGTAATACGTGGTAACAGTTGCTGTGTTTTCTGCTGTTGCATCAAAAGGATTATCCAACCGAATTTTAAATTTTAATTCACATTTCTCGTGGACAGTGGATTGCCATTCTCTGCACACTTATAATTCACCTTCCTGCTTTATCCATCTGAATTTCTTTGGAAAACATTCACCTCGTTGCACGATCTGCTGATTTTATTCATTGTTTGTATTTCATGAACCTCATTGCTGTGCTTCGAGTATTTCTGTGCAATAGGAACTAGGCCAACTGTTGGGAAATCGCATTACCAACCAATTTCTATAAACTACCAAGGTGGCCTCTCCGTTATTGCAAACAATCAAGGGTGGCACTGTGAAATAAATAGCAGTAGTTGCCATGAATATAGTCCTAAGGTTGGGAAGAATACTTGTTATTTCTGGTACACTCTTCCCTCAGAATCTGCAGGTTATGATTCAAGTATCATTAAAGATTTGAACACACTTCAGTACAGTACTGAAGAAGTGCTGCATTGTCGGAGTTTCTGTCTTTCGGATGAGACATTAAACTGAGGCCCCATCTTCCTTTTCAGGCAGCTGCTATTCAAAGAAGAACGACAAGATTTACTGTTCAACGTTTCTCCCGCAACACCACTAAAACAGATTAACTGCTATTTCATTTGTTTGCAGCTTGTGGTACATTGCTGTGCACAAAATGGTTGCCACATTTGCCTACGTAACAATGGTGCTTCAAAAATAATCCATTGATTGTAACGTTCTTTGCTATGCTCTGAGGACATAAAAAACACCATAAAAATGCAAATTCTTTCTTTTAATAGAGGAGAATTGATAAACTAAGCTTTCAGTTGCCTGTCACTTTAATTCTCCGCTCCACTCCCACTCTGACCTCTCAGTCCTCAGCCTCCTACACTGTTCGAATGAAGCTCAATGTAAGCTCGAGGAACAGCACTTCATCTTTCAATTAGATAATTTACAGCTTTTCGGACTCAACAATTTCAGATCATAACCTCTGCCCACATTTTTTTGGATGGCAGCTGTTGATGATTCTGCTATTCCCATTTACACCTCTTCTAGACTCCTCTTCTGTTTCTTTACTTGTCCCATTACCATCTCATTTTGCCTTGCACCATCATCCCTTTTGTCATTTAATCTCTCCTGCCCTCCACCCTATCACAGACCTTCCCTTTTGTTCTTTCCTGCCCTCTCCCTTTCCCTGCCTCTGCACTTGCTTAAAACCTGTTGTATCTCTACCTGAAACTTTAACTCTGTTTCTCTCTCCACAGATGCTGCCTGACCTGCTGAGTATTTCCAGCATTTTCTGTTTTTAGTTCAACTCTTCTGGCCGACCTGCCATCTTCCACCTTCCATAAACTTGAGCTCATCCAAAACTCTGCTGCCCGTATCCTAACTCGCACCAAGTCCCGTTCACCCATCACTCCTGTGCTCGTTGACCTACATTGGCTCCCGGTTCACCAATGCCTAGATTTAAAATTCTCATCTTCGTGCTCAAATCCTTCCATGTCCTCGCCCCTCCCTATTTCTGTAACCTCCTGTAGTCTTACAATCCTCCAAGAGCTCTCCATTTCTCCAACTCTGGCCTCTTGTGCATCTCCCACGTTCATCTATCAATTAAATGCAAGTTAATATCTGAATAGATAAATGATGAATGGATCCTATTTTGAAATGTGCCAATGAGTGGTTTAGTCTAATCACGCTGGGACACATCAACCAGTACCTCTCCTTAACTGCAGTGTTTTCTAAACCTTTTACTGTTTCAGAACCCTAGCAAATATGGACGTGACCCTGGGGATCCACAGCAAATATTGCTACACTATCCTAACCTCCAACATGCAGTGTCAGGTACCCAAAAGGAAACACTGCTGTTATTGCAGAAAATGTATTTAATGTGCTAGAGAGTCAACTAATACAGAAATGTTTGGGTATAAGCTGTGGCTCAGTGGTAGCACTCTCACCTGAGTCAGAAGTTTCTAGGTTCAAGTCCCACTCCAGAGACTTGACCAAATAATCTAAACTGACACCTCATTTGCATCTTCTAGGCTGGAAGGAGGAGGCCCTCAATTGGGGAGGGGGTGGGAGGGTGGCTGGTGATCAGGGCTGGGGAAAGCCAAAGGCTTTCTTGAGGGCCCGGGGGGAGCACTCCTGCTCCTCCTGGCCCACAAGGAGTGCTAAAAGAACCACTTGCCTTGGGAGCCAGCAGCTCCTGCCTCCGTTTCACTGACGAGTTTCCCAACCTCCGGGGAAACCCATACATTAATTTTTAATTGGTCTCCCAATTTCACTGTAGTATCCAGATGTAAATATGTTAATAAGCGTACTGCCTCTCCACGACGGGACACCTGGATGCGCCAATTGCAGGGTACATTTCCTGTGCCTGAATGGTGAGGCGGCCCCGTTATTGGGTTTCAGGCCTCATTTCAATGAAGTGAGCTGTGGAGTGTAAGAGGCAGCTCGACCGGCGATGTGTTGCTGAAGATCATCGGGTAAGTCAGAACAGAGGGGCAGTTGGTGGGGGCGGGTGCGGTGATGTTCGCTAGCCGAGGGGCTGATCGGTGGCCGGGTTGTGGGGAGCGACCTGCGTGCTTTTAATGTGGAGTCAGTAGGAGCAGTCCTGCCAGTTAGCGCCGTGTTAACGCAAGTACAGCTTATGGTGAGTGAAGCGCTAGGGCGTTCAAGATGTGCAGGTTCCTAATTTAAATAAATTATTTCCACCTTTGAATGTTCCAGACGTGCACTCCTGACGCCAGCACAACCGCTTTATCCAATATGGTGGGTGGCACACTTTCGGCCGCAAATGTGCGCATGCTTTCTGCCCGCCATATTTTTTAAAAAAAAGTTTGTATTCGTTTTATGGGATGTGGGCATTGCTGGCAGGGCCAGCATTGAATGCCCATCCCTAATTGCCCTTGAGAAGGTGGTGGTGAGCCGCCTTCTTGAACCACTGCAGTCCTTGTGGTGAAGGTACTCCCAAAGTGCTGTTAGGTATGGAGTTCCAGGATTTTGACCCAGCGACGATGAAGGATCGGCGATATACTTCTAAGTCAGGATGGTGTGTGACTTGGAGGGGAACTTTGAGGTGGTGGTGTTCCCATGCGCCTGCTGCCCTTGTCCTTCTAGGTGGTAGAGGTCGCGGGTTTGGGAGGTGCTGCCGAAGAAGCCTTGGCGAGTTGCTGCAGTGCATCTTGTAGATGGTACACACTGCAGCCACGGTGCGCTGGTGGTGGAGGGAGTGAATGTTTAAGGTGGTGAATAGTGTGCCAATCAAGCGGGCTGCTTTGTCCTGGATGGTGTTGAGCTTCTTGAGTGTTATTGGAGCTGCACTCATCCAGGCAAGTGGAGAGTATTCCATCACACTCCTTACTTGTGCCTTGTAGATGGTCGAAAGGCTTTGGGGAGTCAGGAGGTGAGACACTCGCCGCAGAATACCTAGCCTCTGACCTGCTCTTGTTGCCACAGTATTTATGTGGCTGGTCCAGTTAAGTTTCTGGTCAATGTTGACCCCCCAGAATGTTGATGGTGGGGGATTCATCGATGGTAATGCCGTTGAATGTCAAGGGGAGGTGGTTAGACTCTCACTTGTTGGAGATAGTCATTGCCTGGCACTTCTGTGGCGCAAATGTTACCTGTCACTTATCAGCCCAAGCCTGAACGTCGTCCAAGTCTTGTAGCATGCGGGCATGGACTGCTTCATTATCTGAGGAGTTGCGAATGGCGCTGAACATTGTGCAGTCATCAGCGAACATCCCCATTTCTGACCTTATGTTGGAGGGAAGCTCATTGATGAAGCAGCTGAAGATGGTTGGGGCTAGGATGTGCTATTTTGAAGGCCGTATAGCGCCCGAAATACAGGCGCTGAACAGCTGAATTTCTAGGCCCATGATGTAAATAACTAGGAATAGGATGTTTTGGCAAGGGAAAAACAAAGTTTCTTGCATAGTAAGCAAGTTTTGTAAAATTCTAGGTAATGTTACAGGATACATAGATGTAATATTTGTATCTTTAAGTATCTATCAGTAGGTTTGAAGCAGTCATGTTAAATATTGCTTGAGTAAATTTGCTATATTACATGCTTGTAAAGGTTGCAGCAGGACTGCGGTAAATGCCAGAAACCATTGTCCAGAGCACATGCAACCTGTGAGCAATGCCATAGGAGATCATATGTGCATAAATACAGTGGGCCGAAAATTGATCCCGGGACGCGAGAGTACGCACTGCGTACTCTCGCGTATTCCCACTCCAATTGCCGGTTTTCTGCATGCCCTGCGCATGCGCTGAAAACTGGCAATTGCTCTTCTGAAAAGGGGGCGGGGCCTGGGTGCATCGCGTGCGCGCTACAGGCTGCGCGCACGCTGTGCACTTCATGCTTTGGACGCGCAGGTAAGTAGGGAAGATTTTGGAAATGTAAAAAGGAGGAGTAAGACCCGCTTTTAAGAAGGTAAGTAGTGAATTAAGTATTTTTTTGAATTTTTTTTTACAGGTATATCTTTTTTATAGACTTTAAAGACAGGTAAGTTTATTTTTATAACTTTTTAAAAGATTTTAAATTTTTTCAAAAATTTAATTTTTTATTTAAAATGGTTAATTTAATTAACTATACTTATTTTATTAATGTGATGGTTTTTTAAAAAATTTAATTGAGGTTTAGCTGTTATTTTGGGGGGGTGTAAGATTCATAAGTCTCACAGCCATGCTGTGAGACTTATGAATGGAAGATGGTGTGCTGCCATTGGCTCTAACTGAGTCACGTGATCCCACAGCTCGCACGAATTCACTACACCGCTGGGATACGCAAGCCCAGCACAGCTGATGTCTGGAACATCAAGTTCGTGCGAGCTGGATCAGAAAAAGCATAAGCGAGGTGAGACATCGCGGGGAAGGCTTACCCCCGCGGGAACAGAGCGAGATCAATTTCTGGGCCAGTGTGTTCAGTGAGAGAAGGAGAGACTTGTAGAAAAAGGAAGAGAGAAAGTGGTAATAAGAGTTGGAGGCAAACACCGAGAACAATGAGAAAATATGTGAAAGACAGAAAGTAAGGAGACTTGGAATGCAAACAAAAACCAAGCAAGAAGGAAACTTACAAGAAGATACAATTTTTCCCCCCCCATTTTGTGCAGGAGCAATATCATGGGTGATCAAGTAACACTAAATGTGGAAAATTCTGTTTTGAACTACTGAAATGTAAACTTTTCAAATCTAGGTTACTTACCAACGAGCTTGAGCCGTTTTGTATCTAACCCGTGTAAAGATGTTGATCCATGTTTACTGTTCTAGAGTGCCGGATGAAATCAACCCAATACCTAACCCGTCAAGATCAACCTAAATTAGCATACAAGAGAATAAAAGGAAGAAGCCCAGGAGTCCTTTTCCTCCCTGGATTTGCATCTACTATGAAGGCACACTTAGCAGTGGCACTTGAGGACTTCTGTAAATCACTCGGGCATTCATTTATAAGGTACTGTATGGAAAGATTACAATAGGCATCTCTATTACGTATTGCACTTCTATAAGTACAATGTTTGCTGACATTGGACATATATGGCTCCAAAATGGCAGCTTAGTTAATCTCAATTTACTGTTCGGCTGCAATATATTTTCCCCTCTGGGATGTAATTTTTCCCTCTATTCCCTGTTGCAGTGATTAGAGTTAATGTCTCAAATGTAAAATAAGATCAACATTTTACATTATAGTTGTGGTGGCTTCATTCACAGCTTGCTTTGCCCACTCGAAACTGTGTGTCAGCAACAATAGGAATGCAGCAAGGTGTGAGCTATCCAGTTCTCCTTTCTATATAATTCAAGGTTCGTTCCTCTTTTTCAACCCCCAATACAAAAAAATATAAAGATCACTTGTTGCTATATTGAAATTATGGGTGTGTGCAAGACAATTTCTTGTATACCTCTAGAATATAAATTGTAAATCATTTTTTCTTCTGTATATGATTGTTCTATTTATAAAACATGGGATGCTCAATTTTATTTTTAAGATTTATGTGTAGCATTGAAAAAGCATTAAGTATTTTATTTGCCTTCACAAAAAAAATGTTATCACAGATTTGCTGGCAGCCAATGCTAAGCTAATAAAACTCTGTTGTCATCAACGGATAAACGCATAATGAGCTTGGTTTACACACTCATGATTTCATGCAAGCAATCAGTCACAATCTGCAATTTTATATCTCATTCCTACATTTATTTTCAACTATGTCTCTCCCTTTTGGTTTTTCAAACGTTATTGGTTCTTGGGTACTTTGGGAGATTATTTTTTCATTTTCTCTGTGAATGCCTTTCTTCTGCTTGGAAATCTTCCTCCTCCGTCTTATAAACCCCCAACCCACTTTGAGGATCAGCATTAAATCATGTGAAACGGGTATGTGTGCCACATCATGGTTTCTTTCTACTGGGTAGTATTGTAATCTCCATTATGCATTTCTCACCTTTCTTCACTCGCTTTTCTATTGCTCTCTGCCTTCATCCTTTTCATTCTTTGGTACTGCTAGAAATACTTCTTTTTGTCCTATGCGCCCTCTCTTTCCTTACCAACAATTTTTATTACTTGGACTTTAATTTTATCTCCTGCTTGTCATTGCTCATCCAGAACTCTAGTTGCCCATCTTCTCTCCTCTCCCCCCCCCCCCCCCCCCCCCAACTCCAAGTTAATCCTCCGCGCACCTTTCCTCAACTTCTTCATACCCAAATAGCCTTAACTTTTGTTGGGTCTCTTCATTTTTGATTATATTATAAATAGTTGTTCTTTGATTACTGGTATATGTGTGACAAAGGACTTAAATACCAGAGGGGACACATTAAAATTTAGGATGTTAAGAGTAAGAAGGGATGTGAAGTGGCAACTTGTAGAATAAGTTTCTAGGGAAGGACATTGATGTGAACAGTCTAAATAGTTTCAAGAGGCAACTAGATAACCTTTGGGTGAGAGAAGAAATTGGGGGATTATGGTGATAAAGTAGAGTTGTGATCAATTAAAAGGGATTGGGCTGGTTGGGTTAAATGGCCTTTTCTTACTCCTAATTTTTTTAATGTTCTTTTGTAAAATTCCCAGTATGAGTTTTCCATTTGTTCCAAAAAGAAAACCATTTTGCTGCCTTATGGTGGAAGATTTGTAGCCTCACTGGGTATAATCAATACCTGTGATTATTGGCTATCTCTGAATGGTATCGTACTTTCCGTGCTTAGCAAGTCTTTCATTTGAAAAGTTTGTAGATACTGAGTTGTGACTCTGTAACAAATTGCCCAATGTCTCTTTAAAATGTACACCTTTACTAATACATTCAGCAGCTTTATAACAAACTCTTTGATATGTTGAGTCTGCAGTAATTCTTTAAACACCTTTGTTGGAAGTTGGTGAATCACTCCTCTTTTAACCTTCAGAGAAGTTGAACACTTAATTTGAATCACCTTTGCTCATTGTCAGGATGTCTGTCATCGGCTCAGTCTTTCCCAAAAGATTTGAGGATTGATTCAAGCAATAATCTTTTTCAATTTCATAGGCGTCAAAAAGTAGTGGTCATGTGTTTTTTTTTTCACACATCAAATCAAACAACCACTCATGCAACTATTTTATTAATGTAGATTACTATATCAAAAAAAACCACAGGTTCAGCATAAATAGTTGACATAGAATTTACAGCACAGAAGCAGGCCTTTTGGCCCAACTGGTCTATGCAGGTGTTTATATTCCACATGAGCCTCCTCCCACCCTACTTCATCTAACCCCATCAACATATCCTTCTATTCCTTTCTCCTTCATGTGCTTATCTAACTTCCCCCTTAAAAGTATCTATGCTATTTGACTCAACTACTCCCTGTGGTAGCAAGTTCCACATTCTCACCACTCTCTGGGTAAAGAAGTTTCTCATGAATTCCTTATTTGATTTACTGGTGACTATCTTATATTTATGATCCCTAGCTTTGGCTTCCCCCCACAAGTGGAAACATCTTCTTTGGGTCCATCCTATCAAATCCCTTTATATTTTTAAAGACCTATTATGTCTTCCACTCGGCATTCTCTTTTCTAGAGTAAAGAGCCCCAGCCTTTCCTGATCGTTATAACCTCTCAGTTCTGGTATCATCCATGTAAATCTTTTTTGCACCTTCTCCAGTGTCTATATCCTTTTCGTAATTATGGAGACCAGAACTATACACAGTATTTTAAAAGTGTGGTCTAACCTAGGTTCTTTATAAGTTTAACATAACTTCTCTGTTTTTCAATTCTGTTCCTCTAGAAATGAACCCAGTGCATGATTTGCATTTTATGGCCTTGTTAACCTGTGTTGCTACTTTTAATGATTTGTGAATCTGTACCCCCAGATCCCTTTGCTCCTCTACCCCATTTAGACTCTTGAGTACGTGGCCTCCCTATTTCTCCTACCAAAATGCACAATCTCACTTATCTATATTGAAATTCATTTGCCATTTACAAGCCCATTCTACAAATTTATTAACATCTTCTTGTATTTTGTCAGTCTTCCTTAGTATTAACTATACCTTCCAATTTGGCGTCATTCGCAAATTTTGAAATTGTACTTCCAATTCCCGAGTCTAAATTGTTTATATAAATGAAGAACAACAGTGGTCCCAGTACGGATCCCTGTGGAACTCCACTTTCCACCTTCTGCTAGTCTGAGTAACTACATTTAACCCCTACTCTGTGTTCTGTTTTGTAGCCAGCTTGCTATCCATTCTGCTACTTGTCCCCTAACTCAACATGTTCTGATCTTATATATATGTAAATGACCTGGATATTGGAATACAGAGTAGAATTTCTAAATTTGCTGATGACACCAAACTTGGGGGTGTGGCAAACAGTGAGGATGATACCAATCGACTGCAACAGGACATAGAAAGGCTAGCAGAATGGGCAGACAAGTGGCAGATGGAATTTAATACAGGGAAGTGTGAGGTGATGCATTTTGGCAGAAAGAACAGGGAGAGGCAATATACACTTAATGGCACAATTTTAAAGAGTGTGCAGGGACAGAGGGACCTGGGAGTTAATGTGCACAGGTCCCTGAAGGTGGCGGGACATATTGAGAGAGTGGTTAGCAAAGCATATGAGATCTTGGGCTTCATAAATAGAGGTATTGAGTACAAAAGTAGAGAAGTTATGCTGAACCTTTTATAAAGCGCTGGTTAGGCCACAACTGGAGTATTGCGTCCAGTTCTGGTCACCACACTTTAGGAAGGATGTGAAGGCACTTGAGAGGGTGCAGAGGAGATTTACCAGAATGGTTCCGGGGATGGGGGATTTTAGCTACAAGGACAGGTTGGAGAAGCTGGATTTGTTTTCATTAGAGCAAAGGGGGTTGAGAGGTGATTTGATATGGGTGTACAAGATTATGATGGGTTTGGATAGGCTAGACGGGGAAAGGCTGTTCCCACTAGTTGGTGGTACTAGGACTAGGGGACACAGATTTATGGTTTTGGGCAAGAGATACAGGGGGGATGTGAGGGAAAAACTTTTTTATGCAGCGAGTGGTGAGGACCTGGAACTCGCTGCCGACGGAAGTGGTGGAAGCCGAGACACTCAATGTTTTCAAGGGGAGACTGGATAGGCACTTGAGGGAAATAAACTTACAGGGCTACGGGGATAGAGCGGGGGAATGGGACTGACTGGATTGCTCTACAAAGAGCCGGCACGGACTCGATGGGCCGAATGGCCTCCTTCTGTGCCGTTATGACTCTAGTCATGAGTCTACTCAAAGGCCTTTTGAAAATCCAAGTATATTACATCTACTACATTACCCTTATCTACTCTTTGTTACTTCTTTAAAGGATTCAGTAAGGTTGGTCAAGCATGAACTTCCCTTTTGAAATCCGTGCTGACTGTTCTTTATTATATTTTTGGTTTCTAGATGTTTTCTATTACATCTTTGAGTAAAGATTCCATTATCTTTCATACCACCAACATGAAGCTAACTAGTCTATAGTTCCCTGGACTTGTTCTATCTCCCTTTTTAAACAAAAGAAACTTACTTCACACCATTGGAATCTTAATTAACAGGATGTTGACCATGAGACGCTTTGCATGTGTGGGTCAGACACATAGGTTTTTACAGTGGAACAAGTGAGTTCCTTAAATTAAAGGAAAATCCTGCTTTTTAAAATCTAAAAGATTATGTGCAATTTAAATCAACAAGACAATCCATTCTAATGTTATATGCAATTTGAACATAGATCCAATGAAACAAACAACAGACAGAGAAAATAGATAGTTTTAAGTTTCTCTTGTAATCGTCATTCATATTTTACATGTAACTTTCTGTAAAGTCATTTATAAAGCTGGCAGTTTGAAGTCTTGTGCCTTACAACATTTGGTTTTGCCTCTATAAGGTTTGATTATACGGGATGTGGTGCATCTGGAGGAAACTTCAGTGAGTGTACAATAGGCCAATGGAAGAAGGATGTTTTGTCTGTGCTTGATGAGCTCACAGAAGGACCGCAAGTAAGATTTTACGGCCTAAGTAAATTATTGGGAACAGACTTGCTTTCCAGTAAATTCAGAAGTATATAGGGTAAATGACCATTGGCTCTAACTGTAAAAGGCAAATGTTTATATTGCCAACCAAATATAGTCCAAATGGGGAAACAGAAAAAATAGTTTCTAAATTCACTTGTACTTTACTTTTGGGTTGATAACTGGCAAAATAGTAGGGGAAAAAAACACTTCATCCGTTGAAGGGAAAAAATACCTGAGGACATTAGCTGTTTAACAAATCTCCGCCTTGCACCACCACTCTCCTGTTCACTGAATTAGCTTTCCTGTACCATATCCTGGGCACACGTTCTTGTCATCAGCATATCTCTATGTTGAACCAGACCGTTTGCAACTTTGACGTCTTATTCAACCCTGAGCTGCGTTTCTGACCCCCCTATCCTCTCCATCACAAAGACCACCTATTTCCACCTCAGTCCATCTGCTGCTGAAACCCTCATCCATGCCTTTGTCACCTCCAGACTCGACTATTCCAATGCTCTTGTGGCTGGCCTCCCAACCTGTACACTCCATAAACGTCAGCTCATCCAAAACTCTGCTACTTGTATTCTATCCTGCAGCAAGTCCACTCGGTCTTCACCTCTGCCTTGTTGACCTACATTGGCTCACGGTCCCCCAATGCCTTCAATTTAAAATTCTCATCCTTGTGGTTATATTCCTTCGTGGCCTTGTCCCTCCCTATCTCTGTAACCTCCTCCAGCGCTACAACCCCTTCCTCCAAAACTCTCCGTTCCTCTGACTCTGGCCTCTTGTGCAATCTCCCTCCCTTTCCTTCTTTGGCTCTAATTGCCTTTTTTTTTTTTCCCCCCCTTGCCTCTCTGCGCAGCGCCATCGAACATTTTTTTCTATGCCAAGGGCTAGAGATACAAAGTTTTACTAACGATATTTGGGTATGAACCCACCACAACCTGCCACAGTCAGCTATGCCAACCATGCCACTACCTGATTAGAGTTACCAAAATAAAGGCAGAAAAATCGATTAGAATGGATACCTCCAGCTGGAGTTCAGCAGAGACGCAGCAGGCTGAATGGCCTACTTCTGAGCTGTAATTTCCATGAGTGTAGACTTGCACTGTAATTATTTTTGCAGTTTTCTATCCTCACACAACCTTTCAAAGTGCAAAGCTTTCTTTAAACAGAAACAAAGCTTTATTTCTCCAACTGTAGAGAGAGTTTGTGGTCCATTTGGTTTTAGGAATACATCTTTGTCCCCAGGTTTGACAGAGAACTGAGTTTTGAGGAACATTCCCCATAAAATTACACTGCCTTGCCCAAGTTCCATATCTGCTTATATGGCTGAGAAGATGTTGGGCTCCCTTGAAACTTTCCCAGCATCAGTTGCATATCAGCCCAGCTATTCAGTTCCATTATTAGCTCATTTCATTTGTCTCCAAGTATCCAACTGGAAGTTGTGTAATCGCATCATCCCGCCAACCACGCCCTGCTCCCCCACAAGCTCAGCCTTCATTGCCATCTGAAGTGATCATCTTGGCTTTAGCTCTGATAATCAGAACATTAGTTAAAAGTGGTTACAGAGGAGAAACATGATATCACTGAAAAAGCCTCTCCTTGGAGACTTTTTAAGTACTCTTAAAGCAATGTCATCAGCTTTAAAATGGAAACTATCCCTCTCTTCTTGACTGTAGCTCTAAACCAGCCTGGGCTGTCCTATAATGGGGGAATGACACCTATTCCAGGATCAACTTTTGGGACTGGCTATGGTGTTGATTCTGCACATAGGCTCTGTAGCGCCGGTAGTTTTGGCCGGTTTTGAAGAAAAAATGGCATCCACCTCGCCTCCGCCCACTTTTGGCGTGGCCCGCGCTGAACGGCATCTTGGTGAGGGCGATAGCGTGGGCAGTTCGTGTGCGCGCCGGCAGTATGCAGAGTAAGCGGATCGTGACGTCAGTCAGCGTGTAACGCTGATTTGACACACGACCTACCATTTTCAACCTCGCCGCTCTATTCAACACCCTCTCCTAAACACGCACAGCTGAACATGCATTCAGCTGCATGAGGGACCCCCCCCGACCAGTGCTACTTAAAGGGATCCAACTTGCAGGTTAGTTGCTTATTGCTGACTCTTGCATAGTTTGTAGGAGTACTGGGTTGCTGGAAGAGATTTGGAAAGTTGCTAAAATGTGTAGGGAATGCTGCTGGACATTGGGAAGGTGTTGGCTGCTACTGGAAGACCTCAGAGTACACCATTTGCTCCCAGTCAAGGGGGCTATAGTTGCAGTCCCCCTTGTGCTGCAGCATGATAGGGAGATGGAGCAGAGGCAGCAAAGAAGACAAGCTGCTCGCAGAGGGAGTAGGAGGAGTCCTCTCAGCAGGAGGCCTTACCCACCTAGGGTTTTCAGGGAGCACTTTTACCTGCACCTAAGCCAGGAGCAGTGTGTTCGGTGGCTCTGCTTTACCAAGGAGGTGGTCTCAGAACTGTGTCACCTCTTGGAACCAGACCTGCAACCTTAGAGCAGGGCGACGATGGTGCTGCAAGTGGCCCTCAGGGTGACCGTGGCCCTGAATTTGTTTTGCCAGCGAATCCTTCCAGGCTGAAACAGGTGACATAGCAAACATCCCTCAGTTCGCTGTCCATCGCTGCATCCGGGAGGTCACAGAGTCTCTGTAAACTAGGAGAGGGGACTTCATAAATGGAGAGGAGTGCGCATATGGCTTTGCCAGGATAGCGCACTTCCCCATGGTGCAGGGTGCCATTGACTGCACACACATGGCTTTGCGGGCGCCGCATCTCAATGGTGAGATGTACCATAACAGCAAAGGGTACCACTCACTTAATGTGCAGTTGCTGTGCGACCATGCCCAGCACATTATGCTGGTGAAGGCCTGCTATCCTGGCAGCAGTCATGATGCATTCATCCTGCGCCAGTCTGCTGTGCCAGTAATCTTCCAACCACCACGTTGAACCTGAGGGTGGCTGCTCATCAATGAGAGCTATCTGCTCTACACCTGGCTGATGACTCCCCTCCGCAACCCCACCACTTGTGGCCAACACTCATATAATGAAAACCATGCTGCCATGAGGAATTTCATTGTGCAGACCATCGGGGTACTGAAGCAATGGTTCCGCTGCCTTGCCCGCTCAGGAGGAGCCCTCCAGTACTCGCTGGAGCAGGTGTCCCAATTTGTGGTGGTCTGCTACATCCTCCACAACTTGGCCATCATGAGGGCGCAGCCCTTGCCACTACGGGTTCCGCGACCACCTCGGGAGGAAGGGAGGAGGCAGCCTGCGCGTCCACGTTCCGGACGGGCTGTCTGTGAGCGCGTCATCAGATTCCTCTTCCCCTGAATGAAACTCCAGATCCCCATTGCTCAACACTTCCCACCTTACCATCCCTCAGTGACAGAACATCACAGCGTCCTCTTGGCCACAATGCTGAAAGGAAAGCCATCAAACAGCAAACATAACAAAGTCAATTAATCACCCTTATGCATTTCTTTAGTGCCTTTGCCTCTCCTAGTGCTCCTGCGAAGTACTAGTGCTCTACAAAGTGCTACCCCAGTGGCTGCAGCATGGCTGGTGGAAGGCTGCTGACTTTCAGTAGGTCTTGCAGGATGACCTCGAGCAGCTCTGGGCCAAGAAGGCCCGGCTGCAAACTGCACCACCTCGGCATGGCCTTCAGCAGTCTGGGCTGGCTGGCTGACGTGCAACAGCAAGGGCACTAGCGGAGTGGCAGGGGTAGGAGGACGAAACCTGTCACCCTGAGCCACTGCCACTCCCCCGGGGTGGCGCCTCAGCAGTCCTAGTAATCTGTTGGAGGACAGATTGCTGTAATGCTGTGACACCCTGCAAGGCCCTTTCAACGCTGGCAAACGCAGCCATGCTGACGACAATCTGAGTTTACGTGGCAGCAAGCTGAGCCTGCATGAGAGCAGTCTGATGACATCAGCCATCAGATGCTGCATCATGGTTGGGTCCACAAGTGCGCTAATGGAGTTGCCCATCACTTCCATCCTGGAACTTGTGGACTCCCAAGGTATGTATGAAGCCCTGTGCAAAGTTGGTGCCGGACTCCTCCATGCTCCTTGACAGTGACAGCTGGCTCTCTGGCAGGCCTGTAACTGCACCAAGTATATCTGTGTGCATGCCCATCACTCTTCTGTATTGAAGTATTCATCTGAGTCCTCTGCAGCAGTACTCGTGTGCGACCTCGCCCTCCGAGGAGCTGGTATCTGCACTACCTTTTCCCTGTGGCTGCAGGCCACTTGTGCCCGGTGACTCACCATGTGCAGATCCCGCCTCTATACTACCCTCTAAAGTACACGCAGTACCTGAGCTGGTGCCTGCGAGTGTAAGATTGAGTGACGGTGTCTCTTCTTCTCTATCACTCTCCTCTTGCTCTCCTTGCACTAGCTGGCCAGGTTGGAGTTCTTGGATATCTGAAAGGAGAAAGGCACAAGGGTAGGGTTGTGGTGAGGGGAGTGGGGGGGGGGGGGGAAGCAAGATGTGCATGCTTACACCATCAGCAGTTTGTAAGAGAAGAGATTGTGGGATGAGGGGGAAGTGGGATATGAGAAGCAGGATTAGATATGAGCACACTGTCATCTTCAATGGTTTCAGCCTCGCCACGGCCTCAGTGACAGCCCCTATAATGATGTCGAGCACCATCTCCTCCACCTGAGTAAGGATATGCAGGCTTGCCCATCCCCCGCTGGTTAGCTGCTGCTGCCTGCGGTTATGAGCCACCTTGCCCTGCAAGAAGAGAGCCAAGTCGGTCAGGCAGTGTGGTGCAATGTGTTTTGGTGTTGTGCCTGTTATGGGTGAATAGTTGGCAGTGCAAGGTGTGGATTGCAGCAGTGGTAAGTGTGTGAGGGTGAGGTGAAACTATGAAGGTGAGGTTTGAGTCATGATTGATAGAGATTGTTGGTAGGTGGGCGATGGGGTTGTGGTGCATTGTGCAGTGTGTGAGGCTAGTGGTGCAGTTGGTGGGAGACGGCATTTGAAGATGCATTCACTGACTGTGACCAGTCGTGTGAGGTCATTGAACTTTTTTCGGCACTGCATCCATGTCCTCGGGGCAAGACTGCTGGCATCGACCTCATTGACTATCTAACCCACTACCTTCACATTGTGTGTCTGGAGGGCCTCTCCTTCCCCTGCGTATACAGAACTTCTCTCCTCCTTTCCACCCACCTGCACTAAGGCCGCTAGTGCTGCGTCCGAGAACCTTGGAGCCCTGTCTCTGGCCTGTAGAGCCATTATTCAGTTACGCTTGCCTCCACAACCAGTTCAGTGAACTGCTGCAGGCAGAGTGCACCTTCCCTTTAAGAAGTGCAGACTGCCTTTAAGGAGTGGAGGCTAGCTTTAATTGGAGCTAGCCTCGCACGAACTTGGGCCCTCTGCTGAGCGTTTGGCCACTCAGCAATGCGTTCAGCGCTGGGCTGAATGCTGCAATCATTGTAATTAGCAGGCAGCGCAAAAGTCGAGTGCTGCCTGCATTCCTTTCAAGCCTTGTTTTCGTGTCCATTCCAATTTTTTAGCCCATACTTTTGATTACTTTACAAGGGTTGCTTCACACTTGGGTGTCCAAACACACCTAGGAACAAGATTTCGTGGATATTTCATCTAAATACAATTCGGCAGAGTTTTGCTCACCACCCCTAATGTGGATTGTGGCATAAACAATTTGGAACAATTTCTTTCAAGAAGCCTTTTATAGCATCCTAGCCTCATGGGCTGTATTGTGTTCCCGTGGCTTCTAAGGGGTATCAGTTTACACACTCACTTACCAACTTGTCCCAAGTACAGACAAAATATGCAAGTCTCTTTGTTCAGGGTATAGCTCCATTGCCACTGGCAGAATTAACGAAACTGGCTTATTGGGCACAGCAATCAGCCAGGAACTGCTCCCTCTTTACAGATTAAGGGAAAATTCAGCCAGCAGCTGAGCATGCCTGTCAGGGTCCCAGTAAGAAAAAGGTTAATGTCTCCACAATCACCATTCAGTGATTCTTGGTCATGTACCCCTCGCTATAGGCAGACATTTCACTGGTGGATTGCATCTGATAGTTTAATAGGGAATGTTGCCATATCCTTTTGGATGATTGTGTGCGGAGATAGTGGAGGAGGGCTAAAGTTTTGTCAGGCCAGGAAAGAAAATTCTGTTTTACTGCCATTACATTGTAGACACCAAAAACTCAAAAGATTTTTGATTGATTGCTAGACAGTGGGGGTCCTGAAATATTTTACTTTAAACAAGTAGATTATAGTAGCTGTATGTTTGGGAACTGGCTTGTCACAGTTGACCTAAAAGATACATGCTTCCCTATCAGGATTTCCATAGGAAGTAAGAAGGTAAATGTGGAATGAGAGAACATTAGTTTGGCCCATCAAGATTGTTCCTTTCATGGACCATGCACAATCTACTCTACCATGTACTTTGCAAACAGCTACATAACCGAGCAGTGGAATATATTTTCATGCAAAGTACTTTGTCATAACGGCACAGAAGGAGGCCATTCGGCCCATCAAGTCCGTGCTGGCTCTCTGTAGAGCAATCCAGTCAGTCCCATTCCCTCGCTCTATCCCCTATCCCTGCAAGTTTATTTCCTTCAAGTGCCTATTCAGTCTCCCCTTGAAAACATTGAGTGTCTCCGCTTCCACCACTTCCGTTGGCAGCGAATTCCAGGTCATCACCACTCGCTGCGTAAAAAAGTTTTTCCTCACATCCCCCCTGTATCTCTTGCCCAAAACCTTAAATCTGTGTCCCCTAGTCCTTGTACCATCAACTAGTGGGAACAGCCTTTCCCTGTCTAGCCTATCCAAGCCTGTATTAATCTTGTACACCTCTATCAAATCACCCCTCAACCTCCTTTGCTCTAATGAAAACAAATCCAGCTTCTACAACCTGTCCTTGTAGCTAAGATCCCCCATCCCCGGAACCATTTTGGTAAATCTCCTCTGCACCCTCTCAAGGGCCTTCACATCCTTCCTAAAGGGTGGTGACCAGAATGGGACACAATACTCCAGTTGTGGTCTAACCAACGCTTTATAAAGGTTCAGCATAACTTCACTACTTTTGTACTCAATACCTCTATTTATGAAGCCCAAGATCCCATATACTTTGCTAACCACTCTCTCAATATGTCCCGCCACCTTCAGGAACCTATGCACATTAACTCCCAGGTCTGTCCCTGCACACTCTTTAAAACTGTGCCATTAAGCGTATATTGCCTCTCTCTGTTCCTTCTGCCAAAATTCATCACCTCACACTTCTCTGTATTAAATTCCATCTGCCACTTGTCTGCCCATTCTGTTGCAGTGCCTGTAATTTGGTACACTTGGTATAACCTTTTCCATAGTCATCGCTATCTGTACTTGTAGCCTTCAGTCCTGCCCTAACCTGTGCATTAACCAATATTCATCCAGCTCTTTTTCAAAAGTATAAATCAACACAGGGGAAGAAAAGAATCTTAAGTCTTGGTTGAGGCTTTATTAAAATGGTAGATTCTATGTCTGGGATGTCCAAATTACAGCTCGTGTGTCATATCCAGGCCATATTCCAAGACAACTCAGTTCGATTTGTACTTGCAAGGAGTGATTTCTGCGTCCCGCCAGCCCCAGCAGGGAGTGGCACTCAGTGAGAATCAATTGGGAAATCGAAGGCACAGCCAGTGATTTTCCATCCATTAAAATGAATGCGCAGAAAATAGCAGCATCATGCGTGCAGTGCCTTAACGGTTAGCACTGGATTGCAGAATCACCTTTCTATTATTAATTGCTGGTTTGTCCTGTTTGAATTTTGTGTGGAGGTTTTGGAAGCAATGTTCACAGAGCATTATCATTTTATGTAGATGAGATTGAGAACATTTTGTCTGTCTAGACAGTTTGCTTTATTTGGGAACAAGATATTCTAAATCTATCCGAGAAAAGAGGTTCAGTAATTACACAGTAGACCGGGACCCAACAGGGATTATGGTGTGTTCACACTGCAAGATTACCATCATTGTGAAGTGATTTTGGCTTTGCACTAAATGTGTATCATTTAAATTGGGTGTTAAGGCCCATACTGCCAGAGTGAAGCAGAGTGAGACACCCTTCTTTGGGAAGTCTTACTCCACTTTGCTCCGGACTCTGATTCTAGATTCAGGCTGCATTTACTGTATAGCCACAGCACCAGTGCAGATTTGATGGGCCAAATGGCCTCCTTCTGTGCTGTACTATACTATGATGTGTGGATTAATTAAGGAAAGTCAGCACGGATTTGTTAAAGGCAAATCGTGTTTAACTAACTTGATCGAGTTATTTGATGAGGTAACAGAGAGGGTTGATGAGGATAATGCGGTTGACGTGGTGTACATGGACTTCCAAAAGGCGTCTGATAAAGTGCCACATAATAGGCTTGCCAGCAAAGTTGAAGCCCATGGAATAAAAGGGACAGTGGCAACATGGATATGAAATTGACTAAGTGACAGGAAACAGAGTAGTGGTGAACCGTTGTTTTTTGGACTGGGGCAAGGTATACAGTGGTGGTCCCCAGGGGTCGGTACTAGAAGCACTATTTTTCTTGATATATATTAATGACTTCGATTTGGGTGTACAGGGCACAATTTCAAAATTGCAGATGACACTAAACTTGGAAGTATAGTGAACAGTGAGGAGGATAGTGATAGACTTCAAGAGGACATAGACAGACTGGTGGAATGGGCGGACACATGGCAGATGAAACTTAATGCAGAAAAGTGCGAAGTGATACATTTTGGTAGGAAGAACGAGGAGAGGCAATATAAACTAAAGGGTACAATCCTAAAGGGGGTGCATGAACAGAGAGACCTGGGGGTATATGTGCACAAATCGTTGAAGGTGGCAGGGCAGGTTGAGAAAGCGGTTAAAAAAGCATACGGGATCCTGGGCTTCATAAATAGAGACATAGGGCTGGATTTTCATTGACCCGTGGAGGTGGGTTTGGAGGCGTGTGGGGGGTTAAAATTGCGAAAACTGGCAGGTGGGCACAAGCCCACCTCCACACAATTTTCATTAAATCGTGTCTGCTGGTCCCGACTCCGTCCCGCCTCTAAGAGGCGGGATCGGCTGTTTGGCCCTTAACAAGCACTAAATTGCCTCTATAATGCCATTTTGAAAGGCCTTTGTGATTTTAACCCCTTTTCTACGTGAAGCACGCCTGTTCTGAACCACGAATGTGAAACCTGGCGGGAGCACATTTGGATAGCTGGCTGGCTGGATGGATGGATGGATGACATATCTGGGAGTGGTGGTGGATGGGAGACATATCTGGGAGTGGTGATGCAAAAATATCTGGGAGCAGACTTAGGGCTGCTGCTGCTCATTTTGCATCCAGGTCCTCTCACAGCAAAGGCCAGGCAGTCTTTGCAGACCTTCAATGCAGCAGCAATGATGACCTCATCAGAGGCGACTTTCAGACTGAAAACACTAATTGGGTCATGGGTTCCCACATACTGGAACTCAATTGCCCAATTAGGTGAAAATCGCATCAATCTCCCACATCCAATTGCAGTCGGGTGGATAACACGAAAAGTGGATGACATGACCCCAACCCGCCCCAGTATCAAAATCCAGCCCATAGAATACAAAAGCGAGGCAGTTATGATGAACCTTTTATAAAACACTGGTTCGGCCTCAACTGGAGCATTGTGTCCAAATCTGGGCACCGCACTTTAGGAAGGATGTGAAGGCCTTGGAGAGGGTGCAGAAAAGATTTACGAGAATGATTCCAGGGATGAGGAACTTCAGTTATGTGGATCGACTAGAGAAGCTGGGATTGTTCTCCTTAGAGCAGAGAAGGTTGAGAGGAGATTTGATAGAGGTGTTCAAATGCATGAGGATCTGGACAGAGTAGATAGAGAGAAACTGTTCCCTTTGGCGGAAGGGTCGAGAACCAGAGGATACAGATTTAAGGTGATTGGCAAAAGAACCAAAGGCAACATGAGGAAAAGCATTTTTACGCAGCAAGTGGTTAGGATCTGGAATGCACTGCCTGAGAGAGTGGTGGAAGCAGATTCACTCGTGGCTTTCAAAAGGGAATTGGATAAGTACCTGAAGGAAAAAAATTTGCAGGGCTACGGGAAAGGGGCAGGGGAATGGGACTAGCTGAAGTGCTCTTGCAGAGAGCCGGCATGGGCTCGACGGGCCAAATGGCCTCCTTCTATCAATGCAAAGCAAAACCATATTCACCCTTCAGATGTACTATTGGTGTGAAACTGCTATACAGGGAGACTACATTTGTAAAGTAAATACACCATTTGAGTTCACCCTACTCGTGCAATTGCCTCCACTAAGGCCAACATCCAGAGGAATACTTTGAGCTTCTTGAAGGTAGTAACCTGGAGCAGTATGCATTATTGTCACTAAGCATTGCTGTCCTGATTTGACAGATCAGGGAATGAACATTTGCTGCTCTGGTCCAAGCTGGCCTGAATATGTAGTTCTTCAGGGTCTTATTCAGAGTTTTTCTAGTACTTTTGTATGTCCAGGGATCTGTACTGGGGCCTCAGCTTTTCACCATATATATAACTGACTTGCATGAAGGAATAGAGAGTTGTATATCCAAGTTTTCAGATGACACTCTGTTAGGAGGCATAGTAGGTTATGCAGATGGGAGCAGGAAGTTACAAAGGGACATAGACAGACTAAGTGGGCTAAAGAATGGCAGAAGGAGTTCCATGAAGGGGAAGTGTGAAGTCATCCACTTTGGATCCGAGAGACAAATCGGAATATTTTCTTAATGGTGAGAGGCGAGGAGCAAAGGATTTTAGGTGTCCATGTGCACAGATCACTTAAAGCTAGTTTGCAGGTACAAAAAGTAATCAAAAAGGCTAATGGAATGTTGGCTTTTATCTCAAGAGGGCTGGAATACAAAAGTGAGGAAGTGATGCTTCAGTTGTAAAGAGCCATTTAGGAGTGAAATCAGGAAGCATTTTACAGAGTAGTGGAAATCTGGAACTTTCTCCCCAAAAGGCTGTAGATTCTGAGTCAATTGAAATTTTCAACACTTGAGATCGATAGATTTTGTTAGGTAAGGGTAACAAGATATATAGAATCATAGAATGGTTACAGCACAGAAGGGGGCCATTCGGCCCGTTGATCCCCGTGCCAGCGCTCCAAGTGCACTTCTTCCAAGAGCTAGTCCCACTCCCCCGCCCTTTCCCTGTAGCTCTGCAAATTTTTTCCTTCAGGTATTTATCCAATTCCCTTTTGAAAGCCACAATTGAATCTGCCTCCACCAGCCTTTCAGGCAGTGCATTCCAGATCATAGCCACTCGCTGCATAAAAAAGTTTTTCTTCATGTTGCTTTTGGTTCTTCTGCCAATCACCTTAAATCTGTGTCCTCTGGTTCTTGACCCTTCTGCCAATGGGAACAGTCTCTATCTACTCTGTCTGGACCCCTCATGATTTTGAGCACTCTATCAAATCTCTTCTCAGCCTTCTCTGCTTATTCACGTAACTGAAGTTCCTCAACCCTGGAACCATCCTTGTAAATCTTTTCTGCACCCTCTCTAAGGCCTTCATATGCTTCCTAGAGTGCGGTGTCCAGAATTGGACATAGTACTCCAGTTGAGGACGAACCATTGTTTTATAAAGGTTCATCATAACTTCCTTGCTTTTGTACTCTATGCCTCTATTTATAAAGCCCAGGATCCTGTATGCTTTTTTAACCACTTTCTCAACCTGCCCTGCCACCTTCAACAATTTGTGAACAAATATCCCCAGGTCTCTCTATTCCTGCACCCCCTTTAGAATTGTGCCCTTTAGTTTATATTGCCTCTCCTCGTTCTTCCTACCAAAATGTATCACATCACACTTTTCTGCGTTAAATTTCATCTGCCACTTGTAGCCCATTCCACCAGCCTGTCTGTGTCCTCTTGAAGTCTATCACTATCCTCCTCACTGTTCACTATACCTCCAAGTTTTGTGTCATCTGCACATTTTGAAATTGTGCCCTGTAAACCCAAGTCCAAGTCATTAATATATATCAAGAAAAGCAGTGATCCTAGTACCGAGCCCGAGGGAACACCACTGTATACCATCCTCCAGTCCAAAAACAACCATTCACTACTCTCTGTTTCCTGTCACTTAGCCAATTTTGTATCCATGCTGCCACTGTCCCTTTTATTTCATGGGCTTCAACTTTGCAGGCAAGCCTATTATGTGGAGAAAATCTAGTAAATGGAGCCATGATCTAACTGAATGGCGGAACAGGCTCGAAGGGCTGAATGGCCTACTCCTGTTCCTATAGGACAGTCAGAAAGGAAGTAAAATAGCCAGTGTACTCTTAACTGTCACCAAAGGAGCACCAGCTCCTGAACCAGTAACTTTATTATTTTCAGTTCTCGTCATCTATATGGCTTTCTGAGTGAAGTGTAGGTTGTAGATAGCCCGTGTTCACTGAAACTGTGTCAAGACTGCCTAATGAAATTTTGCATAGAACCTTTTCTCGCAATTAGAAAGAAAGATGATTTCTATCCCATCAGTCTGTACCGGAATGAAGCACAAGACTGGGGGCTGTACCCCATGACCAATTTTCCTGACATTTGTCCAGGGGAATGTTAATATTCTGGGTGCAAAGATAAAGAAAAGAGGCCATTCACCTGGTCTCTACTCCCTTTACATTGCTTCAAGCTTTCTGGGACTACACAGCACAAGGGGGGCGGGGGCGGGGGGGGAGAGAGTGGGGGTTGCATAGAACTAGGCCTGTGCTTGAAATAAGCATAGGGCCATCATTGCCATCTCAGTGAGACGGGAGGGGGCATTCTCGGCCTCCCGCCTCTTCTCCTGTTGTTGTGGCTGTAGTGTGCCCAAACATAGGAGTGTCCCAAGAAGTTAGCATTGGGCTTGCACTGGCACACACCCTCAGACCAAAAGATTTGAGGGAGTGTAGCAGCAATCTGAAGAGGACCCCAGAAGGTAAGTTTACATTTTTTTAAGCTTGCCCTAATCTTCAGACAGCCAGAAACACAGACACACTCTCATTTAATTGCTCCTGTTGCTGACAGTAAACCTACTAGAGGGTTGTATCAGAGGTGCCTCTAAGCCATGTTATCGGCATGGAACAGGAAATTCTGGTGCACCTGCACCGGCACAGTGCCGTTCGAGCACTCTGTTCCTGACCAGCACCAGGGCAGAGGGGAGCCACGAAAATAGAACCCTTGCACCCAGTCTTCCAGTAGTCTGGTAAATTTATCATTGTGGTGTTGTTCAAACAAACCCAGTCTAACTGAGATCTCCACTCAGGCTTCATAGAGGATGTTGGGCTCCACAGGTCGCTGGATGGAATTAGTCGGCCTCTCCACGCTGGAGAGGATGACTTCAAGGCTCTGCGTCAAGCTATGGGCCAAACCGGAGGCGGATTCCTCCATTCCCCCTAGCCATGACCCATAAGCTTGCAGGCAAGCTGTCCATTGCACCAAGCATTTAGTTTGTTAAACCCATCAGCCTTCTTCTGAAGCTTGGCCCTGCAAGGTCTTCATCTGACTCCTCTACAGCAGAACTAGTATGCGAACCTGCCCCCGGTGTCCCTTCCACCCGGCGTGGCTAGTGCCTGGTGCGTCCCACTGTGAGGATTCCTGTTCTACCCTAGCCTCTATTATGCGTTGCGCCGGTCTCTTGAGCTGGTGCCTGCGACAGTGGTAGCGGCCTTCCTCCTCTTCCAGTTCCTGCGGGAGGGGGTGGTGGGGGTGGTGGTTGCTGTGTGCAAGATGGATCTTGCTCCTGGGAGCCTGCAATGATAAAGCTAGAAGGGATAGGATGCAGTACGTGTGGCCACTACAGGAGGATATGGATGTATGTGATGAGGCCATATGGAGCTTGTGAGTGAGGATAGGTTTGGGGGATTAGGGATTAGGAATAATTGTGGATATGTAAGGAAGCTGGCGTGGCCACATACTTCTGGGCAAGATGTCCCCTGCTCTGCCTGTGGCCAGGACGCTTGCCACTCCCCTCCCGATCACTGCCTCCTCAAGGGGTGTGATCTCATGCAGTCGTGCTTCCCCTCCCCCGGTCAGGTCCTGGTGCTGCCTGTTATGTGCTATCTTGTCCTGGAAGAGTGGTGATTGTGAATGAGTGTATTGGCAGGTGTGTTTGTGTGTGCATGGTACCTCAAATTGAAGAGCTGTGAAATGTGTCTGAGGTGTGGGTAGTGCCTGTGAAGGATGCAATAGTGTGGGGTGTGTGAATGTCGGTGTATAATTAGTTGGTGGATGAAGTGTGTTGAGGTTGTGAAGCTGGTGATGGTGCAGTTATTGAGAAGTATGTTTGTGAGATGGGATCTTACCTTGACCACTTGTGTCTAATCGTTATTTTGCGGCATTGGAGCCATGTCCTGGGGGCACTGCTCCTGTCTGTGATTTCCTCAGCGATCTACTCCTACGTCTGCTGTATTATTTGCCTCTGTGGCCTCCTTTCCCCCCCCCCCCCCCCCCCCAACCAAATGTGGGTACAGGACGTTCCTCCTCCAGTGCTGCGTAAGAGAACCTGTGAGCTCTCTCCCTCGGTCCTTGAGCCATCCTGATACGTGCCGTTGTCTGTCAGCCAGCGCACTCCACACCTTCAGTGGAAGTGTGTGCTGGAGGCTACATATACCGCTTCACGAAAATTGTTTCGAATCTGCGCTTGAGTGTTAAACGTGCAGGTCTCCGTTTTAGTGCCTCCAGGCCCGTTTAAATCACGGTAATCAGCAATTAGCCCCAAAATTGCAGGCTAAAACCAGACTTTTAAACAGGCGTGTCTTACTAGCATAGCACCCACTTAGCGCCTGTTTTCACCCTTTCCCCAAAATAAACCCCTTGATCTCTTTTTGATATTTGAACAATTGGGAGAAAGAAGTAGGGGGAGGGGTGTTGGGAGAGAAAAAAACATCTTGGTCTGGTCAAGTAGTCAACGTATCTCATTCATTCTGCATAGTAAATGCATTTGTCCTTTTTTTTTAAGATTCTGGTGGGTTCCAGTATGGGTGGATGGCTGATGCTCCTAGCTGCACTGGCACGGCCAGACAAGATAGCTGCGCTTGTTGGCATAGCTACAGGGGCTGATTATTTGGTGTCTGCTTTCAAACAGCTTCCTTTGGAGGTAAGTGCACCGTATTCTTAACTTGGGCTATAATTATTTTTGCTTCATGTGGTCTTTTGAAATCCACAAACTCTAGTATATTTTAAGTTTAACGATTTATCTTTGTCCTTTCTCTTCTCTCCACACCACCTCACCCAACTGAACTGTTGGTTTTCCAAACTGATAAAGTCTGAATAATCCATAATCTTCGATTAAAATAATCATTCATTCAAAATAGAGATTGACTGCTGATCGAGCTAACCTCGAACGTGAATCCTACTGGTGAGAAATCTGGTATAATTTGTAAGCATCTGTAATTCCATTTTCTATGTTTTCATGTTTCTTGTGGGCTCTGAAAATATGCACTTAAAATTAATCCATTAAATATGAGGTTGAGTCTGGATATACAATATAATTGAGAAAAACTTGACTTTAGAAGTTGTTTTAATTCATGATGCGGAGATGCCGGTGTTGGACTGGGGTGGACAAAAATGAGAAGTCGCACAACACCAGGTTATAGTCCAACAGATTTATTTAAAATTACAAGCTTTCGGAGCTGTCGCCCCTTCGTCAGGTAAAGGTGCAATGAAGGAATCTACAATATAACACAGTGTATAAACACAGAAACTGCAGAGATACAATCTTTCAGGGAAGCATTACTTCAAAGACACACCAGAGCACAGCCAAGACAATGAGATGGATCACAGGGGGTCCAACGTGTCAAATCCTGCTGTCTGCAGTTGAGCTTTTAACTTTTTTTGGTTTTTGGGTTTTTTTTGTGTTTTTTTTTAAAAACTGGAAAGACAGACAACGATGTCGAGTCACGTTCTGTAGCGTGACATGAACCCGATATCCCTATTGAGGCCGTCCTCATGGGTGCGGAACTTGGCTATCAGTTTCTGCAACAATCGCCAGGCAGGATTGTTACCTCCCAGTCGGGGAACACTTCAGCAGTCAAGGACATTCAGCTTCGGATCTGCAGGTTAGTGTTCTCCAAGGCGGCCTTCAAGACACACGACAACGCAAAATCATCGAGCAGAAACTGATAGCCAAGTTCCGCACCCATGAGGACGGCCTCAATAGGGATATCGGGTTCATGTCACGCTACAGAACGTGACTCGACATCGTTGTCTGTCTTTCCAGTTTTTAAAAAAAAACACAAAAAAAAACAAAAACAAAAAAAAAAGTTAAAAGCTCAACTGCAGACAGCAGGATTTGACACGTTGGACCCCCTGTGATCCATCTCATTGTCTTGGCTGTGCTCTGGTGTGTCTTTGAAGTAATGCTTCCCTGAAAGATTGTATCTGCAGTTTCTGTGTTTATATACTGTGTTATATTGTAGATTCCTTCATTGCACCTTTACCTGAGGAAGGGGCGACAGCTCCGAAAGCTTGTAATTTTAAATAAATCTGTTGGACTATAACCTGGTGTTGTGTGACTTCTCATTTTTGTTTTAATTCAACCAAGGCGATTGATTAATTCTAATTGCACAATTTGTCAATGGTTGTATCTCTCTAACTTGTGTTTAGCATGGGGCAGCAAGAGGTCTGGGATGTCCCTACTAATTCATACATGCCAACCTAGAAAACTAGCAAAAGCTGACTGACAAAATGGATTTTTGCCTGCATTAAATATTTTACTTTAGATTCTTTCTGCCTAGAAATACCATGTAAGGGATTAATGCAGTACGTGATCAGTCATGGCTAGCTATTTTTTGCAAGATGGAGGAAACTTTCATTTTCATCTGCATATGAAATTGGTCACATCAAATACCTTGTGGCATCTCCTAGTTAGATGGTGTTCTATTCTAGTGTTACTTAGTTTGACACTTCAATTGCAGTCAGGTTGTGAGCAGTCTCCAAATGGAAATTGTATTTGTGTGGTCCCAAGCCACCTGGACACAGATCAAAGAACTGGAATCAACCTGAGGTTTGATTAACAGCTGTGTCTGAGATCTTTGAGGAGGGGATAAGGTCATCAATTGGCTAAATGTCTCTTGCTGACCCGCTCAGTGCTGGAAGCCTTCAATCATGGGTTCTTATTGGGCTTCATATGGTTTATGGGTCAGTGTTGGTGGATTTCCTGTGGTTATGGTCACAACAAAAAGTTTGTTCGTCTGGTAACAACAACCTCCGCATGATTCAGGCCCGAGTAGTTTTAAACAACAAGCTTTAATATACATTGACTGATAACTGGTTTTATACAATTGTTCTACGGTATTACATTAAGTGGCAAACAATTAATACAACCTGTTTTGTTCACAAAGTCTCATTCAAGCTGATCAGACTTGTAACCTTGTGGATCGACTTCTGACTGTCCCAAGAGTGCTCTAACTTTGAGGGAAAATGTCCCATTCTTGTACTATTTGGCTACCTTGGGCTGCACCTACGCACAACAGTATGTGTAGATGCACATTGGCTGAGGCCACGTATTGAGGTGTTTATCCCGCTTTTAATCGTTTGGCCTTCATCTGTTCTACAAGCTTTGTTTAATGCGTAGGCCAAATGGCCTTGCAGCCTTCTATAATTCTGACTCTCTTGTACCATCTCTTGTATCACCCCTTATCTTGGTGCCTGATTCTCATGCCTCAGCTCATTTTTATTCACAGAGAAATAAAAACCTTCCCCTTTTCTCCATATTCACTTTCTGGCTAAAAATTCTAAAACAATGCAGGCTGGGATACTTTGACCATTTTAAACAATTTTAAAATATTCTAATAGTCACTTTGAATTCTGTATACTGTTCGAGGGGTTCTATGTTTCCCTGTAAATAGTGTTCCAGATAGTTGAACAAGTAGGTAGGTCTCTATAACGGATAAATTATTGGCTGGAATGAAAACTTATGGAGATAGGAAGAGGCCTTGTGAAACCATGCTCCATTATCACCCATGAATGATCTGCTCAAGCATGTATCCACAGTGTCATAGCTTGAATTTGGGCTAGCCAGTAAGGAAAGCAAGTTTGGGACACCTTGCATTTCCTGCTCCTGCAAGGTACCGCCATTTCAGACCAGTCTGAGGGAATTGTTCTGCAGACATTTGGTGATCTGAGCTCAACCCTGTGAGGGTACAAGTTATGTGAAACAAACATTTGAAAGAGATGTGGACAAATACTAATTTTCTTGAAGGAAATCTGTTCATTAATAACACAATGTTACATCACAAAATTGGAAGCATATTGTTAAAGATTACTTTTGTCTTACCTGATTCCAACAGTTTGTTAAACCTAACCAACTCTAATTAGCAAGTAATGAGGATTTCCTGTCCCGTAGATGTTAGTTATATGTGACAGATTATTATCCGATAATGAGGATCATGACTATTGACAAAATCTATTATGATAATCCATTGTGATATTTTGCAACAGTTTCTAAATTGCTTGTTATTTCTGTTAGACGAAGAAAGAAATAGAAGCAAAAGGTGAATGGTATTTGCCACACCAGCACAAGGATGCAGGATTTTACAAGATCCCCTACGCCTTTCTTAAAGATGCTGAAAATCACTGTGTGTTGCACGGCACCATTCCAATAACCTGTCCTGTGCGGCTCATCCACGGTTTGAAGGACGACCATATTCCCTGGCAGATCTCACTGAATGTGGCTGAAAATGTTCTTGGTTCGGATGTTGACCTTATCCTTCGCAAACATGGACAGCATCAAATGAGTGAGAAAGATGATGTCAAATTAATAGTATACACAATCGATGATCTGATAGACAAACTTACAACGTTGGCGTAAATGGGTAGGGTTAGAAATTGGTGCCATATATGTATATAATTAGCAGTACACTGAACCGATGGCAGCCATTTGCATCGGCGATTCCTGTGACATGAATGTCCTATGTTTGCAGAATTATACTGAACTGGTCCTAACAAGTGCTTTTGGAATATGTACCTTTAGAGCAAAAAAATCTTCTATGTTATTATCAACAGAAAAAAATGCCCAACACGAGGCATTGTATGACCAAATGCAGTTTGAGCTGTAAACACAGTGTAGCATGTAATCCAGTTACTAAAGATTTATAACTGAACCTGTTTCTTTTTACAGCAATGCTGAGTCTTGCTGGACAATGGTTTTAATTTTCCATTGTCTGGTCACTTAAGTGGAATCGACTGTGTCTTGCGTGCGATATGTCTCAATGTTGCATTTGTACATAGATAATGTTGGGAATGCTAGCAGTATTGATCAAAAGAATCCTATACTGTTGCCAGACATGTTTGCTAATTACAATTCAGTATTACAACACTCTCTTCCTGTGTACATACTATGTTTTACTTTGATTAAGTGATCATATGTGACTGATTTCTATAGTATCTGTGCCATAGGTCTCAAAGCTTGCATTGTATAACAGTTACGTTTTCTACTACAATATGCTTGAGAACACCCATGAAAAAATAAATTGGTAACGCTAATATCCTTCCTTATCTATAAAGCTGGTTTTAGAAGTTACATGGAAAACATTCAGTATTTAATGAATTCTTTATTGGCGATGCCTTGGATGTTGGTGCTTTTTCAGGAGTGTTATATTGAGGAACTACTGAATGGAGAGGAAATAGTTTATCCTAAACGTCTACAATGGATACTCTATTCCATAATAAATCTGATTTTTATGAAAGCTCCAGTGTAACATGAAATATTACAGCATAAAATATCACCTGTCGTCAGAGGCTAAGGGCTGAGATTGGGTTTTAGAGTGCTGGCCAAATTAACAACAAGGTTGGCTGCGGCCTGTACCATTGTTTCTGTTCACTTTGATTAAATAGGAAAACTTTGACAGTCCTCCTTGGAAACTGGAGGGTCAGCCCGATACAAAAGTAATTATTTTTGTTTTTTCAAAGGACGTCTTGCTTTAACTTGATATAGACAGTAATCAATGCAATTTTAAGCACAGTCAAAATAATGTTATTTGTTTATACAGTATATTGATTGTTTAGATTTAACATGTTTATCATTACTACCCCCTTGGCAGTTGTGATTTTTTTGCTACTCGTTTCAAATAATTAAACTGGAGAAGAAAACTCTGAACTTGCACTGATGTTGTTTTTGTTTTCTGCTGTGGTCATTGTGCTTTGTGGCACATTGATCTTTATTGGTTCATGAATGAAGCATGTCTTCACGTGACCGAAGAGTGTCTTTAAAATGTTTTAAAGCAGGGTAAAATGTGGACAAGCTACAGAGAAAAATTCAGCAATTGTAGTTTTAATTCTGCAGGGGCATGAGAGGAATAGTAAGAGGTAAGAAAGCTCCAAAATTTGGAAAAAAAGATGCAGTAGTAACTTGGGAATTTCATTGTTAAAAAATTGAAATTACAGCGCAATTATGTATTAAAACGTTAATTTAATTAGATTCAATTCCTAATATCTACCATTATGCAGTAAATTTAGCATCTTGTTTTGGTAATTTTGCTGCTGGTGGTGCCTTCTAGATGAAATTGTGGTAATGTATTACTTTAATTGAAAATGAAGAGTCTGGTATTTAATGCATCAAATGAAGTATTCAATGGCCTTTGTCTATACATATCCCTATAATCTCAATCCTGTTCCTAAAAAAAAAAAAAATCATACAGAGCACACAAGATGAGTACAGACACATGGGACAAGGACATACCTAAATACAACAGGAGCAAAGTTTAAAAAATGCTCCAAAAGTGGATCAACCAAGATTTTAAAAAGGGACAATGACTGAAAAGTAAGAAGAAGGGAGAGGATAACCATTGGGTTGAGTTAAAGAGTATACAGAGACAGGTCAAAGAAATTAGCAGTGCCAAGATAACTGGGTAAGGACATACCTGCAGTTACAAGCAGACTGCAACAAATTATTGCAACATTATGCTATAAACATTGGCCCAGAAATTGATCTCGCTCTGTTCCCGCGGGGGTAAGGCTTCCCTGCGATCTCTCACTCCGCGTTGGCTTTTTCAGATCCAGCTCGCACGAACTTGATGTTCCAGACATCAGCTGGGCAGTGCTTGCGTATCCCACCGGCGTAGTGAATTCGTGCGAGCTGTGGGATCACGTGACTCAGTTAGAGCCAATGGCAGCACACCATCTTCCATTCATAAGTTTCACATACGTGCTGTGAAATCTATGAATCTTACACCCCCCCAAAATAACAGCTAAACCTCAATTAAATTTTAAAAAAAACCATCACATTAATAAAATAAGTATAGTTAAATAAATTAACCATTTTAAATAAAAAATTAAATTTTTGAAAAAATTTAAAATCTTTTAAAAAGTTATAAAAATAAACTTACCTGTCTTTAAAGTCTCTAAAAAAGATATACCTGTTAAAAAAAAATTCAAAAAAATACTTAATTCACTACTTACCTTGTTAAAAGTGGGTCTTACTCCTCCTTTTTCCATTTCTAAAATCTTCCGTCCTTACCTGCGCGTCCAAAGCACGAAGTGCACAGCGTGCGCGCAGCCTGTAGCGCGCACACGATGCACCGAGGAACCGCCCCCTTTTCAAAAGAGCAATTGCCGGTTTTCAGCGCATGCGCAGGGCATGCAGAAAACCGGCAATTGGAGAGAGAATACGCGAGAGTACGCAGTGCGTACTCTCGCGTCGCGGGATGAATTTTTGGCCCATTATTCCAATGTTCTAACAGCAAGAAGATTGTTGAGGGAGGAAGGTAAAACACTGATGGGCCCATGTAAGAGTTGAACAGGAGATTATAAATATACAAATAAAGAGAGAAATGCAGGAAATCAAACGAAAGCACAAAGTAGGCAAGTCCGCATCTGTGAAGGAAGCAGGCAGCCAACATGTCAGGTCCACAGCCTTTATCTGAACTGAAAAGTAAGAGAGGGGCCAGCATATTAATAGAATAAGAAAAATAGGGGGGGAAACAATTCCAAATTAGCGAAGAAAGTAAACCAGTAGGACATGTACGCAACAGTAGAAGTTTGTGCACAGTGACAACAGAAACTACCAGGGCTATTAAGTTTAATCATTGTGGAGAATCTCATTACCAACAGTCTGTAACATGCTCCAGCACTTGCTTTTGGTTCAGTTTTACTCAGCCACTCATTCCCACAATCGTGTAGTTCAGTTTCTTTCTCTCTGCATGACTGATAAGCATATTTCATTCACTCGGAGTAAAACCTAGCTTGCATGATTCTGAAGGGACTGTGCTTAGCATGTACATTGAAATTATGTTGCAGGTAGACAGTGCTGCATGCAGTTTTGTACTTCCATGTCCTATTGAACACCAAGCACTTGGGCCTTTGTAATTTTTACTTAAAAGCCTAACTGAAATTGATTAACCAGAAAACCTCTACATGCAAAGCCTGTGGCCATGATTTGGTGTGAATGCAGTGTGTGGAAAATGAATATTATTCAAAGAATGAAGCAATTCCTAAAAGGTAGATGTGCCAAATTCCATGGGATTGTCACTTATGCATTTTTACTATTACTATGCATATTTGTGTCTACGCTGAATTCACTGTGCATTCCAAAGGTTTAATGGGATTGTACACTTTAGGACTATTTTCTAACCACCTTAACCCAGATTATTTTGGCTCTTGGAACAATCTCATGGATGAGCCCTAATTCCCCATACCTTTGACAATGCCTATGCCTTGAGATCTGGGTAAGTTTTCAATAACACACTCAGGAAAGCAAACAGCAGAACCTATTTGCTTATCACTTTTAGGTATTGGATTATTTTATACTTCCATTAAAAACCTGCTGCAATCATTGAAATCTGTACATTATCACAGCTGATCTCATTTAAAATATGGTGAATTTATTAAATGAACAATTGAATAATCTAATGGGTCATAATTATATTTACAGTAGAAAGTCTTCTGTCTACTCAAGACAAAAGATTACAAATCTAAGCACTAATCTAATCTTGCACAGTACCATCTTCTGGAGTGGCTTGGAAAGAGAAGGTGCTAGCAATCTAGGAATTATTTTTTTATTCGTTTTTATGGGATGTGGGTGTCGCTGGCAAGGCCAGCATTTATTGCCCATCCCTAATTGCCCTTGAGAAGGTGGTGGTGAGCCGCCTTCTTGAACCGCTGCAGTCCATGTGGTGAAGGTACCTC
Organism: Squalus acanthias; assembly: GCA_030390025.1. Lineage (NCBI taxonomy): Eukaryota > Metazoa > Chordata > Chondrichthyes > Squaliformes > Squalidae > Squalus > Squalus acanthias. Next base: position 92,380,143 of record CM059431.1, read on the forward strand.
CACAGTGCTGTTAGGGAGTTCCACGATTTTGACCCAGCGACGATGAAGGATCAGTGATATACTTGTAAGTCAGGATCATGTGTGACTTGGAGCAGAACTTGGAGGTGGTAGTGTTCCTTTGCGCCTGCTGCCCTTGTCCTTCTAGGTGGAAGAGGTCGCGGGTTTGGGAGGTGCTGCCGAAGTAGCCTTGGCGAGTTGCTGCAGTGCATCTTGTAGATGGTACACACTGCAGCCACGGCATGCCGGTGGTGGAGGGAGTGAATGTTTAAGGTGGTAGAGGGGGTGCCAATCAAGCGGGCTGCTTTATCCTGGATGGTGTTGAGCTTCCTGAGTGTTGTTGGAGCTGCACTCTTCCAGGCAAGTGGAGAGTATTCCATCACACTCCTTACTTGTGCCTTGTAGATGGTAGAAAGGCTTTGGGGAGGCAGGAGGTGAGACACTTGCCGCAGAATACCTAGCCTCTGACCTGCTCTTGTTGCACAGTATGTGGCTGGTCCAGTTAAGTTTCTGGTCAATGGTGACCCCCAGGATGTTTATGGTGGGGGAGTCGGCAATGGTAATGCCATTGAATGTCAAGGGGCGGTGTTTAGACTCTCGCTTGTTGGAGATAGTCATTGCCTGGCACTTCTGTGGCGCAAATGTTACCTGCCACTTATCAGCCCAAGCCTGAACATCGTCCAAGTCTTGTAGCATGCGGGCATGGACTGCTTCATTATCTCAGGAGTTGTGAATGGCACTGAACACTGTGCAGTCATCAGCGACCATCCCCATTTCTGACCTTATGTTGGAGGGAAGGTCATTGATGAAGCAGCTGAAGATGGATGGGCCTAGGACACTGCCCTGAGGAACTCCTGCAGCGATGTCCTGGAGCTGTGATGATTGACCTTCAATCACCACAACCATCTTCCTTTGGGCTAGGTATGACAAGAAATAAGATCAGGAGTAGGCCATACGGCGCCTCGAGCTTGCTCCGCCATTCAATAAAATCACGGCTGATCATTGACCTCTACTCCACTTTCCTGCCTGATCTCCATATCCCTTGATTCCTCTAGAGTTCAAAAATCTATCTATCTCAGCCTTGAATATACTCAAAGACTCAGCATTCACAGCCCTCTGGGGCAGAGAATTCCAAAGATTCACAACCCTCTGAGTGAAGAAATTCCTCCTCATTTCAGGCTTAAATAGCCTACCCCTTATCCTGTGACTATACCCCCTAGTTCTAGACAATCCAGCTAGGGGAAACAACCTCTCAGCATTTACCCTGTTAATCCCCTTCAGAATCTTGTATGTTTCAATGAGATCAGCTCTCATTCTTCTAAACTCCAGAGAGTATAGGCCCATTCTGCACACTCTCTCATCATAGGACAGCCCTCTCCTCCCAGGAATCAATCTAGTGAACCTTCATTGCACCGCCTCCAAGACAAGTATATCCTTCCTTAGATAAGGAGACCAGAACTGCGCACAGTATTCCAGCTGTGGCCTAACTAGCGTTTTGTACAGCTCCATCATAACCTCCCTGCTCTTGCCTTCATTAGCCGAGGCATAGAATATAAGTATCCCATATGCCTTTTTAACCACCTGTCCTGCTGCCTTCAGGGATCTATGTACATGCACACCAAGGTCCCTCCTAGTCTGCATGGAGTCCAAGGTTTTGGATTGTTTGTCAAAAGCGTTAGTGTGAAGGATATTCCACCAAATGGGAGTTAACTGCAGGCAGTACATCCAACCATCCCAAACCATCATTCCAGTGCTTATTAAGATGTTAGACTGATTGCTCGTAACCTCAAAGTGGAAAGTATCCTTAAAGCTAAGAATCTGTTCATTGGCTGATGTACATGAGGGGGTGTACTGAATTCTGTAAGCAAACTGCTTATGTTTTATCACCAAAGACTACTTTTTTAAGAGTTTACCAGGAGGAGCTGAAAGAACAATGGACTTTTGTAAACCGTTAACTCATCACTTTGTACTTCAACTTACTTTACCTTTGAGCCAGAAGGTTGTGGGTTTAAGCTCGGCATGAACAAGTAATCTTGCTGACTGCAATACTGAGAGAGTAAGGCATTGTTGGAGGTGCCATCTTTGAGATGGAACGTTAAACCCAGGGCCTGTTCAGGTGGACATAAAAGATCTCATGGCAATATTCGAAGAGGAGCAGGGAAGTCTCCTGGTTGACATTCCTCCCCGAACCAACATTGCCTGAAACAGATTAACTGGACATAGGAACAGGAGTAGGACATTTAGCCCCTCGAGCCTGTTCCACCATTCAGTGAAATCATGGCTGATCTGTGGTCTTTACCCCATATCCCTTAATACCTTTGGTTAACAAAAATCTATCAATCTCAGATTTAAAATTAACAATTGATCTCGCATCAATTGCCGTTTGCAGAAGAGTTCCAAACTTCTACCACCCTTTGAGTGTAGAAATGTTTGCTAACTTCACTCCTGAAAGGTCGGGCTCTAATTTTTAGACTATGCCCCTCAGTGCTAGACTCCCCAATCAGCAGAAATAGTTTCTCTGTCTACCCTATCTGTTCCCCTTAATATCTTGAAAACTTCGATCAAATCACCCCTTAGCCTTCTAAATTCCAGGGAATACAACCCTAGTTTGTGTAGTCTCTCATCCTAATTTAACACTTGGAGTCCAGGTATCATTCTGGTAAATCTACGCTGCACTCCCTCCAAGGCCAATATATTCTTCCTAAATTATGGTGCCCAGAACTGCTCACAGTACTCTAGGTGTGGTCTAACCAGGGCTTTGTATAGTTGTAACTCATTGCTTTTTTGTGGGACCTTGCTGTGCATAATGTAGCTGTTTGTTTCCATAACAACAGTGACTGCATTTAAAAAGTAATTAATTGGTTATGAGGCACTTTTGAATGTCCGTGAATGTGCAAGTTTTTTTTAAACTAATTGTGCTGTATACTATTTTGCCTATACTTCTACTGTGATTTATTTTAATTGTAAATAAATCTGGTCGGTGATCCAGGGTTGTGACTATTTTCTGTTTTCTGTATTGACAGAAGATGGAATGGGAATCCTACCTGCTCTCCAGAAAAAAATATATAGCGATCAGGGTTAATTGTTAAGATCATTTCTAGGTTTTTATGCTTAAATGGATTCATATGGTAGTGTCACTGGCCAATTCTGTAAGCAGACCTTGCATACCTCATGAATTGGAGACTGCCTCTACCCACCCAATATCGAGGTAAATGAGTGAGACCCAGGTATATTTGAGTTTACTGGAATGTGTCACGTGCTACCATGCAATCTTCTAATTTATGGTAAGCAGACGAATATACATACTTATCAAACTAGATCAGGCAGTACACCAACAGAGACTTTTTGAACATTAAACAGGCAAATGAACATTGCTTCATACAAACAGTAAATCCAAATTTTTCTGCAAAATGCTAAACAGTAATATTGGCTTCTCCTATTGCTAACCTTCAGCATAATATTAATCCTTGATCCATCATCGTTCACTTTTGATGCTGCCATGGAGCCCTCTGATTAGCCCATATCTTTGTGGGCTTCAGACTGACTGGTTCTCTGGCTGTAATTGTGTCGAGATATATCGGAAATCATTAGAATCAAAGAATCATAGAATCATACAGCATTCGGCCCATCGTGCCTGTACCGACTCTTTGAAAGAGCTATCCAATTAGTCCCATTCCCCTGCTCTTTCCTCATAGCCCTGCATTTTTTTCCTTTTCAAGTATTTATCTAATTACCTTTGGAAAGTTACTATTGAATCAGCTTCCACCACCCTTTCAGGCAGTGCATTCCAGATCATAACAACTCACTGCATGAAAACATTTCTCCTCATCTCCCCTTTGTTCTTTTGCCAATTATCTGTGTCCTCTGGTTACCGACCCTCCTTCCAATGTACTCTATCAAAACACCTCTTAAATCTCCCATTAAACTTTTCTGGTCTAAAGAGAGCAATCTCAGTTTATCAAATCTCTCTACATAACAAGTCCCGCATCCATGGTACCATTCTAGCAAATCTCCACTGCACCCTCTCCAAGGCCTTGACATCGTTCCTAAAGTGTGGTGCACAGAATTGGAAACAATACTCCAGCTGAGGCCTAATCATTGATTTATGAAGGTTTACCATAACTTCCTTGCTTTTGTACTCTATGCCTCTATTTATAAAGCCAAGGATCCCAAATGCTTTTTTAACAACCTTATCAACTTGTCCTGCCACCTTCAAAGATTTATGTACGTAAACTACCAGGTCTCGCTATTTCTGCACCCCCTTTAAAATTGTACCATTTAGTTTATATTGCTTCTCCTCATTTTTCCTTAAAAAAATGCATCACTTCTCTGCATTAAACTTCATCTGCCATGCGTCTGCCCATTTCACCAGTCTATCTATGTCCTCCTGAAGTCTGTTACTATCCTCCTCACTGTTTACTACATTTCTGAGTTTCATGTCATCTGCAATCTTTGAAATTATGCCCTGTATACCCAAGTCCATGTCATTAATATATATCAAAAAGAGCATTCATCCTAATACCAACTCCTGGCAGGGGGGGGGGGGGGGCACCACTGTATACTTCCCTCCAGTCTTAAAAAACATTCACCATTACTCTCTGCTTTCTGTCCCTTAGCCAATTTCGTATCTCCGCTGCCACTGTCCATTTAATCCCATGGGCTTTAATTTTGCGAACAAATCTATTTATCAAACGTATTTTGAAAGTTCAGATACACATCAACCAGACTACCCTCATCAACCCTCTCCATTACTTCATCAAAGAACTCAATTAAGTCAGACATGATTTGCCTTTAACAAATCCATGCTGACTTTCATTTATCAACCCAAGTGACAATTAATTTTGTCCTGGAGTACTGTCTCTAAATGTTTCCCCACCATCGACATTAGGCTGACTGGCCTCTTTATCCCTCTCCTGTTTTGAACAAGGCTGTAATATTTGCAGTCCTCTGGCACCACTCCCATATCCAAAGAGGATTAAAAGTTTACGACTAGAGCTTCTGCTATTTCCACCATTACTTCCCTCAGCAACCGAGGATGCAACCCATCTGAACCGAGTGACTTTATGTACTTTGAGTGCTGCCAACCTTTTAAGTACATCCTCTTTAGCTATTTTTATCCATCCAATTTCTCTACTACCTCCTCCTTTACTGTAACATTGGCAGCATCCTCTTCTCTAGTGAAGACAGATGCAAATTACTCATTTATTACCTCAGCCATGCCCTCTGTCTCCACAAGAAGATCTCCCTTTTGGTCCCTAATCGGCCCCACCCTTCCTTTGACTACCCTTGCACTATTTATATGTTTATAAAAGACTGCAGTGTTCACTTTTATGATACCCGCTAATCTTTTCTCATACACTCTCTTTGTATCTCTTGTATCCTGTTTCAGTTCTCCTCTGCACTTCTGTATTCTGCTAGATTCTCTACTGTATTATGAATCTCACATTTATCATACGTCTCCTTTTTCTGTTTCATTTTAATCTCTATATCTTTAGTCATCTAGGGATCTTTAGCTTTGGATATTGTTTCCCCTAATGGGAATGTGTCTAGTCTGTACCCAAACTACCTCCTCTTTGATTTACCGTTTTACCTGCCAGTCTTTGTTTCCAATAATTCCAAGAATGGAACCCTTTTCTAGTTGAGTATCTTTACTGTTGATTGTTTCTTGCCCCTTTCCATAACTATTCTAAACCTAATATTATGATCACTGTTCCACAAATGCTCCCCCACTAAAACATGCTCCACTTCATTCCTTAGAACTAGATCCAGCACTGCTTTCTTCCTCTTTGGGCTGGAAACATACTGATCAAGAAAGTTCTCCTGTATATATTACAGGAATTCCTCCCCCTCGTTGCCCAGCCTGTTTATCCCAGCCTATATTAAGATAATTAAAGTCCCCCATTATCATTACTCTATTGTTTTCACATTTTTCTGAAATCTGCTTGCAGATTTGCTCCTCAATCTCCATCCCACTATTTGGTGGTCGAAAGTATACACCCAGCAGCGTAACAACTCCTATTCTGCTCCATAACTCTAACCAAATAGATTTGTCTTTGAATCCTCAAGCACATCATCCCTTACCAGGGCTGTAACAGTATCTTTGCTCAATACTTCCACGGCACCCCCCCCACCCTCCTTTTTTCCCCTTCCCTATCTTGCCTGAATGTATTGTAGCCAGGAATGTTAAGTGCCCATTCCTGCCCTTGTATGAACCAGGTGTCCGTTATTGCTACTATATCATAACGCTATGTGGCAACTTGTGCTTGCAGCTCACCAACAGTATTTATCACGCTTCGTGCATTTACACACATGCACTCCAAACCCGTCCGTCTTGCATTTCTCCCCTGTCTGATCACTCCTCTTTCTGGACTACTCTTTATTCTAATGCTGTTTTCTCTCCCAGTCCTCTGTGCACTTTGTTTCTCCTCTCTGATGCTTCATCCTGTTGCCCCGCCCCCTGCCAAATTAGTTGAAATCCTCCCCCACTGCACAAGTTAACCTTCTCGAGAACATTGATCCCAGCCCAGTTCAGGTGCAGCCCGTCCATCTTGTACGGGTCCCTCCTGCCCCAGAACTGGTCCCAATGCCGCAGGAATCTGAAGCCCTCCCTCCTGCACCATTTCTCCAGCCACACATTAACCTGCTTGATCTTTCTGTTCCTATACTCTCTGGCACTGAGAGTAATCCAGAGATAACCACCTTGGAGTTCCTACTTTTTAACTCCCTCCTTAGCTCTTGAAACTCTGTCTGTAGGATCTCAACACTTTTCCTTCCTTTGCCATTAGTTCCAACAAGGACCACGACTTCTGGCTGTTCCCCTTCCCCCTGCAGAATATTCTGCACCTGCTCCGTGGCATCCTTTAACCTGGCACCATGCACTCACATCGGTGGTTGCAGAAACACCTGTCTATCCCCCTAACTATCGAATCCCATGTGACAACTGCATTTCTACACTTCACTGTGCCCCCCTGTGCAGTCCTTTGCCTTACAGTGCCATGGATTTTCTCTAGACTGCACTCCCGAGGTGCCATCACACTCACTGTAAACAAGGGTGTGAGAGCCACACTCCCGAAGGATTCCTGCACTGCCTGTTTCTTCTTCCTATCATTCCGGATGGCCACCCACCTACTATACTCCTGAACGCTCTGTGGCTGTGGGGTGACCACCTCCTGGAACGTGTGATCGAAGAAACTTTCAGCCTCAGTATTTCCTGCAGTGACACCAGCTGCTCCTTAAGCTCAGAAACTCTGAGCTCGAGCAGCCATTGGAACAGGAGTAGATCATTCAACCCCTTGAGCCTCTCCCGCAATTCAATTAGACCATGGCTGATCTATAGAATCATAGAAATTTACGGCACAGAAGGTGGCCATTCAACTCATCATGTCTGTGCTGGTCAAAAAATAGCTATCCAGCCTAATCCCCCTTTCCAGCTCTTGGTCCATATACTTGTAGTCCATGACACTTCAATTGCATATCCAAAGACTTTTTAAATGCAATGAGGGTTTCTACCTCTACCATCCTTTCAGGCAGTGAGTTCTAGATCCCTACCACCCTCTGGGTGAAAAAGGTTCTCCTCTACTCCCCTCTAATCCTTCTACCAATTACTTTAAATCTATGTCCCCTGGTTATTGACCTCTCTGCTAGGGGAAATAGCTCACAGAATCACAGAATCCCCACAGTGCAGATAGAGGCCATTTCGGCCCATCGAGCCTGCACCGACACATATCCCACCCTATCCCCGTAACCCCACATATTTAATCCCCTCTAACACTAAGGGTCAATTTATCATAGCCAAATCAACCTAACCCGCACATCTTTGGACTGTGGGAGGAAACCGGAGCACCCGGAGGAAACCCACGCAGATACGGGGAGAATGTGCAAACTCCACACAGACAGCTCCTTCCCATCACTCTATTTAGGCCCCTCATAATTTTATACACCTCAATTAAGTTGCCCCTCAGCCTCCTCTGTTCCAAAGAAAACAACCCCAGCCTATTCAATCTTTCCTCATAGCTAAAATTCTCCAGTCCTGGCAACATCCTCGTAAATCTCCTCTGCACCCTCTCTAGTGCAATCACATTTTTCCTGTAATGTGGTGACCAGAACTTCACGCAGTACTCTAGCTGTGGCCTAACTAGTGTTTTATACAGTTCTAGCATAACCTCCCTGCTCTTATATTCTATGCCTCCACTAATAAAGGAAAGTATCCCGTATGTCTTCTTAACCACCTTATCTATCTGTCCTGCTACCTTCAGGGATCTGTGGACATGCACTCCAAGGTCCCTCTGTTCCTCTATACTTCTCAGTATTCTACCATTTATTGTGTATTCCCTTGCCTTGTTAGCCCCTCCCCAAATGCATTACCTCACACTTCTCCAGATTGAATTCCATTTGTCACTTTTCTGCCCACCTGACCAGTCCATTGATATCTTTCTGCAGTCTACAGTTTTCTTCCTCATTATCAACCACACAGCCAATGTTGGTATCATCTGCAAACTTCTTAATCATGGCCCCTACATTGAAGTCTAAATCATTGATGTATACCAGAAAAAGCAAGTGACCTAGTACTGAGCCCTGCAGAAACCCACTAGAAACAGCTTTCCAGTCACAAAAACATCTGCCAACCATTACCTTTTGCTTCCTGCCACTGAGCCAATTTTGGATCCAACTTGCCACTTTCCCTTGGATCCCATGGGCTTTTACTTTTCTGGCCAGTCTGCCATGATCTGAATCTTAACTCCCTCTATCCGTTTTGGCTCCATAACCCTTAATACCCTTGCCTAACAAAAATCGATCACATCTCAGCAGCTTTTTCGGGGAGAGAGTTCCAGATTTTCACTACACTTTGTGTAAAGAATTGCTTTCTGACATTACCCCTTAACGGCCTAGCTCTAATTTTAAGGTTATTCCCCCTTGCTCACCAGAGGAAATATCCTATCAACTCCTTTGATCGTCTTAAACACCTTAATTAGATCACTCCTTAATCAATCTTCTATATTCAAGGGAATACAAGCCTAGTCTATGCAACCTGTCCTAATTTAACCCTTTTAGTCCTGGTATAATTCTAGTGAATCTGCGCTGCACCCCTTCCAAGGCCAAAATATCCTTCCTAAGGTACAGTGCCCAGAACTGAATGCAGTACTCCAAATGGGGTCTGACCAGAGCTCTCGACAGCTGTAACATAACTTCCACCCCTTTGTATTCCAGCCCTCTTGAAATAAAGGTCAACATTCCATTACCCTCTTTCATTATTTTTTGTACCTGTGCTCTAGCTTTTAGCGATTTCTGTTCTTGGACCCCTAACTCTCTCTGCTCTTCCACAGTTCCTAGCTTCTTCACTACCTGCACACGTTGTTGTCCAGGACACACAAAGCATCCTAGAGTTCCAACTTGGTGCAGGAAACGGTTCTCAGCTGTCCATCCATTTTACAGTCTATTTACTTAGAGTGCTCTGCTCTCTCCCTCTTTCTCTTTTGCTATTAGCCCTAAGTTTAAATTATTTAGCACCCAATTCCCACTCTCACCAAACTCCTGCTTTAAAGTCTTCACTCTGCACTTCATGCCCTCTGTGCTTGCAGATATAGCCTCTAATATATATCTTTCAGACACACAACTGTTTCCACAACCCCGAGCCACACAATAATTAACTCCTCATCAGTGAGCTACTCAGAATTGATTGACAGTTAACTGCTAACTGACTTGCAGTTTTTAAAGTTAGAAAACTAAGTTAAATTTCAGTTCACTGTCTGTGCTCAAGCCCCCTCCTCAACAAGAAATCCTGGAAGAAAGAAAGTTAGAAGTATTTGTCTCTTCAATTTAGAGCTACCAAAGAAGGAAGAAAGACTTGCATTTATATTGTGTCTTTCACGATGTCCCAAAGTGCTTTACAGCCAATGAAGTACTTTGAAGTGTAGTCACTGTTGTAATGTAGGAAACGCGACGCCATTTTGTCCACAGCAAGGTTCCACAAACAGCAATGAGATAAATGACCAGATTATCTGGGTTTTTTTAAGTGATGTCGGTTGAGGAATGCCAGGGAGAACTCCCCTGCTCTTCTATGAAAGAGTGCCATGGGATTGTTACATCTCCCTGAGAGGGCAGACGGAGCCTGGGTATAAAGTCTCATTGGAAAGATGGCTCTTCTAACAGTGCAGCACTTCCTCAGTACTGCATTGGATTGTCAGCCTAGATTCTTGTGCTCAAGTCTCTAGAGTGGGACTTCAACCCAAAACTGTCTGACTCAGGCGAGAGTGCTACTTTCTGAGCCACGCCTGACACCTTAATCAAACAAATACTTAAGGAGATGGGTCTTTGAACTAAGTTACTTAATCCCTTGGTCTGTTCCAAACCACTTTGATCAATCTGCGATTGTAGTAAATTTCCAGTTCTCCAGTCAGCTACCAAGGATGCATTTTTGGACATAATAGCATGAATGGCTTCAGCATATAAAACTGCCCTTTGCCCATGAGAGTGGGCTGTAGTCACATATTAATGCCGGACCATACTGCTTATTTTTCTGCAGATTGTGGAAACTGCTAGCAGTAACCAGACATGTGCTGTGACCAGCAAAAAAGAATCCAATAAGTAATCCGCACTGGATAAAAGATTGTTACATTTTTCTCTCATACCAATTCAATACACCCGACACCAGTTTCAATTCTTATGAGACACAATCTAATTATGAAAACCGTTGTCAAGTACTTGCATGAGGAGTACAGTAGTGTAGTGGTTATGTTATTGGACTAGTAATCTAGAAGCTTGGACTAATAATCCAGAGAATGTGAGTTCAAATCCCACCGTTGTAGGTTGAGAATCTTAATTCAGTTTTTAAAAGTTGGTATCCATAAAAGTGACCATGAAGTTGTTGCATTTTCGTAAAAAAACAACTGCTTCACTAATGATCTTTAGGACTTGCAGATTTGGAATAGAGTGCTAAGCTGCGAGTTTGGTGAGTGAGGGAGTAACTCTTAAAGGTTAATCTCTTATTTTTATAAATTCTAGTCTTGTGTGCTTGCAATTAGCATTTAAATTTACTGTTTCAAGTTTTAAGTTTCTTCCAGGCTTGGGCAGGGCTAAGCAAGCTCTGTGCTGGAGAGCAGGTGATAGTAATTAATTAAGTAACTGGTCTAATCGGGTTCTGTAACTGCCAGAGAGCTCACTTATTTAAATCTCAGCAGTATAAATAAGGGAGACTAGAGTGCAGTTTGTCACGGAGTGCAGATTTGGAATAGAGTGCTAAGCTGCCAGTTTGGTGAGTGAGGGAGTTCTGGGAGGGAGGTGTGCCTTCTTTTTTCCATCTTTGTCAGGTTCCTGGTGCGGCGGCGGACCTGTGTGAGGCGAGGCGGCGGCAAAGGGTTTAAAAGGCTCCAGAGACCAGGTAAGGTGGGACCAGTCTCCGAACTCGGAGGGAGGGAGAGAGGTAAAAATAATCGAGGTGTGATGTCACCAGAAAGCAGGTAAGTAATTGGTTGGTGAGTATTTCTCTCTTTTTAAACTTAAACTCTGTGGGTTATAGTTAATAAGGCCTTTCTGGTGCAGAGTGACTGTTGGTAAACCATTTAACTGGTGTAATTTAGAGGGATTGATTTAATTTAAATCCAATTAATTAGAGGGGATACTAGCATCTATAATCGGGCAGAGAGTGTCCATAACTAACAATAACATTTTTTAATTAATTACATAGAATGGAGCAGGTGATGTGTTACTGTTGCGAGATGTGGGAGCCGGTGGACCCCATTGAGGCTCACGGTGATTACATCTGTGACAAGTGTCTGCTGCTACAGGAACTCCAGCTCCGTATTGATGAGCTGGAGTCTGAGCTTCAGACACTGCGACACATCAGGGTGGGGGAGAAGTACCTGGACTTTGTGTTTCAGGAGGTGGTCACACCTATGAAGTTAATTAATTCAGATGTAGCCCATGGTCAGGGACAGGACGGTGTGACTACGAGTGAGGCAGATACGGGGATCCAGGAGGTAGTGTTGAAGGAGCCGCAGCCCTTGCTCTTGTCCAACAGGTTTGAGGTTCTTACTCCCTGTGGGGACAGGAGCAGGGACTGCAGGGAGGATGAGCAACCTGGCCACAGCACCGTGGAACGGGGGGCCATTCAAGAGCGGGGAATAAATAGAAATGTTGTAGTGGTAGGGGATAGTATTATTAGGAGGATAGATAGAGTTCTCTGCAGCCGAGAGCGAGAGTCCCGTAGGCTGTGTTGCCTGCCCGGTGCCAGGGTTAAGGACATCTCCTCTGGGCTGGAAAGAAACTTGCAGTGGGAGGGGGTGGATCCAGTTGTCGTGGTCCATGTTGGTACAAACGACGTAGATAGGACAAGGAAGCAGGTTCTGTTAAAGGAGTATGAGCAGCTAGGGGTCAAATTAAAAAACAGAACCTCAAGGGTATTAATCTCTGGATTATTACCTGAGCCACGAGCGAATTTGGCTAGGACAAATAAAATTAGAGAGTTAAATGAGTGGCTCAAAGACTGGTGTGGGAGAAATGGGTTTTGCTTCCTGGGACACTGGCACCAGTACTGGGGCAGGAGGGAGCTGTTCCGTTGGGACGGGCTTCACTTGGCCAGTGGTGGGACTAGAGTCCTGGCGGATCATATAACTAGGGCTGTAGAGAGGGCTTTAAACTAACTAGTGGGGGGGAGGTTCCTAGAGAGCAAATAATAAAAATGACAACAGAGAAGGTCATAGACTTAGGTAGCAGTGGGGAAATTAAAAACCAGAGTGTGTCAGGAAGGGGCAGAAGGTATGGAGTAAAAGGTAAAGTAATAAAAAGGGCAAAAGCAGGAACTAAAGTGTCACAAAACATATTTGAAAGTTCTCTATCTGAATGCACGTAGCATTCGTAACAAAATAGATGAGTTAATGGCACAAATAACTATCATATGGGTATGATCTTGTGGCCATTACAGAACCATGGCTGCTGGGTGACCATGCCTGGGAATTAAACATACCAGGTTATTTAACGATCAGGAAGGACAGGCAGGAAGGAAGGCGAGGTGGGGTGGCTATGTTAATAAAGGAAGGAATCACTGTAATACAGAGAAATTATATTGGGTCAAAAGATCAGGATAATGAAACAGTTTGGGTGGAGATAAGGAATAATAAGGGGGAAAAAAACACTAGTGGGCGTAGTCTATAGGCCTCCGAACAGTTGCAACTCTGTTGGACGGAGTATCAATCAGGAAATAGTTGAGGCTTGTAATAAGGGAACATCTTTAATTATGGGGGATTTTAACTATCATATTAATTGGACAAATCAAATTGGGCAGGGCTGCCTTGAAGATGAGTTCATTGAGTGTATTAGGGATAGGTTTCTTGAGCAGTATGTAACTGAACCGACCAGGGGGCAAGCAACCTTAGATCTGGTCCTGTGTAACGAGACAGGATTAATTAAAAATGTCCTAGTAAAGGATCCCCTTGGAATGAGTGACCATAACATGGTTGAATTCCATATTCAATTAGAGGGTGAGAAGGTTGGATCTCAAACAAGCGTGCTAAGCTTGAATAAAGGAGACTATGAAGGTATGCGAGCAGAATTGAGTAGAGTGGATTGGGAAAATAGATTAAAGGGTAAGACGATACATGATCAGTGGTGTACATTTAAGGAGTTATTTTACAACTTCCAAAAAATATATATTCCACTGAGAAGAAAAGGGTGTAAAAGAAAAGACAGTCATCCATGGCTTAGTAAATAAATTAAGGATAATATTCGACTAAAAACAAGGGCTTATAAGGTAGCAAAATCTAGTGGGAGGATAGCGGATTGGGAAAACTTTAAAAGACAGCAAAAAATAACAAAAAGATTGATTAAGAAAGGGAAGATAGATTATGAAAGTAAATTAGCAAAAAATATAAAAACAGATAGTAAGAGTTTTTATAGTTATATAAAAAGAAAAAGGATGGCTAAAGTGAATGTTGGTCCCTTAGAGGATGAGACCGGGAAATTAATGGTGGGAAATATGGAGATGGCAAATACACTGAATGAATATTTTGTATCAGTCTTTACAGTAGAGGACACTAAGAATATCCCAACACTGGACAAACAGGGGGCTATAGGGGGGGGAGGAGCTAAACACGATCAAAATCACTAAGGAAGTGGTACTCGGTAAAATAATGGGACTCAAGGCGGATAAATCACCTGGACCTGATGGCTTACATCCTAGGGTCTTGAGGGAAGTGGCGGTAGGGATTGTGGATGCATTGGTAATAATTTTCCAAAACTCCTTGGACTCAGCAAAGATCCCGGCAGACTGGAAAACTGCTAATGTAACACCCTTATTTAAAAAGGGCAGTAGACAGAAGGCTGGAAACTATAGACCGGTTAGCCTAACATCTGTGGTAGGTAATATTTTGGAGTCCATTATTAAGGAGACAGTAACGGGACATTTGGATAATCATAATTTAATAGGACAAAGTCAGCATGGTTTTACGAAGGGGAAGTCATGTTTGACAAATTTGCTGGAGTTCTTTGAGGAAGTAACACACAGGGTGGATAAAGAGGAACCAGTGGATGTGGTGCATTTAGAGTTCCAAAAGGCATTTGACAAGGTGCCACACAAAAGATTATTGCTTAAGATAAAAAATCACGGGATTGGGGGTAATATTCTAGCATGGATAGAGGATTGGCTATCTAACAGAAGGCAGAGAGTTGGGATAAATGGTTCATTCTCAGACTGGCAATCAGTAACTAGTGGTGTTCCGCAGGGGTCAGTGCTGGGTCCCCAACTCTTTACAATCTATATTAACGATTTGGAGGAGGGGACTGAGTGTAACATATCAAAGTTTGCAGATGATACTAAGATGGGAGGGAAAGTAGTGAGTGAGGAGGACATAAAAAATCTGCAAGGGGACATAGACAGGCTAAGTAAGTGGGCAGAGATTTGGCAGATGGAATACTATACTGGAAAGTGTGAGGTTATGCACTTTGGCAGGAAAAATAGTAGAGCAAGTTATTATCTAAATGGCAAGAAACTGGAAAGTACTGAAGTACAAAGGGATCTGGGGGTCCTGGTGCACGAAACTCAAAAGGTTAGTATGCAGGTGCAGCAAGTGATTAAGAAGGCCAATGGAATGTTGGCTTTCATTGCTAAGGGGATAGAATATAAAAATAGGGAGGTATTGCTTCAGTTGCACAAGGTATTGGTGAGACCGCACCTGGAATACTGCATACAGTTTTGGTGTCCATACTTAAGAAAAGACATACTTGCTCTCGAGTCAGTACAAAGAAGGTTCACTCAGTTAATCCCGGGGATGAGGGAATGGACATATGAGGAGAGGTTGGGTAGATTGGGACTCTACTCATTGGAGTTCAGAAGAATGAGAGGCGATCTTATTGAAACATATAAGATTGTGAAGGGGTTGGATCGGGTGGATGCGGGGAGGATGTTCCCGATGATGGGTGAAACTAGAACTAGGGGGGCATAGTCTTAGAATAAGGGGCTGCTCTTTCAAAACTGAGATGAGAAGGAACTATTTCACTCAGAGGGTGGTAGGTCCATGGAATATGCTGCCCCAAAAAGCTGTAGAAGCTACATCATTACATAAATTTAAAACAGAAATAGACAGTTTCCTAGAAGTAAAGGGAATAAGGGTTACAGGGAGCGGGCAGGAATTTGGACATGAGTCTAGGTTCGGATCGGTCATGGCCCTGTGGGTAGCATAACGGGCCCAGGGGCCGTGTAGCATGATCCTGCTCCTATTTTGTGTGTCCAATTCTGTTCGGTTCAGGAGATGGTTCTGTGATAGTAGATTGGCGCTTAGGATCAGATCAGCCATGATCTTATTGAATGGCAGAGCAGGCTCGAGGGGCCAATTGGCCTACTCCTGCTCCTATTTCTTATGTTCTTATGTACCCATGCTGGCCATATCACCAGATTATCAGTTTTTTTTAAAGTGATGTCGGTTAAAGGATAAATATTGGCCAGGATACAGGGGAGAACTCCGGTATAAATCCAACAGCTTCATGGTCACTTTGACAGATACCAGCTTTTTAAAACTGAATTAAGATTCTGTTTCTTACAAATTGAAACTGGTGTCATAGGATTACATAGCATATACGTCACAGAAACAGGCCATTCGGCCCAACCAGCCCAGCCGGTGTTTATTCTCCACACAAGCCTCCTTCCGTCTTTCTTCATCTAAATCTATCAGCATAACCCTCTATTCTCTTCTTCCTCATATGCTTGTCCAGCCTCCCCTTAAGTGCATCTATACTATTTGCTTCAACCACTCCCTGTGGTAGTGAGTTCCACATTCTCACCACTCTTTGAGTAAAGAAGTTTCTTCTGAATTCCCTATTGGATTTCTTGGTGACTATCTTATATTGATGGCCTCGAGCTATGCTCTTCCCCACAAGTGGAAACACTCTCTCTGTATCCACTCAATCAAAATTTTTCACAATTTTAGGTCACCCCTCAGCCTTTTTTCAAGAGAAAAGAGACCCAGCCTGTTCATCCTTTCCTGATATGTATACCCTCACATTTCTGGTATCATCCTTGTAAATCTTCTCTGCACCTTCTCCAGTGCCTCTATATCCTTTTTATAATATGGCGACCAGAACTGTACACAGTGCTCTAACCAAGGTAAGATACAGGTTTAGCATAACTTCCCTACTTTTCAATTCTATACCTCTAGAAATAAACCCTAGTGCTTGGTTTGCTTTTTTTTATGGCCTTGCTAACCTGTGTCACAACTTTTAGTGATTTGTGTATTTGTACTCTGAGATCCCTTTGTTCCTCTACCCCACCCAGACTCGCACCCTCCAAGTAATAAGTGACCTCCCTATTCTTCCGACTAAAATGTAATACCTCACATTTATCTGTGTTGAACATCATTTGCCAATTATATGCCCATTCTGCAAGTTTATTAATGTCCTCCTGTAATTTGTTGCAGTCCTCCTCAGTATTGACTATCCCCCCCCAATTTGGTGTCGTCTGCAAATTTAGAAATTGTGTTTTTGATTCCAAAGTCTAAATCGTTAATGTAAATTGTAACAATTATAACAGTAGTGGTCCCAGCACTGATCCTTGTGGAACACCACTACCCACCTTCTGCCACTGTGAATAGCTACCCTTTACTCCTACTCTCTGCTTCCTGTCCTGAAGCCAGCCAGCAATCCATTCTGTGATTTGTCCCCTGAGTCCGCATTCTCTGACCTTGTTCATCAGTCTATTATGGGGTACCTTATCGAAGGCCTTTTTGAAAATCCAGATAAATTACATCTACTGCATTACCATTGTCTACTCTCTCTGTTACCTTTTCAAAAAATTCAATAAGGTTGGTCAAGCAAGACTTTCCCTTTTGAAATCCATGCTGACTATTCATTATTATATTTTTTGTTTCTAGATGTTCTTCTATTTTCTCCTTTAGTAGGGAATTCCATTATTTTTCCCACCACCGATGTTAAGCTGACTGCTCTCGGGTGTATTGAATTGGTATGTGAATAAATGAAGCAATTTTATATATGTCTCCAGTCCTACACCAACATGGTTGACTCTTAACTGCCCTCTGAAGTGGTCTAGCAAGCCACTCTGTTAGAAGGCTCACCACCACCTCCTCAGGGCAACTAGGATGAGCAATAAATGCCCTGCCAGCAATGCCCACATCCTAAGAATAAAAAATAATAGTGTATGGGAAAGAATCTGGACTACAAAAGGTACTTTCTCCAGAATTGATTGAGTGTAACCTTCAAAAATACAATGGCAAAATTAAATAAGGCATGAAGATCAGCGCAGATGTTTCCATTAACACTGAATGGAGAATCCTGAGCTAATGTCTGCACTCAGATTCCCAATATGCAGCAGCAGTGTGTAATCATAAAACATAGCCTATAATTGAAGCTGTTTTAAGAATTCAATGAAGCCAGCTGAGACCGCACTAACTCTTAACTGACTTTAGTGTACAATTCATTAGCAGTTGTGACTTTCTGCCTGACATGCGACAGACTGATGAAAATAGATTAAAGTATTAAGAATCGGGTGAGTAAAAGGTCATACAGTAACATGAGTGAGGGCGGTTAGCACAGTTGCCGTTTAAAAAAAATACTTACATCAACGACTATAAATCAAATGAACATGGCTAGCAGCAGAATCTGTTAGGGAGTGAACAGAATATTGATAGTCATGTAAGTTAGAGATATGGAGGGAATGAATGATACTGAGAGGAAAGAAAAAAATAACTGGTTAAAAAATAAATCAGATAGAAAAAAGGCACCATAAAGAGTACGAGAAAAAGGAACTGAGGAGAAATGGAGCGCAATAACTTCACTGAAGAACATAGTCGAGAGTGGCAGATACAGAACAAAGGTTTGCCAAGCTCATGTTGAAACAAGATATTGTGGGAATGAAATTGGTTTTCACCAGTAGTGCGAAACAGACTAATTGAAATCAATAGAATAGAAAATCGGGCACTGTGTAAAATGGGCTGCCAATATCCTATGAGCCTGTTTCCCACAACTGACGAAAACCTATTTCACCCCCTTTATACGTCACTTTGAGGAGCTGAATGGTGGCATCAAACAGTCTGAATTGAAGATGGATGGAGCAGAAGCTACATTCAGGAACCATGCGAATTATAAGGCATACAGGTCATTGGAACTTTTCAACAACACAACCAATGCACCTCACTTGAGCAGGAGATCTATCATCCAATTGTCCTATTTTCCTTAGTTAAGAGAGGTAAACTGAAACCATCTTCAAATTAACTTGGGTGCCTTTGGTACTTTAAATACTTTGATTATTTCTCCTTGTTTTTCTCCACTTATTAATTGCATGTAGTATAGAATAAAGAAAAGTCACTGGGATCACTAAATTTACTCCTTCCAACAGACTATGCAGTAAATTGTACGATTTAGCGCTCCCAGTGCATAGCATGTTGGGAATTCAGGCGGAGTCAGCAGACCAAATTTGCGGTCTGCATGATTTTCTGTATTAAAACCAGCCGTGCTAACCATTATGACTGAATTCCTGATATGCACTCTCACGAGGAGCTCTATACTGGGATACTAAACTGAAAAATGTATTCCTCTATGCAATTTATACTGCCATCATTTCTCCCCAATTTATCTAGTATCGTACAGGAAGATCAAATGTTGCCAATTGGAAAACATACCCATGTCTGAACAGAATTTCTAAAGTCAATGATTTGTAATTGTTCCACCTCTACCACCTAGAAGGACAAGCGCAGCAGGTGCATGGGAACACCACGACCTCTAATTTCCCCTCCAAGTCATAGACTATCCTGACTTGGAAATATATCACCGTTCCTTCATTGTCCCTGGGTCAAAATCCTGGAACTCCCTAACAGCACTGTGGGAGTACCTTCACTACACAGACTGCAGCGGTTCAAGGAGGTGGCTCACCACCACCTTCTCAAGAACAATTAGGGATGGGCAATAAATGATGATGTTGCCAGCGATGCCCACATCCCGTGAATGAATTAAAAAAATTAAACTTGCTTAAAACTTGCTTATTGGGAATGGTAGCATAGTGGTTACGTTACTGGACTAGTAATCCAGCGGCCAGGACTAATGATTCAGAGTCATGAGTTCAAATCACACCACGGCAGCTGGGGAATTTAAATTCAGTTAATTAAATAAATCTGGAATAAAAAGTTAGTATCAGTAATGGTAACCATGAAACTATCAGATTGTCATAAAAACCCATCTGGTTCACTAATGTCCTTTAGGGAAGGAAATCTGCCGACCTTACCTGGTTTAGCCTTTATGTGACTCCAGACCCACAGCAATGAGGTTGACTCTTAACTGCCCTCTGAAATGGCCTAGAGAGCCACTCAGTTGTAACAAACCGCTACAAAACGCAATAATAAGAATATAACCAGAAGGAGAACCCAGCATCGACCTAGGCACCGGCTTCGGACACGACAATGGCATACCCAGCCCAGTCGACCTTGCAAAGGCCTCCTCACTAACATCTGGGGACGTGTGCTAAAATTGGGAGAGCTGTCTCACAGACTAGTCAAGCAAAATCCTGACATAGTCATACTCACAGAATCATACCTTTCAGCCAATGTCCCAAACTCCTCCATCACTGTACGATAGCAAAATACTGCAGATGCTGGAAATACGAAATATCAACAGAAAACGCTGGAAAAACTCAGCAGGCCAGGCAGCATCCGTGGAGAGAGAAACAGAGTTAACGTTTCAGGTCGAAGACCTTTCATCAGAACTGGAAAAAAGCAGGAAATCAAATCGATTTTAAAGCAAGTTTAGGGCTGGTAAAAGGAGGAGGGGATGAAAGAACAAAAGGGAAGGTCAGTGGTAGGATAGAAAGCAGGAGAGATTAAGAGACATTGAGAGACATTAAGAGATATTCAAGGCAAGAGGAGGTGGAAATGGGACAGGTTGAGGAACAACGGATGGCTCTAGATGAAGTGTGAATTGCGCTGGCAGAATGAAAGACAGCTGCCATGTGGGAGGGAAGAAAAAAGGTCAAACAAAAGTGTGGATAAAAAAAAAATAATATATATATATATGTGATCAGGCCGGGGTTATGATCTGAAATTGTTGAACTCTATGTTGAGTCCAGAGGGCTGTAGAGTGCCTAATCGAAAGATGAGGTGCTGTTCCTCAAGCTTACGCTGAGCTTCCGTGGAACAATGCAAGAGGCCGAGGACGGTGAGGTCAGAGTGGGAATGGAGCGGTGAATTAAAGTGACAGGCCACCGGGAGCTCGGGGTCCCCCTTACCGACTGAACGGAGGTGTTCCGCAAAGCGGTCACCCAATCTGGGGGAGACCAAACGCATTTTTGCACCACGCATTCTGAGAGAGAGAGAGAGAGACTTCTGGAGAGATTCAACGCTGTGTGAAGGAGTTTTGGTTACTGAGCAGCACTTTGCAGCTTCATTTTGATTTGCCCTTCCTTGCATCTATTTAGAAGAGACTGTGGGGGCTGCACTCTGAGCTCTTTCCCTGGTTCTCTCCATTGTTCTTTCCAGCAGATTTGATGTACAGGTCTCTCCAGGCCGAGATTCAAGGCTGCAATGAGCAGGATGTGGATGGAGAGCAAGAACAACCCTCCCCTTTAAGAACTGGCTGGCGCCATTGTGTCTCTGTTCCATTGCTGACTGACATCACATGAGCTTCGCCAGCGCTCTGAGGTAGCGCCTCGCTCCTCGGCCTTTGTGCCTTAAGACAGGTGTGAAGTGCCTGATTTAGCGCTCCAATCACCTCCAGGGGCGATAAAAGCCAAGTTTGCAGTCGGAGGCGATAATTAGCGCCCAGCCGATAATTGCGCCCCAAATGGGGCGATACTGAATTTTTCCCCCAAGGTTTTGGGCAAGAGATACAGGGGGGATGTGAGGAAAAACTTTTTTACACAGCGAGTGGTGAGGACCTGGAACTCGCTGCCGACGGAAGTGGTAGAAGCAGAGACACTCAATGTTTTCAAGGTGAGACTGGATAGGCACGGAAATAAACTTGCAGGGCTACGGGGATAGAGCGGGGGAATGGGACTGACTGGATTGCTCTACAGGGAGCCGGCATGGACTCGAAGGGCCGAATGGCCTCCTTCTGGGCCGTTATGACTCTATGACTCTAAGTGTCTCACCTCCTGAGTCCCCAAAGCCTTTCCACCATCGACAAGGCACAAGTCAGGAATGTGAGCGAATACTCTCCACTTGTCTGGATGAGTGCAGCTCCAACAACACTCAAGAAGGTCAACTCCATCCAGGACAAAGCAGCCCACTTGATTGCCACCCCATCCATCACCTTAAACATTCACTCCCTCCACCACCGGCGCACCGTGACTGCAGTGTGTACCATCTGCAAGATGCACTGCCGCAACTCGCCAAGGCTTCTTCAACAGCACCTCCCAAACCCGTGACCTCCACCAACTAGAAGGACAAGGGCAGCAGGCACATGGGAACATCATCACCTCCAAGTTCCCCTCCAAGTCACACAGCATCCTGACTAGGAAATATATTGCCGTTCCTTCATCGTTGCTGGGTCAAAATCCTGGAACTCCCTCCCAAAAAGCACTATGGGAGGACCTTCACCATGCAGGCTGCAGCGGTTCAAGAAGGCAGCTCACCACCACCTCCTCAAGGGCAATAAGAACATAAGAAATAAGAGCAGGAGTAGGCTATACGGCCCCTCGAGCCTGCTCTGCCATTCAATAAGATCATGGCTGATCATCGACCTCAACTCCACTTTCCCTCCCGATCTCCATATTCCTTGATTCCCCTAGAGTCCAAAAATCTATCTATCTCAGCCTTGAATATACTCAAAGACTCAGTATTCACAGCCCTCTGGGGCAGAAAATTCCAAAGATTCACAACCCTCTGAGTGAAGAAATTCCTCCTCATCTCGGTCTTAAATGGCCTACCCCTTATCCTAAGACTATGACCCCTAGTTCTAGACACTCCAGCCAGGGGAAACAATCTCTCAGCATCTACCCTGTCAATCCCCTTCAGAATCTTGTATGTTTCAATGAGATCACCTCTCATTCTTCTAAACTCCAGAAAGTATAGGCCCATTCCACACAATCTCTCATCATAGGACAGCCCTCTCATCCTAAGGAATCAATCTAGTGAACCTTCGTTGCACCACCTCTAAGGCAAGCATATCTTTCCTTAGATAAGGAGACCAAAACTGTCCACAGCTGTGGTCTCACCAAGGCCCTGTACAATTGTAGTAAGACTTCCTTACTCTTATACTCCAACCCCCTTGCAATAAAGGCCAACATGCCATTTGCCTTCCTTATTGCTTGCTGTACCAGCATGCTAGCTTTCAGTGTTTCTTGCACGAGGACACCCAAATCTCTCTGAACATCAACATTTGAAAGTTTCTCACCATTTAAAAAATATTCTGTTTTTCTATTCTTCCTACCAAAGTGAATAACCTCTCATTTCCGAATAAATGCTAGCCTTGCTAGCAATGCCCCCCATCCAGGAATGAATAAGTAAAAAATATGTTCATCAACTTATTTAGTTAATCCTGTTGGAAAAACATTTGAAAAGTCAAATTATTTACCCATTGACCAATATCTTTGTGTGTTTCATAAAAGTGATTAATTATTCCACCAGAACACATATCACTAAGAAAAGTTTGATGGTGGGATAGAACCTGTTGATGCTATCGTGTAGTCCTTTCAGTAATCCTTCGCCGTGGGTCCAAAGGAAGAAGATGTCGTCGATGTATCTGGTGTACAGCGTTGGTTGGAGGTCCTGTGCAGCGAAGAAGTCTTGCTCGAACTTGTGCATGAAGATGTTGGCGTATTGGGGTGCGAATTTGGTCCCCATGGCTGTTCCGTGTGTTTGGGTAAAAAACTGGTTGTCGAAGGTGAAGACATTGTGGTCAAGGATGAAGCGGATGAGTTGTAGGATGGCGTCTGGAGATTGGCTGTTGTTGGTGTTGAGTACTGAGGCTGTCGCAGCGATGCCGTCATCGTGGGGGATATTGGTGTAGAGTGCCGATACGTCCATCGTGGCGAGGAGTGTTCCTGGTTCAACTGGTCCATGGGTGCTGAGTTTCTGCAAGAAGTCTGTAGTGTCGTGACAGAATATGGGGGTTCCCTGTACGATGGGTTTCAGGATGCCCTCGACGTACCCAGAGAGGTTCTCACACAGGGTTCCGTTGCCTGATACGATAGGATGTCCGGGTGTGTTGGCTTTGTGTATCTTTGGGAGGCAGTAAAAGTCTCCTACGCGGGGAGTACGTGGGATGAGAGCGCGTAGGATGTTTTGAAGGTCTGGATCGAAGGTCTTGATCAGTCTATTGAGTTGGCGGGTGTGTTCTTTGGTCGGATCTGCGGGTAGCTGTCTGTAGTGTTTCTGGTTGTCCAGTTGTCGGTATGCTTCTTTGCAATAGTCCATTCTGTTCTGTATGACGATGGCTCCTCCTTTGTCCGCTGGTTTGATGACGATGTTGCGGTTGGTCTTGAGAGCGTGGATGGCGTTGCGTTGTGCTCAGGTGACATTCTGGACTGTCTTGTGAGTGCGGCTGATGAATCTGGCGTTGATGCATTTCCTGACAGCTTGAGCATACATGTCAGGCTTAGGGCAGCGACCCTCCGGAGGGGTCCAATTTGACTCTTTCTTCTTTGGTTGCTGCACTGCGGTTCCCTCTGTCTGCTGTTCCGGATCATTGATTGTCTCATTGGGTTTATTGCTGACATCTTGGGATTTGTGGTAGTATTCCCGGATCCTCATTCTCCTGATGAATTCCTCTGTGTCTGCCGCGAGACCGATGGGGTCCATTTTGGTGGTGGGGCAGAACTTGAGCCTTAGGGCGAGAACTTCGATTTCGTCTGGTTGAAGGGTGTGGTCTGACAGGTTGACGATGGACTTCCCTGTGGTTGCAGCTGTGGTACCGGGGGAGGCTTGGTTGCAGCTGGTGGTGATGCCGAGTTTCTCAAGCTTCCTGTTCTTGATGCGCATGTAGGAAGCGTAGTTCCGTTTCCTCGTCTGTTTGGCGGTGTCTCGTAGCTGGTCTGCTGTATCCTGAGCACAGGCTGAGAGCATGGACTCTATCTTGGTTTCGAGGTTGCGGCGTCTGCTGTAGAGCTGGTGTACGAGATGGTTGAGGAGTGTGCGAGAGGTACGACGGCAAAGTCTCTCAGCGTAGTCTGTGTTGTATGTCGACTTGAGTGGGTTCGTGATCTGTAGTCCTTTCGGAATCTTGTCTGCTTTCTTGCATCTCTGCAGATACTTGATGTCTGTGTCAATATGCACGATCTTCTTGGAGATTCTCTCCACTTTGAGCCGGCAGTTTGCGGTGTCAATAGTGGTCATGATGCGGAGATGCCGGCGTTGGACTGGGGTGGACAAAAATGAGAAGTCGCACAACACCAGGTTATAGTCCAACAGATTTATTTAAAATTACCATGGACTACTCACTACTCACCATGGACTACTCCTCAGAATCGGTTTCATTCTTGGACACACGAATCTCCATCAAAGACGGACGCCTCAGCACTTCACTCTACCGCAAGCCCACGGACAACCTCACGATGCTCCACTTCTCCAGCTTCCACCCTAACCACGTTAAAGAAGCCATCCCCTATGGACAAGCCCTGCGAATACACAGGATCTGCTCAGACGAGGAGGAACGCGATGGACATCTACGGACACTGAAAGACGCCCTCGTAAGAACGGGATATGACGCTCAATTCGTCGATCGACAGTTCCAACGGGCCACAGCGAAAAACCGCATAGACCTCCTCAGAAGGCGAACACGGGGCACAACCAACAGAGTACCCTACGTCGTCCAGTACTTCCCCGGAGCGGAGAAACTACGCCATGTTCTTCGCAGCCTTCAACATGTCATCGATGACGACAAACACCTTGCTAAGGCCATCCCCACACCTCCACTACTCGCCTTCAAGCAGCCACCTAACCTCAAAAGTACCATCGTTCACAGCAAATTACCCAGCTGTCAGGAGAACAGCGACCACGACACCACACAACCCTGCCACGGCAACCTCTGCAAGACATGCCAGATCATGAACACAGATACCGTCATCACACGTGAGGACACTACCCACCAGGTACATGGTACATACTCATGTGACTCGGCCAATGTTGTCTACCTGATACGTTGCAGGAAAGGATGCCCCAGAGCATGGTACATCGGCGAGACCATGCAGACACTGAGACAACATATGAACGGACACCGCGCAACAATCGCCAGGCAGGATGGTTGCCTCCAGTCGGGGAACACTTTAGCAGTCAAGGGCATTCAGCCTCGGATCTGCGGGTTAGCGTTCTCCAAGGCGGCCTTTGAGACGCACGACAACGCAAAATCATCGAGCAGAAACTGATAGACAAGTTCCGCACTTATGAGGACAGCCTCAATAGGGATATCGGGTTCATGTCACGCTACAGAACGTGACTTGACATCGTTGTCTGTCTTTCCAGTTTTTAAAAAACAAACACAAAAAAACAAACACAAAAAACAAACCCCAAAAAAGACAGAGAGAGAGGAAGGGATATGGAGAGAGATCTGCTGCAGACAGCAGGATTTGACAAGTTGGACCCCCTGGGACACATCTCATTGTCTTGGCTCTGCTCTTGGTGTGTCTTTGATGTAAGGAAAGATCTCCGCATTTTCTGTGTTTATATTCTGTGAACTTTTGTAGATTCACTCATTGTAACTTTACCTGAAGAAGGGGCAGGATAGCTCCGAAAGCTTGTAATTTTAAATAAATCTGTTGGACTATAACCTGGTGTTGTGCGACTTCTCATTTTTGTCCACCCCAGTCCAACACCGGCATCTCCGCATTAAGAAAAGTCTGGCAGAGATGAACAGGAAGCAGATATTCAATTCTGCTTAACCTGCCCTAGGTAACCTACAACGTCTTTGAATCTACTCCTTGAGAACCTTCATCGATCAAGTGCAAGCAATCAGGTTATTTCTGGGCAATTTATTTCATTATGATTCATATCTGTTGAATGGATACAAAACTGAGCAGGCGCTGATCCGAGACCCCAATTCCCAATGTGTGCTCACATGAAGCGCTGCACCAAGAGCGTTAAAACAAAGTTTACCCCAACTGTTTTAGGAGCATAGGGACAAGAATAGGCCATTCAGCCCCTCGAGTCTGTTCCACCTTTCAATTAGATCATGACTTATCTGTACCTCAACCCATTTACCCGCTTTTGTTCCATATCTCAATACCCTAACCTGCCAAAATTCTATGGATCTCAGTCTTGAAAATGTCAATTGATCCAGGATTTGGGGTAGGGAGATACAGATTCCTACTAACCTTTGTGAGAAAAAGTGCTTCCTGATTTCACTCCTATATGGCATAGCTCTAATTTTAAGATTAGGCCCCCTTCTTCTGGATTCTACCACCAGAGGAAATAGTTTCCCTGTATATATCCTATCGAGTCTTTTTGTCATTTTAGGTTTCTAGCTGTGTTGGAAGTGACAAAGGATCCAACTCTTCAACACCACTCTCTTCTCACCATTTCTCCCCCTCCCTTCCTCTGCAGATGATGTGCACTATACACTGGGGTACAGTTCCACTGACTCTTTCGTCTGATACCTCTACACGTAGCCATTATTCATACACATTCAATGGGCAGAGGCATCACAGTGGAGCCTGATCCTAAATGCCCACACAAAATGGTAGGAACTCCAGCCAATATTTCCCTCCATAATCCAGGGGCATTGAGGCCAATTGCTGCACCCCATCCACCATCTTGGTTGTTTTCTTCATCTGAACATGATCATAACGTTAGAGTTTACGGGGGGTAATTTTCAGCTTCATCACTTGGGCGGTAAATGGGTGGTGCTTATTGCCATACAGTATAGAACCCATCCAATTTTCCCTTCCATGAAAATTGGACAGGTTCGATAACAGACGGTACATCTGCTCTGCCAGCTTATTGCCCAAGCGGTGAAGGCAAATAATGACCCCCTACTACCTGTACGCAGAGCTAAAATAGCTACAGTCACGTGTCAGCCATGGCTCAGTGGTAGCACGATCGCCTTTGAGTCAGAAGATTGTGGGTTCAAGTTCCACACCAGAGACGTGAGCACAAAATCTAGGCTGGCACTTCAGCACAATACTGAGGGAGTGCTGCACTGTCAGAGGTGCCATCTTTTAGATGAGATGTTAAACCAAGGTCCCCATCTGCCCTCTCAGGACAGTACTGCCTGGTGTCCTTACCAATATTTAACCCTCAATCAACATCACGAAACAGATCAGCTCATTGCTGTTTTTGGGACTTTGCTGTGCACAAATTGGCTGCCTCATTTCCTACAATACAACGGTAACTGCACTTCAAAAGTAGTTTATTGACTGTAAAGCGCTTTGGAACATCCTGAGGCCATGAAAGGCGCTGTACGAATGCAGCTTCTTTCTTTACAGACTTTAGCCTTTTTTACAAATTTGGCTGGGCACAAGAAACAAATGGTCAAATATAGATCCTGTGTTGTGTAAAGAACTTAAAATAAATTATTAGCCGCCACTGAAACAAATTCTAAAAGTGATTCACTCCTCAAACTAGCTGGAAGCATGGGTTCAGCAGCGATAGTTTACGAATTCAGTTAGCATTTGTTGGTTTCAACATAACCTGCTGCCACCGGAGGAAGGAGCATCTGGTTTTATTTGGGGTTTTCATTTTTTGAGCATTCTATTTCAGTTCTTGTTTCTCAGCACATTTTCCAAGTGCTCCAAATTTTCCAAATGTGCTAACGATAACTGAACCAGATCGCACAGAATAAAACAAACACCACATCAATTCAGATATCAAATTTATTGCACATACATTGTACTGGAATGATAATGAGTACTGTTGTCGGTTTTAATTTATCCAGCACCTGGGCGAGCACACTCTCCTTTCACCTCTTCAGTCGAAGTTTGAATCTAGCCCAGATTGATAGGGTGAAATCCTCATCTGCTGCCTGTACTCTTTTCACGTCGGACTGCAACCTGCTCTGTGGCTGTCATGCAAATGGTGCAGTTTTAATCTTTTCATTCCCGATGTCACTACAAAAAGGAGATATTGGGGTAAAGTTTGCGCAATTCACCCGAAATCGTCAAAACCTGCACAAAGATCGCAGAATTTTAAGCGCAAATTACGTTCAACGTAAATTGAGTTTCCGTGGTCTTTTGCGCTAGTTTGAAAAACATCGCGCAGGAAGCAGGCCTCGCCCACAAAACTGGCCATGCCCCCAGATCGAATAATCACCACTGCGAGCTTCCTCTAATTGCACCCATTTGCAGACTTTCGCGGAGGCTCTAAAAATTAAGTGTTTTTGGGGTGGTGGGGGGGGGGGGAGGCGGCGGTGGCAAGGACACTAATAGGCACCTTTTAAAAGCTTTTGCATATAATTTTTTTATAATTTACTAAGAAACTGACTAGTGTACACCAATGAAACTAGTACATTTTCCTGTATAGTTTTTTTTTAAGTCATTTTCAGTTATTTACAATTGGGTTACTCACAGGTGGTGGACCAGACACTCTGATTAAAAATTTTTATTTTTTTGTGATAAACCCATTTCCAGCTGTATTAATCCAACTGCACCGGGTTACCACTCTTAAATATATTAAGGAATATTTTTTAATGCAAAAAAAACCCAATTGTGTTCTAAAATGCAGCCCAATTGCGCTGGTTCATGGAAGTTTTTAACGTTTGTGATTATGCAAATGAGTTTGAGCGGAAACTTGAACCATAACTTCACTTCAGAAAACCAGCGCAATTTTGAGCGCAATTTGCACCCGGATTGCTGATTGCGACCAAAGTGGAAACTGTATTGTATAGAGATATTGGCCCTGAAATTGCGGTGTCTGTGACGGCGTACTCTCAGAGTATTCTCAGAGTACGCCGTCGCAATCCCTTTGAAATGCCCCACAAGTTCCGGATTTCCGCATGTACACGCGCAAAATCCGGAACGTGCAGCCTGTCAACGTACACATTGACAGGCCATCCGTGGGGGCTCCAAAAAAGCAATCGCTGGCGCAGCGTTGGGCTATTTGCCCAGCAACTGGCCAGCAATCGCCTGCGCAAGTCTTACGGTTGATGCAAACAGGCGTAAGGCCTGCTTGCATCAGCATAAGGGGATATCTAAGGCTTAAATAAAACATTTAAAAATCCAAAATTATGCACATACACTTTATTAAATGAGTTTATGCAAATATTGGCCCAGATTGCAGTCTTAATGATGTTTAAAATGATCAAAAAATTAAATTTTCATTGCGGTTGGTGCAATGAAGGAACTTATGAATAAAATTGCAATTCTGCACATTGTATAATTATTAGATTTGGGGATTCCATTGCATATCAACAGGGGATTCCCTTCGTAAATGATAGCAGACCGGGCCCACGTGTTCTGAATCGCCTGCGTCCCTGGGATCCGTGGGCCATTACGCTGCCCTCCGCCTCGAGGCCTGAGACCGCAACTCTTCACAGCCTGGGCACCAACAGGTCATTTCGTAAATGTTTCGCGGGTCGGAGTGTACTCCGGAGGTACGCCTCCGACTGCAATTTCTAGGCTGTTGACTTGCCACCAAAAGCTGCACAACTCCCCAGCCTGCCATCCAAATGGACAGAGAGGAACAGAAATCAATTCATTTAATTTGCTTACTTCAGCATTCTGATTCCTGAAATCCAATGATTTATTTTAGGAATTTCCATCACCGTTTGGATATGGATGATACTGGAGCCCTAGTCCAAGAGTTCAAATCAGTGCAAGTGCCCTGTTTAAATCAGTACCTGCAATAACAATGCGAATAGCAGCAATGAAAGAGACTCCAGCTGCTGAATCGACACTTGTGCGACCGAGAGCTTTGCATCAATATTGATTCAGACACATGCTAAGATAACCTAGCTTTGGCTCCCATGTTGAACTCCTTCCTCCCACCCAACATTCTGCCCACCATATCCATTCTTATTCTGCACTGCAGCTGACGTGATTCACCCATCATTACCCGTGGTCACATTGGTTTGAAAAATCTGGCAATATTTTATACCCATCATGTAAACGCGCACATTGAAGTAAATTTTCGTATACTTCGCTCCTGGCGGATAATCCTGTTGGAATGGTGGGGGGCATCCTGGTGGGGAGTCATAGAGTTATACAGCGCAGAAAGAGGCCCTTCGGCCCATTGTTTCCACGCCGGCCATCAAGCCCTGTCTATTCTAATCCCATTTTCCAGCACTTGGTCCGTAGCCTTGTATGCTATGGCGTTTCAAGTGCTCATCTAAATGCTTCTTGAATGTTGTGAGGGTTCCTGCCTCTACCACCCTTTCAGGCAGTGAGTTCCAGATTCCAACCACCCTCTGGGTGAAAAAGTTTTTCCTCAAATCCCCTCTAAACCTCCTGCCCCTTACCTTGAAACTATGCCCCCTGGTTATTGACCCCTCTACTAAGAGGAAAAGTTCCTTTCTACCGACCCTATCTATGCCCCTCATAATTTTGTACACCTCAATCAGGTCCCCCCTCAGCCTTCTTGTGAGTGTAAAATCTAACTCCCTTTTGAATATATTTAGCGAACTGGCCTCAACAACCTTCTGTGGAAGAGAATTCCATAGATTCACCACTCTCTGGGTGAAGAAGTTCCTCCTCAGCTCAGTCTTAAATGGCTTCCCCTTAATCCTTAGACTGTGACCCCTGGTTCTAGTTTTCCCTAACATTGGGAACATTCTGCCCGCATCTAATTTGTCTAAACCAGTCAGGATTTTAAATGTCTCTATAAGATCCCCCCTCATTCTTCTGAACTCCAGAGGATACAAGTTCAGTTGACCCAATCTTTCTTGATATGTCAGTCCGGCCATCCCAGGAATCAATCTAGTGAACCTTCGCTGCACTCCCTCAATAGCAAGAATGTCCTTCCTTAAGTTAGGAGACCAAAACTGTGCACAATACTCCAGGTGTGGCCTCACCAAGGTCCTGTACAACTGCAGCATCACCTCCCTACTCCTGTACTCAAATCCCCTTACTATGAAGGCCATCATCCCGTTTGCTTTCTTGACTGCCTGCTGCACTTGCATTCCCACCTTCAGTGACTGATGTACCATGACGCCCAGGTCTCGTTGCACCTCCCCTTTCCCTAATCTGCCACCATTCAGGTAATAGTCCGCCTCTCTATTTTTACCACCAAAGTGGATAACCTCACATTTATCCACATTGTACTTCATCTGCCATACATTTGCCCATTCACCCAACCTGTCCAAGTCACTCTGTAGCCTCTTAGCATCCTCCTCATTGTTCACACTGCCTCCCAATTTAGTGTCATCCGCAAATTTGGAGATATTACATTTAATCCCTTCGTCCAAATCATTAATATATAATGTAAACAGCTGGGGTCCCAGCACCGAACCCTGCGGTACCCCGCTGGTCACTGCCTGCCATTCTGAAAAGTACCCATTTACTCCTACTCTTTGTTTCCTGTGTGCCAACCAGTTCTCAATCCACGTCAACACATTACCCCCAATCCCATGTGCTTTAACTTTGCTCACCAATCTCTTGTGTGGAACCTTGTCGAAGGCCTTCTGAAAGTCCAAATACACCACATCTACTGGTTCCCCCCTGTCCACCCTATTGGAAACATCCTCAAAAAATTCCAGAAGATTTGTCAAGCATGATTTCCCTTTCACAAATCCATGCTGACTTGGACCTATCATGTCGCCACTTTCCAAATGGTCTGTTATGACATCTTTAATAATTGCTTCCATCATTTTACCCACGACCGATGTCAGGCTGACCGGTCTATAATTCCCTGCTTTCTCCCTCCCTCCTTTTTTAAAAAGAGGGGTTACATTGGCCACCCTCCACTCCATCGGAACTGATCCAGAGTCTAAGGAATGTTGGAAAATGATCGTCAATGCATCCACTATTTCCAAGGCCACCTCCTTAAGTACTCTGGGATGCAGACCATCAGGCCCCGGGGATTTTTCAGCCTTCAGTCCCATCAATTTCCCCAATACCTTTTCCCGACTAATAAGGATTTCCCTCAGCTCCTTCCTCTTACCAGATCCTCTGACCCCTTTTATTTCCGGCGGGTTGTGTGTGTCCTCCACAGTAAACACCGAACCAAAGTACTTGTTCAATTGATCTGCCATTTCCTTGTTCCCCATTACGACTTCCCCTGTTTCCGACTGCAGGGGACCTACGTTTGTTTTTACTAACCTCTTTCTTTTTACATATTTATAGAAGCTTTTGCAGTCCATTTTAATGTTCTCTGCAAGCTTCCTTTCATATTTTATTTTCCCTGCCCTAATCAAACCCTTCGTCCTCCTCTGCTGAGTTTTGAAGTTCTCCCAGTCCCCGGGTTTGCTGCTACTTCTGGCCAATTTGTATGCAACTTCCTTGGTTTTAATACTATCCCTGATTTCCCTTGTTAGCCATGGTTGAGCCACCTTCCCTTTTTTATTTTTACGCCAGACCGGGATGTACAATTGTTGTAGTTCATCCATGCGATCTCTAAATGTCTGCCATTGCCCTTCCACTGATAACCCCTTAAATATCGCTTGCCAATTTAACCTCGCCAATTCACGCCTCATACCCTCAAAGTTGCCCTTATTTAAGTTCTGGACCATGGTCTCTGACTTAACTGTTTCCTTCTCCATCCTAATGTAGAACTCCACCATACTATGGTCGCTCTTCCCCAGGGGGCCTCGTACCACAAGATTGCTGATTAGTCCTTCCTCATTACACAACACCCAGTCCAGGATGGCCTCCCCTCGAGTTGGTTCCTCAACATATTGGCTTAGGAAACCATCCCTTAAACACTCCAGGAAATCCTCCTCCACCGTATTGCTTCCAGTTTGAGTAGCCCAATCTATATGCATATTAAAGTCACCCATGATAACTGCCGTGCCTTTTTTGCACGCACCTCTGATTTCCTGTTTCATACACTCCCCCACCTCACTACTGCTGTTTTGAGGTCTGTACACAACTCCCACTAACGTTTTCTGCCCTTTGGTGTTCTGCAGCTCAACCCATATTGATTCCACATCCTCCAAGCTGATGTCCTTCCTAGCTATTGCATTAATCTCCTCTTTAACCGGCAATGCTACCCCACCCCCTTTTCCTTTTATTCTATCCTTTCTGAATGTTGAATACCCCTGGATGTTCAGTTCCCAGCCTTGATTGTTCTGGAGCCACGTCTCTGTAATCCCAATCACATCGTATCCGTTAACATCTATTTGCACAGTCAATTCATCCACCTTATTACGGATACTCCTTGCATTAAGACACAGAGGGGTAGAAATTAGGTCGCGCCCCATTTGGGGCGCAAATATCGTCCGCGCGCAAATATTAGCGCCTGGCGCTAATTATCGGCACTGACAGGAAACTTCACTTTTACCGCCCCGGGAGGTGAGTGGAGCGCTAAATTAGGCGCTGCACACCTCTCTTAAGGCGCAAAGGCCTAGGAGTGAGGCGCTACCTCAGCGCACGAGCGCAGCGCAGCTGCTGCCAGTTAGCGAGGGAACACAGACACACTGGCGCCGGACACTTCTTAAAGCGGGGGGGGCCACTTGCTCCCCAGCCACACCCTGCTCATTGCAGCCTTGAATCTCAGCCTGGAGAGA
Source organism: Squalus acanthias (assembly GCA_030390025.1). Taxonomy (NCBI): domain Eukaryota; kingdom Metazoa; phylum Chordata; class Chondrichthyes; order Squaliformes; family Squalidae; genus Squalus; species Squalus acanthias. The sequence goes on from CM059431.1 coordinate 92,414,151, forward strand.
CCTGTAATCCATTTTGCTGCCAAGCATGGAGAGGGTGAGAGAACGCGCTCATCGCTTCACCGAGCGGGCCTTGGATGCTCTGGTTGACGCAGTGGAGCGCAGACGATGCATGCTGTTCCCGGAGAGTGGCAGGAGGCCTTTGCCACGCGAGTTCAGAAGAGTGTGGAGGGAGGTGGCTCAGAGCGTCTCCTCCAGGAGCATGGTGCCCAGGACCCATGTCCAGTGCCGCAAAAAGTTCAACGACCTCACTCGGGTCTTCAGGGTGAGTGGCTTTTTCTCAATACCTCTCCATCCCTCCATCTCAACCTCACTCTATGGCCAGAGGGTCTTAAAACCCCAATGCACAACACTCATGCAACACCTATGGCCCTTTCATCAAACACACACACACATTCCACACTTTGCATACAGTAAGGGCTATTCACCTATGGGAGGCACATCAGGCAAGACCATGGCTGCATATTGTAAGGGCTATTCACCTATGGGAGGCACATCAGGCAAGACCATGGCTGCATATTGTAAGGGCTATTCACCTATGGGAGGCACATCAGGCAAGACCATGGCTGCATATTGTAAGGGCTATTCACCTATGGGAGGCACATCAGGCAAGACCATGGCTGTATATTGACTCAGATGCTGTCCTTTTTCTTGCAGGCTAAGCTGGCTCATAATCGGAGACAGCAGCAACGGACGGGTGGAGGGCGGCTTCAGCTGCAACCCCTCAGCGATCTGGAGGAGCGCGTCCACAGGATTGTGGCAAGCCGGGTGATCGGTCCCGTCGCCACTGGAGACGCCGACCCCGTTGTGGACAGCAATGGTAAGGTCATCACCTTTTTGTCCTCTGTCCTTCCACTTGTCCCTCACAATACCAGCCTTTGACACTTTCAATCCAACTTGCTAACTCGCTGCACTTATTCCTCCCTTACTGCCACCCTGTCCTCACGCTAAAGCCACTCTTGTACCTCCCTGCTTTCAGATGGTGATTCACCAGCTGAGGAGATGGTCCCTGAAGCTGCCACTGGGAGTGATGCTGCAGCTGAGGAGGAAGAGGAAGCCGGAGCATCAGTGCCACCCTCTCCCGAGGAAGCCCATGGCCACACTGGGAACACGCCTTCCCCGGAGGGGAGCAGGGGGGAAGGGGCTGATGATGGTGAAGTTCCAGGACCCAGCAGGCTGCAGCAACGCCATTGGGGGGGGAGGGAAGAACGGGGGAGCAGGGGGGAAGGGGCTGATGATGGTGAAGTTCCAGGACCCAGCGGGCTGCAGCCACGCCATGGGGGGGGGAGGGAAGAACGGGAGCCTTCTCCCCAGAGGGAGAGTATGCCAGACACTCCTAATGCAATGGACGCAGAGGAGGAGCGGCTGATTGCAGAAATGAACAGCCAGGCGGTGGGCATGCACACTGAGCTCATGGGTGCAGTGGGAAGGGTGCCCGAATGCATTGAGGCACTGGCAAGGAGTGTGGAGCACTTCGCTGTAGCACAGGCAGATGCCACACTAAAGCTTACTGCTGCAATTCAGTCACTGGCTGCCAGGAATCCATCTGAGACTGCTCTCATGCAGACTCAGATTGAGGCCACGCGAGCACTGACTGCTGCCATCCTCGATGGTTCGTGCACATGTCCCCGGGGCTGTCACCGCGCCGCAGCAGGCCAGCAATCTGTTCTCCGGCAAATTGCTCCGGATGCTGAAGTGCTGCCCCGTGGGAGTGCCAGTGTGTCGGGCGAGCAGGGAGTTGCTGTCCTCTCTCACGATGACAGCATTCCTGCTGCCAACACTGTCACTTCTCCACTGCACTTGCCACCGCCTGTAGGACAGACTGCTGCCGCCCATGCAGAGTTGGTGCAGTCTGCAGCCGGGCCCTCCAGGCCCAGAAGTGGTCGAGGCCGTCCTTCAGGGGCATCTGCAGTGTCAGGGTCTGACAAGCAGCAGCCTTCCACCAGCCTTGCTGCAGCCACTGAGGTCCCATTACGGAGGAGCAGTAGGGTTAGAAGGGGGGAAGTGCGCAAGGGAAGGAGATCACCCTCGAAGGGCAAAAAGTAGGAGGTGTGCCAAAATGCTGGTCATTTTTTTATTAAAGGCCGAGGTTCATGGCCCAACTTTTGTTTAGTGTTTTGGACATTATCTCCAGGTTGTGAGAACCAGTTATGTTATTGACTGTTTTTTTGTGTTTATTTCTATGAGTTTGTCATGAGGAATTGACACACACAGAGTTTGTACAATAAATAAGTTTCTGTATTCAAAATATACATGGCTGGTGGTTGGAATTATTGGTGCCTTGGCCGGCTTAGGGGTTGCGTGCTGGGTTGATTCGTGTTTGTAGCACTGGCAGGGGCCCTAGAAGCGGCTTGCTATTAGTCGTTGACGGACGGCCCTTGCAGTTTGACCATTGTGGGCCGCCCTCCTGCCTTGGTGCTGCTGCTGATCATCGTCCTCGGCCTGTTCCTCCTCTTCCTCCTCCTCCTCTTGTGGTGCTGCAAGGCCTGGTGGCATTGGCTGCGTCCTGAGGATTGCCATGTTGTGCAACATGCAGCACACCACTACGAATTTGGAAACTTGCTCAGGCGAGTACTGCAGGGCTCCTCCGGAATGGTCCAGACAGCGGAATCGTTGTTTGAGCACGCCGATTGTGCACTCAATAATGTTCCTGGTTGCTTGTTGGCTTTCCTGGTACCGCAGCTCAGCAGGGGTGTTTGGCGCACGGAGCGGTGTCATCAGCCAGGTGCTCAATGCGTACCCCTTGTCCCCCAGAAGCCAACCAACTGGCTGATGCGGTGCCTCGAAAATTTCTGCCACAGTACTCTGGCGCAGGATGAAAGCATCGTGGCAGCTGCCCGGATAGTGGGCATTGACAGCGAGAATCACCTGTCTGTGGTCACAGACCAACTGCACATTCAAGGAATGGAACCCCTTTCTGTTCCGGAACTCCTCTGCATTCTCTCGCGGAGCACGCAAAGCCACATGCGTGCAGTCAATGGCGCCCTGCACCATGGGGAAGCCCGCTACCCTCGCAAAGCCCATAGCACGGTCATGCTGCTTGTCTGGGGTCATAGGGAAGGAGATGAAGTCTCGTCTCCTTGTGAAGAGGGCATTGGTGACCTGCCGGATGCAGCGATGCACCGCAAACTGGGAGATATTGGCGAGGTCCCCAACAGCAGCTTGGAATGAGCCAGTGGCGTAGAAGTTCAAAGCCACTGTGACCTTCACTGCCACCGACAGAGACGTCCTGGACCTCAGCTGAGGCTGCAGATCTGGCTGCAGCAGGTGGCAGAGCTCAGTGACCACCTCCTTGCTGAATCGCAGCCTTCGCAAACACAGCTCCTCGGACATGTGGATGTAGGAGAGCTGTTCACGATATACCCTGGGAGGGTAAGCTCTCCTGTACATGCGCCTGATGGCCCTCCTCCGTCTGGCCATCATTGCCACTCTCTGTCTGCATCTCACTATCCTCCGATTGTGCTGGAGCAGGACGACGCCCCCAATCATTGCAGCCCCCATATTCTCTTTGCCAGAAAAGTAATGAGGTACAGCAACGAAAGTAGCAGCAAAGTTAGGATGAACTAGGCAAAACTACCTCACAAAGCATTGAGTCAATGTAGAAGTCTCTCTCTCTCTCTCTCCGAATCTCTCTCTCTCTCTCAGAACGAGTGGTGCATAAATGTCGACCACAGAAAAAGACAGGAAGAGGCCCCCTTTAAATAGCGCCCCCCCCAGCCCCACACCGATTGATAACGTTCCAGTCTTCCGGTCGTTGGAAGCGCCAGGCGGTAAGGCAGGGGGCGCCACTCAATTTCCGCTCCGGGGCGCCCCAAGGGCGTTGCACCACGGAATGACGTCACAATCTGCGCGCGCAGGTGGTCGCAGCGGTAAGTTTTAGCGCCGCCGCACAATCTCAAGTTAAGTTCTCGAGCGGCGCAAACATCGCTGCGCCCGGGCGTTAGCGCCTTAACGCCCCATTAGCGCCCATTTAAGGCGCTAACGGGAGGCGCAACCAACTGAATTTTTACCCCAGAGCCTTTAGGCTTATTTTATTAACATCCTTTGTCCTTTTAGACTTATGATTTAGTATGGCCCTTTGTGTTTCTTGCCTTTGTTTACTCGGCCTTCCCCTATTGTTTCTCACCCTTCTAACATTTGTTTCTGACTGCATATTACTTCCCCCTGTTTTGCTACATAGGTTCCCCTTCCCCTGCCATATCAGTTTAAATCCTCCCGAACTGCTTTAGCAAATATTACCCCAAGGACATCGGTTCCAGTCCTGCCCAAGTGCAGACCGTCCCTTTTCTACAGGTCCCACTTCCCCCAGAACTGGTTCCAATGCCTCAGGAATTTGAATCCCTCCCTCCTGCACCACTGCTCAAGCCACGTATTCAATCTCACTATCCTGTTCTCTCTATTCTGATTAGCACGTGGCCCTGGTAGCAATCCAGAGATTACTACCTTAGAGGTCCTACTTTTTAATTTAGCTCCTAGCTCCCTAAATTCTGCTTGTAGGACCTCTTCCCGCTTTTTACCTATATTGTTGGTACCTACATGCACCACGACAGCTGGCTGTTCACCCTCCCTCTTCAGAATGTTCTGCAGCCGCTCCGAGACATCCTTGATCCTTGCACCAGGGAGGCAACATACCATCCTGGAATCTCGGTTGCGGCCACAGAAACTCCTGTCTATTCCCCTTACAATTGAGTCCCCTATCACTATAGCCCTACCACTCTTTTTCCCGCCTTGCTGTGCAGCAGAGCCAGCCATGGTGCCACGAACATGGCTGCTGGTGCCTTCCCCTGGTAGGCCATCTCCCCCAACAGTATCCAAAGCGGCATACCTGTTTTGGAGGGAGATGACCACAGGGGACTCCTGCACTACCTTCCTGATATTGCCCTGCTTCTTGGTCACCCATTCACTGTCTGTCCTAGCCTTTACCTGCGGTGTGGACAACTCACTAAATGAGCAATTCACCGAGTTCTCGGCATCGTGCATGCTCCAGAGTGAGTCCACCCGCAGCTCCAGCACCGCCATGCGGGCTGTCAGGAGCTGCAGCTGGACACACTTCCCGCACACGTAGTTGTCAGGGACACTGCCCTGGTTTCCCACATGGCACAGGAGGAGCATGAAACGGGTCTGAGACTTCCTGTCATGACTTAACCCTTATGTTACTTTATTACTAAAATTTAAACTTATTTATCTTAGGTCCAGGAGTTAAGCCCCTGAAAACAAAATATAAAATCGAACCTACCTTTTAAATTCCCTCTACCCCTAAAGGTTAGAGGAGGTGGGAGGGTGGGAGTCACTACTAGTGTAGTGTCTCGGGTTTAGCAACCGCTCCACCTATATACGGGTACCAATGAATTGGCCCCGCCCCCTGCCTTTGAAAAAGCCCGCGAAGCTCTTACCCCGCTGGGGAAAAAGGCCACGTAGGTGAGTTTAATGACTCACCTCAGGCCTCTGCCGCTCCAACCAGGTCCGCTCCTCCTTCCCCGCTGCCGACCGCTCTGTGGGAGAGAGAAAGAAAGAAAGGCTCCTCCTCCCCCGCTGTCGACGCTGGTCTGAGGCCTACCTGAGCCTCGGGCCTCCCTTTATTGACTCACCTCAGGCCTCTGCCGCTCCAACCAGGTCCGCTCCTCCTTCCCCGCTGCCGACCGCTCTGTGGGAGAGAGAAAGAAAGAAAGGCTCCTCCTCCCCCGCTGTCGACGCTGGTCTGAGGCCTACCTGAGCCTCGGGCCTCCCTTTATTGACTCACCTCAGGCCTCTGCCGCTCCAACCAGGTCCGCTCCTCCTTCCCCGCTGCCGACCGCTCTGTGGGAGAGAGAAAGAAAGAAAGGCTCCTCCTCCCCCACTATCTACCTGTCCTGCTGCCTTCAGGGATCTATGTACATGCACACCAAGGTCCCTCTGATCCTCTGTCCTTCCTAGGATCCTACCATTCATTGTGTATTCCCTTGCCTTGTTTGTCCTCCCAAAATGCATCACCTCACACTTTTCAGGGTTAAATTCCATTTGCCACTGTTCTGCCCATCTGACCATCCCGTCTATATCGTCCTGCAGCCTGAGGCTTCCCTCCTCGCTATTTACCACTCCACCAATTTTCGTGTCATCTGCGAACTTACTGATCATACCTCCTACATTCATATCTAAATCATTAATGTACACTACAAACAGCAAAGGACCCAGCACCGATCCCTGCGGTATACCACTGGACACAGGCTTCCAGTCACAAAAACAACCTTCGACCATCACCCTCTGCCTCCTGCCACTAAGCCAATTTTGGATCCAATGTGCCAAATTGCCCTGGATCCTGTGGGCTCTTACCTTCTTGACCAGTCTCCCATGTGAGACTTTGTCAAAAGCCTTACTGAAGTCCATGTAGACTACATCAACTGCACTACCCTCATCCACACACCTAGTCACCCCCTCAAAAAATTCAATCAAATTGGTCAGACATGATCTCCCCCTGACAAAGCCATGCTGACTATCCCTGATTAATCCCTGCCTCTCCATGTGGAGACCAATTCTGCGCCTCAGAATTTTTTCCAATAATTTCCCTACCACTGATGTTAGGCTCACTGGCCTGTAATTCCCTGGTTTATCCCTACTACCCTTCTTGAACAATGGTATTATGTTAGCTGTTCTCCAGTCCTCTGGCACCTCCCCTGTGGCCAGAGAGGTTCTGAAAATTTGTGTCAGAGCCCCTGCAATCTCCTCCCTTGCCTCACACAGCAGCCTGGGATACATCCCGTCAGGGCCTGGGGATTTATCCACTTTTAAGCCCGCTAAAACCGCTAGTTCCTCCTCCCTCTCAATACTAATTTGTTCAAGTATATCACAATTCCCCTGCCTGATTTCTATGCCTACATCACCCTTCTCCATAGTGAACACAGATGCAAAATATTTATTTAAAACCTCACCTACATCTTCCGGCTCTACACACACATTGCCACTTTGGTCCCTAATGGGCCCTACTCTTTCCCTGGTTATCCTCTTGCCCTTAATATACTTAGAAAACGCCTTGGGATTTTCCTTTATTTTGCCCGCCAGTGTTTTTTCATGCCCTCTCTTCGCTCTCCTAATTTCTTTTTTAAATACCCCCCTGCACTTTCTATACTCTTCTAGGGCTTCCACTGTTTTTAGTCCTTTGAATCTGCCAAAAGCCTCCCTTTTTTTCCTAATCCATTCTTGTATATCCCTTCACATCCAGGGTTCCCTGGGCTTATTGGTCCCACCCTTGACCTTTACGGGAACATGTTGGCGTTGTACTCTCTGTATTTCCTTTCTGAAAGACTCCCATTGCTCTGGTGTGGATTTTCCTACAAGTAGCTGATCCCAGTCCATTTTGGCAAGATCCTGCCTTATCATATTAAAATCGATCTTCCCCCAATTTAGAGCCTTTATTTCCGGTCCATCTTTGACCTTTTCCATGACTACCTTAAATCTCACCGAATTATGGTCACTGTCACCAAAATGCTCTCCTACTGACACATCTACCACTTGCCCGGCTACATTCCCTAGAATTAGGTCCAGTACCGCCCCCTCTCTTGTAGGACTTTCTACATGCTGGCTGGGAATGGGAGAATGCTGCTGGAATGGTGGTGCGGGGGAGCAGTGTTGGGGATCGGACACTCAACATGTTCCCGATGGGCCTTGCCGTTCTGGAAAAGCGGGAGCGCGGCGAATTGGGTGGAACTCTGCATCGGATTCTCGCCAAACTCCATGCCAGATGCCGAGTCTCCAAAGGTGGGTCCCAGCTTGTGTATCGGAGCGTGGCAGAGATAAGAAGACAAATGTTTTTATATGGAGCCACATTTGGGGGTGGGGTGGCAAAGATTTCTGCTGGATTTTTTAGCCAGTGCCAGAAAACTTTCCGCCGATGAAGAGGGAAAATTGAATTAGCAACCGCAAAAAGCGCTACGACTGGAAATTACAGACCTCCAGCGCCTCCAAAGTGGTGCAGGGCAAATTTCCCTCTGGATTTATGCCGGTTTCCCAGGGTAACTCCGGTGGGCAGGGGGTGAAAATCGTGTGCCAGCTTCCCGCCTCTCACCACTACTTTAGGGATTTACCGCTGGAAGTGACAGCAGACATTGAATTCGGCAGACCAAATATTCCAAAAACATATTAAAATGGAAAGCCCCATTAAAACTATTTTTTGTCACTCACACCAAAGCAGAGTAAGTGTTCTGTGTTGGTGAAGGGTCTTCGACCTGAAACGTTAACTCTGTTTCTCTCTCCACGGATGTTGCCTGGCCTGCTGAGTTTTTCCAGCGCTTTCTGTTGTTATTTCTGTGATGGGGATTGCTCCAAGAGTGAATGGACGCTTTTCTGTGAATTACATTTTTATATATTGTTTTTTCATGGTTTTGGCACAAGGTGGCACTACATGAGAGCAGCTGGTTTGTGACTTTAAGGGGGAAAAATTGAGTCGTGCCCCCTTTGGGGTGCTAACTTCGCCGGGGCGCTAAAATTAGCACCGCCACGGCCAAAACTCATCGGTAGCGCCCCAAGAGGGAAGTGGGATGCTACTGGAAGTGCCCCGCCTCCCTCTTGGGACTTTGCGAGGGAATATCGCGCTGCTACGTGCCACGGTATTGCAGGCCTTTCTCCCCTTCTTAAAGGGGAGGGGCCGTGCGCAGCACGACCTGTGGCCCATCTGGGCCACCGGGATCAGAGTGCCGGCAAAAGAGTCCGGCACTCAAGAGAAGTGCCGGGCTCATAGAGTGCAGCCGGCACTCTGCGGGGGGGAGGTGCTCAGGAGGCCAGGGATGGCAACGGAGGCAGGTGCTGGCAGGCGGCCAGCAACAAAAATGGTTGCTCGGCACCTCGCCTTTAATTAGCGCCGCCCCGGCCGCAGGTAGGCCCCCCTGACCCCGTCGGACATAGCGTCCGGTGGTAAGTCAGGGGGCAATACCGAAGATTGTGGCCAGGACGTGAGCGTGGCGCTGCGCACGGTGATGATGTCATCGACGGTGGCGCAGCGCCGCAGGGCGCTAACGGTTACCGCCGCTGCTAACCTCCCGCTGAATTTAGTGGGAGGCATTGGTGGTGCCGCGCCCGGGCGCTAGTTGCTTTGCGCCCCATTAGCGCCCTCTTAGGGCGCTAACAGGAGGCGCAAAACAATCGAATATCTCCCCCTAAAAAACTCAAACCTTGGAAATGGCAAGCCTGCCCATTTTTCTCTTTCTGCCAAAAATTATATAAACCCAACTTTAAAATAGCACCCCTACTGTAAAGGAAAATGTGGCGGGGACATTATGAATTAGTTTACAATTATAACATAGCTAAGCAATTTCTATTTAATAGCAATGAAGGCATTTTTTCAAATGTTGGAATTATTATCTCTTAAGGGCAAACTGCTTACCGGTAGTGTTAGCCATTTATCTGTATCCAGTGGGCCAGGTTGAAAGCGGTTTCTGTGTAAACCAGAAGTTGGTTGGTTACAGCAAGTTGGCACTGAAGTCTATTAGGTCTGTGTTTGAGGCTGTAATCAAAGAACAAACCTCACCCTTTTAAAGCAAGATACACTGGAGTTTCAAATAACTCCCCAAACTCGGGATATACAGATGTTACATAAGAACATAAGAAATAGGAGCAGGAGTAGGCTATTTGGCCCTTCTAGCCTGCTCTGCCATTCAATAAGATCATGGCTAATCTTTTACTTCATCTCCACTTTCCTGCACTATCCCCATATCCCTTGATTCCCTTAATATTCTGTCTTGAAAATACTCAATGACTAAGCATCCACAGCCCTCTGGGGTAGAGAATTCCAAAGATTCACCACCCTCTGAGTGAAGAAATTTCTCCTCATCTCAGTCCTAAATGGCCGACCCCTTATTCTGAGACAGTGACCCATGGTTCTAGACTCCCCAGCCAGGAGAAACATCCTCCCTGCATCTACCCTGACAAGCCCTGTAAGAATTTTGTATGTTTCAATAAGATCACCTCTCATTCTTCTAAACTCTAGAGAATATAGGCCTAGTCTATTCAATCTCTCCTCATAGAACAATCCCCCCATCCCAGGAACCAGTCTAGTGAACCTTTGTTGTACTCCCTCTATGGCAAGTATATCCTTCCTTAGGTAAGGAGACCAAAACTGGTATGAATTAATACATAATTTCAGTATTTGGTGCACTATTATTGTGCATTTTTATAGTAGAATCTGTTTTTTCATTACACTAAAACTATAATGTCATTTTTATTGATCCTTCAGCTGAATAAAAAATACTTGTCACTTACTTTAAACGGGTACAGTAGTGTAGTGAATATGGTATTGGACTAATAACACAAGTTCATATCCCACCATGGCAATTTGAGAATTTGAATTTCGTTTAAAAAAAGTCTGGAAATAAAAAAATTAGCAGTAAAAATGTGAGCATGAAACTTGTTGGATTGTCGTTAAAAAAAAGCTGGTTTATTAGCACCTTGAGGGCAGTGTTGCCCAATAGAAATTGCTGACAAGCCACGGGTGTGGCTATACCGACACAATTTTAGCCACATAAAGAAAATAGACTTGCATTTATACAGCGCCTTTCACAACCACCGGACATCCCAAACCACTTTACATCCAATGAAGTACTTTTTGAAGTGTAGTTACTGTTGTAATGTAGGAACTGCGACAGCTAATTTGTGCACAGCAAGCTCCCACAAACAGCAATATGATAATGACCAGATAATCTGTTTTCGTTTTGTTGGTTGAGGGATAAGTATTGGCCAGGACACCGGGAATAACTCCCCTGCTCTTTTTCAAAATATTGCCATGGGATCTTTTACGCCCACATGAGAGAGCAGACGGGGCCTCGGTTTAACGTCTCATCCAAAAAATGGCACCTCCAACAGTGCAGCACTCCCTCAGCACTGCCCTGGATTGTCAGCCTAGATTTTTATGCTCAAGTATCTGGAATGGGACTTGAACCCACAACCTTCTGACTCAGAGGTAAGGGTGCTACCCACTGAGCCACAGCTGACACTGTATAAGTTTTTGTGTGGACTGATGGATGAGTGCACCAACTTACTGAACACTCGAAACCTAATGTTTGACATAGCATGCAAAATTGCCCTATCTATGGAGATGGCGTCAAAGAATGCTAGGGAGCTCCGTCCAACTCAAGTGACTTGTGCAGCTGAGGTCTACAGTCACAAAGCCACCGCCAAACCTAAAGCTGTGAGACCGAGTCAAAAGCATGTCAATGAGAGCAGTTCAGTGAAATGTTATCGCTGCAATGGAAATCACTCATCTCCTGCCAATACAGAAATGCGAAGTGTTTTCACTGCCAGAAACAAGGCCATACTTCAACAGCTTGCAGAGCGAGATCTAAAGCAAGAAGTAAGAACCATTCTAGTGGCAATGCAAAGCAGCAACAGCAAAAGGGAGGAGTTCACAATATTAAAGTGAACACACCTGATGTTGAAGAACTAGGTATCTACAGTATCTATGCCACTAGCGGCAATGCTACCAGTTGTGAGAAGGACTTCCGTACAAAACTTTTGACTAATGAGCAATATATTGATATGTGTATCGACATGGTGGCGGACTGCTCTCTCATTAGTAAGGACACATATGAGAGTAAGTTTAATCAAATACCACTTACAAAGAGTACCGTAGAGTTAAAAACCTACTCCAGAGAAATCCTAGAGACATGTGGACAAATGGAATGTACAGTTCAACACCATAACCAGTCAGTAAAGCTGCCTATTATTGTAGCGAGCTACAACAACAGGCCAACTCTCATGGGCAAAGATTGGTTGAGAAAGTTAAAACTAGACTGGAAAAATGTCTTCAGAGTAGATACTTCAAAGAAGCGACTTGACACAATACTGAACAAGTACGAAAGCATGAAATAAAAACAGAAAATGCTGGAAATACTCAGCAGGTCAGGCAGCATTTGTGGAGAGAAAAACAGAGTGAATGGCCACCATTTTTCCTATCGATGCAGCTTGGGGGCGGGACAGCTGCCTTCCGGGTTCCAGTCCCGTCCCCAACGACATCAGATGCACAGACGTGATTTTGCGTCAATTGCTCTTGTTAAGTCTGCCCTGCGGGCTTGCCGGCCAATTAAGAGGAAGCCGGTGTCAGTTGATGACGTGTCATCTGCTGGTTTTCTTAAAGGGGCCACGCACAATTTTTTTGACAGCTGATTTTTCAGTGTTTGACAGCATTGAGGTGCTACAAACACTGACAATCACTGTACAAAGGTGAACCCTTGTACCCAGGCTCTTCAGTGACTCCCTCCTTAGGCTAGAACAGATGGCAGCTACAGGTGAGGTTACAGAAGCGATCTGTCACTGGTGAGAGAGGTTCTCCCAATGAGGTGGGACTATACACACAATCCAAAACTTGTCACCTACAGAAAGTGTAAATGCATTAAAAATGATTTTCTCAACATTTTCTTACCTCTGAAACTCACCAGTGTACCATTGGATCCTTCACACCACTTCTGCAGCTGTCATCAATGCAGAAACATTACAGTAGACCCACAGCATGCCAACTTACCTGGCGTGGTGTCCGGATGTTGGGAAGCCCGCAATAGGCCTGTCAAAATTGCAAAAAGCCTCTTAACTGCCTGTTAACAACCTGTTAACAAGCAGTTAAGTGCCTATAATCCTCTTCCCGCTGCTAGGTGTCGGGTTCATGCGCAATCGGGGACCCGACACCTGGGAAGATTGTTTGGATGCGGGTTGACAGCGGGTTTCCGACCCGCTGTCAGTCTTTGCGATTTTGGCAGATGTCCTGCCTCCAAACCCGCCCCCTGAGCACTGGCAAAATTCCGGCCAATGTTTCAGGTCGATGACCCTTCGTCAGAAGTACGAAAGCATGTTCACCGACAGTTATGAGGGCATCACTGCATATGATGTGCATATCCGCATCAAGTCCAATGCGAAGCCTGTCTATTGTAAAGCAAGGCCAGTCCCCTATGTGTTGAAAAGTCAGGTGGAGGAAGAGCTAGCGAAGCTCAGAGAACTGAGTGCTAATAAAAACTGACAAAAGTGAATGGACTACCCTGATTGTGGTGGCGCCCAAAGCAGGCAAAACTGTACGCTTGTGCGATGACTACAAAGTTACTATCAACCAAGCAGTTGACGATGAGCAGTAACCATTACCTACATCACAAGATTTGTATGCAGCACGCTCTGGGTCAAAGTTTTTCTCCAAGCTTGACCAGTCGCATGCTTACGCTCAGCTGAATGTTGACAAAGAGAGTTAACAGTATGTCACCATCAACACGCACAAGGGACTGTACTCATACACCAAGCTGTTGTATGGTGTAAAGTCCTCCACCAAAATTTTCCAGGCTATGATGGATAAGATTTTGCAAGGAGTTCCAAATTGCTTATGCAATCAAGACGATGTGCTAATCGCAATAAGCAGCGAGGAAGAAAATCTAGAAGTGTTAGGTATAATGCTTCAAAGATCAAATGCCCACAATGTCAAATTGAAAAGGAGCAAATGTGCTTTTGTGCAGTCCGAGGTTGTGTACCTTGGTCTGAAAGTTAATGCAAATGGCTTGCAACCAGTGAAGGAAAAGTTTGATGCTGTCATCAATGCTCCAAAGCCACAGGACGTGTCTGAGTTAAGATCTTTCCTTGGAATGGTCCAGTGCTATGCACGTTTCTTACCTGAGTTAGCGACCATGTTAGCTCCATTGCACAATCTCCTCAAGAAGGATGTCCAGTGGAAGTGGACGAAAGCACAACTGGAAGCTTACGACGCTTGTAAGAGAAGTCTCTCTAGCGATGCTCTACTTGTGCATTACGACACAGAGAGGATGACAGCCAAGAGAAACCAATCGCGTTCGCATCGCAAACCCTCACAAAGGGTGAAAGAAACTACACGCAAATTGAAAAGGAAGCACTCGCCATAGTGTTTGGAATCAAGAAATTCCAACAGTTCCTGATCAGCAGAAAGTTTACCTTGATAACCGATCACAATCTGCCCCGAGCAATATTGGGGCCCAAATCTGCCATCCCTGTAATGGCCGCATCAAGAATGCAACGTTGGGCAGTGTTGTCATAATATGACTACACGATTGAATATCGCACTTCAAAGCAAAACGCAATCGCAGATGCCTTGTCCAGGTTGCCACACGAGGACTCGTGTGTTTGGAGTGAAGGTGTGATTTTCACGCTAGGTACAGTTGACAAAGACTTTCCCGTGAATACAACTAAGATTGCAGATGAGACTCAAAAGGACTCAGTACTGAAAAGAGTGTATGAAACACCTTGAATGGATGGACTGATCAGTGTATGGACACAGAATTGAAACCATTCCATAACCGTTATGCTGAATTGTCTTGTGAGCAAGGTTGTATCAAGTGGAGAAACAGAGTGGTGGTACCCACTTCTTTGAGAAATCGAATTCTGGCCGAACTTCATACTGAACATCCAGGGATCGTCAGCATGAAATCAATTGCAAGAAGCTTTATTTACTGGTCTGGATTGGACAGTGATCTTGAATCACTTGTCAGCAAATGCAGCGTTTGCCAAAATTACAGAATCATACCACCCAAAACTCCACTCCAACCCTGGTCATGGCCAGGTAGACCTGTTCAGAGAGTACATGTAGACTTCTGTGAGAAAGCAAATGATTATTTCCTGGTACTTGTAGATAGTCACTCAAAGTGGATTGAAGTGAAACACATGGGGCTGGATTTTCTGAATGGGAAGCTTTTGGAAGCAGAACTGCTGCTTGCCGGGTTTCAGTCTCGCCTCCATCAGCTTCTGGCCAATCAACGGGAATTTCCCCTGATTGACCTTGTTAAGCCCGCCCGGCGGGCTCAGCAGGCCAATTAGGGGGAAATCAGTGACAGAGCACGTCAACGTATGACGTGTCATCTGTCAAGAACTTTTGAAAGAAGAAATGTCATCATTTGACAGCTCTATGAAGCTGTCAAACACTGACATTCTGTGTAGTTTGATGAGAACTTGTGTTCAGGATTCATCAAACCTTTCTACTTTGCAGAAATCAGCTGGCTGTTGTATCGGAGGATGCAACAGCCAGTCTGTGATCTCTACAATGGAGATGTTGGGGACTCCGGCTCCACAGCGGCTGAAGGCTGTAGGTAGAAACAAAGGTAAGTTAACATTTTCTAACACTTTACACTCACCTCACAACTCCACACTTGCACCCATCACTCACCTCTACATCGCACTTTCAGACCCCTCTGACTCCTGCAGACCTCCTACTCACCTCCTACACCCCGATGGGACTCCCCCAGGTCGGGAAGCCTGCACTTCAGCACGAAAAATGGGGATAATCCTATTTTCTGCCTGTTAACTACCTGTTAACAGGCAGTTAATAGGCTTTAATCTCTTCCCCCCCTCCAAGGAGACGGGACCCGGGGCTGGACGGCTTCCCGCCTCCTGGCAAGAGGACACAAAGGCGTGTTGGGGCCGGGTTTGCCACCCGCCCCTAAATTCTGCAACTTTCCCTGCAGTCCCGCCTCCATACCCACCTCCTCGGGGCTGAGAAAATCCAGCCCATGGGTTCAAATACTAGAAGCTTCCATTCCCTCCTCTCCACCCTTCCCCAGGACTGGGATTCCCTGGAGATTTTAAATGGAGCAGAAGTCCGGTGTATCTGAGTTCTGACCAAAATTGCAATCCCCCTGTGACAATTCCAGAGAGGAACCTGCTCTACTGGCAGTGCATTTTGGGAAATCATGGGTGCACTGTTCACTATTGCCCGATATGGGTGGTCATCGGACGAGATTCCCTTCCAGTTACAAATACCCAGAAAATCGGCCCTATATATATGTGGAACCTCATTACATTTTTCAGACAGAAAAACAGCATTTATTCAAAGCCATTTCTCACCTTCTCACACTTGGCTCCCTTTCCTTTTTACAACAAACTGCTGCCAGCGATCAATAATCATACATAACCTTAACTTCTTTTAGTGAATACAGAGTTGGACAAAGCTCTGTATTTGGTTCACAGTGTTGCTGCTCAATAACTTCTAAAGATGTCTACATGAACTGCAGCAGTCCCATTCAATATTTTTAGAATCTCCTTACCGTTTATGAAAGAAACTTCAGAAGAGTTGGAAACAGCTTAAGAACCCAATGTGCATATTTTGAAGATCCTGACCATTTACTCAAGCACTTACTTTCAGAAATATTGTTTAGTTTTTTTTTAACTCAATCTTTTCATATTTTAGAAAGTTTTCAGATGGGAGAGGAAACGTAAAGTAGTGGATCAGATTCTGTGTTGCTATTTGGTCACTCCATCTTACAGAGTCTGTTTCACATCACGAGAGCCATGCAATGGCATAGATCACAAGACCTGGGCATGTGTTGATCTGTTTTTCATTCAGTTTCATGGGGAGGGGAGGACAGAGGGCCTTGTTCTTTCTTATTAGCTCTCCTTCAGGTTTTCTCTGGGGTACTAGTTGATGAAAGGATTTTTATTGCAAAGAGAAAACAGAATAGGCAATGAAAAGACCTTGGCAGAGCACAATGGCTTTTAATTGTACATACAGCTGGGAATGTTTATCAGGTTTATGGTTTTACATGGCTCAGTCTGGATAGCTAAATTAAAATGAGAAAGGATTACCTTCCTCTCCTCCTGCTGAGACTGTTCATGTGCAAATGTTGTAAGATTTGTCATTATGTTGCTACAAGTTCGTTACAGTATATGCTAACTATTAGATTGTGCTGTCCAAACCTGTTGACCTGGGCCATATTTATCCAGTAATTGGAGGGTGTTGAATAGAAGTGGTTCTTTTACACCCTCTTGAAAGTTTGGCCTAGCAAGAAAGGACATTTCTTTATGTTAAAGACACTATGGGCCAGAAATTCGGGTCTCCACGGGTGAGTACCGTAGACCCAACAAAAGTGCCGGTTTCACGCATGCACTGCGCATGTGCTGGAAACCGGAACTTCTGTTCCCCTGAAGGAAGGGGTTCAGAGGTTGAACGCGTGCGCCGGAGAGGCAGCGCGCACGCAGCGAACTTCGTTTTTATTTTCAAGTTTCTCTGTGAGGGTAAGTACGGAGAAGCTGCGCAGGAAAAAAGGAGGCACAAGGCCTGCTTTTAACAAGGTAAATGGTGAATTAAGTACTATTTAAACATTTTTTCAACAGGTTTATCTTTTTTACATACTTTAAAGAAAGGTAAGTTTATTTTTAGCACCGTTAAAAAGTATAATTAATTTTTTCAAAAATTAAAATTTTTGTTTAAAGTGGTTAATTTATGTAATTTATAGTTATTTTAAAAATGTGATTTTTAAAAAATTTATTTGAAGTTTTAGTGAGGTTTTGGGGGTGATCTCTATTCATAGATTGGACAGGTCTTCCTGTCAAAATCTATGAATGGAGATTCCCTGCTCCGATTGGCTCTCCATGGTCCACGTGATCCCAGGGGACGCTTCGAACTAACTGCGCCCCTGGGATACGCAAGGACTGCGTGCCGGCAGCTGCAGGAGGCCCAGGAGCCGAATTTCACGCGGGCCCGAAGCACAACGGTAGGTGCGCTAGGTAAGTACGCGCGCGATCCTTGCACCCGCGGGAAGCCGGAGAGCCGAATTTCTGGCCCTATATAATAATAGAAGTTGTAGTTGTAGCTGATAGGGAGAGTTCTGTCACCAAAATCACAGTGACCTATCTTTGATGTATCAAAAGCAGGTTTATCTGAGCTTTTTTCTCTGTGTACCAATAATTAGCAGTGTCTTTTCAGTGGAGGCGAAGGTCAATGCCACATCAAATGTTGATGTGCCTGATATCTTCTGGGCACAGGGCAAATGGTGAATAAGTCCTTATGTGGTTAGTTGCTGCATTGAAGATGTGACTGATGCCCTGCTTCGCCATGCAGCAAAGTATGTCTGCTTCAGCAGTCAACCATCAGCATCAGTAACATAGACTGTGCAGTTTTATCAGTTTGCTAAGTTCCCTAAGGTGCAGGGCATCACTAACTGTGCACATATAGCCATTCAGGCACCATGTAATAATCCTTTGAACGTACAAATGGTTGTGAGGCCAACATGAAATAGTGCATGTGAATGCAAGGTTCCCTGGCTGTATACCAATGTTTTACTAATCCCCATGATCATCCTCACTCTTTATTAACATGATTTTAGTCGTGATTTCAGCGCTAAAACTGCTGCTCATTGGCATTACGCTGAACAGGTGGACCAATATCGGGGATGGTCTAATTCACAGTCATGATAGCCACAGGCATTTTTCACGAGGGAAGGCGCATTCATGCTGCAGCACCTCCTTGTCAGCCTGCTAGGCTGTTCAGCTGCCCCAACAGCACAGCGAAGAGGCGGATGGTGAAGCAACACTTACAAGTAGTGTTGGCAGAACATAGACGGAGGGAGAGAGCCCATAGGTTCTCCGACAAAGCTCTCTCGGCATTGGTCTCCACGGTGGAGAGGAGGCGGGCGGTGCTATACCCACAAACTGGCAGGAGACCCTCGCCACACACATCCAGGACCATGTGGCATGAGATCGCAGAGCCACCCAAGCTCTGACTGCTGCCATTGTGCCTGGGTTTCCCACCATCGACCGGGGCTTGCAGGGTGTCGCAGCAGGCCAGCAATCTGTGCTGAGTCTCCACCCCGGGTCAGTGGAGCAGGACCATGCTGTCCTCTCTCAGGATGACAGCATTCCTCTTCCCACCACTGCCACTCTGCCATTGCCCTTGCCTCTGCCTGTTAGTCAGCCAGTCCAGACTGCTGCCGCCCATGCTGAGGTGGTGCAGTCTACAGCAGGCCTTCTAGGTCCGGGGCTGCTCGAGGTCATCCTGCAAGACCATCTGCAGTCTCCCGCACAGAAAGTCAGCAGCCTTCCACCAGCCATGCTGCAGCCAATGGGGGAGCATGTCGTAGGAGCACTAGAATAGGAAAAGCCACATGAAAGATAGACACTAAGGGATTGCACCAGGGTGATTAGTTAATAGTAGAATTGTAAATATGTGTCTTGTGATTATTGATAAATTGATTAATTTTGTGGGGTGTCTCATTTCAGCTTTGTGCCCAGGAGAGCGATTTGATATTCCGTGACACAGGGATGGTATGATGGGGATTTGGTGTGCAATGGGGATCTGGGGTTTCATTCATTCAAATCAGAGTCTGATGAGCTGCTCACAGACAGCCCGTCCGGATGGATGAATGGGTGCCTCCCTCCCTCCTCATCCTCTTCCTCCTCATTCTCCTCTCCCTCGTCCTCCTCGTGAGGTGGTGGCACAATCCCTGCTGTCAAGGGCTGCGCCCTCATCATGGCCAAGTTGTGAAGCATGCAGCAGACCACCAGGAAATGGCACACCCGCTCCGGCGTGTACTGAAGGCCCCCTCCCAAGAGGTCAAGGCAACGGAACTGTTGCTTCAGTAGCTCCCTGTTACCAAAACACATGAAATAACTAAAGAAAGGTGTTTCAGTTGCAGGATGTAGCAAACAGACACTGAAACTGCTGAACCATGTCAGGAGCAACTGATTGGGAATGGTGCCTTTACATATCGCTGCTGCAGCCTGCTTCCTGCTGCTAGACGACAGTTTTCCCTGTCGTTGTTCTATGCTGATGGTAAGGTAAGTAGCTAAATCCAATGTTGGAGATCGGGCATCAAGTGAGCATTACACACTCACTGACGTCATGATCTCTGTCATTTAAAATTCCCTGGCTCTAGGGTTTACCGGCAGCTCGAAAATGGCCCGTGCTGATGGATCCGCCACCAGCTGGTGGCAGAAGAGCGCCGGCTGCCATCTTTTTGCCATTTCATGGCGGTGGCGGCCAGTGCTAAAGCTTCCAATTTCTCTCCCATGGTCTGCTCGAAGTTACATAGTAGAAGCCTCACAATGGATTCAATGGTGAGCAGCAGCTGCAATACATTGATGAGCAAGATTATGAGGGGCCAAAGCAGGCACTACAGACAGGCAGAGAGTTGCAGGAGGTTGTTCTTGCTATCTACTTTTACTTTTACTTTTAGAACAGATAAGACATGTAACAGCACCATTTTTTGATTTTCCTTTACTTTTGTGCAAGTAGCAAGTAGTTTATATGAGATTTGGGAGATATGAGACTCCCTTTTCTGTTGACTACGTTCTCTCCAACAGTCAAGAGAACAGAGAATATTGTGCAAATTTATTTTAATTTCTTGTCTTTGGTGGTGATGTCAAAAGCAGGGGTATCTGAGCTTTTTTCTCCGTGGGCCAGATAGCTGCATACCAGAGCGTGAAAGAAAACATAGGCAGTTTAAACCCCCGTTCCTATTAATTCCCCTATATCTTGGCACTGATACTAACAGATTGTGGTGTTCTGATTCAGGATTTATCTGCCAATGAGGAAAAAGCATCAAGAACGCCCATTTCCTAACCTCCATGCCCACCAAATTCAATCAGGAGAAACCAGCAAGTCCCTGCCACAAACGCCATTCCTTTGCGCCCCCCCCTCCCCCGGCAACTGTCTGAGGCTGAACCAGACTGTTCGCAACCTTGGTGTTGTATTTGACTGAGATGAGCTTCCGACCACACATCCGCTCTATCACTAAGACCGCCTCCTTCCACCTCTGTAACATCGCCTGCCTCAGCTCATTGGCTACTTAAATCCTCATCCATGCCTTTGTTACCTCTAGACTTGACTATTCCAATGCACTCCTGGTCGGACTTGCATCTTCCACCCTCCATAAACTTAAGCTCATCCAAAACTCGGCTGCCCGTGTCCTAACTCACACTAAGTCCCGTTCACCCATCACCCTTGTGCTCGCTGACCTACATTGGCTCCTGGTTGAGCAACGCCTCAATTTTAAAATTCTCATCCTTGTTTTCAAATCCCTCCATGGCCTTGCCCCTCCCTATCTCTGTAACCTCCTCCAACCCTCCAACCCTCAGAGATATCTGCACTCCTCCAATTCTGGCCTCTTGCGCATCCCCAATTTTAATCGCTCCACCATTGGTGGCCATGCCTCCTGCTGCCGAGGACCTAAACTCTGGAATTCCCTCCTTAAACCTCTCCGCCTCTCTACCTCTTTTTCCTCCTTTAAGATGCTCCTTTAAACCTACCTAGAATCATAGAATAGTACAGCACAGAAGGAGGCCATTCGGCCCATCGAGTCTGCGCTGGCTCTTTTGAAGAGCAATCCCGTTAGTCCCGCGCCCCCACTCATTCCCCACACCTCGAAAAAAAATTCTCCTTCAAGTATTTATCCAGTTCCCTTTTGAAGGCTACCATTGAATCTGTATCCACCACCCTATCAGGCAGTGCATTCCAAATCCTAACCACTTATTGCATAAAAAAGCTTTTCCTCATGTTGCTCTGGTTCTTTTGTCAAGCATCTTAAATCTGTGCCCTCTCGTTATTGACCCTTCAGCCATTGGAAACAGTCTCTTTATTTACTCTATCAAAACCGTTCATGATTTTAAACACCTCTATCAAATCTCCTCTTAGCCTTTTCTGTTCCAAGGAGAACAAGCCCAGCTTCTCCAGTCTATCCATGTAACTGTAATAATCTCATCCCTGGAATCATTCTCATAAATCTCTTCTGTACCCTCTCCAAAACCTTCACGTTCTTCCTAAAGTGTGGTGCCTAGAATTGGACACAATGCTTAAGCTGGGGACGAACTATTGTTTTATATAGGTTTAGCATAACTTCCTGGCATTTGTACTCTATGCCTCTATTTATAAAGCCCTATTTATAAAATTTTGTTTAATAACACTCCTGTGAAGCACCTTGGGACGTTTTACTATGCTAAAGGCGCTATATAAATGCAAGTTGTTAATTTTTTGTCTTTGGTGGTGTGTCAAAAACAGGCGTTTCTGAGCTTTTTTCTCCACAGGCCATATAGTGTGGAAGATAACATATGAAGGGTCATCGACCTGAAACGTTAACTCTGTTTCTCTCTCCACAGATGCTGCCTGACCTGCTGAGTATTTCCAGCATTTTCTGTTTTTATTTATGTAGTTTAAACCCCTGTGCCCATCAATTCTCATACATCTTGGCATGGATATTAACAGGTCGTGGCATTCTGATTTAGGATTTATCTGCCAATGAGGAAACAGCATCAAGAACGCCCGTTTCCTAACCTCGATACCCACCAAATTCAATCAGGAGAAACCAGCGAGTGACAAATATAAGTGTAAATAGGTCTATGGCCCATAGTTTGGCTGCCTCTGTTCTAAAGTGTATGTTGTCCATCACTACACATGATGTACCTTTTCAATCCTATTTCCTACGGTGTTCAACCCACGATATTTGTGAGCTTCTATGCAATGTACCCAATTCTTGCTCCACTAAATGAGTGAGTAGAAGTGGTTAGTACATCCTGAGCCAAATAGGTAGGTGCTTTTGATACTTGCTTGTGGATGCATGAATGTCTTATCATGATGTGCTTGCTTGGTTCACAGGTGCCTCTGCTTTTGGAGGTGTAATGGAAAGCCATTGTTGCAGTTCTTTGTACTGGCACAAAGCTACCTTGACTGAAGATTCACTTGGCTGTGGTTGCACATCATTTCCCCTGTGAGCTTTTGGAATCCTTTTCAATGGCTATCTCCCATCACTCCTCAATGAACTCTATTCCACATGCTACAGCATCACCACTGCAATAGCCAGGTAATCTGTTTGCTCATATGTAGCAGCATAAAGACAACCTATTATCCACAGTGGCGATGACATTGTGACACTTGTGCTCTTCATAGCCTTACTGCACATAACTGCACACTCCTGAAAAAAAGAGATATTATGAGTCCTTACATATCCTGATTATACACAGGAAGGCAGCTTCACCCTGTTAACTTATTTATAACGTCCACTGACTTTTGCGACCTCAAGTCATAGAACCTCTTCCTTATTTTGTCCATGTTTTTGTACCTTGATATTTTCTAAGATTACTTTCTATGCAACAATCTTATCATCTTTGCTTGGTCTCCTTTCCCTTTGTATGAACAGCCGCCCTTGTTTTGAAAATCCATTGTCCAGCAACATTTGACGATGGACTGGTTGGGCCGAATGGCCTGTTTCTGTGCCGTGTATCCTATGTCACTTTAGCGAAGCGTGCTAACTATCCGTAATACATAGCTATTGCTTTCCTGAGGCCACAGTTGTATTAAAGATTGCCATAATATTGCCATAAAATTAGTCAAGCAGCTCACCAGCTGCTTCCGATGTGTGAAAAGGCTTGTCTTTGTAGCTGTGTCCCAATCGGATGCTTAATGCCCTGTGGATTTGTTGTGTTTACACCTCGCATCAGGAAACCCGTGCAGGCAACGCGCACTCATAAATATGCATTAAAAACACCTGAAAATGTACTTCAGTAAAGAAAAGTAGCTGGAAGAGGAAAATATGCCTATTTTTCAGGACTCAGTAGATCAAGGTTTTTTCCCCCTGTTCTTTTCTGTGAACAGTTCTTCTTGTTCAACGCCAGCTGGTGAACTCCAATGGTTGATTTACATGGGTGACTGTCAACTTGGCAAAAGACATGATTCTTTATCTGAGCAAGTTTACTTCCAACGAAGACATGTTGTGATTTCATGCAGAAATCCTCCTGCTGTTAAGCTGTTACTGATGTTGATCGCTATTTTCTATTGAACTCTGGATCCCCAGGCAGGCTCGCTTGCCATCAATCACATCGTTAGTTGTCTGAAATGCTCGTGATGAGTAATAACTCAAAAAGTCACGATGTAATGACTGTGTCATTTGAGAGGGTCCATTCTTGTCTAGTGAAGTCACCTGACATCAAAATGTTCTGACAAAAGGGCATCGACCTGAAATGTTAACTCTTTCTCCACAGGTGCTGCATGACTTGCTGAGTATTTCCAACGTTTTCTCTTTTTATGGCATGCACTGGTGGGTGCTGGAGATAAGGCAAACAAATGAGATCCATTTATGTATTTATATATCAAATAATAACACTTTTATCAATCAAAATCAAGTAAGCAGTTAAGGAAAAAGTAATGTAATTACTAATCATCCCATTGACAGCATATTGGCCCCTGTGTTTAATTAACCAGGTAGCATAGGCCATGTTAACCAAAATCATACACAGAGAAGCTGTGAGAGTATAGTCCAACATCCCAGTTGGCCATCAAGCCACCATCTGTTCTAGATTACATAAATAAAGATATCATCTGTGTGTAACAAGGCAAGGGTGGGGATGTGAAACAATTTACAATCTCCCAGAAAAGCCCAGTGTGTTCCCATTGTCTGGTTTAAAAACAACTAAAGAAGATATTTTCCCTGCCTGACTGGCTCTTCTGCACTGCTTTTCAAATCCTCGTATACTTTCACTGCTCCTGGGATGAATTGGGTCTGACTGGACACGAGGGGAGCATGAACTCAGGCCTAGTACTGGACCCACTCCTGTCTCTGTGGGGAGGTGAAGGTGCCACAAATAAGGTGTCTGCTGCTCGAACTCAGGCTGAACAAGTTGGAGTTTTGTACGGGGTGTTCGACTGGAAGGCCTGTATCGGGCCAACCAGAAGCCAGAGATATCTGGGGAAGGCTGGAAGGGCAGCTCCTTGACTTCCTGAAGAAACATCTGTAACAAGGCTCCTCTCCATTAAAAGAGCAGGGAGTATATTCATTTTTTCTTCTGTCGACCTTTTGGACTTGTGAAACTCTAATGAATAAGTTGTCTCCAGCAATCCAGAGTATCATGGTGGAAGCTGAAATAGCTAACCCCATAGAAAGAAGGAGCAGATTAGGAAAGATCACTGTTTGAAACAGATAGAGAAAACCCCAGGACTAAATGATTCTCAATAAAAAGAGCAAAAAAACTGCTTTATGTTTTGTAATTTATTCCTCAGTTAACTAAAATGGTGGGTCACTAGCTGCAAGGACATAACATAGGAACATAGGCAGAACATAGGAACAGGAGCAGGCCATTGAGCCCCTTGAGCCTGTTCCACCATTCAATTAGATCATGCTTGTTCTGTATATTAGCTCCATTTACCCATCTTTGCTCCATACCCCTTAATACCCTTACCTAACAAAAATCTATCAATCTCATTTTTGAAATTTTCAATTGACTTAGCCTCAACACCTTTTTGGGAGAGAGAGTTCCATATTTCCACCACCCTTTATGTGAAGAAGTGCTTCCTGACAGCATCCCTGAATGGACTGGCTCTAATTTTAAGGTTATGCCCTCTTGTTCTGGACTCCCCCACCAGAAGAAATAGTTTCTCTCTATCTAACCTATCATATTCTTTAAACATCTTAAACACCTCAATTAGTTCACCTCTTAATCTTCTATACTCCAGGGAATATAAGCCTAGTCTATGCACCCTACCCTCATAATTTAACTCTCAAAGTCCCGGTATCATTCTGGTGAATCTGCACTGCACCTCCTCCAAGGCCCATATGTCCTTCCTGAAATGCGGTGCCCAGAACTGAGCACAGTACTCCAGATGTGGTCGAACCAGAGCTTTATGCAACTGTAGCATAACTTCCACCTCTTTGTATTCCAGCCCCATTGAAATGAAGACTAACATTCCATTAGCCTTTTAAATTATTTTTTGTACCTGTCCACTAGTTTTTAGTGATTTCTGTACATGAACCCCTAAATCTCTCTGCTCCTCCATGGTTCGTAACTTCTCACCATTTAGAAAAGACTCTGATCTGTCTAATGTGCTTCCCCACATTGAACTCCATCTGCCACAGTTTTTCCCACTCACTTAATCTATCAATGCCCATCTACACTACTTACTATGCCAACTAGCTTAGTGTCATCTGCAAACTTGGACGTACGACTCTCTATTCCTTCATCTAAGTCATTGATAAATATAATGAAAAGCTGAGGCCCAGTACAGATTCCTGGGGGACACCACGAGTCACATCCTGCCAATTGGAGTACATGCCCATTATCCCTACTCTCTGGGCGCAAAATTCAGATCGGTAGCGCCCATTGTTTGGGCGCTATCGGCGCTGTTTGGGTGCCAAAATGGTGTCGGATGCACACGTGCACACTTTTGAGGCGTATCATGCTGGACGCCATATTGGTGAGGGCGTTAGCGCACCCGCAGTGAATGTCCGTCAGATGTATGCAGATCATGATGTCAATCAGCGTGCAATGCTGATTTGATGCCAGCGCTGCCATTTTGGAGCTGAACACTCCAGCCGATGCCTTCTCTTAAACTCACACAGCTTAACACGTGTTCAGCAGCAGGAAGGACCCCCCCCCACCAACGATATTTAAAGGGATAATCAAGTACTTATAGGTTATTTGCTGGTTGATTTCTTCTGGCTGTTGGTTTGATTGTACAAGTGTTTGGTAGTTTCTATAGTTGTTTCAAGTTGCAAAAGTCTGCAGGGAGTTGTGTGGTACGTGCTGAAGGACTTTTTCCTGACTTAAAGGCTTCTGCACAAACCACTTGCTAACAGACATGAGTGCACTAGTAGGAATACCATTTGGAATTCAGCATGACTTGGAGAATGAACATAAGAACATAAGAAATAGGAGCAGGAGTAGGCCATTCGGCCCTTCGAGCCTGCTCCGCCATTTAATGAGACCATGGCTGATCTTCTGCCTCAATTCCATTCACTGGCCCTATCGCCATATCCCTTGATGCCCTTACTAATCAGAAATCTATCGACTTCTGTTTTGAATATACCCAATGACTGATCTCCACAGCCCTCTGGGGTAGAGAATTCCAAAGATTCACCACCCTCTGTGTGAAGAAATTTCTTCTCATCTCAGTCCTGAATGGCCTATCCTTTATCTTGAGGCAGAGGCCCCTGGTTCTAGACTCCCCAGCTAAGGGAAACATTCTCCCAGCATCCATCCTATCAAGCCCTGTAATAATTTTATATGCTTTAATGAGATCCCCTCTCATTCTTCTAAATTCAAGAGAATACAGGCCTAGTTTACTCAATCTCTTCTCATACGACAGTCCCGCCATCCCAGGAATCAATCTCGTGAACCTTCATTGCACTCCCTCTATGGCAAGTATATCCTTCCTTAGGTAAGGAGACCAAAATTGTACACAGTACTCCAGGTGTGGTCTCACCAAGGCCCTATATAATTGGAGTAAGACTTCTTTACTCCTGTACTCAAATCCTTTTGTAATGAAGGCCAGCATACCATTTGCCTTCCTAATGGCTTGCTGCACCTGCACATTCACTTTCAGTGACTCATGTACAAGGATACCTAGGTCCCTTTGAGCATCTGCATTCCCCAATCTTTCACCATTTAGGAAATACTCTGCCTTTCTGTTTTTTCTACCAAAGTGGATAACTTCACATTTATCCACATTATATTCCAGAGGCCATGTAGAGCAGGACAAGCTGCTGGAAGAGGGAGGAAAGAAAGACTTGCATTTATATAGCGCCTTTCATGACCACCGGATATCCCAAAGCACTTTACAGCCAACAAAGTACTTTTTGAAGTGGAGTCACTGTTGTAATGTGGGAAATGCAGCAGCCAATTTGCGCACAGCAAGCTCCCACAAACAGCAATGTGATAATGACCAGATAATCTGTTTTAGTGATGTTGATTGAGAGATAAATATTGGCCAGGACACTGGGGATAACGACTTCCAGCACTTGCACCAGCAACAATGCACCTCCCCTTTAAGTAGTGCAGGCTAGCTTTAACAGGTGCTAGCCTCTCACGATTTTGGGCCCGCTGCTGATGCGTGCAGCCAATCATGTTAGTGCTAGCTGCATGCTACAATCATGTTAATCTGCTGGTAGCACGAAGTTGGCGTACTGCCTGCATCACATTGATTGGGTGCAGATTAATCAGCATCGCGATCCCCGCACCCGTTTTCAGGAGCTATCGAATTTAGCCCCCTCTGACTCCTACTTTCTAATGAATTCCCCACTCATGTCAAAAGGTCGCCTCCAGTTTCAGGCGCTTTCATTTTTGCTCACAATCTCTGGTGTGGAACCTTATCAAATGTGTTCATGAAGTCCATATAAATAACATCCCCTTATCTACCACATTAATGACTTCCTCAAAAAATTCAACTTGGTTACAAATCTCTCTCTGATCAGTTCATGTTTGTCCAAGTGCTCAGTCACTCTGTCCTTAATGATAAATTCTAATAACTTCCCATGACAGATTTTAGACTAATAGGCCTATAATTTCCTGGTTTATCTCTTCTACCCTTTTTAAAAGGGTGAAATGGATATTTCAAAATAGATATTTCAAAACCATCAGCATATGGCAGAAGTTTTTCTGTGTATGTACAAGCCATCCATGGTTGAATTCACTTGTACTAAGACGTTGCCTGTCAGCTCAAATATCCAGGGCTGTCTAAGCTGCCATGTTCATGGGCCATATAGTCGCACATCATGAAGTCTTGGAGAGTGGTGGGGGGGGCGGAGGGTGCACATATACAGCTTAAATCCATGCTCTCATTCATTTGCA
The DNA here is from genome assembly GCA_030390025.1 of Squalus acanthias. NCBI lineage: Eukaryota > Metazoa > Chordata > Chondrichthyes > Squaliformes > Squalidae > Squalus > Squalus acanthias. The sequence continues at coordinate 92,442,429 of CM059431.1, forward strand.
TATATTTCAAGTTTCTGACACTAACTTGGCATTCTGATTTCGGGTTTATCAGCAGTGAGGCTAAAAACTCCCCTTTCCAAATATCCAGCAGGTCAACCAGAAAATAAGAAATATAATTTAGGGGCAACACGGTGGCATAGTGGTTAGCACTGTTGCCTCACAGCGCCAGGGACCCGGGTTCGAATCCGGCCCCGGGTGACTGTCTGTGTGGAGTTTGCACATTCTCCCCGTGTCTGCGTGGGTTTCCTCCGGGTGCTCCAGTTTCCTCCCACAGTCCAAAGATGTGCGGGTTAGGTTGATTTGGCTATGATAAATTGACCCTTAGTGTTAGTGGGATTAAATATGTGGGGTTACGGGGATAGGATGGGATATGTGTCGGTGCAGGCTCGATGGGCCGAAATGGCCTCTATCTGCACTGTGGTGATTCTGTGATTCTGTGATCATAATCACTAATAGGATTGAGTTGCCTGGCCTTCGAGGGCTGGATTTCCATGGCTTGGGATCTGCAAGTGGAGTCTTAGATTGGACACCCTTGCAAATGAGGAATGATTATGGAATAAGACAAAAGTGCCCCTGCTGCTACTTCTGACTATTATTTGAACTCCAACCTACGCTACACAAACAGGACATGCTTCATTCTGAAGTCAGTTCTGTTGCTGAAGCCAAAAGCTGGAGCTGGGCAACAGGAATTCCCAATTGTTCTCACTCCGGATATGTAGCTCAACAATAGCAAATGAAAAACTGGTTTTGGAAAACCTGTGCTACTATCAGTGAAAAAGAACTGAGAGGAGAAAAGAACCTTTCCTGTTATCTATTAATTTTTTCAATGCAAGTACATCAGGAATAAGACTAAAGTGAAGATTACTTCAGTGCAGTAGCTCTTAACGAAACAGAACAAGAACAATAAATATTGTCCGAAATGGATATTTCAAAGCCATTGGCATGGAGAGTAGCAAGACTGTTACTCCAGCTGTAGCAGAAAATCACAGGTTGTAACATTCACTTATACAATACTTTCAACTGACAGCCATGAAATTAGCCAAATGATCCAAGACTTTTGTGATGATTTCTCTGAAATTGTGTCTTAGGAGCTACCAGTGTCCAAGTTCAGGTTGTAAGGTTCTTTGCCGGGTGCTTCACTGACTTTTATAAATCAGCAGCTCACTTCCGAAAGATCAGGAGAAACATCCACCTCCAAGAGCCATCCTGTAAAATTATTGATAGGTGCCATGGTTAAGGATACTCCTTGCAGCTGGAGAAGAACTTGGAGTGGGAAGGGGAGGATCCAGTTGTTGTGGTCCACGTAGGAACCAATGACATAGGTAGAACTAGGAATGAGGTTCTGCTGAGAGAGTTTGAGGAGCTAGGGTCAAAATATAATAATCAGGTAATAATCACTGGATTGTTACATGAGCCACGTGCAAATTGGCTTAGGGATAAGCAGATTAGAAGGTTCAATGCATGGCTCAAAGAGTGGTGTGGGAGGCAGGGGTTTTGCTTCATGGGGCACTGGCACCAGTACTGGGAAAAGAGGGAGCTGTTCCGTTGGGATGGGCTCCACTTAAACCGGGCTTAGATCAGTGTCCTGGCGAATCGAATAGCTAGGGCTTTAAACTAATGAACGGGGGGAGGATTCAAGAATGGGTGAATTCAAAAACAATAAGAGAAATATCAAGGCTGTAGAGCAGAGTAGTGATTTGGGTAAAAATAAGCAGAGTGGTCAGAAAGGGACAGAGAGCTGAAGGTAATAGGGCATTAGTGATTAAGGTGACATCAGGGAAAATAGAAAATAGTTAAAGCTAAAGGCATTATATCGGAATGCACGAAGCATCAGCAAAAAAATTGATGAATTAATAGCACAGATAGAAATGAAAGGGTTTGATCTAATAGCCATTATGGAGACGTGGTTGCAGAGTGACCAAGATTGGGAACTAAATATTCCAGAATACTTGACTTTTAGAATCACTTTGGGTGGAGCTAAGAAACAACATGGGGCAGAAAACATTGGTGGGAGTAGTTTATAGGCCTCCTAAAAGTAGTTGTAATGTTGGGCACAGTATAAATCAGGAAATTAGAGGTGCATGTAACAAGAGTAATAAAGTAATCATGGGGGACTTTAATTTTCATAGAGACTGGGCAAACCAAATTTGCGGAGGAGGAGTTCATGGAATGCATTCAAGATAGTTTTCTAGATCAGTATGTTGAACCAACTAGGGAACAGGCTATTTTAGATTTAGTATTGTGCAATAAGACAGGGTAATTCATAACCTTGTAGTAAAGGAGCCTCTGGGGAAGAGTGACCATAAGATGATAGAATTTTATATTGAGTTTGAGAGTGATTTAGTTAAGTACGAAGCTAGGGTCTTAAATCTGAACAAAGCAAACTATGTAGGTATGAGGGGCAAGTTGGCTAAGGTAGATTGGGAAACTACATTAAAAGATATGATGGTACATAAGCAATGGCAAACATTTAAAGAAATAATTTGTGGCAACACGGTGGCATAGTGGTTAGCACTGTTGCCTCACAGCGCCAGGGACCCGGGTTCGAATCCAGCCCCGGGTGACTGTCTGTGTGGAGTTTGCACATTCTCCCCGTGTCTGCGTGGGTTTCCTCCGGGTGCTCCGGTTTCCTCCCACAGTCCAAAGATGTGCGGGTTAGGTTGATTTGGCTATGATAAATTGACCCTTAGTGTTAGGGGGATTAAATATGTGGGGTTACGGGGATAGGGTGGGATATGTGTCGGTGCAGGCTCGATGGGCCGAAATGGCCTCTATCTGCACTGTGGGGATTCTGTGATTCTGTGAATTCATAATTCGCAACGAATATACATTCCCTGAAGGACTAAAAACCCCATGGGAAAATTGGTCCAACTGTGGCTAACAAGAGAAGTTAAAGATAATATTAGATTAAAGGAAGATGTTTATAATGTTGCAAGAAAGAGTTGTAAGCCTGAGGATTGGGAGGATTTTAGAATTCAGCAAAGGATGACGAAGAAATGAATAAAGAGAGAGAAAAGAGAATATGAGAGTAAACTAGCAAGAGACATAAAAACAGATTGTAAAAGCTTCTATAGGTATGTAAAAAGGAAGAGATTAGTGAAAGTAAATGTGGGTCCCTTACAGGCAGAGATAGGAGAAATTATAATGGGGAATAAGGAAATAGCAGAGACATTAAACAAATACTTTGTACCTGTCTGCGGAAGAAGACACAAAAAACATTCCAGAAATAGTGCGGAACCAAGGGTCTAGTGAAAATGAGGAACTTAAAGAAATAGTACTGGAGAAATTAATGGGACTAAAAGCTGACAAACCCCCTGAACCTGATGACCTACATCCTAGGGTTTTAAAATAGGTGGCTGCAGAGATAGTGGATGCATTGGTTTTGATCTTCCAGAATTCCCTAGATTCTAAAATGATCCCTGCGGTTTGGAAGATAGTAAATGTAACCCTGCTATTCAAGAAAGGAGGGAGAGAGACCAGTTAGCCTGACATCAGTAGTAAGGAAAATGCTAGAATCTATTATTAGTGATCATAATATAATTGGGCAGAGTCAACATGGATTTATGAAAGGGAATTTGTGTTTGACAAATCTGTTAGAGCTTTTTGAGGTTGTAACTCATAGGATAGATAAAGGGGAACCAGTGGATTTGTGTATTTGAATTTTCAGAAAGCATTCGATAAGGTGCCACATAAGAGGTTATTACACAAAATTAGGGCTCATGGGATTGGGGTAATATATTAGCATGAATTCAAGATTGGCTAACGGACAGAAAACAGAGAGTAGGAATAAATGGGTCATTTTTGGGTTGGCAGGCTGCAAGGATCAGTGCTTGGGCCTCAGCTATTTACAATCTATATTAATGACTTAGATGAGGGGACTGAGTGTAATGTATCCAAGTTTGTTGATGGTACAAAGCAAGGTGGGAAACTAAGTTGTGAGGAGGATGCAAAGAGGCTGCAAAGGGATGTAGACATGTTAAGTGAGTGGGCAAGAACAAGGCAGATGAAATATAATGTGGACAAATGTGAAGTTATCCATTTTGGTAGCAAAAATTGAAAAGCAGAATTTTTTTTAAATGGTGAGAGATTGGGAAATGTTGGTATTCAGAGGGATGTGGGTGTCCTTGTACACGATTCACAGAAAGTTAACATGCAAGCAGTTAGGGAAGCAAATGGCCTTTATTACAAAAGGATTGGAGTATAAGAGTAAAGGGGGGAAAAATTCAGTATCACCCCGTTTGGGGCGCAATTATCGGCCAGGCACAAAGATTAGCGCCTGGCGCTAATTATTGCCTCTGACTGCAAACTTGACTTTTATCGCCCCTGGAGGTGATTGGAGCGCTAAATCAGGCGCTACACATCTGTCTTAAGGCGCAAAGGCCGAGGAGCGAGGCGCTAACTCAGAGCGCTGGCGAAGCTCATTTGATGTCAGTCAGCAATGGAACACACACACAATGGCCCCGGCCAGTTCTTAAAGGGGAGGGCTGATCTTGCTTTCCATCCACATCCTGCTCATTGCAGCCTTGAATCTCGGCCTGGAGAGACCTGTACATCAAATCTGCTGGAAAGAACAATGGAGAGACCCAGGGAAAGAGCTCAGAGTGCAGCCCCCACAGTCTCTTCTAAATCGATACAAGGAAGGGCAAATCAAAATGAACCTGCAAAGTGCTGCTCAGTACCCAAAACTCCTTCACACAGCGTTGAATCTCTCCAGAAGTCTCTCTCTCTCTCTCTCTCTGAATGCGTGGTTCAAAAATGTCGCCAACAAAAAAAGGCAGGAAGCTGTCGCCTTTAAATAGCGCTCCCCCAGTCCCTTCCTGACTGCAAAACGCTCCCCTCAACCTGTCGTTGCTAGCAGCAGGCGGTAAGGCAGGGGGCGTCACTCAATATCCGCTCCGGGGCGCTACCGGGGCGTTGCGCACTCGACTGACGTAACGATCTGCCGGCACAGGAGATTGTGGCGGTACTGTTTAGCGCCGCTGCAAAATGTCCAGTTAATTTCACGAGTGGCGCAAACATCGCCGCACCCGGGCGCTAGTTGCTTTGCGCCCCATTAGCACCCTCTTAAGGCGCTAACAGGAGGCGCAACCAACTGAATTTTTCCCCCAAGAAGTCTTACTGCAATTATATAGGGCCTTGGTGAGACCACACCTGGAGTATTGTAAACAGTTTTGCTCTCCTCACCTAAGGAAGGATAGAAACATAGAAACATAGAAGATAGGAGCAGGAGTAGGCCATTCGGCCCATCTAGCCTGCTCCGCCATTCAATGCGATCATGGCTGATCATCCAAATTCAGAACCCTGTCCCTGCTTTCTCCCCATATCCCTTGATCCCTTTAGTTTTAAGAAATATATCCAACTCCTTCTTGAATATATTTAATGAATTGGCCTCTACTGCCTTCTGTGGTAGAGAATTCCACAAGTTCACCACCCTCTGGGTGAAGAAATTTCTCCTCATTTCCATCCTAAATGGCTTACCCCTTATCCTTGGACTGTGACCCCTGGTTCTGGACTCCCCGACCATCGGAACATCCTTCCTGCATCTAGTCTGTCCAGTCCTGTCAGAATTTTATAAGTTTCAATGAGATCCCCTCTCATTCTTCTAAACTCCAGCGAGTATAAGCCCAATTGACCCAATCTCTCCTCATACATCATTCCTGCCATCCCAGGTATCAGCCTTGTGAATCTTCGCTGAACTCCTTCCATGGCAAGAACCTCCTTCCTCAGATAAGGCGACCAAAACTGCACACAATACTCAAGATGTGGTCTCACCAGGGCCCTGTACAACTGCAACAAGACATCCTTGTTCCTGTACTCGCACCCTTTCGCTACGAAGGCCAACATACCATTTGCCTTCTTAACCGCCTGCTGCACCTGCATGCTTACCTTCAGCGACTGGTGCACAAGGACACCCAGGTCTCGTTGCACTTCCCCTTCTCCCAATCTATTGCCATTCAGATAATAATCTGCCTTCCTGTTTTTGACACCAAAGTGGATAACCTCGCATTTATCCACGTTATATTGCATCTGCCATGCTTCTGCCCAATCACCCAACCTGTCCAATATACTTGCCTTAGAGGGAGTGCAACAAACGTTCACCAGACTGATTCCAGGGATGGGAGGATTGTCCTATGAGGAGAAATTGAGCAGACTTGGCCTATATTCCCTAGAGTTTAGAAGAATTAGATGTGATCTCATTGAAACATATAAAATTCTTAAGGGGCTTGACAGGGTAAATGCTGGGAGGATGTTTCCCCCGGCTGGGGAGTCTAGAACTTGGGGGTCACAGTCTCAGAATAAGGGGTCGGCCATTTAGGACTGAGATGAGGAGAAATTTCTAATGTATTTGAAAGTGTGGACAAACCACCTGCTGCTCAGAAGTGTAAAATGTAATGCTTGGCAGCAGGACTCTGCATAAATGCACATGCACAGAGTTCTTTCCTGGGCAGAGAATTTGAATCAGGGTGCCAGGCAGTATAAACAAGGTACTATCTGGCGAGCATTAAGATACGTATTCACAATATGAAGGCATCATTGACCCTGAAAAATTGTTTGATAAGATATTCTCTAAAATTTGTAATCAGGTGACAGTATACCTCTGGAGCTGGGTGCTGATCTGATTCTGTGGGAGAGATATGAGATCCCTGGGAAATGTCACTTTGCTGCAAAGGTACCTTGCATACATGCAACATCAAGCACAACTAACACAATACACAGCTTTCCTGGGTTCTTTGCCTCCCTAAAAGTGTCAGACTTAGTGGTAGCAAACTTGCATCTCAGTTAGAAGGTTGTGGGTTCAAGTCCCACTTCAGGCACTTGAGCACATAATCTAGGCTGACACAGCAGTGTCGTACTGAGGGAGTGATGCATTATAGAACATAGAACAGTACAGCACAGTACAGGCCCTTCGGCCCTCGATGTTGTGCCGAGCATTGTCTGAGACCAAGATCAAGCTATCACACTCCCTATCACTCTGGTGTGCTCCATGTGCTTATCCAATAACCGCTTGAAAGTTCCTAAAGTGTCCGACTCCACTATCACAGCAGGCAGTCCATTCCACACCCCAACCACTCTCTGAGTAAAGAATCTACCTCGGACATCCCTTCTATATCTCCCCCCATGCACCTTATAGTTATGCCCCCTTGTAACAGCTGCCTCTACCCGAGGAAATAGTCTCTGAACATCCACTCTATCTATCCCCCTCATCATCTTATAAACCTCTATTAAGTCGCCTCTCATCCTCCTCCGCTCTAAAGAGAAAAGCCCCAACTCCCTCAATCTTTCCTCATAAGACCTCCCCCCCAAACCAGGCAGCATCCTGGAAAATCTCCTTTGCACTCTTTCCAATGCTTCCACGTCCTTCCTATAGTGAGGTGACCAGAACGGCACACAATATTCCAAATGTGGTCTCACCAAGGTCCTGTACAGTTGCAGCATAACCTCACGGTTCTTAAACTCAAACCCTCTGTTAATAAACGCCAACACACCATAGGCCTTCTTTACTGCTCTATCCACTTGAGTGGCAACCTTCAGAGATCTGTGGATATGAACCCCCAGATCCCTCTGCTCCTCCACGTTCCTCAGAACCCTGCCGTTGACCCTGTAATCCTTATTCAAATTTGCCCTACCAAAATGAATCACCTCGCACTTATCAGGGTTAAATTCCATCTGCCATTTTTCGGCCCAGCTCTGCATCCTATCAATGTCTCTTTGCAGCCTACAACTGCCCTCCACCTCATCCACTACTCCACCAATCTTGGTGTCATCAGCAAATTTACTGATCCACCCTTCAGTCCCCTCCTCCAAGTCATTGATAAAAATCACAAACAGCAGAGGACCCAGCACCGACCCCTGTGGCACACCGCTGGTAACTGGTCTCCAGTCCGAAAATGTTCCATCCACCACCACCCTCTGCCTTCTATGAGATAGCCAGTTACTTATCCAATCGGCCAAATTTCCCTCTATCCCACAACTCCTTACTTTCTTCATGAGACGACCATGGGGAACCTTATCAAACGCCTTACTAAAATCCATGTATACGACATCAACTGCTCTACCTTCATGTACACACTTAGTTACCTCCTCAAAGAATTCAATCAAATTTGTTAGGCAAGACTTACCCTTCACGAATCCGTGTTGACTATCCCTGATTAAGTTGCCCCTTTCCAAATGGTCATAAATCCTATCCCTCAGGACCTTTTCCATTATCTTACCAACCACCGAAGTAAGACTAACCGGCCTATAATTACCAGGGTCATTCCTATTTCCTTTCTTGGAGAGGAACAACATTCGCCACTCTCCAGTCCTCTGGCACCATCCCCGTGGACAGTGAGGACCCAAAGATCAAAGCCAGAGGCTCTGCAATCTCCTCCCTTGCCTCCCAAAGAATCCTAGGATATATCCCATCTGGCCCAGGGGACTTATCGACCCTCAGGTTCTTCAAAATTGCTAAAACATCTTCCCTCAGAACATCTACCACCTCCAGCCTATCCACCTTTATCACACTCTCATCCTCAAGAACATGGCCCCTCTCCTTGGTGAACACTGACGAAAAGTATTCATTCATCACCTCTCCTATCTCTTCTGACTCCATGCACAAGTTCCCACTACTGTCCTTGACCGGCCCTACCCTCACCCTGGTCATTCTTTTATTTCTCACATAAGAGTAAAAAGCCTTGGGGTTTTTCTTGATCCGACCCACCAAGGACTTCTCATGCCCCCTCCTAGCTCTCCTAAGCTCTTTTTTTAGCTCATTCCTTGCTACCTTGTACCCCTCAATCGACCCAACTGAACCTTGTTTTCTCATCCTTACATACGCTTCCTTTTTCCTCTTGACTAGACATTCAACCTCTTTTGTGAACCATGGTTCTCTCACTCGGCCATTTCCTCCCTGCCTGACAGGGACATACCTATCAAGGACACGCAGTAATTGCTCCATGAAAAAGCTCCACTTTTCGTTTGTGCCTTTCCCTGATAGTTTCTGTTCCCATCTTATACTCCCTAATTCTTGCCTAATCGCATCATAATTACCCCTCCCCCAATTATAAACCCTGCCCTGCCGTATGGCCCTATCCCTCTCCATTGCAATAGTGAAAGTTACCGAATTGTGGTCACTATCTCCAAAGTGCTCTCCCACATACAAATCAAACACTTGGCCCGGTTCATTACCCAGTACCAAATCCAACGTGGCCCCACCTCTTGTCGGCCTATCCACATATTGTGTCAGGAAACCCTCCTGCACACACTGTGCAAAAACTATCCCATCCGAACTGTTTGACCTATAAAGGTTCCAATCAATATTTGGAAAGTTGAAGTCACCCATGACAACTACTCTGTGACCTCCACACCTATTCATAATCTGCTTTGCAATTTCTTCCTCCACATCTTTATTACTATTTGGGGGCCTGTAGAAAACTCCTAACAACGTGACCGCTCCTTTCCTATTTCTAACTTCAGCCCATATTACCTCAGACGGCAGATCCCCCTCGAACTGCCTTTCTGCCGCTGTTAAACTATCCTTGATTAACAATGCTACTCCTCCACCTTTCTTACCAACTTCCCTACTCTTACTGAAACATCTATACCCCGGAACTTCCAACAACCATTCCTGTCCCTGTTCTAACCATGTCTCCATAATGGCCACCACATCGTAGTCCCAAGTACCAATCCACGCTCCAAGTTCTCCTACCTTATTCCGGATGCTCCTTGCATTGAAGTAGACACACTTCAAGCCATCTTCCTGTCTGCCGGTACATTCCTGCGACCTTGATACCCTCCTCAGTACCTCCCTACACTCACCACTGGCTCGTGGACTACAGCCCTTTTTCCCATCCCCCTGACAAATTAGTTTAAACCCCCCCGAAGAGCAGTAGCAAATTTCCCTCCCAGGATATTGGTGCCCCTCTGGTTCAGGTGCAAACCGTCCTGTTTGTACAGGTCCCACCTTCCCCAGAATGTGCTCCAATTATCCACATAACTGAAACCCTCCCCCCTACACCATCCCTGCAGCCACGTGTTTATCTGCAATCTCTCCCTGTTCCTCAACTCGCTAGCACGTGGCACCGGCAACAAACCAGAAATTACAACATGGTTTGTCGGAGGTGTCATCTTTTGAATGATATGTTAAACTGAGTCTGCTATCTTAGGTGGACGTAAAAGATCCCATGGCACTATTTGAAGAAGAGCAGTGGACTTCTCCCCTGTGTCCTGGCCAATATTTATCCCTCAAGCAACATCACTAATAAACAGATTATCTAGTCATTTATCTCATTGCTGTGTGCAAATTGGTTTCCACGTTTCCTTACATTATGTCAGCAACTACAGGTAAGTACTTCATTTTGGCTGTGAAACACTTTGGGACATTCTGAGGTCGCAACAGCTGTTATATAAATACAAGTTCTTTCTTTCTAAAACACCCAAGGTCCCTCTTTAAACTCCTTCGGATCTGAACTCACCTGCTATTCCATAAAGCCATTTACTGGCAGGAAAGGAGAAGTTTTTTTTTTAAAAGGGCTGTTCAGGTTTGACTTTTTTGTCTCAGTTGAAAACCAAGAAGAATTTCCAAAGGGGCATGTGCCAGAGGTGCCTTGGACTCCTGGAGAACCTTGGAGCTACAGTCAGGAGGAAGGAGCAGCATCAATGCTAGTTCTTTATGAATGGGCGGAGGCGGGGTCAGCGCCAAGGCCGCGCCTACCATTCGCAGTAGAACCTGCAGCGAGCTGGAGTCTCCGGGCTGCGAGTCAGTTGACCTTAGAAGAAATCAGACAGACGCTTAGGTCTGTGTTCAACCACAGACAGACAGGGCAAGTGAGTACCTCTGTACCGCACCTTAATATATGAGATGAAGCAGCTCTCGCTTCTTGTGATAAAGTAACTGAACACTATTATATTTGTTCAGTTCAGTCTTCCTCTGGCAGCAGGTAGAAAACTTAACCTGATGAAATGTGTGTTGTGTTTTCTCACAGAATGTCGTTTGTGACCATCCAACTGACTCTCAGCGCTCTGGTCATTTATGGTAAGATTTAAACATTATTGGACCTTCTTACTGTCGTGCTTGTTGGTCCCAATTAACTTACATTAAACCACACTCAAGCCACCCACGAGTTGAAATGTTAACTATGAGTGCGCAGGAAACTAATTCAAAGTACCAGGGCCGGCGTATTTCTCTATTCCAGGACATGTTAAAATCACCAAGGGTTAACATTTTAGGCACCGAGAGAATGCATTTTTCACGTAAATGCTACGTGAAAGCCACATTCCATACTGTAAGAAAAGTTTCATCCCAAGTTTCTTCAGGTTGTTTAATATTGTCAGCCAACTGGCGTGATTTTCTGTACATTCTTTTATTAACTGTTCTGTCAGTGTGATGTGGAAAACACACTACGCTACATCAGTCGATATTGAACATTTATATGAATTTGTATGGATAGTTATGAAATGCTTTATGAGCAGCTTTAACTACAGTTAAAATTTAATATCTGATTTTTGAATGGCGATTACCTCATAAGAGTCTGACATGTTGAATTTATGAATAGCTGAAAACCAAAAGTTTGATCAAATTCTGACCAGGTTAGCACCGAGTTATCTGATTTGGACTCTAGTTATACTGAACAATAGGACTGATAATTTGGGCAATATCTGGTCTCCAGATCTTGGAATAGCCAGCAACAATACAAACAGTATGCAATTTGTACCTGTTTAATGCCTTATCACATCCAGCAGATGTCCCAAAAGCACTTTACAACCAATGAATTACTTGTTTTTGAAGTGCACTCGCTGTTGTGTAGGCATATGCAACAACCTATTTGCACACAGTAAGGCCCTGCAAAGAGCAAATGAATAAATGACCAGATGGTGGAGAGAGGAATGTTGGCCAGGCCACCACAAAGAGTCCCTGCTCTTTGAATAGTGCTCGGGATCTTTTTCATCCCGTTGAGTAGGCAAATCAGGACTGTTGTTTTAATTTATTATGTGTGCTTCAGTTACAAATCGTGCAGTTAATTGAATTTTATGCAATTATTAATCAGTGTTAAATTTGACACAATTGTTTGTATTCCAATATATTAAAGTCCTGTCTTATACTGTCTACTTCTTTAGTTCATGTCTTTCTTGGCCTTGATAGGTTTTTAGTTACATTCCACTATAACTAGCACTTGAACCCACCTTGGCAGAGAAAACTAAGTTGCGACCATTGAGGAGCTTCTGGAACCATCTTATACCTTTGTGCCTTCTACCTTCAATATAGCACACATCATGGAGGCTTTCCTGCAGCGAGCATGCAAACTAGGGCTGTAATGTTATAGTGTTATCTCTGACCTGCGCTTGTGTCCAGTGAAGCTGCATTATCAAGGGTCAAAGGAGCTTTGTGACTTCAACGTTTAAGCCGTAACATTGGTGGCCTGAGTACGTCACTATGCAAGCTTTCTCACCTATTATTCACTTCATTTGGCTGGTGAGCACTTCACATGACGCGAGCAGCTAATTGCTGCAGCTGTTTGCTGGTTCCTGGTTACTACAAGTGAATTCTTTTGTCGCAGAAAATGGGCCAACCTCTTCCCTTTCAACATACCCCAACCAAAGGGACAGAAAAGCCGAGCTCCATGTTAAGTCATATTAAGTTGTTGGATGACAAGAGTGTCATGGAACATTGTCAGGTGGTAAAGCTAACTATTGTTAAATTCCCTGGAGTGAGAATTAGCTAATTTTACAAAGCAGGTTTCGATATGTCTTCCTGCACTGCTCCCTAAATGTGCCACAGGCAGAACAGAGCTATTTCATATGGTGGTGCATGAACAGGCAAGGTAAAAACTTGGATGTACATTGCTGAGGTAAGAGATGCACTTGTATGGTGAGATAAAGACTCATCATAGTCAAGGGAAGGTGACTACAAAGTACCTTCAAGCTGTGTAATGAGTACCGCTTTTCCATTAAAACAATGAAAAATACTTTAAGTGGTCTAATATACTGCACATCTGTAAAGATGGTACTATTCTTTTGGATAGCCAATATTTTTTTATTCATTTGAAATTAACAGTTGCACAATAAACTTGAATGGCAAACAAGGTAAAACACACAGGCCGGGATCTTACCTGAAGAGGCACGTTGGGGGCGGGACTGCTGCCTTTCGGATTCTAGTCCCGCCCCCAGCGACGTCCGACGCACAGATGCTATTTTGCGTCAATTGGCCTTGTTAAGCCCGCCCTGCGGGCTTGCCGGCCAATTAAGAGAAAGCCAGTGTCAGATGACGTCAGTTGATGATGCGTCATCTGCCGGTTTTCTTAAAGGGGCCACCACCATTTCTTTTTGACAGATGATATTTTCAGTGTTTGACAGCATTGAGGTGCTGCAAACACTGACAATCACTGTACAAGGTGAGCCCTTGCACCATGGCTCTCCAGTGACTCTCTCCTTAGGCTAAAACAGATGGCAGCTGCAGGTGAGGTTACAGAAGCGATCTGTCACTGGGAGAACCTCTCTCACAAATGAGGTGGGACTACACAAACACTTCAAAGCTTGTCACGTACAGAAAATTCTAAACACATTAAAAATGACTTTCCCGACATTTTCTTACCTCTGCAACTCATCAGTGTTCCATTAGATCCTTCACACCACTTCTGCAGCTGTCGTCTATACACAAACATTACACTAGATCCACAGCACGCCTCACTTACCCTGGCGGGGTTTCCCAATGTCGGGAAGCCTGCAGTAGAAGTGTCAAAATTGGAAAAAGCCTCTTAACTGCCTGTTAACTACCTGTTCACAAGCCATTAAGTGGCTATAATCCTCTTCCCGCCGCTAGGAGTCGGGTCCCTGCGCAAATCGGGGATCCGACTCCCGGGAAGATTGATTGGAGGCGGGTTGGAAGCGGGTTTAGGACCCGCTGCCAATCTTTTTGATTTTACCAGCAGTCCCGCCTCCAAACCCTGACCCCTGAGCAGCTGGCAAAATCGCCCCCATAGAGCCGGATTTAGCAGTCAGCGGCGAACGAACTGTGCCAGCCGTTTTACACTTGCACTTGCCCATAGACTTTCTATGGGCTTTTGCACTGGAAGTTCCTGACAGCCAACTATCCAAAAAGTGCAGCGCCCTCTACAGAGCATCTGCGATCTGTGTGAACAGGGCTAATATCTCAATCTATTAGAGTGAAGAATCGTTAATGAACAGCGCAGTCTGAACCAGAAGTGTTAGTTAGAATATGTAATTCAATGGCAAATCTGGAACAGAAAGCAAGGTACTCACCTGTGGAGACCCAACGAAAGTGCCGGTTTTGCGCATGCACTGCGTATGCGCTGGAAACCGGAACTTCCGTTCCCCTGAAGGAAGGGGTTCAGAGGTCGAACGCGTGCGCAGGAGAGGCAGCGCGCACACAGCGAACTTTGTTTTTTTTTTCAGGTTTCTCCGTGAGGGTAAGTACGGAGAAGCTGCGCGGGGAAAAAGGAGGCACAAGGCCTGCTTTTAACAAGGTAAATGGTGAATTAAGTACAATTTAAACATTTTTTTAACAGGTTTATCTTTTTTACATACTTTAAAAAAAGGTAAGTTTATTTTTAGCACCATTAAAAAGTGTAATTTTTTTCAAAAATTAAAATTTTTATTTAAAGTAGTTAATTTATGTAATTTATAGTTATTTTAAAAATGTGATTTAAAAAAAAAAAATTATTTGAAGTTTTTTAGTGAGGTTTTGGGGGGTGATCTCTATTCATAGATTTGACAGGTCTTCCTGTCAAAATCTATGAATGAAGATTCCCTGCTCCGATTGGCTCTTCATGGCCCACGTGATCCCAGGGGGCGCTTCGAACTAACTGCGCCCCTGGGATACGCAAGCACTGCGCGCCGGCAGCTGCAGGAGGCCCAGGAGCTGAATTCCACGCGGGCCCGAAGCACAACGGCAGGCGCGGTATGTAAGTACGCGCGCGATTCTTGCACCCGCGGGAAGCTGGAGAGCCGAATTTCTGGCCCAAAGAGAGGGAAAGAAAGATTGGATTAAGGGAGAGAAATAAACAAGATAGAAAAAAAGTTTAAAAAATAATTAAATTAATGTTTTTATTTTTTTAAATTACAACAATAATTAAAATCTGAAGGAATGAAACTCCACATTGGTTAAAGTTAATTTTCAGTGCCAGAAAGGTTGTTTGGCAGTAATTAAGACTTATCACGCCGCTAAAAAGGTACTTACACTGGAATGGACAAGCCCTACCTTTTTCTGGTGAGTTTAGTTCGTACATATCAGGTAAGTAGAGCAACTTCACGCTGTTCCATGTATTTCAATGGTGAGTCTCTTGGCAGTATATCGTTATTTCGCAGCTTCTGGAGGAGCAGGGCATCTCGGACAACAACTTCCTGATTTACGCATTTAGCTGCGTATGTGCGGTCACTAGAAGTTGCTGTCCGGTTTACACGTTAATAACGGTGAACGCTGTTATTTTTACTGCAAAATCCGGCCGATAATTTAGAAAGAGTAGAAATGTTATTAAACATTATTATAATTATTTCCTTTTCAGACAGAGTTTAAATTTTGGAAGCAATTGTTTCTATTAATTTTGAAACTATCATCCTAAGGAAATCTTTGACATGTGATCATCTCTTGTTTGTAAATAACTAAACCTTGTTCTGCTCAAAGCAGCAAGAGGCTGATTATAATCATCCAAGATTACAACTATAGCTTAAGTTTTGTATTATGGTTTCAGGGTTTCTAATTTCAGTAATACAAAAGCAAAATACTGCGGATGCTGGAAATCGGAAATAAAAACAGAAATGCTGGAAATACTCAACAAGTCAGGCAGCATCTGTGGAGAGAGAAACAGAGTTAACGTTTCAGGTCGATGACCCTTCGTCAGAACTGGCGAAGGGTCATTGAGCTGAAGCATTAACTCTGTTTCTCTCTCCACAGATGCTGCCTGACCTGCTGAGTATTTCCAGCATTTTCTGTTTTTATTTCTAATTTCAGTACCAACTTCATTCCCAATGGTCAATCAGCAGGCCCCATAAGAGGTCTTTGTCCCCTACAATCCAATAACAGTATCTTTTCTTATTCTCTGCCCTTGCACAGGTGCACAGATAAGGGACTAACAATTACTCCAATTGTAGCAGTCTGCTTACTGGATATGGCATAGACTTGTGCTAAGCATCCAAGTTCCATTCAAAATGGTGGATTCACGTTCTCCAAATTCCTCATTGATGGCCTCTAGACCACCAAGCTACACAAACTCCAACTCTTCAAAATCTCTGCTGCCTGCAATCTACACTATGTCCTGCTCTCCCATTACTTGCTAACTTGGCTGCCCCTGTCCCCCAACTATTGAATTCAATATCCTTGGCCTTATTTGTAGATCCCCACAATTCTTGCCTCACCCTACCTTGAACCAATTTGAACTCTTGACCAAATACACAGTCTGATCCTTATATAAATGGAACAAAATTTCAAACTCTGCTACACTTTTAATCTTAAAAGTCTTTTAAACGTAAAATATTTTAATGCATGGAAAACTGGTAGCACACATTCAGAAAATCACCTGTTACATCCATATTGATTGAAGTGAACGATTTTGAACTGAAACTGTCCTGTGGTGAAGGAGCAAAAACATTTTTACAGCTTCGTAACTTTTTAGCATTCTGGGAGCCTATCGCCTAATTCCCAGCCCTTCTGCCACATTCCTCTCAGACTTTCAGCCCCAACTTTCTGACCAGTAATTTCTCTGAAACTGATTGGCGCTGCCTTAAGAAAAGCACTCTCACTCCCTATGTCTGTCTCCTTTATCAGATCTTCCATACTGCTCCAGACCCTGTGGGCTGGATTTTGAATCTGAGGTCGGGTTGGTGTCGCGAATCACACATTCTGGCTTGTGAACCCGCCTCCATCGAGATGTGGCCAACCCACTGTATTTTCCCTTGATTGACCTTGTTGAGCCCGCCCAGTGGGCTCAGCAGGCCAATTAAGGGCCACCCGGCAACAGGTGACGTCACAGACTGACATTTCATCTGTCATGAGCTTTTGACAGATGAAATATCAGCGTTTGACAGCTCTGTGAAGCTGTCAAACACTGACAATATGATTTCTAACTTCAGTCCTTCCTCTCAGGCTGAGTTAGAAATCATTCCACCACAGAAAACAGAAGGCTGCAGTTTTTGACAGAACCACGGCTTTCCTGCTTTCTGTGCCGGTGAGATTTCTGACTCCCGAGAACTGAAGGGCTGACACCTGCAGGAGGAAGTTAAGGTAAGTAAAACTTTTTCCAACACTTAGCACTTACCTTACACACTTACCTCTGCACACATGCACCCATCACTCAACTGCCCACCGGACATATCGCCCCCTCCAACCCCTGCAGACCCACGGTCCGCCCCGATTACTTGGCATGGTTGCCACCTGTCGGGAAGCCCACATTTCTCCTTTTAAAATAGGGATTATCCAAAAAACTGCCTGTTAACTACCTGCTAACAGGCAGTTAATTGTCACTAATCCCTTCCCGCCTCGGGGAGTCGGGTCTCAGCACAGGTCGGGTACCCGCCGCCAGCGAAACTGGCTTGGAGGCGGGATGGGGTCGTGACCCCCGAATCTACAACTTTAACCCCCCCCCCCCCCTGCGCCTCCAAACCCGACTCCACGGGTCATTGAAAATCCAGCCCTGTGCTTCTGTCCTTTGTTTTCTAGCTCGATAGGAAGTCGTCTTCCTTTATTTGCATTTTATCAAACTATGTGCCAGTGGAACTATGAAGATGGGCAGGGAACGTAAAGAAATTTGACCTGACCTCTCGTGTTACTTTCCTGAACCAGGTTTACGTAGCTGCATAAAGAGTTAATTGAGCAACGTAATAAAGCCATCCCATCATTCTTTCATGCCACCTTTTATTTATTTTTATGTAGTTAAAAGATCATCCTGGTTCTTTGTGTTATCATTGACCATCTCTGTAATACAAAATCCAATGTATTTGCAGTAATGTAATTTTGAAGCAAATACCTATTGCCCAAAAATTGTTGTCCATGCTTGTTGCTGTATCTGCATTGTTAATTTATAAAACAAAATACATATTTCCTGATGGATAAAGATCAATACAAACACGAACAATATTGTTATTTAATGCCCTTTTAAATGGTGTAACCTTTGCAGGTCTTTCACCCCCTTAAGAAACCAAACTCTCGTAAACTATTTAGATGGTGCTAATCACCTACAGCCAAATCATGCTGTTTATCCACAGGATACAGCAGCTAAATTGTTCATACTTATTATGAACGATATACAGAATAGATATAAAATAACATGTACTTTTTTTGTCAGTAATTGGAATGAAATTTGTCTAGATTGAATTGTAATAAGGGAGAGGAATCATTTCTGCGGTTTAAATTAAGCTCTGCTATTTAAGGATTTCTGGTATTTTCACCAAATTCTGAGATAGCTAATGGAGTTTTACACCTCATCTAATTGAAAAGCCAAATCCTTCAGCAGGATTTTAACAACTGCGTCGAGGAGGAAAATGGCACAATGACTTGGACACCCCAAAGCTCACAATATAGTTCTTTTCAAACATTAAAATGTGGCTGGTACAGAAGCATAAGAACATAAGGAATAGGAGCAGGAGTAGGCCCTTCGAGCCTGATCCGCCATTCAATGAGATCATGGCTGACCTTCTGCCTCAACTCCATTCACCGGCCCTATCGCCATATCCCTTGATGCCCTTACTAGTCAGAAATCTATCGACTTCTGTTTTGAATATACCCAATGAGTGAGCCTCCACAGCCCTCTGGGTAGAGAATTCCAAAGATTCACCACCATCTGTGTGAAGAAATTTCTTCTAATCTCAGTCCTGAATGGCCTATCCTTTATCCTGAGGCTGTGGCCCCTGGTTCTAGATTCCCCAGCCAATGGAAACATTCTCCCAGCATCCATCCTAACAAGCCCTGTAATAATTTTGTATGCTTCAATGAGATCCCCTCTCATTCTTCTGAATTCAAGAGAATACAGGCCTAGTTTACTTAATCTCTTCTCATACAACAGTCCCGCCATCCCAGGAATCAATCTTGTGAACCTTCGTTGCACTCCCTCTATGGCAAGTATATCCTTCCTTAGGTAAGGAGACCAAAATTGTACACAGTACTCCAGGTGTGGTCTCACCAAGGCCCTATATAATTGGAGTAAGACTTCTTTACTCCTGTACTCAAATCCTCTTGTAATGAAGGCCAGCATACCATTTGCCTGCCTAATGGCTTGCTGCACCTGCACAGTCACTTTCAGTGACTCATGTACAAGGACACCTAGGTCCCTTTGAGCATCTGCATTCCCCAATCTTTCACCATTTAGGAAATACTCTGCCTTTCTGTTTTTTCTACCAAAGTGGATAACTTCACATTCATCCACATTATATTCCATCTGCCATGTTCTCGCCCACTCACTGAGCCTGTCGAGATCCCCTTGAAGCCTCTGCACATCCTCTTCACAACTGATACTGCCACCTAGCTTTGTATCATCACCAAATTTGGAAATATTACATTTAGTCCCCTCATCCAAATCATTGATATAGATTGTGAATAGCTGGGGCCCAAGCACCGATCCTTGCAGTACCCCACTAGTCACAGCCTGCTATCCTGAAAAAGACCCGTTTATCCCTACTCTTTGTTTTCTGTCTGTTAACCAATTCTCAATCGATGCTAGTATATTACCCCCAATTCCATGTGCCCTAACTTTGTTCACCAACCTCTTGTGTGGGACCTTATCGAAGGCCTTCTGAAAATCCAAATACACCACATCTACCGGTTCCCCTTTGTCTACTCCATTAGTTACATCCTCAAAGAACTCCAATAGGCTTGTCAAACAGGATTTCCCTTTCATAATTCCATGTTGACTCTGCCCAATCTTACTATTAGTTTCTAAGTGCCCAGTTATTGCATCCTTTATAATAGATTCCAGCATTTTCCCAACTACTGATGTGAGGCTAACAGGTCTGTAGTTCCCCATTTTCTCTCTCTCTCCTTTCTTAAATAGCGGGGTTACATTTGCTATCCTCCAATCTGCAGGAACCATTCCAGAATCTATAGAATTTTGGAAGATGACAACCAATGCGTCCACTATTCCAATGGCCACCTCTTTCAAAACCCTCGGATGTAGGTCATCCGGTCCTTGGGATTTATCGACTTTTACTCACATTAATTTTGCTAGTACTGTTTTTTTACTAATAATAATTTCTTTAAGTTCCTCATTCTCGTCACACCCTTGGTTTTCTCGTATTTCTGGGAGGTTTTTTGTGTCTTCCTCCGTGAAGACAGAAACAAAGTATTTATTTAATTTCTCTGCCATTTTTCTCATTCTCCATTATAAATTCTCCCGTCTCTGACTGTAAAGGACCTACATTTACCTTCACCAGTCTTTTCCTTTTCACATACATTTGGAAGCTTTTACAATCCGTTTTTATATTTTTTGCTAGTTTGTGCTCATATTCCATTTTCCCTTTCTTTATCAATTTCTTGGTCCCCCTTTGCTGATTTCTAAAAAGATCCCAATCCTCAGGCTGACCGCTTTTTCTGGCAACTTTATAAGCTTCCTCCTTTGACTTAATACTAGCTTTAATTTCTTTTGTTAGCCATGGTTGGATCAGTTTTCCTTTTGGGTTTTTATGCCCTAGAGGAATATATGTTTGTTGCAAATTATGCATTATTCCATTGTATGTCCACCTTCATACCTTTTAGTGTAGTCTCCCAATCTACCATGGCCAACTTGTCCCTCATACCCTTGTAGTTTCCTCTGTTTAGATTGAAGACCTTAGTTTCAGATTGGACAACATCACTCTCAAACTTAATGTAAAATTCAATCATATTATGGTCACTTATGCCTAAAGACCCCTTTACCACAAGATTATTGATTAGCCCTTTCTCATTACACAGTACCAGATCCAGAATAGCCTGTTCCCTGGTTGGTTCCTCCACATACTGATCCAGGAAACCATCTCACATGCATTCCAATAATTCGTCCTCCACACCATTAGTGGTAATTTGATTTGTCCAGTCAATATGTAGATTAAAGTCCCCCATGATTACCGTATTGCCCTTGTTACATGCACTTCTAATTTCTTGATTGATACTGTGCCCTACATTACCACTACTGTTTGGTGGCCTATACACAACTCCCATCAATGTTTTCCGCCCTTTGCTGTTTCTTAGCTCCACCCAAATTGATTCCAGTTCTACATCACAATCTGCCGAGCCAAGATCTTTAATCTCTACCGTACCGATCTCATCCCTTATTAACAGCGCTACGCCACCTCCTTTTCCTTTTTGACTGTCCTTCTTACCTGTTGAGTACCCTGGAACATTCAGTTCCCAGCTTTGGTTACCCTGCAACCATATCTCTGTAATGGCAATTACATCATACCCATTTACTTCTATTTGTGCCATTAATTAATCCACCTTGTTGTGAATGCTATGTGCATTTAGATAAAGTGCCTTCAACTTTGCCTGTTTAATATTTTTCTTTACTGTTGGCCTTTGTTTTTGCTCCCTACTAGTTTTGCTGACTATTTTCCTAACTTGCACTTCCAGCTTTGTTTCTCTCCTATTTAGGCCCACACTTCCCTAGGTACAAGCCCACCTGAGTTAATTCTAATGTTAAAATCTTGGCCTTGAAATTCCTGGAAGCCTACTCCTTGGCCAGATGTGCAGTGG
The DNA here is from genome assembly GCA_030390025.1 of Squalus acanthias. Lineage (NCBI taxonomy): Eukaryota > Metazoa > Chordata > Chondrichthyes > Squaliformes > Squalidae > Squalus > Squalus acanthias. The sequence continues at coordinate 92,464,078 of CM059431.1, forward strand.
GCAGGGCTTCAAGCTGCCAGCTTTGTCGAGTATTGACTCTGTCTCAAAACCCAAGGACGGGGTTATTTGCATAAAGAGGATGGACACAGACGCTCCCTGAACATCACCATGGATGATCAGGAATGTTGGCGCAGTACATTACCGCTTCATCTGTGGGGTTGGTCGAATTGTTTAGGAAGCCTCTATTAGGCTCCCAACTCCATGTTGGTGTATTACGTATATCAACTTTACCCCACAGCGTACTTGCCCCTGGCTGCAGGAAAGAGAGATTTCTGGTAAGAGACATTATGCTGCCTGTCCCACCTAACATTGGGAGAACTTCAACCTTGCACAATGAGGGCCAGTTTTGAGGACCAACATCCCGCACTTGAAGTACACCTGAAAGACATCCAATCTGAGATTGGCAGTCCCTTACAGATGTAAATGAGGGCCTGAATACCTGTTTTAGGCCCCCACTGGGACAGTGGATAGTGATGAGTGGAGCAGGAGCCAGGCCTGCTCCATTAAGGACTTTTCAGCAGTTGTTTAAAAAATGTTCTTTTTTTAAGTCATTGCTGTGGAGACAAGAGGGGTAGGAGTGCTCCCCAAACTCCACAGTACTCCCGAACGCACTGCCTTTCCTGCTCTAACCCCCACCTTCGGGCCTGCGAGCAGTGTTCCTGCTAATTTTTTTTGGGTGCGCGGCCCCTTTAACAGTGCGCGGCCCATTCAAATTATAGCGCATGCGCGTTTTTTTCCATTCAAAAGCCGGCTAGCGGCCTGCATAGGACCTCCAGACCTCTGCACAGCCTCGCAGCTTAAAAGGGAACATTGCCTGTGAGGTAAGCGACCCGATACTCATTTTCTTGAAAAGGATGAGCTGCCTGCAGAGGTGTGAGAGGTGCTGGCAGCTTGACCAAAAAATGATTTGAGGCCCAAAGTCCAATTTCGGGCTGTTTTCAGGACTCCCAGTCAAGGCACATGTTCCATGCGCGGCATCCATGTCAGGCCTGAAAACGGGCCTAAAGGAATTACATAAGAACATAAGAAGAACATAAGAAATAGGAGCAGGAGTAGGCCATTTGGCCCCTCGAGCCTGCTCCGCCATTCGGCCCCTCGAGCCTGCTTCGCCATTCAATAAGATCATGGCTGATCTGATCTTGGCCTCAACTCCACTTTCCTGCCCGCTCCCCCTAACCTTTGACTCCCCTGTTTTTCAAAAATCTGTCGATCTCCGCCTTGAATATATTCAATGACCCAGTTTCCACAGCTCTCTGGGGTAGAGAATTCCAAAGATTCACGACCCTCTGAGAGAAGAAATTCCTCCTCATCTCAGTTTTAAATGGGCGACCCCTTACTCTGAAACTATGCCCCCTAGTTCTAGATTCCCCCACGAGGGGAAACATCCTCTCAGCATCTACCCTGTCCAGCTCCCTCAGAATCTTATATGTTTCAATAAGATCACCTCTCATTCTTCTACACTCCAATGAGTATAGGCCCAACCTGCTCAACCTTTCCTCATAAGACAACCCCTTCAACTCTGGAATCAACCTAGTGAACCTTCTCTGAACTGCCTCCAATGCAAATATATTCTTAAATAAGGAAACCAAAACTGTACGCAGTACTCCAGGTGTGGTCTCACCAATGCCCTGTACAGTTGTAGCAAGACTTCCTACTTTTATACTCCATCCCCCATGCAATAAAGGCCAACATTCCATTTGCCTTCCTAATTACTTGCTGTACCTGCATGCTAACTTTTTGTGTTTCATGTATGAGGACACCCAGATCCCTCTGTACCGCAGCATTCTGTAGTCTCTCTCCATTTAAATAATATTTTGCTTTTTTATTCTTCCTACCAAAGTGGATAACCTCACATTTTCCCACATTATACCCCATCTGCCAATTTTTTTTCGCACTCACTTAACCTGTCTATATCCCTTTGCAGACACTTTGGGCTCGATTTTCCAAGCCCTGTGGAGGCGGGTTTGGAGGCGGGAGTGGTGGGAAAATTGCAGATTCGGGGGGCACGTACCCATCCCGCCCCCAACCTGCCTCCATGCCAATGTCCCAGGAGGCGGGTACCCGACCTGTGCTGGGAGCCGCCTCCCCGAGGCGGGAAGGGGATTAGTGCCAATTAACTGTTTGTTAATAGGTAGTTAACAGGCAGTTTTTTGGCTAATCCCTATTTTTAGCCCTGAAGTGTGGGCTGCCCGACGGCTCCAAACCACGCCAAGTTAGCGAGGCGGACCGTCGGTCTGCAGGGCTTGGAGGGGTCGAGATGTTCGGTGTACAGGTGAGTGATGGGTGCATGAGTACGGAGGTAAGTGTGTTTGGTGTGTGTAAAATGTTTTAATGAGTTTTACTTACCTTTACTTTCTCCTCCAGGCTTCCTCCCTTCAGTTCTCGGGAGTCCCTCAGCTCACCGGCACAGAAAGCAGAATGGTCGCTGAGCTGTCAAAAGCTTTCTGGTCTGGAAAGCTCTCTAACTAACTGAGTCTGAGTAGAAGGACTCAAGTTAGAAGACAGATTGTCAGTGTTTGACAGCTTCACAGAGCTGTCAAACGCTGATATTTCATCTGTCAAAAGCTCTTGACAGATGAAATGTCAATCGCTGACGTCACCAGTATCCAGGTGCCCCTTAATTGGCCTGCTGAGCCCGCTGGGCGGGCTTAACAAGGTCAATCAAGGGGAAGTAGAGTGGGTTGGCCACAAATCGATGGAGGCGGGACTACAACCCAAAAAGTGGGAGTCCCGCCTCCATCACGTCCCCATTAACAAAATTGAGCCCTTTGTGTACTCCTCGCAACTTGCTTTCCCACCTATCTTTGTATCGTCAGCAAATTTGGCAACAGTACACTCAGTCCCTTCATCCAAGTCATTAATATAGATTGTAAATAGTTGAGGCCCCAGTACTGATCCCTGTTTGCCAACCTGAAAATGACCCATTTATTCTGACTCTCTGTTTTCTGTCAGTTAGCCAATCCTCTATCCAATCTAATATATTACCCCCAACACCGTGAGCTCTTATCTTGTGCAGTAACCTTTTATGTGGCACCTTATCGAATGCCTTCTGGAAATCCAAATACACTACATCTACTGGTTCCCCTTTATCCACCCTGCTCTTACATCCTCAAAGAACTCTAGTAAATTTGTCAAACACGATTTCCCTTTCATAAAACCATGTTGACTCTGCTTGCTTGTATTATGATTTTCTAAATGTACTGCTACTACTTCCTTAATAATGGATTGCAGCATTTTCCCAATGACAGATGTTAGGCTAACTGGCCTATAGTTTCCTGCTTTCTCTCTCCCTCCTTTCTTGAAAAGAGGCGTTACATTTGCGGTTTTCCAATCCGCTGGGACCATTCCAGAATCCAGGTAATTTTGATAGATTACAACCAATGCATCCACTATCTCTGCAGCCACTTCTTTTAAGATCCTAGGATGCAAGCCATCAGGTCCAGGGGACTTAAGAACATAAGAACATAAGAAATAGGAGCAGGAGTAGGCCAATCGGCCCCTCGAGCCTGCTCCGCCATTCAATAAGATCATGGCTGATCTGATCCTAACCGCCAATCTACTATCTATCACAACCATCTCCTGCATCTAACAGAATTGCACACACGAAATAGGAGCAGAATCAGGCTACACGGTCCCTGGGCCCGCTCCACTACCCACAGGGCCATGACCGATCCGAACCTAGACTCATGTCCAAATTCCTGCCCGCTCCCCGTAACCCTTAATGCCCTTTACTTCTAGGAAACTGTCTATTTCTGTTTTAAATTTAATTAATGTTGTAGCTTCTACAGCTTTTTGTGGCAGCATATTCCATGGACCTACCACCCTCTGAGTGAAGTAGTTCCTCCTCATCTCAGTTTTGAAAGAGCAGCCCCTTATTCTAAGACTATGTCCCCTAGTTCTAGTCTCACCTGTCATCGGGAACATCCTCCCCGCATCCACCCGATCCAACCCCTTCACAATCTTATATGTTTCAATAAGATCGCCTCTCATTCTTCTGAACTCCAATGAGTAGAGTCCCAATCTACCCAACCTCTCCTCATATGACCACCCCCTCATCCCCGGGATTAACCGAGTGAACCTTTTTTGCACTGCCTCGAGAGCAAGGATGTCTTTCCTTAAGTAAGGACACCAAAACTGTATGCAGTATTCCAGGTGCGGTCTCACCAATACCTTGTACAACTGAAGCAATACCTCCCTATTTTTATATTCTATCCCCCTAGCAATGAAAGCCAACATTCCATTTGCCTTCTTAATCACTTGCTGCACCTGCATACTAACCTTTTGAGTTTCGTGCACCAGGACCCCCAGATCCCTTTGCACTTCAGTACTCTCCAGTTTCTTGCCATTAAGATAATAAATTGCTCTAGGATTTTTCCTGCCAAAGTGCATCACCTCACACTTTCCAGTGTTGTATTCCATCTGCCAAATCTCTGCCCACTTACTTAGCCTGTCTATGTCCCCTTGCAGGTTTTTTATGTCCTCCACACTCACTACTTTCCCTCCCATCTTTGTATCATCTGCAAATTTTGATATGTTACACTTGGTCCCTTCCTCCAAATCGTTAATATAGATTGTAAAGAGTTGGGGACCCAGCACTGACCCCTGTGGAACACCACTAGTTACTGATTGCCAGTCTGAGAATGAACCATTTATCCCAACTCTTTGCTTTCTGTTGGATAGCCAATCCTCTATCCATGCCAGAATATTACCCCCAATCCCGTGATTTTTTACCTTAAGCAATAATTTTTTGTGTGGCACCTTGTCAAATGCCTTTTGGAAGTCTAAATACACTACGTCCACTGGTTCCCCTTTATCCACTCTATATGTTACTTCCTCAAAGAACTCCAGCAAATTTGTCAAACATGACTTCCCCTTCGTAAAACCATGCTGACTTTGTCCTATTAAATTATGATTATCCAAATGTCCTGTTACTGTTTCCTTAATAATGGACTCCAAAATTTTACCTACCACAGATGTTAGGCTAACCGGTCTATAGTTACCAGCCTTCTGTCTACTGCCCTTTTTAAATAAGGGTGTTACATTAGCAGTTTTCCAGTCTGCCGGGACCTCAGCGGAATCCAGGGAGTTTTGAAAAATTATTACCAATGCATCTACAATCCCTACCGCCACTTCCTTCAAGACTCTAGGATGTAAGCCATCAGGTCCAGGTGATTTATCCGCCTTGAGTCCCATTATTTTACCGAGTACCACTTCCTTAGTGATTTTGATCGTGTTTAGCTCCTCTCCCCCTATAGCCCCCTGTTTGTCCAGTGTTGGGATATTCTTAGTGTCCTCTACTGTAAAGACTGATACAAAATATTCATTCAGTGTTTTTGCCATCTCCATATTTCCCAACATTAATTTCCCGGTCTCATCCTCTAAGGGACCAACATTTACTTTAGCCACCCTTTTTCTTTTTATATAACTATAAAAACTCTTACTATCTGTTTTTATATTTTTTGCTAATTTACTTTCATAATCTATCTTCCCTTTCTTAATCAATCTTTTTGTTATTTTTTGCTGCCTTTTAAAGTTTTCCCAATCCTCTGTCCTCCCACTAGATTTCGCTACCTTATATGCCCTTGTTTTTAGTCGAATACTATCCTTAATTTCTTTACTTAGCCACGGATGACTGTCCTTTCTTTTACACCCTTTTCTTTTCAGTGGAATATATATTTTTTGGAAGTTGTAAAATAACTCCTTGAATGTACACCACTGATCATGTGTCGTCTTACCCTTTAATCTATTTTCCCAATCCACTCTACTCAATTCCGCTCGCATACCTTCATAGTCTCCTTTATTCAAGCTTAGCACGCTTGTTTGAGATCCAACCTTCTCACCCTCTAATTGAATATGGAATTCAACCATGTTATGGTCACTCATTCCAAGGGGATCCTTTACTAGGACATTTTTAATTAATCCTGTCTCGTTACACAGGACCAGATCTAAGGTTGCTTGCCCCCTGGTCGGTTCAGTTACATACTGCTCAAGAAACCCATCCCTAATACACTCAATGAACTCATCCTCAAGGCAGCCCTGCCCCATTTGATTTGTCCAATTAATATGATAGTTAAAATCCCCCATAATTATAGATGTTCCCTTATTACATGCCTCAACTATTTCCTGATTGATACTCCGTCCAACAGAGTTGCAACTGTTCGGAGGCCTATAGACTACGCCCACTAGTGTTTTTTTCCCCTTATTATTCCTTATCTCCACCCAAACTGTTTCATTATCATGATTTTTTGACCCAATATCATTACTCTGTATTACAGTGATTCCTTCCTTTATTAACATAGCCACCCCACCTCCCCTTCCTTCCTGCCTGTCCTTCCTGATCGTTAAATAACCTGGTATGTTTAATTCCCAGGCATTGTCACCCTGCAGCCATGTTTCTGTAATGGCCACAATATCATAACCATATGTAGTTATTTGTGCCATTAACTCGTCTATTTTGTTACGAATGCTACGTGCATTCAGATAGAGAACTTTCAAATATGCTTTGTGGCACTTAGTTCCTGCTTTTTCACTTTTTACCACTTTACCTTTTACTCCACACACTCTGTCCCTTCCTGCCACGCTCTGATTAGTGATTCCCCTACTGCTACCTATGTCTATGACCCTCTCTGTTGTCATTTTTATTTTTTGCTCTCTTGAAACCTCCCCCCCACTAATTAGTTTAAAGTCCTCTCCACAGCCCTAGTTATTCGATTCGCCAGGACACTAGTCCCAGCACTGGCCAAGTGAAGTCCGTCCCAACGGAACAGCTCTCTCCTGCCCCAGTACTGGTGCCAGTGTCCCAAGAAGCAAAACCCATTTTTCCCACACCAGTCTTTGAGCCACGCATTCAACTCCCTGATTTTATTTACCCTAGCCAAATTTGCTCGTGGCTCAGGTAGTAATCCAGAGATTATTACCCTCGAGGTTCTGCTTTTTAATTTGGCCCCTAGCTGCTCAAACTCCCTCAGCAGAACCTCTTTCCTTGTCCTATCTATGTCATTGGTACCAACAGCCTTTAGTCCCATTAGTTTGCCAAGTACTTTTTCTCTAGTGATAGTGATTGTTTTAAGTTCCTCACTCCCTTTTGCCCCTTGATTATCTACTATTATTGGGATGCTTTTAGTGTCTTCTACCGTGAAGACAGAAACAAAGGGCTGGATTTTACCAGCCCTGAGGAGGCGGATTTGGAGGCGGGACTGGTGGGAAAATTGGAAAAAATGATGGCGGGTTCTGATCCCACTGTCAACCCGCCTCTGCGCAACTTTGCCAGAGGCGGGTTTGCAGAATCAGTTTTGGTCGCGCCTCCAGGCGGCGGGATAGGTCCTTAAGGCACTTAACTACCACTTAAGTACCTCTATAATCCCATTTTGAGAGGTCTTTCAAATTTTGCCACATTTCCAGCGTGCTGCACGTCTCTCCTGAAACACGCCAGCTAATCCTGTCGGGTTGACAAGTGGCTGGCTTCCTAACAGCTGCAGCTCCACCATAAAAACGGAGCTCTCAACAAGGATCAGTTGTAGGTGGCAGAACTTTGTTTTTTCAGGTCTTGGAGAACTTTTTGCAGGTCCACTGATCTTGGAAGTGGTGAAGCTGAGATCCATCTCCACTGTGACCTCCTGGGAAAACCCTCTCCCCACATTGACTGAGCGCTTCCTCAACGGAGATATCTACCAGCAGCATGGGAACCATTTATTTCCTTTCATCCTGGTCCTCAGATTCGAAGGACGAGCAGCCGCAGCAGAACCAGGCACAACAGCAGCAACAACAGGAACGCCAACCTGCTGCTCACCCACCTGATGGTGCACAGGGCAGAAGGCGCCAGTGCAGGGAAGCACGTCGCCGCAGGAGAAACCCCCAAAACAGGGTTTACAGGATGAGGATGAGCTTCCTCAACATGAATGAGCAGCAGTGCCAAAGGAGGCTGAGACTTTCGTGAGAGGCAGTCGGTGACATCTGCGCAATGCTGCACCAACACCTGGAGCCCAAAGGAGCTGGTGGACACCCCTTACCAGTAGCTGTCAAAGTCACCATCGCACTCAACTTTTTTGCTTCAGGCTCCTTTCAGGGATCATCAGCAGCATCTCCCAGTCGGCCGCACACACTTGTATCATGCAGTCTACCGCTGCCCTCTTTGCAACGGCGCACAATTACATACACTTCTCCATGGATCAAGCAAGTATAACCGCGCATGTGGTTGGCTTTGCAAATATGGCAGGCTTGCCAAGGGTACAGGGTGTCGTAGACTGCACACATGTGGCCCTTAAGGCACCCCATCACAACCTAGCTCTTTTTGTCAACCGCAAGGGCTTCCACTCCCTCAACGTGCAGCTGGTATGTAACCACAAGAAGGACATTTTGCATGTTTGCGCCAAGTACCCTGGCAGTTGCCATGACTCGTTCATCCTGTGGCAGTCTAGTGTGCCTCCGCTCTTCAGTCCTCCAAACCAACTTTGCGGATGGCTACTTGGAGACAAGGGCTATCCCCTGAAGACGTGGCTAATGGCACCGTTCAGGAGGCCATCCAGCGAAGCTGAGGAGCGCTACAACTCCAGCCGCATTTTGACCAGATCCATCATTGAGCAAATCATCGGCTTGCTGAAAATGCGATTCAGATGCCTTGACAGATCAGGTGGAGCCCTACAGTATTCAGCAGCCAGGGTCTCCAGAATCATCGTGGTCTGCTGTGCACTGCACAACATCGCACAGCATCATGGCTTGCAGCTGCCTGAGGAGCAAATAGCTCAGCGCACAGCCTCCTCAGATGAGGATGAGGAGGAGGAGGAGGAGAACGAAAACAAATACCTTGCGGATGCGCATCAACCAGCTGGAGCAACACTTGAGCACATTGCTGCCCGGGATGCAAGGGATGCACTCATCTTGGCCAGATTTGCTTAAGTTGCCCATTCAAACACATGGGCCTGGCACCTTCTTACCACACCATAGACAATGGACAAGAACCTGTGGCTTCCTATCACTCTGACCACCATCATGACAAATACAATGCACCCTGAGCCCTGAATGTGGAACTTCTAGTTCCCAAATGACAGAGTCCAGAACTTCAAAAGTTTGCCATCACTTCATTTTAATACATTGACTAAAGGATGGCATTTAACAATTAAACACAACAAAACACCCAAGTGACTACCCTTGTGGCTACTTGTGCTTTATCTTCCTCTTACACATGCTCCTACGTGGTGCTTCCCCTGTGGCTTCAGCAGATGTGGAAGCCCCTTGCTTACTCTCATGCTGCTCCTGCTTCGACACCTTTGGCGGGTGTCCTCTGGGGTTGTGAGCTTGTGAGGGCTCGCCAACAGTTTGCTCCTCCTGCGGCTGTGCAGGGGCTGAGACGCCCATCTCAGTTGGGTGAGGACTCTGGTGGGGCTCTGACCGAGAGCTCCACAGTGGCATGGTCGTGTAAGCGCTTGGAGAGGAGCCCCCACTTCCTTGTTCTCTGCCACCAACATCCCTCTCATGGGTCAGCCCCACTTCAGAGCTAGCAAGTGGCTTGACAGCAACTTGCTGCACATCAGGGGGGCCATGAGGACCCTTTTCTGCACTGGCAGTCCTACTCCAGAGGACTTCCATGAAGGTCTAGTTTCTCTGATCAATAGCTGTCCATCGCTCCTCCAGGGATGTCAGTCTATTCTGAACATTCACCATGTTTTCCACACTCTGGCGACTTAACTACTCCATGGCCGTAGCCATCCTCTCCTCTACCGTAGCCATCAGTTCCAGAGAGGTAGCCATCCTTATCATGGAGGTAGCCATCCTTTCCACGTAGGTTGCCATCCTTTCCGTGGTGATGTGTTCATGCGCCATTGCCTCCACAAAGGTTCTGCTCATGTTAGAGTTGGACTCCTCCATCTGCTCCACACTCGCAGTGACCCTGGAGACAAAACCTGCCAGAGACTCCTGCACCTCTTCCTGGAGTTCCAGCACCACTCTCTTTCTGGATGGACCCAGAGACACAGGGTCCACATGCAGCTGAGCAGAGCTGGGAGTGCCCTGTGGCCTCCGACGAGGACTCTCCACTGCTGTCCCTGTCTCTACCATCTGCTGATGCTCACTTGTGAGCTGTGATACACCAGGTGACAACACTACTCTATGTCCGAAGGTCCCACCGAGGTGTGAGCATCTGCGCTGGTGCCGGGTGCGCATAATTCTGCTGACGCTGCGCCCTCAGAGGTTGCAGGTTCCACTGAAGAGTCTTCCGGCTCAGTCTCTTCCTCCTGGACTGTGGGGAGGGGGGCTGTCGATGGCCCTGTAGGGGAGCAAAGGCATGAGTTAGACATGTGATATAAATGTAGCATGCACATGGAATAGTGCAGATGATCATAAGTCAATTTGTTTGAGCATCAGAAGCCATATCAGTCACCCATGCAATGTCAATGAGATGCAAAACTATTCTGTCACCAGCTTGCTCTGATGTGCCTGTCTGTCCGTCCCCCACTTCCACATCCTCCTTGGCGCAAGCGATCTCTAGGGCGTCTCCTCTGCGCTGGTAAGATTGGCTATTGAGGCTGGCCCTCCTCCGGTCTTCGCCTTCTCCCTCTTATTGTGGGCTCTCTTTTCCTGCAGTGAGGGACACAAGTGGAGTTTGAGTGAGAATGATGAAGTGAGCATAGATAATCCATAGCGTAGATGCTTAGAAGGACATAGATGGAGTGAGGTCCAAAAAGTAAGGGCCCTCCCTGTGTGTTGTTAGTTGTTGTCATAGCATAACATTGATAGGGAATGTGAGGGCAGCATAGTCGAATAGTTAAGTGATTGTGCACATAGAGAGAGAGGGAATGGTTAAGGGTGCAAGGGATGGAAGGGTAAAGTGGGATGTGTAGAAGTAGGTTGACAATGCAGAGTGATGGTGCTGAGAGGAAAAGGGGAGCAGAATGAGGGTAAAGGTGATGGTCTACTCACTTTGCCTGTTCGGACAAGATCATTGAACCTCTTTCGGCACTGCAACTTGCTGCACATCGCTCTGGCTTCACCTCCTGGGCAACTTGCAGCCACACAGCTTTGGTCTGCTGAGGTGTTTTTTTCCTCCCAGAGGATGGAAAGAGCACCTCCTTTTGTGCTCTGGCTCCCTCCACCAGAGCATGGAGTGAGTCATCATTAAAGCGAGGTGAGGCCTTGGACCTTGAAGTCAACATTGCAATAGCTCCAAAAAATCTTTTCAACAGAAGCAAACACAAGCGTTTAGGCACAAAATTAACCAAGGCTGCTTGGAGCCCTAAAATGCAGCTGGAGAAATGACATCATCAGAGACGAGTTTCAGGCCCAAAAAATTAATTGGGCCAGGGGTTCGCAAACGCTGGGAATCAATTGCCCAATTAGGGCAAAATCGCAATTTTTCCCGCCCGACAGTGGAGGCAGGATCGGGACCCGTACCCAACCCGCCACCAATGGCAAAATCGAGCCCAAAATATTTGTTCAAAGTCTCTGCCATTTCCCTAATTCCCATTATTAATTCCCCAGTCTCATCCTCTATGGGACCAATGTTTACTTTAGCTACTCTCTTCCTTTTTATATACCTGTAGAAGCTCTTACTGTCTTTTTTTATATTTCTTGTTAGTTTACTCTCATTATCTATCTTCTCCCTCTTTATTTTTTTTTAGTCATCCTTTACTGGTTTCTAAAAATTTCCCAATCCTCTGGTCTACCACTAATCTTCGCAACATTGTATGCCTTTTCTTTCAATTTAATGCCATCCTTAACTTCCTTAGTTAGCCACGGCTGGTTCATCCTTCTCGTAGAGTCTTTCCTTCACACTGGAATATACCTTTGCTGAGAGTTATGAAATACCTCGTTAAATGTCTGTCACTGCTTTTCTACCGTCTTGCCCTTTAATCTATTTTCCCAGTCCACTTTAGCCAACTCTGTCTTCATACCTTTGTAATTGCCTTTATTTAAGTTTAAGACACTAGTTTCAGACCCAAGTTTCTCACCCTCAAACTGAATGTGAAACTCTATCATGCCATGATTAAAGGGGAGGAGCCTAGCGCTGCGCGCACTGGGGTCCTACTGGACCACCGTGGAGCGGGGTGCCAGGGAAAACAGCCCGGCACTCAAGAGGAGTGCTGGGCTGAGCGATCGCGGCCGGCACCCCGCTTAAAAAAGCGGAAGGGGGCAGGTGGCCAAAAAAAATGGCCGCCTGGCACCTGCCATTTAATTTGCACTGCCGCAGCCGCAAAACACCCTGTTGGACCTATTGTCCGGCGGTAGGTCAGGGGGCACGACCGAAGTTTGCGGTCGGGCGTGAGCAGGGCGCTGCGCACGGTGATGACGTCATTGCCGGAGGCGCAGCGCCGCGGGGCGCTACCAGCTACCGCCGCCGCTCACCTCCCGCTGAATTTCGCAGGAGGCGTTAGCGGCGCCGCTCCCAGACGCTAGAGCCTTTACGCCCTGTTAACGCCCAGGGCGCTAACGGGAGGCTCAAAGCAATACAATTTTTCCTCCTATATCTTTGTGACACATCATGTGCCTCTTTTCAGAGCAAGAGTTTCAGGAGTTGTATCCAAAATAGTATAGAAATATGTGAAAAATAAGCAGCACTAGTTACTCGAACTACAAATCTGTGCACCCACGCCTGGTAATGCTGCCCCATTTGCTGTCTCCCCAGTTAAATTGCTGGACAGATTATGCATAACATTGTAGTCAATGCATCCTCCTAGAAATGCCACATTGAGAATGTAGGAGTCATTTTCAACCATCGTGCTTCCATCTGGCGTGGGCCTTGCACATTGGGATTACATATCAGAAATTTGGGCACGTGATATGCACAAGTTTCTAAATGTTATTGAATAGTCGGAAAATTGTGCCAAAATTTCCAATATGGGCTGCTGGCAGGCGAGACTACTCATTGATGTATGAATTTGAAGAATTATTCCTTATATAGCAGAACGTTTATCAGTTTGCGATTCTCTTTTGTAAAAAAAAATTGAAAATGTTACATTTGAAAATGTGTATATGTCAACTGTTAATTGTTAAATGTTTGGCTGCTTTCCTGTTTCAACTTGTAATCTGTTTTTAGGGGTCTGGTTAAAAAAATATCTGTTGTGGTTAGTACAGTACCAGTGGTTAGTACAGTACCAGTGGTTAGTACAGTACCAGTGGTTAGTACAGTACCAGTGGTTAGTACAGTACCAGTTTGAAGATGTGGCTAAGTTATTTCTATCATTGTGGTTTTGCTGTTTGAGTGTAGCTAGAGAACTATCTGTTAATAAGACTTATTAAATCTGACACTTAGTAATATACAAATACTTGAGACCTCAACCACCTAAAAGGACAAGGGCAACAGGTGCATCGGAACACTATCACTCCAAGTTCCTCTCGCACACCATCCCAACTTGGCCATATATCGCTGTTCCTTTATCATCGCTGGGTCAAAATGCTAGAACTCCCTACCTAACTGTATTGTGGGAGTACCTTCATCACACAGACCACAGCAGTTCAAGAAGAAGGCCCACTACCACCTTCTCACGGGCATCTAGGGATGGGCAATAAATACTAGCCACGCCCACATCCCAAGAATGAATTTTTTAAAAATCCGCTAGAATGATAGGTTTTTTAGGTTTAGCCCCGAACCCGTGTGATATCAACGGTGCGCCCACAACGCCTACCAATGTAGCAGTCAGGAGGCCCAAACCATTATTAGGTTTCGGCCTCATCAACATTTTCTTGGTGAGCTGTAGGCATTAAGCAGACACTCCTCTGCCGCTCCCCTGTCTGTTCTGCAGTAAATTCAGCTGACTACTGCATACAGTGTGCTGGCAGGTAAGGCCTATTTAAGGGGGAGGGGTGTGAACGTCGGGGTGGGAGGGGGTTGGGGTGCAAGAATGGGCTGGCAGCAGCCAGAATTTGTTTGTGTTGCCCAGAGGAGCACTCCTGTTCCTCCTGGACCCACAGAAACCAAAAACCTTTGGATGAGGTCTACCGCGGTCCCTTTAAGGAGCGTCAGTTGGGCCTCTTAACACCCGGAGAATGTGGGACTGGTATGCACTGACATACTTTGCCCACTTCTCTTGAAAGTTGCAATTGGGGTCCTACAACCACTTGCCTATTTAAACAGCCTCCTGCCTGTTTTGAGCGGGCGTGCTGGGCACCCATAAGGCAGGCAAATGGGTGCACAAGGTCCGCACCAGACTTTCAACTGCTAGGCGCCTGTTTTTCAGGCGAGAAACAGGTGAGCAGCAGCGGAAAGTCTCCTGCATAAAGTGCTAATAGCATTCAATTTTCTGGGGGATGTGTACTTGCATAATTATTCACAGGTCCAAGTGCAGACTTGTACTGGTGTATGAACTCGCAACTTATTAGCTAATTTGTGCCAAGCTGAAGGGGGCAAGGGACTCAAAAATGGCTGGTAAAAATGAAGGGAGAGGAAATTTAAGGTGCAGGCATGAGTCTGTATGCACACGATGAAGATGACCAGCACCTGACCTCGTGTTTGATGGCTGTGGAAGTGGAGGTGGTATGGTATGAGGTGGTCGTGCCACTCCATAGCACCATTCCCATAGGCCTGCTTTGCCTGTAAGGAAATGGAGCCAAGCTTCAGACCGCAGCTGACCATTCCTGACAGTGGATGTACCAGCCTTACACTGCAAGAAGTGTCCTTTCAGCAGATGGCATGGCACTACATGTGACTCTGTGCTAAACCAGTATAGCCAGCTTCCCATAGTCATTGGCAGGTAGATGTGCCAGGGCCTGCAGGTATGTTTGGTGGCATCTTGGTGGGTGTGGGTAATCAAGCTATGGTGGCTGTTTATTACCCTGGCATGCCTCTTTCATGCAGTGCCAGTGAAAACAAGTGCATACTGTGATTGGGGTGCTTGCGAGGAAGCATCCAGCATCACGATTATTCAGGCATACACATATTTTAGGGGTCTTTGGGTCTATTATTCTAGTTTCCTTTGAGATAATGACCCTCTCCTTTTCTCCTTTTTCTTGAATGGTCATTATAAGGGAACAATGACCACTAAGAAAGAAAGAACTTCTATTTATATAGCACCTTTCACATCCTCAGGATGTCCCAAAGCGCTTCACAGCTAATGAATTACTTCTGAATTATAGTGGTTGAGTTTAGCAAGAATGATGTGTGCGTGGCAAAAAGAGGGTGGCACACCCAGAGGAAAGGAATGTAGCAAAGCCCAGATGATTTTAACAGCCACATTTTAATATTGCACATCTGTCTCCTGGTCGAAGCTGGCAGGAATGATGCTAGGGCCGGCGGGTGGGAGTGGAAATTGGGACGGGAGCCAGATGCCACCAGGGACCTAAGGGAATGGTCCCTGACATAAGGTAATTGGGGGGGGGTGGAGAGGGGGGGGGGGGCGCGGTGCTTGCAGAGCTGATGCCACTCGGGAGGGAGAGGAACAATCATAGCAGGAGAGGCCCACGGATTCCTTGCATGGTCTGGAGGAACACTCCTGCTTCTCCTGGCCCCTAAGGAATGCTTCAAAAAATTAAAAAACTTAACTTGCCTCTTCTGGGCACTCTACTGCCTCCCGCAAGGTTTCTCTGGGGGCCTCCTCCCGAGTTCCAGTGACAATAGCGCTGTGGTTCCGGTGATGTTATCAAGCCATGATATTTACATCTAAATTAGGCCCTCGTCTGTCTGTACCGGGAGCCTCGACCGCCTTGAAATTGGCAAAGATAAAATGCCACTAGCAAGAATGGAGAGCCCTCGGGCTGATAAGTTGACTCGCCTGATTTTAATGCTCCCACACACTATGCTCACCCAACGAATTGGGGAAGGTTAAAATAGACCCCATAGTCACTGCAGCATTTGCCTCCACAACAACTGACCGATCCCACAAACACCAATGAGATAAATAGCCAGTTAATCTGTTTTTGGTGGCATTGGTTAAGGGGTAAATGTTGGCAACGACACCAGGAGAACTCCCTGATCTTCAAAAAATGTTCATATCCGTCAGAACAGGCAGGCTTGGTTTAAATCTTGTGAAAGACAGCACCTGAAAATGCGGCACTCCCTCAGTACTGTACTAGAATCACAGAATCACAGAACAGTACAGCACAGAAGGAGGCTATTCGACCCATCAAGTCTGCGCCAGCTCTTTTGAAGAGCAATCCAGTTAGTCCCACTCCCCCGCTCTTTCCCCATATCCCTGCAATTTTTCTCCTTCAAGTATTTTATCCAATTCCCTTTGAAGGCTAATATTGAATCTGTATCCACCACCCTATCAGGCAGTGCATTCCAAATCCTAACCACTCGTTGCCTAAAAAAGTTTTGCCTCATGTCGCCTCTGGTTCTTTTGCCAATCACCTTAAATCTGTGCCCACTCGTTATCGACCCTTCAGCCACTGGAAACAGTTTACTCTATCTAAAACCTTCATGATTTTAAACACCTCTGTCAAATCTCCTCTCAGCCTTCTCTGCTCCAAGGAGAACAACCTCAGCTTCTCTAGTCTATCCACGTAACAAAGTGTAAGCTTGGATTATGTGGTTGAGTGATGGAGTGGGGCTCAAACCCGCAACCTTCTGACTCATAAGGGTGCTGCCAACTAAGACATACGAACAATGACAGACAGGTAAAGACTCTCTGGTCCATCCAGCATGTCCCATACAATTGTGATACCTTGTGTCTCACAATATATACACTCTCCACCCTACCCAAAACCATGTGATCTCCTGAAAGAGGCAAAAAAACAGATACAAACCCAAACCAAACTGGGGGGACACAAATCTGGGAAATTCCTCTCCGACCCATTTCGGTGATCAAAAATAGTCCAGGAGATCACGGAATTCCCTGAAGTACCTACCTTTTGTAAGAGGTGATTCCCGCACCCCCACAACCAGAAACAGGTCCAGCTCTCGCTTGAAGGAATTCAGCGAATCGGCGTCCACCGCACAAGACAGCAGCCTGTTCCAGAGGTCCCTATTCTGAGAAAAGAACCACCTCCTGACATCTAACCTAGATCTGGTCTTACACAAATTAAAATTGTAACCCCCCAGTCCTCCCTAACCTATTGGAACAAACTGTCAACTGGAACACAGTCTATTCCCGTCATCATCCTATAAACCTCAATCAGATCACCCCTAAGTCTATGCTTCTCTAAAATGTAGAGACCCAACTCTTTTAGCCTATCTTGATAACTAAGATGCTTTAAACTGGGAATTAGTCTAGTGGCCCTCCTCTGCACCCTTTCCAAAGCCTCACTATCACCCACCATATGAGGAGACCAAAACTGGGCACAGTATTCCAAGTGAGGCCTGACCAAGGTCTTGTACAAGGACAAAATAGTATGCCTCGTCTTATACTCAACTGTCCTACCAATGCACCCCAACATTCTATTTCCTCTAGCTATGACTTCACGGCATTGCTCATGTACCTTTAGAGATCTATGCACTAGAACGCCTTCTTTAATGCCAGGATAGTGGGGTGGGGGGTTCCGATCCCCCGGAGGGGGGGGGGGGTTCCCTGACCCCGGAGAGGGGTGGGCTGATGGTGGGGGAGATTGGGGAGGAAGCGCTCCTGCTCCTCTCGGCCCACAAGGATTTCTCCCCGAGGCTGAGGCCACCTCGTTGTAGCCACCGGGAATCCCGAGCCTCGGGATCCACGGCCGCCTGCAGTAAAACCTGTTCAGCAGGTTAAAGTAGAGGCTTCAGGCCTCATTATCATATGTAAATTGCCAACCCGCCTCTTGGCAGCGGATGGCAGGCCCCCCCATTGAGTGAAAGGTGAAAATGGGCGGGTTGGGGTCGGGGTTCACATTTTTTCAACTTTCACTTCTCCCCCCACGCTTCCAACCCACCCTTTCTTACCTCAGAAAATTCTGGGCTATGATTCTATTAAGATCCAACTGAAGCAGACAAGCATCGTCTGCAGTCCTAACACTCGCACAGATCTTCGTATCATCTGCAAATTTGCAGATCGTGTCCCCAACACCTACATCCAGATCATTAATAAAAATAGTAAAGAACAACGGTCCCAACAGCGATCCCTGCGGGACGCCACTGGTGGCGGGTCTCTAAACAGATCCAAATCCATCTATAACTACATTTTGCCTATGTCCTGCCAGCCAGTTCTCAATCTAGCTCAATATATTGGCCTAGAAATTCGATTCGGAGGCTTGCCGCGGGGGTAAGGATCGCGCGCGATATCACTTACCGCGTCTGCCGTTCTTGTTTGCCCCCGCAGGAACTTCGGGTCCTGGGCCTCTCCCTAGTGCCGGCGCGCAGTGCTTGCGTGTTCCAGGGGCGCAGTTAGTGCGATGCGACCCCTGGGATCACGTGGGCCATGGAGAGCCAATGGCAGCAGACCATCTTTCATTCATAGATTTGACAGGAGACCTGTCAAATCTGTGAATTGAAATCGGCCCCAAAAGAACAGCTAGACCTCAAATAATTTTTTTTTTAAAACCATCACATTAATAAAATAACTATAGTTAAATAAATTAACCACTTTAAACAAAAATTAAAATTTTTGAAAAAATTAAAATACTTTTTAAAAGTTATAAAAATAAACTTACCTTTCTTTAAAGTCTCTAAAAAAGATAAACCTGTTGAAAAAAATTTAAAATTATACTTAATTAACTACTAACCTTGTTCAAAAGGGGTCTTACGCCTCCTTTTTACTAGCGTAGAATGTTCAATACTTACCCTCGCGTTGAAACCTGAAAAAAAACCGAAGTGTGCTGCGTGCGCGCAGCCTCTAGTGTGCACGCGGTTCACCTAGGAACCGCCCCCTTTGCCGTACCGGAAGTGCCGGTTTCCCGCGCATGCGCTATGCATGCAGGAAACCGGCACTTCGGGAATGAATACGGGTGAGTACGCTCTGAGTACTCACCTGAGAAGAGCTGAATTTTTGGGCCAGTATCACTAATACCAGAGGCTTTAAGACAAGCTCACGCTACAGAAGTCAGTGAGGAAGGGGCGATCGATAGCTCCGAAAGCTTGTGATTTCAAATAAAACTGTTGGACTATAACCTGGTGTTGTGCGACTTCTCATTACAGAAGTCAGTGACACCAGTCAGGGAAGGTGCTGTGGCCGTACTACATTCAGGTACAATCATCATCGGCAGTGAGTGTCGTACTATATATATAGTATATGGGATAGCAGAGTGTTTTTTGAGAAGCAAATTGTGATACAAGCATGTCAGAAAATGATAAAATCCCTCTGGGTGGTGTGTGTCAATATTTTACTCATTTTTAATTTACAAAGTCAGCACTGTAAGTGTGTACACATTTACTTTGGTGGTTGGTTGATTGCATTTTTGGAGATTTAGGACTTTTTTTGAGGAAATACTGCCATCGTTGTTAGAGATGTTTTTTTCTTCTATGGATTTGTTTTATTTACTTAAGTTGTTTTAAGTATTTTGGCAGAGCAGTCAAAGAAAAGCAGAACCAAGACAGCATTGATGGTGTGAGTAAAGTCTTAGTATTCACTCGAATTGGGCTGTGTCCCCAGACTAACCGAGAGGAAAAGTCTTAGCTGGTGTTACTGCTCCTGATCATTATCCAGAGACTCCTGATGGGAAGTGTGAGTGCGTGGATGTTGGATGGACAGAGCTTTGGACTTGGCTGTCATTTCCTACCCCACAACTTGCTGACCCTCCCAGTACAAGCTGGCACATGGAGAATGCAGAGTTGGGCAAAGTGCTGAAGAGCAGCCGGAGCCTGTGGAATCTCAACCTCGCTGTAACTTCAGGAAAGGAGATGGAAAATTACTGGTTGCTGAGCTTTGGGAGGACCCATCACTTGGAAGATCTTCCACATGATGGTATGCTGGTTCAGGTGCCCTCTTAGCCAAAGAAGATGCTACCCTGAGTCTTCTGCAGAAAGTCCTATAGAGGACTCATGGGACATTTGAAAGGCAGCATCCCTAACTGCAGGGAGCAGAGTAGTTAGTTTAACATCAATGCAATGAGTGCATGGACTAGAAGGTCAACCTTCTCTGCCAATTGTATTGCCAGTCCAACAACACAATTGTACGCAAGGTAATCGCATTGTTGTGCATCCCAGTGATTCCATCCTGCATATGGGGATAGACACCCACTTCTAGTGGACTTTGGGATGACCATGTCGGTGTAAGACAGATGATACTGCTGTGTTTTTGGAGACTCTCAAGCTTGCATGGTGCAGCCTCGAGAAGTATACAGTGACAGGTAGAAGTCCTTCCTGCCTTTGGCAGCACAGTGTGAAATCAGATCTTTGGGTGTCATGTATTAACTTGAAAACTCTGGTAGTTCCTTTTTTTTAAAAAAAAAGGTTCAGCTAAATATAACCATAGAAGCCCCAAAATCTGCTGCTGGTGCAGAGTCTCATTTGACAGGAGTGGAGATCAGAAAATTAGGACAGAGGCCAGCATGCTCAGTCTCCACCATTCCCTTACCTATTTTCTCCCCTCTTGTTCCTGAAGGCACTGAATTCTTGTTGGTGTACATTCCCTCGCACTGGGCACTCTGCTACCTTGCCCAAGTGGTTATTCTTTGTGTGTGAGTTGAGATGGCACATATCAGCAAGCTATTTAACAGTGGAGGACATCGCAGCTCATTTATGTTCTCATCCGATGTCCGTACCCACCTACGGTTGGTAAACCTAGCTGATTGTTTCCTTCCCCAACCCAGGGGCATTGCATCCACTAGTCATGGGCCCAACTGCTGCTGGGCTGAGACCAGCTATCTCCGCCTAGACTGGGAATCAAAGTCCATTTCATGGTGAAGATCAGGTATTGACCTACCAAAGCTTTTCAAGTATTCTTTATAACT
The DNA here is from genome assembly GCA_030390025.1 of Squalus acanthias. Lineage (NCBI taxonomy): Eukaryota > Metazoa > Chordata > Chondrichthyes > Squaliformes > Squalidae > Squalus > Squalus acanthias. The sequence continues at coordinate 92,484,799 of CM059431.1, forward strand.
GATGTCAGCAATATTGTCTGTTTGGCAGGGATTGCAGCTGCACCATTTTTGGCTGATGAAGAAGCTCATCATTTCATCCGAAACAAACGACAAGCTGACACAATGCAAGGATACTGGGACCCAAACAGCGCAAATAATGTGTGGGGAGTCACTCAGGCAGAGCAGGTAAGACTGATAATGCACTTGCATGTTCTTCAAAAATAGGGGATGATTTTCCTTCAGTTGAATTTAAAATTATGGATTTCCTGGTTAAGTTAGAGAATCAACCCTACAGTGTGGTGGGCTTATCTCTAGTCTTATCTTCCCCGCACATAGAGGAAAATTGGGCAGGGAGGATTGCGCACCTAGAGAAGAATTTTCTCTCTGGGGTCTCCCCAGGAGACACTTTAGGTCAGGCACAACACCTGCCTATAGTCATCTTCAGTTTTGAATGAGGGAATATATAAAGAGCAATCCATGGGGGTAACCTCCATATGAGTACATTGGAAACATGACATGGTCATTCTAGCACGTTTGGGAGGAATAGGTGACTATGGTTCCCAAAAATTTCCGCCACTGGGGGCTTTTCCTTCGTTTCATGTCGGGATCTGTTGTAGACTGATTGATAGAGATTGACTGCAATGATTAGCTAACAAGTTCATTAGTTTTACCATTCGATTACCAGGATGAAGAAGGTGAACTAGATGGACCTTGGCTTTTCTTTGTCAAACAATTTCCATGTTCCTGTGCATTGCAACCTATTTTAGATTCATTTTTGGGCAGAAAATGTTGTGGTTGTAACTGTTTGGAGTGGGTTACATAGGGGGTAAATTTTATCCTAAAGAAAGGGTCGGTTTGGGTTGTGTGGGAAGTTAGTGTTAAAAATGTGAATCCCGACCACAACACGCCTCCAGCCCGCCCACTTCCAGTATTAACAGAGTAGGGACGGGGTGGGCAGCCAATCTGCTCCCAGGAGACGGGTTATCAATTTCAATATTATAATGAGGCTGGAAGCCTCTGATTTGACCACCATTTTAAATTTAACAGTGGCTGGTCGGTTTTTGCAGGCCTTGTGAAACCCGTCCACTAAAGTAAGGCGAGGACTGCTGGATCCAGAGGTAAGTGCCTTTATCCTTGCCTCCTGGATCCAGCGTCCCTACCTAACCCACCCCCCGCGATCGGAGCCCACCACCCCCCGCCCCACAATGAGGCCTCCGATTCCCCCCCGCCCCCAGGACCCAGGACTCTAATCCTCACCATGAGGCCTCCACCGCCCCCCCCCCCCCCCCCCCCCCCCCACTCCGTACTCCTTCGGCCCTCCAATGTCATCTGCCTCCCACCCCTTGCTCCCCCTTCCCTCCGCTCCCCCCCACCCGCTCGTCCTGGCCCCCCGTGCTCCTCCTGGCCCTTCGATGATACTCCAACCCCTTCCCGCCCTCCCCGCTCACCCGGCCCTTCCTTCCGGCTGCCGATCGTTCCCTAATCACCTCTGCCCTCCCTGGTCCTCTGGCCACTGATGCTCAACCGAACTCCCCTACCCCCACCCCCACCCCATGCTGCTCCCAGCCTCCGATCGTTCCTGGCCTCACCTCACCCCCCCCCCCCCTGGTGCTGCTCACGGCCCACGATCGTTTCCAAGCCCTCCCCGTGCTACCCTCAGCCCCTGATGCTCACTAACCCCCCCACCCCGTGCTGCTCCCGGCCCCCGATCGTTCCCGAGGCTCCCCCCCCACCACCCCGTGCTGCTCCCGGCCCCTGATCGTTCCCGGCCTCACCTCACCCCCGCACCCCGTGCTGCTCCCGGCCCCCGATCATTCCCGAGCCCCCCCCCCCACCCCCCCCCCCCGTGTTGCTCCCGGCTCCCGATCGTTCCTGAGGCTCCCCCACCCTGTGCTGCTCCCAGCCCCCGATCTTCAACAGCTCCCCTGCGCTGCTCCCAGTCCCAGATCGTTGGCGAGTTGGCTAAGGTAGATTGGGAAACTACATTAAAATGTATGACAGTAGACAAGCAATGGTTAGTATTTAAAGATTTAATACATAATTTACAACAAATATACATTCCTTTAAGGCACAAAAATCCCACAGGAAAAGCATTCGATTCTGTGGTTAACAAGAGAAGTTAAAGATAGTATTAGATCAAAGGAAGAGGCTTATAATGTTGCCAAAAAGAGCAGTAAGCCTGGGAATTGGGAGGATTTTAGAATTCAGCAAAGGAGGACCAAGAAATTGATAAGGAGAGGGAAAATAGAATATGAGAGTAAACTAGCGAGAGACATAAAAACAGACTAAAATGGTTCGATTTTGCCAGGCCCGAGGAGGTGGGTTTGGAGGCATGAGGTATTAAAATCGCAAAAAATGCCGGGCGGATCCGATCCCGCCTCCAGCCCGCCTCCGAGCAATTTTCCCAAAATCGGGGTTTCGCACCCCGTTTCCATCCCACCTCCAAGAGGCGGGATAGGCCCTTAAAGCCCTTAACAACCAGTTAAGTGCCTCTATAATCCCATTTTGAGAGGCCTTTCTGAATTTAACACATTTCCCCCGTGCTGCACGTCTCTTCTGGAACACGCCAGTTAATCCTGGCGGCCTCACAAGCGGATTGCTTACTAACAGCTGCAGCTCCACCATTAAAAAGGAGTTTTCAGCAATCGTCATTTGCAGGTGGCAGAACTTTGTTGTCTCAGGTCTGGGGGAACTTTTAGCAGGCCCACTCATTGTTGTGGAAGTTTGGAGCCTGAGACCCATCTCCAGTGTGACCTCCTGGGAAACCCCTCTCCCCACCTTGACTGAGCGCTTCCTCAACTGGGGCACAGACCAGAAGCATGGGAACCATTTATTTCCTTTCCTCCTGGACCTCAGATTCAGATGAAGACCAGCCGCGGCAGCAGCAGAACCCTGAGCAACAGCAGCACCAACAGCAGGAGCAACAACAGGAGCGCCAAGCTGCTGCTCACCCACCTGAAGCTGCACAGGCCAGAAGGCGCCAGCGCATGGAAGCACGTCACTACAGGAGATCCCGCCAAAACAGGCTTTACAGACAGAGGATGAGCTACCTCAACATGACTGAGCAGCAGTGCCAAAGGAGGCTCAGACTTTCGCGAGAGGTTGTGGGTGACATCTGTGCAATGCTGCAGCAAGACCTGGAGCCCAGAGGAGCGGGTGGACACCCCTTACCAGTGGCCGTCAAAGTCACCACCGCACTCAACTTTTTTGCTTCAGGCTCATTCCAGGGATCAACAGCAGACATCAGCGGTATCTCCCAGACGGCCGCACACACTTGCATCACACAGGTAACCGATGCCCTCTTTGCCATCGCGCACAATTACATCAACTTCTCCAAGGATCAAGCAAGTGTAACCGCGTGTGCGGTTGGATTTGCTAATCTGGCAGGCTTTCCAAGGGTGCAGGGCATCGTTGACTGCACACATGTGGCCCTTAAGGCACCCCATCACAATCCAGGTATTTTTGTCAACCGCAAGGGCTTCCACTCCCTCAACGTACAGCTGGTGTGTGACCACAAGAAGGAAATTTTGCATGTTTGCGCCAAGTACCCTGGCAGTTGCCATGACTCCTTCATCCTGCGCCAGTCTAGTGTGCCTCCGCTATTCAGTCCGCCAGACCAACTTTTCGGATGGCTACTTGGAGACAAGGGCTATCCCCTGAAGACGTGGTTAATGACGCAGTTGAGGAGCCCATCCAACAAAGCTGAGGAGCGCTATAACTCCAGCCACATTTCCACCAGATCCATAATCAAGTAAACCATCGGCTTGCTGAAGATGCGATTCAGATGCCTTGATAGATCAGGTGGAGCCCTGCAATACTCAGCAGCCAGGGACTCCAGAATCATCGTGGCCTGCTGTGCACTTCACAACATGGCACAGCATCGTGGCTTGCAGATGCCTGACGTACACGTGGCTCATCGCATAGCCTCCTCAGATGAGGAGGAGGAGGATGATGAGAAGGAGGAGAGCGACAATGAACAGGTTGTGGAGGCGCATCAACCAGCGGCAGCAGCACGCGAGCACATTGCTGCCCGGGATGCAAGGGACGCACTCACCTTGGCCAGATTTGCTTAGTCTGCCCAATCAAACACTTTTGCCTCGTACCTTCTTACCAGAGCATCAAAAATGGGCAAGAACCTGCAGATTCCTAACACTTTGACCACCATACTGACAATTGCAAGTCGCCCTAAGCCCTCAATGTGGAAGTCCCATTTGTGAAATGACACAGGCCACAACTTCAACAGTTTGCCATCAAATTTTTTTATCACAACAATTCACGGATGGCATTTCAAAAATAAACACAACAGAACACTTTGTGACTACTTGTGCTTTATCTTCCTCTTACGCGTGCTTCTACGTAGTGCTTCCCCGGTGGCTTCAGCAGATGTGGAGGCCCCTTGCTCACTTTCCTGCTGCTCCTGCCTCGACACCTTTGGTGGGCGTCCTCTGGGGTTGCGAGCCTGTGAGGGCTCGGCAACAGTCTGCTGCTCCTGCGGCTGTGCAGTGGTTGAGATGCCAATCTCAGTTGGGTGAGGACTCTGGTGGGGCTCTGACCGAGGGCTTTGCAGTGGCATGGTCATGTGAGCGTTTGGAGAGGAGCCCCCACTTCCTTGTTCTCTGCCACCAACATCCCTCTCATGGGTCAGCCCCACTTCAAAGCTAGCAAGTGGCTTGATAGCACCTTGCTGCACTTCAGGGGGGCCATGAGGACCCATTTCTGCACTGGAAGTCCTACTCTAGAGGACTTCCATGAAGGTCTAGTTTCTCTGCTCAATAGCTGACCATCGCTCCTCAAGAGATATCATTCTATTCTGAACAATGACCATGTTTTCAAGACCCTGGCGACTAAGCTCCTCCATGGCTGTAGCCATCCTCTCCTCTACCATAGCCATCCTCTCCTCTACCGTAGCCAGCCTTACCACAGAGGTAGCCATCCTTTCCACGGAGGTTGCCATCCTTTCCGTGGTGATGCGTTCATGCACCAACCCCTCCACAAAGGCCCTGCTCATGTTAGCCTGCGCGTGCGAGCCCCGACGGGCTCATAGTCAGTCTGCCCCAGGTCGGCACGCTGGAGTGAGGTACCAGCCGGCGTTAGATCCCGATCATGATGAGAGGCACCTGGCAAGCCCAGAGATGTGCCTGGTACAATATCATCCCCTGGTGTCCCTCTATGTTTCGGCGGGCAGGGAGCCAGATCCCGCAATGACACGGTAGATTCCCGACCGTCAGGATACCGAATATAGGCGTAGGTAGGGTTGACGTCAGTGAGCTCAACCTCATCTACCAGGGGGTCATTCTTAGACGCCCGGACATATCTTCGGAGTAGCACTGGTCCCGGTGTAGTCAGCCACGACGGGAGAGATGTCCCATAGGATGAGCGACGCTGAAATCGGAAGAACCGTTCATGAGGCGTCGTATTTGTGGCGGTCGAAAGGAGGGACCGTGTGGAGTGTAATGCGTCTGGAAGTACTGCTTCCCATTGCTGGTTGGGTAGGCCCCGAGATCTCAAAGCCAGACGTACCGCATTCCAGATGATAGCGTTAAAACGCTCGACTTGCCCCTTCCCAACCGGATGATAAGGCGTCGTTTTGCTGGCAGCAATACCCCGTTCCGAGAGATAGGCCTTGAGTTCTCCCGACATAAAAGAAGGGCCCCGATCTGAATGAACATAGGATGCCATGCCACAGAAAGCAAATACCTGTTCAAGGCAGCTGATAACCGTGGTTGTCAGCATATTGGGGCAGGGAAAGGCAAACGGAAAACGAGAATACTCATCAACCATTGTTAATAGATAAGTGTTGCGAGTCGAAGAGGGCAACGGCCCCTTAAAATCGATGCTAAGCCTTTGCATTGGCTGGGTCGCATGTATGAGTATACCACCCGAGGGGCGGAAAAACCGAGGTTTCAATTCCGCACAGACTCTGCAGTCCGAGCACATCTTCTTTACATCCCCGGTAGAGAATGGGAGATTTCGGGACCGCACGAAGTGCAGCATGCGAGTAACGCCTGGATGACACAACCCATCATGGATGTCTACGAGCGTAGAGGGTGCCATGGCGGAGCAGAATGCTCGTGTGAGGGTATCCGGAGCCACATTCTCCTTGCCAGGTCGATAGTGGATGGTGTAACCAAAAGAGGCCAATTCCAGCCGCCAAAGCTGGATTTTATTATTTTTAATTTTGGTCCGTTTTCGATTATCGAGCATGAAGGCGACCGATCGCTGGTCCGTGATTAAGGTAAAGTGCTGGCGAGCCAGGAGATGACTCCACTTCCGTACTGCCTCTATGATGGCTGTAGCTTCTTTCTCGACTGGAGGATAATGTAGCTCAGCCCCTTGAAAAGTCCTGGACAAAAATGCCACCGGACGACCTTCCTGATTCAGAGTGGCTGAGATTGCCACCTCCGAGGCATCACACTCAACCACGAAAGGAAGACTCTCATCAATGGAGTGAAGAGCCGCTTTCTCCAACTGCTTTTTCAGGAGGTTAAAGGCTGCAACAGCCGTTGTGTCTAGTGGGAATGTGCTGGCCTTCAGTAGAGGTTGGATTCGGTCCGAGAAGTTAGGAATCCATTTCGCATAGTATGCAAACAGGCCGAGGGCCCGGCGCAAGGAGGCCGGATTCTTAGGTGGCGGGAGTTCTTGGAGTGGGCGAAGCCTTTCAGGGTCAGGTTTAATGATGCCATTGCCCACACAATAGCCAAGGATGTTGATAGTTGGTTGTGACTCAATGGATTTAGCCGCATTCAAAGTCAAATTACGGTGCTGGAGTGCATCCCAAAATCGTTGGAGATTGGCGTCATGTTCCTGCTGATTGCGACCTGCGACAGTAATATTGTCCAGATAAGGAAACGTATCCTTCAAGTCTTCCTGTTTGACCAGGTCATCCATTGCTCGCTGGAAGACAGCCACTCCATTAGTGACCCCAAAGGGGAGGCGACGAAATTGATACAGCCGCCCATTGGCTTCAAAGGCTGTATACTGCTTGTCTGAGACCTTCAAGGGTACCTGATGATAGGCGCTTTTCAGATCATAAGTCGAGAACACCGTGTACTCAGCCAATTTATTAACCATATCATCGATGCGCGGCAATGGGTATGCGTCCAAGTCCGTATACTGATTGATGGTCTGTGAATAGTCAATGCACAGCCGTTTCTTGTGAGGTTGTAGGGGGTTCTTAACAATAACGACCTGGGCGCGCCATGGCGACGAACAAGGCTCGATGATATCCTCTGCTAAAAGCCGAGAAATCTCAGCCGCAATAAAAGACTGGTCTTCCTGACTGAAACGGCGTGACTTTGTTATAATCGGTTTGCATCGAGGAGGGATACTGGCAAACAGTGAGGGTTCATCCAGTGAAGCTGCTGACAAGGCACAGAACGGTAATCGAGGTCGTATATTAGAAATAGTGAGTTCAGGTTTGGATCCGCCGAACTCAATGGTAAGCTTCTTATGCTGCTTTTGAAAATCCAGCCCTAAGATAAGATCACTACATAAGTCCTTGAGCACCGAAAGCCGGGTGGAGGGATACCTGTGACCTTTAAGCATTATTTCAACTACACAGAAGCCAGAAATTCTGGTATTAAGTGATGACTGAGCCATCGCAACTGCCTGGTCCGATGGAAAAACATGTAGCTTTAACTGTGCAACAGTCTGTTCCCTAATGAAACTATCAGTGCTACCTGAGTCAATTAAGGCATCTAAAGTATGTCCCTTAATTGATGCTTTTGTAGCTGCATGGAATAGATTCTGAGGACAAGCAGCTGTAATTGGTGTCGTTGCACAAAGAGTGGCTGAAATTCTAGGTGTGTTTCTTCGAGAAAAAACCCGAGAGGAAGCACGATAGTTTTTAGTTGGAACATCCTGATAGGCCCTTACTGGGGCAGTTCGGTAGGACTTAGTTTGATAAGCCCTCGTAGAGGCTCTTGATAGGCAAACCTTTACAAAATGACCCTTTTTGTTGCAATGACTGCAAAACGCATTGCGAGCAGGGCAGAATCTCCGAGGGTGAAACTCATCCCCACAAAAAAAGCATTTCTTAGATTGCCAAGAGGCTGCCACAGTGGGGTCATCATCCTCTTCATCGGTGAAGTCATCAGATCGATCGTCAGGGATAAAGTCCTCCCTAATAGAGTTCACCTGTGGCCTCTTAAATTGCCTGACTGTAGTTAAGGCAGCAGACCGAGGTCTGGGCACTGTAAAAAGGTCTGCATTTCGTTTTGCTAGATCTAGAGAGCAAGCCAGGTCATAAGCTCTCTGCAGCTCAAGTGTCTTACTTTCCAGTAGACGCTGGCGTATAAATGGGGAGGCAAGCCCGCAGATGAACGCATCACGGATCATTTCTTCGCGGTATAGCTCAGCTGAGGCTGCCCGAAAGTTACAGTCCATACTAAGTCTGCGAAGCTCTTGGAGGAATTTATCAATGGATTCCTCCGGCCCTTGTTGGGCTGTAGCTAGTAGATGTCTAGCATAGACCTCATTCGGTGTCTTAGTATATAGTCTCTTAAGCGTCTGAATTGCCTCCTCATAACTGTCCCAGTCTTCCACATATTGAAATACATTCGGGGTGACACAGTTGATGAGTATCCGCAACTTTGAGTTATCATCAGCTTTGCAATACTCAAGAAAGTTCTCAAACGTGCGATACCAGTGTTTCCACACCTTACCGGCTGCTGGGGTGTTTGGGTCCAAGTCAAGACGCGATGGTTTAAGGATGTTTTCCATGATGGGTGATTCCCTGGATCCTTAGCTCCGAGTTCGTCCAAAAAGTTTGAGTGCGAAGTTTTTCAAAAGTTGATTAAATTGTCGTAAGAATGAGCCTTACGCGTGGTAAACTTAATGTAAGCTTTAATCAACTTAAAACGGTGCTGCATACAAAAGAGGTCTTACCCTATGCCTCTTCCAGAGCTAACTGATCAGTCCAGTATTTATCCTGGACTGATTACAGGAAGTGATGTCATACAGGAAGCTGAAAAGTGTTACCACATTAGCGATGGACTCCTCCATTCGCTCCACACTCGCAGCGACCCTGGAGACAAAACCTGCCAGAGACTGCTGCACCTCTTCCTGGAGTTCCAGCACCGCTCTTCTACTGGATGGACCCGGAGGCAGAGGGTCGACATGCAGCTGAGCCGAGCTGGCAGAGTCCTGTGCCCTCCGACTAGGACTCTCCACTGCTGTCCCTGTCTCCACCATCTGCTGATGCTCACTTGTGAGCTGTGATACACCAGGTGACAACTCTACTCTATGTCCTGAAGGTCCCACCGAGGTGTGAGTGTCTGCGCTGGTGCTGGGTGGACTGAATTCTGCTGATGCTGCGTCCTCAGAGGTTGCAGCTTCCTCTGAGGAGTCTGGGCGCTCAGGCTGTTCCTCCTGGACAGTGGGGAGGGGGGCTGTTGATAGTCCTGTGGGGGAGTAAAGGAAAGAGTTAGACATGTGAGATAAACTTTGCATGCACATTGAATTGTGCAGATGATCATAAATCAATCTGTTAGAGCATCAGAAGCCATATCAGTCACTCCTGCAATGTCAATGAGAGAGATGAAAAACTATTCTGTCACCAGCTTGCTCTGATGCGCCGGTCTGTCCGTCCCCCATTTGCGCATCCTCCTCCACTCCCACGATCTCCAGGGCCGCCTCCTCTGCAGTGGTGAGCTGGGCTACTGAGGGTGGCCGTCCTCCTGTCCTCGCCCTCTCCCTCTTATTGTGAGCTCTCTTTTCCTGCAATGAGGGACACAAGTGGCGTTTGAGTGAGAATGAAGGAGTGAGTGTAGAGAATCCATAGCATAGATGCTTAGAAGGACACAAAGATGGAGTGAGGTGCCAAGACCAAGGGCCCTCCCTGTGTGTTGTAAGTTGTTCTCATAGCATCACAGTGATGGGGAGTGTGAGGGCTGCATAGTCGAATAGTTAAGTGAATGTGAACATACAGAGAGAGGGAATGGGTAAGGGTGCAGGGATGTAAGGGTAAAGTGGGATGTGGAGCAGGAGGTTGACAAAGCAGAGTGCTGGTGATGAGAGGTGATGGGGATCAGATTGAGGGTTATGGGGATGGAATACTCACTTTTCCTGTGCGAAGAAGGTCATGAAACCTCTTTCTGCACTGCAGCCAGGTTCTGCTGCACATTGAAATCGCATTCACCTCCTGTGCCACTTGCAGCCACACAGCTTTGGTCTGTTGTGGAGGCTTTTTCCTCCCTGAGGAAGGAAAGAGCACTTCCTTATTTGCTCTTGCTCCCTCCACCAGAGCTTGGAGGGAGGCCTCATTGAATCTGGGTGCACACTTTGGTCTGGTGCTGGATATAGTTGCAGTAGGAATCCCTCAGAAGTATGTTGATAAAGTTGTAAGGCTGAAAAAGAACCAAGGCTGCTTGCAGGCCTTAAATCCAGCTGCATAGATGATGTCATTGGAGGCGAGTTTCAGTATCAAAAGACTCATTGGGCCAGGGGTTCCCACACGCTGGAAATCAATTGCCCAATTAGGGCAAAATCGCACTTTTGTCCCGCCTCACTTCGGAGGCGGGGTCCTGACACGCCGACCACCTGACATGCCCCCTGCCCGCCCCCAATGACAAAATCCAGCCCTAAGAGCTTCTATAGGTATGTAAAAAGGAAAAGATAAGCAAAAGTAAATGTGGGTCCCTTGCAGGCTGAGACAGGAGAAATTGTATTGGGGAATAAGGAAATGGCAGAGAAATTAAACAAATACGTTGTATCTGTCTTCACGGAAGAAGACGCAAAAAATCTCCCGAAAATAGTAGAGAACCAAGGGTCTAGCACAAATGAGGAACTGAAAGAAATTAGTATTAGTAAAGAAAATAGTACTGGAGAAATTAATGTGACTGAAAGCCGATAAATCCCCTGGACCTGATGGCCTACATCCTAGAGTTTTGAAAGAGGTGGCTATAGAGATAGTGGATGCATTGGTTGTCATCTTCCAAAATTCCATAGATTCTAGAACGATTCCCGAGATTGGAAGGTAGCAAATTTACCCCACTATTTAAGAAAGGAGGGGGAAAGAAAATGGGGAACTACAGACCAGTTAGCCTGACATCAGTAGTAGGGAAAATGCTAGAAACTATTATTAAGGACGTGGTAACAGGGCACTTAGAAAATAATAATAGGATTGGGCAGAGTCAACATGGATTTATGTAAGGGAAATCATGTTTGACAAATCTGTTAGAGTTTTTTGAGGTTGTAACTAGCAGAATAGATAGAGGGGAATCAGTGGATGTGGTGTATTTAGATTTTCAGAAGGTATTTGATAAGGTGCCACACAAGAGGTTATTAAACAAAATTAGGTCTCATGGGATTGGGGTTAATATACTAGCATGGATTGAGGATTGGTTAACGGACAGAAAACAGAGAGTAGGAATAAACGGGTCATTTTCGGGTTGGCAGGCTGTAACTAGTGGGGTACCACAAGGATCAGTGCTTGGGCCTTAGCTATTCACAATCTATATCAATGATTTGGATGAGGGGACCAAATGTAATATATCCAAGTTTGCTGATGTTACAAAGCTGGGTGGGAATGTAAGTTGTGAGGAGGATGCAAAGAGGCTGCAAGGGGATATAGACGGGCTAAATGATTGGGCAAGAACATGGCAAATGGAATATAATGTGGAGAAATGTGAAGTTATCCACTTTGGTAGGAAAATAGAAAAGCAGAGTATTTTGTAAATGGTGAGAGATTGGGAAATGTTGGTGTTCAGAGGGACCTGGGTGTCCTTGTATGCGAATCACTGAAAGTTAACATGCAGGTACAGCAAGCAATTAAGAAAGCAAATGGTATGTTGGCCTATATTACAAGAGGATTTGAGTATAAGAGTAAAGATGTCTAACTGCAATTATATAGGGCGCTGGTGTAAACTACACCTGGAGTATTGTGTACAGTTTTGGTCTCCTTACCTAAGGAAGGATATACTTGCCATAGAGGGAGTGCAACGAAGGTTCACCAGACTGGTTCCTGGGATGGGGGGATTGTCCAATGAGGAGAGATTGAGTAGACTAGGCCTATATTCTCTAGAGTTTAGAAGAATGAGAGGTGATCTCATTGAAACATACAAAATTCTTAGCGGGCTTGACAGAGTAGATGCAGGGAGGATGTTTCCCCTGGCTGGGGAGTCTAGAACCAGTGGTCACAGTCTCAGAATAAGGGGTCAGACATTTACGACTGAGATGAGGAAAAATGTCTTCACTCAGAGGGTGGTGAATCTTTGGGATTCTCTACCCCAGAGGGCTGTGGAGGCTCAGTCGTTGAGTATATTCAAGACAGAGAGCGATAGATTTTTGGATATTAAGGGAATCAAGGGATTTGGGGATAGTGCAGGAAAGTGGAGTTGAGGTAGAAGATCAGCCATGATCTTACTGAATGGCCTACTCCTGCTCCTATTTCTTATGTTCTTATTTTCCGTCCCCCCACCCCCCAGCTCCTCCTCATACTCTTCTGGCCGCCCTACGGCCACCATGCGATCCCTCCCTCCCTCCTCTAGTGCCACAAGCCTACCCGCCCGCAGCCAGCCAGCCTCTCAAACTGGCTGGCTGCAGGTGGGAAACAGTGGTTTCCCATGCAAATGAGGCCCTGCCATTGAATTCGGCAGGGCCTGCAGGAAACCTGTTCTCCCAGGTTTCCCGACCGCTTCAGAGCCCCACCCCTCCCAACCCACCTCCCCATTAAAATTGTTTCAAAAACGTCGATGTGTTTCACAAGAAGTTGTAAGTGAAATGCAACTTGTTAATTTGGCTGTTATAAATCTAAGGATTTATTCAGCGATCCTGCACTTCAGTTGGAGGCTTGTCAGACAGGAATGCAAGTTAGAGAATCAACCCTACAGTGTGGTGCCTTATCTCTAACCTGTGCTCCCTGCGGATCACTGAATTTTCTTTTACTTTCCACTAGGCAATGACACCGTCCCTCCTACTTTCTACCACACGTCATTATTGTGCTAAAATGGGTCAGGCACATGAGGAAATAGCAGATCTGCTAAATGCCAATAATATTGAGTTAATAATTTGGCGTACAGTATTTTGGTAAAAGTAAATATAGTTAAGTGGCTTTCAGTCTTGATAATCTTGCTGATTGAAAATACCACTCCTAATATTCCAGCAGCTCTTAGTAAGAGAAGACACAGATGGACTAATTCACTGATTTGGCACTTCCAGTCGGGAGCCATGCTTAAAAGTAGCATGAGGTGGAGATAGTGCGTCATCACCTTGTACCCCAATTCTCCAACCTGTGCTGTTGTCAAGTCAGACTCCCGGTTGGGATCGCAGAATCACAGTTCCTGCACTTTTGCTGTTCTTGGGAACTCATTTGATGGAGAAAAAAAAATCGGAATTATTTTGAGCAGCTAACTATATAAACATTTATTAAATATTGAAGAAATATGAAAATGAATTCTGGACGCTCTCAATTTTAATAGCTTTAATATATCCATCACTCATTGTCTTTGTGGACACACAAAAAATAGCTGCAAACTCAGGGGCAAGCACCAGGAATTGCATCCACACATAATGGGAAGTTCAGAGCTCCAGTTGTTGCATGTCCGACTCATTTTCCCTTCGAGTTCAATTTCCCCAGTGGGAGTGCTCTACAGTTTACTTCAGGCAATGGGGATGGAGACAGTTTTGTTCAATTGTGCAGATGACAGGTAGCACATATCCTTACCCTTAAGAGCCATTATTTCACTTGCCAGAGGTGTGAATGATGCATGTAGCCTTTCTAACCTAATCGCTCTTACTTGGAATTTTTTGTTATTTTTGGCAGATATCTGGGAATTTTGAGGAAGTGTGAATGACCCTGATGTGCAAACCACAGGCAGGTTTACCAAATGAGGTCTATCCTCCGTTTAGCCATGTACTTAAACATAGAGAATAAATAACTGAGGTTGTGGCGGGGGGTGGGTGCCATTTTGTCAATTTTCCAACATGAGAGTATATCTGAAGAACACTTACATTTGGCACAACATTAGTACATTGCTGAAAACAGAACGTCCACTGTCATGAGAAAATTTTGCAGAATACATTAAAAATTCTGATTTTAATTATTTTTAATATTTTTACATTAAAGGAGAGGTTATGTTCTACTGATTTTATTTTTTATTTGTTTATCAGGATCAGGGCGTCGCTGGCAAGGCCAGCATTTTATTGCCCATCCCTAGTTGCCCTTGAGAAACTGGTGGTGAGCCGCCGCCTTGAACCGCTGCAGTCCGTGTGGTGATGGTACCCCACAGTGCTGTTAGGTCGGGAGTTCCAGGATTTTGACCCAGCGACGATGAAGGACCGGCGATATACTTCTAAGTCAGGATGGTGTGTGACTTGGAGGGGAACTTGGAGGTGGTGGTGTTCCCATGCGCCTGCTGCCCTTGTCCTTCTAGGTGGAAGAGGTCGCGGGTTTGGGAGGTGCTGCCGAAGAAGCCTTGGCAAGTTGCTGCAGTGCATCTTGTAGATGGTACACACTACAGCAATGGTACACTGGTGGTGGAGGGAGTGAATGTTTAACGTGGTGGATGGGGTGCCAATCAAGCGGGCTGGTTTGTCCTGGATGGTGTCGAGCTTCTTGAGTGTTGTTGGAGCTGCACTCATCCAGGCAAGTGGAGAGTATTCCATCACACTCCTTACTTGTGCCTTGTAGATTGTGGAAAGGCTTTGGGGAGGTGAGACACTCGCCACAGAATACCTAGCCTCTGACCTGCTCTTGTTGCCACAGTATTTATGTGGCTGGTCCAGTTAAGTTTCTGGTTAATGGTGACCCCTAGGATGTTGATGGTGGGGGATTCGGCGATAGTAATGCCATTGAATGTCAAGGGGAGGTGGTTAGACTCTCGCTTGTTGGAGATAGTCATTGCCTGGCACTTCTGTGGCACGAATGATACCTGTCACTTATCAGCCCAAGCCTGAATGTCGTCCAGGTCTTGTTGCATGCGGGCATGGACTGCTTCATTATCTGTGGAGTTGTGAATGGCGCTGAACACTGTGCAGTCATCAGCAAACATCCCCATTTCTGACCTTATGTTGGAGGGAAGGTCATTGATGAAGCAGCTGAAGATGGTTGGGCCTAGGACACTGCCCTGAGGAACTCCTGCAGTGATGTCCTGGGGCTGTAATGATTGACCTTCAACCACCACAACCATCTTTCCCCATGTTTATGGGAGATGTACTTACTGGTGTTTTTCTGATGCCCTTAATTAGAAGCAGTCTACGAGCAGACATTTTTGGAGTAATTTCTGAGTTTGCACTACTGGTGGGGGGTGCACAAGAGGCCAGAGTCCGAGGAACAGAGTTTTGGGGGAGGGTTGTAAGGCTGGAGAATGTTAGAGATAAGAAGGGGTGAGGCCAAGTAGTGATATAATCACTGGATGAGCATTTTAAATTGGAGGCAATGGAGGATCAGGAGCCAATGTAAATCAGTGAGACAGGTGATGGGTGAGTGGGACTTGGTGCTACCTTCAATTTTCCATCAAAGGCAACCCACCTGCTATTTCCCAATATGTGCACCTGGTAGGCAAGTGGGAGTTCTTTATTTAGACTTGTTCTCCCTCCCCTAAGTAGCATAATGTACAGGGAGTGTTGCGCTGTGCCTACAACTGCCATTCATAACATTATTGCACCAGAATGTAACAATGTTACATGAGGTGACATTCCATAGAAAATGGCCCAAAATTTGCGATCGGAGGCTTCTTGCGGGCGGATGCCTCCGACCTGTAAAAAATCTACGCATTTACCTGGTGGCCCGGGAGATACGGAGGCTTGCGATCCTGGGCCTCTCCGGGTACGCGCGGGCAGAGCCCCACGTATCCCAGGGGCGCATGTGGTTCGCAAGCGCTCCTGGGATCACGTGGGCCAGCCCAACCAATAAAAGAAGGGAATTCCCATTCATACTTATGGGAGTTCCGTACGTACGGAACTCCCATAAGTATGAACGGGGATCACTTAAAAATTACATGAATACATGAAATTTTTTTTTTTAATTACATATTTAAAATTAATTAAAATGCCATTTAATTAAATATTTTAAAGGAAAATGTAATTTTTTTGGAAAAAGAATGTGTATGTTTTAATGGGGCTAAAAATAAACTTACCTTATTGGACAGGGTTTTTAATGTATAAATGAGTGATAAAATTTTATTTTTCTATTTTATAAAACTCTTATGCTGGTAAAACCAGGCCTTACGTCTGCTTTTACCAGCCATAAGAATTTCACAGGCATTCAGCGGGCGGGAGTTGGGAAAATAGCACAACTCTCCACCCGTAGAGGCCCATCTCCCGGGATGCGGATCGCAAGTTCTAGTTTTAGGCTTCGCATGCCTAAACCCAGAACTTGCACGGCCCCTACGGGCGCGTACACACCTGTAGGGGTCACAAAATACGGCCCAATGACAACTAAGAGTTACCATTAGCAGTACATGATAATATCAGAATTTATAGGGCAATAACCAGTGTGGAAAACAGACACACATTCAGTAAGTGTAAATTGCAGAGTTGCACTGCCCAACTGCCTGTTATGGAAGTAGACATTGGCCCAGAAATTTGACTCGGAGGCTTGCCGCAGGGGTAAGGATCGCGCGCGATATCACACACCGCGCCGGCCGTTGCGTTTTGGGCCCACAGGAACTTCGGGTCCTGGACCTCTCCCTAGTGCCGGCGCGCAGTGTGTGCGTGTCCCAGGGGCGCAGTTAGTGCGATGCGACCTCTGGGATCACGTGGGCCATGGAGAGCCAATGGCAGCACACCATCTTTCATTCATAGATTTGACAGGAGACCTGTCAAATCTGTAAATTGAAAGAGACCCCAAAAGAACAGCTAAACCTCAAATAAATTTAAAAAAAACCATCACATTAATAAAATAACTAGTTAAATAAATTAACCACTTTAAACAAAAATTAAAATTTTTGAAAAAATTAAATTTTTTAAAAATTTATAAAAATAAACTTACCTTTCTTTAAAGTCTCTAAAAAAGATAAACCTGTTGAAAAAAATTAAAAATTATACTTAATTAACTACTTACCTTGTTCAAAAGGGGTCTTACGCCTCCTTTTTTCTTGTGTAAAATCTTCCATACTTACCCTCGCGTTGAAACCTGAAAAAAACCCAAGTGTGCTGCGTGCGCACGCGGTTCACCTAGGAACCGCCCCCTTCGCCATACCGGAAGTGCCGGTTTCCCGCGCATGCGCAGTGCATGCAGGAAACCGGCACTTCGGGACCGAATACGGGTGAGTACGCAGCGGGTACTCTCCCGTATTCGGCCGAATTTTTGGGCCATTAATTCTAATGTGAGCTCCCACAGAGCAAGATCTATGGCATGGAGACATGCTCGATGAAAATGCCCATCAAAGAGCCAGGCACGGAAATCAGCTGCACTCCCAATTTAGTTACTTTCAAAATTAATAATAGGAAAATCTGGAGTGCCATGATTTGCACCTCCATTGAGTGGGGTTCTGTGCCGGGCACAGTCTTGCTCTTTCGACTCTAATATGTACATTGCGGAACACCATGAGAACCTGGTTCATTCTAACGGGGCAATTCCGCCTGGGGCTCCAATAAAACCCAAATGTGGGCCACCAAACTCAGCCCAGCCTGTGCACATTGTCCGGGGAAAGCAGTGACTCGCCCACAACACTGACGCCAGCAGCACCGCCGCTGCTTTAATACAAAACATGGGGGAGAATCAGCACTGCCGCCACTCCCGGGCTTAAAGCAGATGAATGTGTCGAAGCGCCGGGCTCGGCTTCGGTTTTGCTTCCCCCTCTCGCTCCCGATCTCCCTGTGTCGGGCTCTGCCCTTCCCCCAGATCTCACTCTCCGTACTTGGCAGCAGATTGCGTGGTCCGTGTTGCGGAGGATTTTTTTTATTCGTTCATAGGATGTGGGCGTCGCTGGCAAGGCCAGCATTTGTTGCCCATCCCTAATTGCCGTTGAGAAGGTGGTGGTGAGCCGCCTTCTTGAACCGCTGCAGTCCATGTGGTGAAGGTACTCCCACAATGCTGTTAGGGAGGGAGTTCCAGGATTTTGACCCAGTGACAATGAAGGATCGGCGATATATTTCCAGTCGATGCGCGACTCTCAGGTGCTGGGAGCCAGAGCCAGGCTTTAATGCAGCGAAAGTGGCAGGGCTTATTCCTCCCTCTCTCTCTCCCCTTTCCCTTATCTCCTCTCCATCCCTCTTCACTTTCCCCTTCCCCACTCCATCCCTCTCTCCTTTCCATCCCTCTCACCTCCCTCTCTCTCTCCCCTTCCCCCTCTCCCTCTCCACTCTCCCCTTCCCCCATCTCCTCTCCATCCCTCTTCACTCTCCCCTTCCCCTCTCCATCTCTCTCTCCTTTCCATCCCTCTCGCCTCCCTCTCCACTCTCCCCTTCCCCCTTCCCTCTCTCCCTTCCCCCCTTCCCTCTCTCCCTTTCCCCCCTCCCTCTCTCCTCTCCATCCCTCTCTCCTTTCCATCCTTCTCTCCTCACTCTTCACTCTCCCCTTCCCCCTCTCCCTCTCTCCTCTCCCCCTCTCCACTTACCCCTTCCCCACCCTCTCCAGTCTCCCCTTCCACAATACAGGGATTAGCGGGTGATTTTGGAGCAGGGGCGGTTAGCCCACGAAAGTACCTGTGTCCTGGAGCCGTCCATTGAGTATTTGAAGGGAGTTGGGGAAGGTAGGGAATATGGTCAGTGACGGGTGAGGGGACTGGAAATGCATCTTCTGTCGCTGCCTTACAAGTAACAAGTTTTTATAACTTGCTGAGATGAACGGATGGAGTAATGACGGCTTCTGAATAGCGCAACGAATGTTGCGGCTATGATATGGCAGGAGGGACGGTTGTGACTGAAAAGGAGTAAAGGTCACGGAATGCACTTCCTGTCCAGGAGCAAAGGCCAGCGAGGGGTCAGGGTGGGGAAAAAAATAGCAACTCATGATTTTTTACCAAATTTGTCTCATGATTTATGAAATGGTGTATTACTGGATTACTGCATTCAGTATTTGGCATCATTCATTACACTGATTAAATATCAAGGAACCCAGGGAGGAGAAGACTGCAACCAGCTTGTGTACAGTTACCAGGCAATCGAAGAGAAAGGAGCTTCCAGTCATTTTGATTATAATCAGTTCATATTTTTATACAGTAGCTTGCACCTTTCAGCTACAACATAACAAGACCAGCCCTGTTATAAATGCAGAATTATCACTTTGTTCTGTCCTAGAAATGTTTAAAGTATTTAGTGAACATTGTCAGAGGTGACAGGTGCTATAATGTGATGTTCTGTCATTTTGCCAGTAGTACTGCATTGTAATTAGCAAGCCGTGTCAAGTCCAATCATTGTCCTGTCATTTGGTTGGAGAGCAGCATGGAGAAGCTCTCCCAGGGAGCAAATCTTTAAAAATTGCAGCCACAAAGCTAGTGATTTCCCATCAATTAATTTTAATGGTTGTAAAATCACAGCTCCCTCACCTGATTTCTCAAGATATATTCCCTGGGAGGACTGCTTTCTGCTAGGTGTGCTGGATCGTGGGCTGTGCTCCTCTGATATCCTTAGATCCACTTCTTGGAAGTGTATCTGCATTGGGTTTCAGGCACTACAGAGATCAAGAGTTGAGCTTGTGTGCATATTTTGCAGCACGCATGTTCAGAACACACACACGCATACATATACCATGCACTTGCATATACAGATGTATTTTTCTACTCACAAATACAAAAATGAATATACACACACACGTGGATTGACAGGTAAAACTGGCAGTTAAGTAACAAAGCAAAATGAAAGGGTTCCCAGTGTGCTGGGGCATCAACATTTAACCACAATAGTGGTGCACAGGCACCGAGGGATTTTATGTTGAAGAAATAGACCAGCTCACAACCTGAAATTATCTTAAAGAGAAATAGATTATGAATTACATTTTGGAAGAGACTTGTAAAAGTACATGAAGTACATAAGAACATAAGAAATAAGAGCAGGAGTAGCCCATACGGCCCCTCGAGCCTGCTCCGCCATTCATAGAAACATAGACATAGAAACATAGAAAATAGGTGCAGGAGTAGACCATTCGGTCCTTCGAGCCTGCACCGCCATTCAATGCGTTCATGGCTGAACATGCTACCTCAGTACCCCATTCCTGCTTTCTCGCCATACCCCTTGATCCCCCTAGTTGTGAGTATTATATCTAACTCCCTTTTGAATATATTTAGCGAACTGGCCTCAACAACCTTCTGTGGTAGAGAATTCCACAGATTCACCACTCTCTGGGTGAAGAAGTTCCTCCTCATCTCAGTCTTAAATGGCTTCCCCTTTATCCTTAGACTGTGACCCCTGGTTTTAGTTTTCCCTAACATTGGAAACATTCTGCCCGCATCTAATTTGTCTAAACCAGTCAGGATTTTAAACGTCTCTATAAGATCCCCCCTCATTCTTCTGAACTCCAGAGGATACAAGTTCAGTTGATCCAGTCTTTCTTGATATGTCAGTCTGGCCATCCCAGGAATCAATCTAGTGAACCTTCGTTGCACTCCCTCAATAGCAAGAATGTCCTTCCTCAAGTTAGGAGACCAAAGCTGCACACAATACTCCAGGTGTGGCCTCACCAAGGCCCTGTACAACTGTAGCATCACCTCCCTACTCCTGTACTCAAATCCCCTTGCTATGAAGGCCATCATGCCATTTGCTTTCTTGACTGCCTGCTGCACTTGCCTTCCCACCTTCAGTGACTGATGTACCATGACGCCCAGGTCTCGTTGCACCTCCCCTTTCCCTAATCTGCCACCATTCAGGTAATAGTCTGCCTCCCTATTTTTACCACCAAAGTGGATAACCTCACATTTATCCACATTGTACTTCATCTGCCATACATTTGCCCATTCACCCAACCTGTCCAAGTCACTCTGTAGCCTCCTAGCAACCTCCTCATTGTTCACACTGCCTCCCAATTTAGTGTCATCCGCAAATTTGGAGATATTACAATTAATCCCTTCGTCCAAATCATTAATATATAATGTAAACAGCTGGGGCCCCAGCACCGAACCCTGCGGTACCCCGCTGGTCACTGCCTGCCATTCTGAAAAGTACCTATTTACTCCTACTCTTTGTTTCCTGTGTGCCAACCAGTTCTCAATCCACGTCAACACATTACCCCCAATCCCATGTGCTTTAACTTTGCACACCAATCTCTTGTGTGGGACCTTGTCGAAGGCCTTCTGAAAGTCCAAATACACCACATCTACTGGTTCCCCCCCTGTCCACCCTATTGGAAACATCCTCAAAAAATTCCAGAAGATTTGTCAAGCATGATTTCCCTTTCACAAATCCATGCTGACTTGGACCTATCATGTCGCCACTTTCCAAATGGTCTGTTATGACATCTTTAATAATTGATTCCATCATTTTACCCACCACCGATGTCAGGCTGACCGGTCTATAATTCCCTGCTTTCTCCCTCCCTCCTTTTTTAAAAAGAGGGGTTACATTAGCCACCCTCCACTCCTTCGGAACTGATCCAGAGTCTAAGGAATGTTGGAAAATGATCGTCAATGCATCCACTATTTCCAAGGCCACCTCCTTAAGTACTCTGGGATGCAGACCATCAGGCCATTCAATAAGATCATGGCTGATCATCGACCTCAACTGCACTTTCCCACCCGATCTCCATATCCCTTGATTCCTCTAGAGTCCAAAAATCTATCTATCTCAGCCTTGAATATACTCAAAGACTCAGCATTCACAGCCCTTTGGGGCAGAGAATTCCAAAGATTCACAACCCTCTGAGTGAAGAAATTCCTCCTCATCTCGGTCTTAAATGGCCTACCCCTTATCCTGAGACTATGCCCCCTAGTTCGAGACACTCCAGCCAGGGGAAACAACCTCTCAGCATCTACCCTGTCAATCACCTTCAGAATCTTATATGTTTCAATGAGATCACCTCTCATTCTACAGTACAACTGTGGACTACTGTATAATACAGGACAGAACTATTAGGGGTAAGTATTGGGAGGCTCCTGTCCCAGCGTGGAGTCTAACGAGTCAGGAATGTGGACCAGTGCACCGGATTAACGGCGTTCCTAATTTTCCAGTTGTCAACTTAATGAGTGATAAATTGGGAGTGCTGTGAATGGGGTGCACAGACCTCCACACCTGATTCTCTAATCAGGGCTGCCATCAAGTGAGACTCCGCACCAAAAGCGGAGTACTTGAAAATTTACACCTTGAAATCTTTAAAGAGTGTGTTTGGTATTCTGCATGTATTAATATTTATGCACAGTGCTCTTCCAGCTACTTTTATTCTATTGGGACATTGTGTGGAAGGTAAAACGATTTTGAAGATATTCGTGATCTGTTCTTCTAGCCATTTAAACTTCTTGTTGATGACATGACACCATGACAATATTTTTTGATCTTTAAACATCGTACTCATTCTTTTTTCACAAGTGTTTTTAGGGAAGCGTTAATCTTAGTCTGAAGAAGCTTGGGAGCTTTGACTGATTTCACTATCATTGTAAATACTACCACCGGCCCCAGCTGTATTGCTTAGCTCAGTAAATAGCAATCTCGTCCCTGAGTCAAAGAAATGTGGGTTCAAGCCCCACTACAGGACTTGAGCGCAAAATGTACACTGACACTTCAGTGTAGTTCTAAGGGACAGCTGCACTATCAAAGGTACTGTTTTCAGGGGAATCATTAAACCTAGTCTGTCTGTTCAGGTGGCTTAGATAGATGCAAAAGAACCCATGGCACTATTATGAAGAAGAGAAGGGACTTCTGGTGTCATTACCAATATTTTTCCATCAACCAACACTTACCAAAAACAGATTATCTGGTCATTTGGTCATTTTCTATTTGTGGGACCTTGCTGTGTGCAGATTGGCTGCCAATTTTGTCTACACAACAGTGATTGCACTTCAAAATTTAATGCATTGGTTGTAAAAGATTTGGGGACACCCTGTTATTGTGATATAGTGCTATTTCAATGCAAGTTCTTTACTTTCCTTTGGTTGTTTTGCAGAGTTTGGTTGTTTTGCAGAGATGAGGATGCTCTTAAGAAACTCTCTCAATGTTTGGCAACCGGTTTGAGGAGAATAAGTAACATAATGTCTGTTTTCACCCACATTCAGATTCCACATTGAATCTTAACCATTAGCACCATATGATGTTGCAATCATTTACATGTGTTAGCATCATTAACATACATTATATAATAATAGGCATCCAAAACTTTGCTGCCTGTATTCTAACTCGCACCGAGACCTGTTCACCCATCAACCCTGTGCTCACTGACCTACATTGGCTCCCGGTCTTACAACGTCTCAATTTTAAAATTCTCATCCTTGTTTTCAAATCCCTCCATGGCCTCGCCCCTCCCTATCTCTGCAGCCTCCTCCAGCCCTACAAGCGTCCAAGATCTCTGCGCTCCTCTGGCCTCTTGTGCATCCCCGATTTTAATCGCTCCATCATTAAGAACATAAGCGATAGGAACAGCAGTAGGCCATACGGCCCATCGAGCCCACTCCGCCATTCAATAAGATCATGGCTGAACTTCTAATTCAACTCCACTTTCCCACCTTGTCCCCATATCCCTTGATTCCCTTAGTGCCCAAAAATCTATTGATCTCAGTCTTGAATATATTCAACAACTGGGCATCCACAGCCCTCTGGGGTAGAGAATTCCAAAGATTCACAACCCTCTGAGAAAAGAAGTTTCTCCTCATCTCAGTCCTAAATGGCTGACCCCTTATCCTAAGACTGTGACCCCTAGTTCTAGATTCTCGAGCCAGGGAAACAGCCTCTCAGCATTTACCCTCTCAAGCCCTCTAAGAATTTTATACGTTTCAATGAGATCACCTCTCATTCTTCTAAAATCCAGAGAATATAGGCCCATTCTACTCAATCTCGCCTCATAGAACAACCCTCTTTTCCCAGGAATCAATCTAATGAACCTTCATTGCACCCCTTCTAAGGCAATTATATCCTTCCTTAGGTAAAGAGACCAAAACTATACATGGTACTCCATGTGTGATCTCACCAAAGCCCTATATAATTGCAGCAAGACTTCCTTACTCTTAGCCTTTATTGCAAGTGTTTGTAGTATAACATACCATTTGCCTTCCTAATTGCTTGCTGTACCTGCATGTTAACTTTCTGAGATTTGTGTACAAGGACTCCCAATTCCCTTTGAAAACCAACATTTACTAGCCTCTCACCTTCTTAAAAAAAACTTCTGCCTTTCCATTCTTCCTACCAAAGTGGATAATTTCACACTTGCCCACATTGTACTGCATCTGCCACCTTCTTGCCCAATCACTTAACCGATCTATATCCCTTTGCAGCCTCTTTGCATCCTCCTCTCAGCTTACCTTCCCACCTAGTTTTGTATCGTCAGCAAACTTGGATATATTACACTCGGTCCCCTCATCTAAGTCATTGATAGAGATTGTAAATAGCTGAGGCCCAAGCACTGATCCTTGCGGCACCCCACTAGTTACACCCTGCCATCCCGAAAATGACCTGTTTATTCCTGCTCTCTGTTTTCTGTCTGTTAACCAATCCTCTATCCATGCTAATATATTACCCCCAATGCCAGGAGTCCTAAACTTGTGTAATTGGCGGCCGTGCCTTCAGTTACCTAAGCCCTGAGCTCTGAAATTCCCTCCCTCTCCGCCTCTCTACCTCTCCTCCTTTAAGACACTCCTTAAACCTTATCTCTTTGACCAAGCTTTTGGTCATCTGTTCGAATATCTCCTTATGTGGCTCGGTGTCAAAATTTGTTTTATAACACTCCTGTGAAGCGCCTTGTTATATAAATGCAAGTTATTGTTGTTGAAATACTGCAAGGCTTAGAAAACAATGTGCAAAGGAGAGTTATTTCATAGAATCGTAGAATCATAGGGGGCGAATTTGGAGGCGGGACTGCCGGGAAAATGGCAGAATCAGGGGGCGGGTACCCATTCCGCCCCCGTGCCATCTTCCCAGGAGGCGGGTACCCGACCCGCGCTGGGAGCCGCCTCCTTGAGGCGGGAAGGGGATTAGTGCCAATTAACTGCCTGTTAACAGACAGTTTTTTTGAGAATCCCTATTTTCAGCCCTGAAGTGTGGCTTCCCGACGGCTCCGAACCTCGCCAGAGTCAGCGAGGTGGGCCGTGGGTCGGAGGGGCCGAGATGTCTGGTGTGCAGGTGAGTGATGAGTGCAAGTGTGGAGAGGTAAGTGTGAGGTGTGTGTAAAGTGTTTTAATAAGTTTTATTTACCTTTACTTCTTCCTGCAGGCTTCCTCCCTTCAGGTCTCGGGAGTCCCTCAGCTCACCAGCACAGAAAGCAGAATGGCCGCTGAACTGTCAAAAGCTGCAGTCTTCTGCTTTCTCAGGAGAGCTCTCTAACTGAGTAGAAGGACTCAACTTAGAGGACAGATTGTCAGTGATTGACAGCTTCACAGAGCCGTCAAACACTGACATTTCATCTGTCAAAAGCTCTTGAGAGATGAAACGTCACTCGCTGACGTCACCTGTAACCGGCTTTCCCTTAATTGGCCTGCTAAGCCCACTGGGCGGACGTAACAAGGTCAATCAAGGGAAAATAGTGAGAGGTGGCCACAAGTCGATGGAGGCGGGACTAAAACCCGACAAGTGGGAGTCCCGCCTCCAAAAGCTCCCCATTGAGAAAATCCAGCCCTATGTACAGCACAGAAGGAGGCCATTCGGCCGACTCTTTGGTAAAGCTAACCAATTAATCCCAATCCCCTGCTTTTTCTCCATAGCCCTGGAAATATTTTCCCTTCAAGTATTTATCCAATTCTCTTTTGAATGTTACTATTGAATGTGCTTCCACCACCCTTTCAGGCAGTGCATTCTAGATCATAACAACTCACTGTGTAAAGAAAATGTTTCCTCATGTCGCCTCTGGCTCTTTTGTCAATGACCTTAAATCTGTGTCCTCTGGTTACCGACCCTTCTGCCACTGGAAACAGTTTCTCCTTATTTACTCTATCAAAACTGTTCATGATTTTGAACACCTCTATCAAATCTTGGGGATTTGTAAAAGGATAGACAAAAGGAAACCCAATTATGCCAAAGTATCTCGTCTGACAGATGTAAAGGGCGCACAGTTTTTTCCAACGGTTTCTCTTCTGCTGGAGCTTTGTGTCAGTTGGTTCAAATTGATATTTACTTTCTCCCAAAGAATTTTTTGGCTGAACACAGCATGAAGTCCATGGGGGTGAAATTGTTCTTGGCCGGTAGCGCAAAAGAGACGATAGCTAATTGGCTATTTTACATCAATAAAAATGTCAATGAAAAGGAAAATTGGGCGGCTTGTAAAACGGACTGCCGATTCACTCTCACTATTTTGTGCTACCGCCCAACACCAATTTTACTCCCCAAGTGTTTTCATTGCACAGCATGTAAAGATAACTCTGGCAGGAGACCGCGGTTGGAATTTTCTGAGATTCTGCAACAGCAGGGCCTCATGCAAAGGGCAGCTACCACTGAGCTAAGCTGACACTATACTTAGCTGTATGAATATCTGGTATGAAGCAAATGGACAATGGTGAATACTGAAAATCAATTTGTGAAAAAGACCTTGACTATTCATGAGTAACTGTGAAAGACAAGTGGTAGTACAGCGCTGTGGATAGCTGGAGTGGCCACTTACCTCTTTTAATTGAGGTGACTGTAATTAACCACATACCATTAATTTCCTGTATTTAACTTAGGCAATCCTATTTCATAGTTAATGTATTACTGCTTTTTATAGATTCCATCTCCTTTTTGATCTCTCACTTCTGTTGCTCTTAAGCACTAATTAAGCAACTAAGTTGGAACAGTGAATGCATCAATTGTCAAAGCTGTTTTATAATAACAGATGGTAGGAATGGACTGGTTGGGCTGAATGGCCTGTTTCTGTGCCGTATATCCTATGAATTCCACCTTCAAGTGGGTAGTAGGTCAGCTGGACCTCCTTACTCGGAGGTGACAGTCAGTGTGTGACTTTTCCTTGGAAGGATATTCCGCCACATGGTATGGTTGAGACCTGAGGTAGTACATGACAAATTAGTCCAAATGGGCCTAATGCCATAAATTGCAAGAGTCCCCACATCACAACCAGATGGTCTCAGAATCAAGTGTCTAGTTTGCCTGTCACACAGATTTGCCTGTCATAACTTAAATGGTCACTTCAAGCAATATCTCCCAGCAACGCCGGCGCCTAAATTTTCCGAGTATGCAAATCAAAGTACGAAAATCGGGGCAATTTTCTGATATGAGCTGGTAACGTAGTTGGAAAATTAATGCAATACAAGCATGAAATCTACAATTAAATCATGGCTTGACTGACTATTGCAAATCCATCAACTGTTAAATCTACTTTTTTGAAAAGCTTTTGTACCTATTTAAGTTTGCCTAATTTTTGAATGTGTTAATAATAAATAGTGTAATCAGGAATTTGGGCACAAAAGTCAGTGGACCCTGCAAGTATTTCCTTGCTGACCTCTGGATGAATTTCTGATATCTTCCCCCAGGACACTCAAGTTATAGCTCTATCTCCAATCCACACTCCCATCTAGTGACACTCTGGGCTGGAAGCAATGCTTTGCAAAATATTCAATTGATGCACACTTTACAAAGGAAAAATGGAGCCAAATCTTCACGAAAAACCCACTACCATGTTTAAGAGTCTCCAAACCAGACTACTGAGAAATCTGCACAGATGGGGTTTCTGTTTGCCTGATCTGAAGTGCACTCTCTCCACAGAAATGTACCTTACTTACCCAAGTCCAGAGAGCTCAGGCCTAGCAGACCAGCACAACTTTCACTGCTAGCACCAAGGTGAATCCCAATTCTGTGGAGAAGCCTCCACCATCTCTACAACAGAACAAACATGTGGATTAGCACCTGTGGGACAGATATCAGTTGGAACATGTAATGTATAGACTAGGCCAGGAACTTGTAAAGACTCTGGCTGTCTGGACCCGCTTTCTGAGACCTTAACAATAGGACCTCCCCCACCACCACCAGCAACAGGAACCCTGATCTTGGCACCATAATAATATTAGGCACAACGCACCCAGAAAAGGTAGGGTCATTCCTATGGTACACTCCCACATCTCACATCATGTGGGCACCCCATCGCAAAATCTATAAACTACTATACCAATATACTGTACACAATTATGCTAACATAGAAACATAGAAACATAGAAACATAGAAACATAGAAACATAGAAACATAGAAACATAGAAACATAGAAACATAGAAACATAGAAACATAGAAACATAGAAACATAGAAACATAGAATCTAGGAGCAGGAGTAGGCCATTCGGCCCGTCGAGCCTGCTCCGCCATTCAATACGATCATGGCTGATCATCCAAATCCAGTACCCTGTCCCTGCTTTAATCCCCACAGTACACATATCCCACCCTACCCCCGTAACCCCACGTATTTAATTCCCCCTAACATATCCCATCCTATCCCCATAACCCCACATATTTAATCCCCCCTAACACTAAGGGTCAATTTATCATAGCCAAATCAACCTAACCCACACATTTTTGGACTGTGGGAGGAAACCGGAGCACCCGGAGGAAACCCACGCAGACACGGGGAGAATGTGCAAACTCCACACAGACAGTCACCCGAGGTCAGATTCGAACCCGGGTCTCTGGCGCTGTGAGGCACCAGTGAGGCACCAGTGCTAACCACTATGCCACCGTGTTGCCCTATATCACTATAACACTATATCAATGTGTGCTCCCATAAATGTGAAAAAATAATTATAATAATCTGCAGCAAGTGACGCACCTCCTGACTCCCCAAAGCCTTTCCACCATCTACAAAGCACAAGTCAGGAGTGTGATGGAATACTCTCCACTTGCCTGGATCAGTGCAGCTCCAACAACACTCAAGAAGCTTGACACCATCCAGGGCAAAGCAGCCCGCATGATTGGTATCCCATCCACCACCTTAAACATTCACTCCCTCCACCACCGGCGTACCGTGGCCAGAGTGTGTACCATCTAAAAGATGTACTACAGCAACTCGCCAAGGCTTCTTCGGCAGCACCTTCCAAACCCGCGAGCTCTACCACCTAGAAGGACAAGGGCAGCAGGTGCATGGGAACACCACCACCTGCAAGTTTCCCTCCAAGTCACACATCATCCTGACTTGGAAATATATCGCCGATCCTTCATTGTCACTGGATCGAAAGCCTGAAACTCCCTACCTAACAGCACTGTGGGAGTACCTTCACCACATGGACTGCAGCGGTTCAAGAAGGTGGCTCACCTTCTCAAGGGCAATTAGGGATGGGCAATATATGTATACGCCCACATTCCATGAATTAATAAAAACATACACACCAATGTATGATTTTTTTTTTCCATAAAAGCTGACAGCACTATATGATTCACTCTCTTGTACATTTTTTGACTGAATGTGTTTAATACAATTTAGGCAAGTGAATACTGGACATCCTTGAGAGACACAGCACAGTACTATATAGGTTTGAGTTCAATCGGCTTTGCATCAGATCCATCTGTTGTACAGTGAGTACTGAATCAGTTGTTGCATGCAATGTGTTGCGCAATGAAACAAATGACGTAATGCGAATGGTGAGCTGCAGTATGCAGTCGAGGGGAATGTGGGGCCAAGGTTTTTATTTTGTGGTATATGCAATCTGACCTGCTGCATACAAACGTTTGATGCTGTTTATAATTTGCTTTCAGCAAGTTAGAGACCCCAATGTCGTGCTCTGAGAACAGCCCCTTGCCAGCAGCATCCGTGGTCCATGGAATAAGGCCGGTAGACCCAGGCATGCTTGAGACTTTAACTTCCAATTGCGCAGGAGGGGAAGTTCAGGATTTTGTTTTTGCAACAAAAGGCATTTTTACATGGAGAGACCCTGACTCACAACCCCTACCAGGAGGACTGATGAGGTACCTCTAGTCTGTCTGGCTTAGGTGGCCCTATCAGGAGTTATACTCCTGGCAGCATAGCTCTCAGGATCATCGGCACACACAAGCCTTCCTGCCATGTCAAGGTGCAGTCTCTGGGAACGGGTGTGGGATTGGGCGTGGGGGGAGGGGATATTTTCTTTCAAAATTAGAACTCCTCTACTGAAAGTTAGGTTGCCTGATTGTTAAGATTAGCATTTTCTCCAATGTGTCTGACTTGCCAAAATGTGTCTTGTGCATCAGCGCTCGTGCATTTATATTTTCTGCTGCTTGCTGCTAATTATCTTGAATTTCCTCCCTCCTTTGGTGCACTCCTTTAACAACTGACACTAATTTTATAAGTAAACACCCCTCTTCCCCCCCCCATCCACATCCAATTACTGGTATATGGGGCCAGTCTGATCGTTCTATTTCTTCCAAGGAATAAAATCTGTGCTCGGATCGTTGTCCGACTTCAGGTTCCCAGCAGCAGCCTTGCCCATCGGCCATGTCTGTTGGAATATTAGATTTACACAACACATGAATTTCCGACCATTACAATTCATGGTCAGAAGGTCATGCCTGCGAGTTTCTGATATGCTCTCCAGTGGTGCCAAGTCACAAAATTTGCCCCAATTAGTAACATCTGTTTTTTAGAAAAATTAAAACCTGTTGGAAAAGATTTTTTCCACTGTAATGTTTTTCAGGTTTGTTAGGAAATGAAGTTAGTGGCTGTCCCCAGCATTATTGGCCCCTTGTGACCCCATCAACATATACTCTGAGAACAGTACAGTTCCACAAATATTGCAAGGTTGACTTCTGTCTTATTTGGAAGTTGGCCTTGCAACATTGCAGCTCTTTCGGAAAACTCTTTTCACCTTCAGAAGGGCTGTGCTTATATATCCTTGTGATTATTGTCTGCCTAAGCCTGCATTTCTACTGTGTCCTTTGTAGGGAGCATATCAGGAGCTACATGGATTACCTGCGCCAGACGAGCGTTTACCTTCAACAGCAACCCATATACAAATGATTTCAAAGAATTGAAGGATTAAAAGGACGTCAAATAATTCTTATCTTGTGATTAATTCAGAGCAGACCCTGAAGGCCCATATATCATGTCATTGCCAATCAATCTGCCCGGACAGCAGGGGAATACCTCTCTCTGTAACAAAGCACAATGTAACCACAGTTCAATGAACTGTAACTGTGCCAAGATCATTCCAGAGTTAGGGGCGTGCTTTAAGCGTAGCCTGAAAAATGTTAACTAATAAATGTTAATGATAAAAATTTTCACTGTGTGTTGTGGTATTATTTATCTGCACATAACTCATTTTATTCTGAATGATTTATAATGTATTTTGTTTGCTGACATTTTAGAGCTAAATAGTGAGAAAAGGACGGCAGCACTCCAGCATCTTCTCCAATGCCAGTCCGTCAAACAAACAGGGTAATTCCCCGAGTGTGTATTAGCAGCCTGGAAACATCACATCACCCACAGATCACGGACGCACAGGCTACGATATTCCATCCACTTACATTAAAGATCAGGCATCCCCACTGGCAGCCGAACTCTCAAAATCGGTCTTACAAACTTTCAGAGCCTTTAAATACTGGCGCTTGGCATACAAAGATATTTTAGGTTCGAGGCTGAATTTGTTTGCTCATTGTGGTGAGGGATTCCAGTCTGAGGAATGGAATGCTTTGCCACTTTCATACACCGTCTTGGCATGCAAGCATTTCCCCATCAGATGTAACACAAATACAGAGTTTAAGCTCCTGCAACCTGCCCTAAAAATGTAGCCCTGTAATGGTCTTAATCTTGAAAAACTGGCTGCTCTGTTTGCCTACATAACAGCAGTAACTGCACCTCAGAAAGGAATTCATTGGATTTGAAGCATTTCAGAACATCCTGGGGATGCGATGAGCAGCTTTATAAATGCAAGTTCTTTCTAATCCTTTAATATTTCTTTTAACAATACATTCCAGGCTATTATATTTTCTAAGCATTAAAGCTTTTTAAAGTAAAAGTTTGAATTAGTTTGGCGATGGCTCATTTCCTGATCGGAGCTGCAGTTCCTGAATAGAGTGATTGAGCCATGCCCATTCAAGGGTATATTTTCCAATTGTTCCCTCCCGGAGCGGATCATTATCTTTGGGATGTGGAGCTTGTGACTCCCAATATGTGCTCCCGACAGGTGAGGTTCCACGCCAGGAGAGCACAATCACAAAATTCACCCATCATTACCTAACTTGGCATCTTGCCCACGACCATTGTTCCATTACGCGAATGGACCATCTCCATTATTATCTGACATTGAATAACACACAGCTTAAAATATTGTTAATAAACTTAGAAAAAGTTAAGCAGGGATTTTTTAAAGATTTTCAAAGATGGGCATTTTCTTCTCTAACTTCTAATAGAGCAAACTTTCAAAGACTCCACTCCTGTGGAAAAGTCTCTTTGAAAGGAGTGTGTTTTAGAGAATCAGCATAGAGGTGCGTGCACCCAATGTACGACACTCCTGATTTTCCGATCATTAAATGAAGACCAGGAAATCAGGAGTGTCATGACTCGGGATCACTGACCTCGGCATCCAAATTTCTGATCTGTGTTCCAGTCAAGATAGATTCTGCATTGGGATTGAGATGCCCAAATACTTATCTCAATATATTTTTTAGCTAGTACTTCACGTTCTGGCATTTCAAAAGTAGTTAGATATAGCAAAGTGTTGCATTACAAGCCAATTCCCAACATGTTTTTCTTGTGTAATGAGCAAGTTGCTGAAAGTAGATTACGTGTCCTATGAGCTAAAACTGGCGTCTTTATTCTTTGTCGAAGTGTAGCCTAAACTAACATTTATCCTCGATCATGAAAAGTTTCTTGCTGGAGAAATACAATTCTGCAAGGGCAGACCACTTTTTACAGGCTAAATGACAATCCATATTTATTTACAATTAAAAATAATTCACAGAAACAAAAATAACTGGGAAGACATTAAGCAGTGCAAACAGCAACTTATACTTACATTCAACTGGGTAAAGGTTTAGCATAACTTAGAGTTTTTTGATGAGGTAACAGAGAGGGTTGATGAGGGCAATGCGGCTGACGTGGTGTACATGGATTTCCAAAAGGCATTCGACAAAGTGCCACATAATAGGCTTGCCAGCAAAGTTGAAGCCCATGGAATAAAAGGGACAGTTACAGCTCGGATACGAAATTGGCTAAGTGACAGGAAACAGAGAGTAATGGTAAACGGTTGTATTTTGGACTGGAGGAAGGTACACAGTGGTGTTCCCCAGGGGTCGGTTCTAGGACCACTGCTTTTCTTGATATATATTAATGACTTTGATGTGGGTGTACAGGGCACAATTACAAAATTTGCAGATGACACAAAACTTGGAACTATAGTGAACAGTGAGGAGGATAGTGATAGACTTCAAGAGGACATAGACAGGCTGGTGAAATGGGCCGACACGTGGCAGATGAAATTTAATGCAGAAAAGTGTGAAGTGATACATTTTGGTAGAAAGAATGAGGAGAGGACATATAAATTAAAGGGTACAATCCTAAAGGGGGTGCATGAACAGCGAGACCTGGGGGTATATGTGCACAAATCATTGAAGGTAGCAGGGAAGGTTGAGAAAGCAGTTCAAAAAGCTTACGGGATCCTGAGTTTCATGAATGGAGGTATTGAGTACAAAAGTGTGGAAATTATGATGAACCTGTATAAAACACTGGTTCGGCCTCAACTGGAGTATTGTGTCCAATTGTGGACACCGCACTTTAGGAAGGATGTGAAGGCCTTAGAGAGGGTGCAGAAAAGATTTACGAGAATTATTCCAAGGATGAGGGACTTCAGTTACGTGGATAGACTGGAGAAGCTGGGTTTGTTCTCCTTAGAGCAGAGAAGATTGAGAGGAGATTTGATAGAGGTGTTCAAAATCATGAGGGGTCTGGACAGAGTAGATGGAGAGAAACTGTTCCCATTGGCTGAAGGGTTGAGGACCAGAGGACACAGATTTAAGGTGATTGGCAAAAGAACCAAAGGCGACATAAGAAAAAAGTTTTTTACTCAGCGAGTGGTTAGGATCTGGAATGCACTGCCTGAAAAGGTGGTGAGGGCAGACTCAATCATGGCTTTCAAAAGGGAGTTGGATAAGTACCTGAAAGAAAAACATTTGCAGGGCTACGGGGAAAGGGCAGGGGAGTGGGACTAGCTGAAGTGCTCTTGCAGAAAGCCGGCATAGGCTCAATGGGCTGAATGGTCGTCTTCCGTCCTGTAACCATTCTATGATTCTATGGGTAAAGTGTTTATTAAGAATCAATAGATATATTTATTTAGGGAACCATTTGAAAGAAATAACTGGCAAAGGTGTTAGTGGGTGAACACTCCAGGGGTAATGCTACAGGTCCGCGTTGTCGACAGCACATATCGGAAATTCGGGTGTCTGCTACCCACAATTTTCTCACCATTAATTTCATTATGGATAATGGGCTAAGCAGACACTGCAGTAGTGCAATTGGCTTGATTCACAGGGATGTAGCTCCAGTCAAGATTCTAACGACAGTAGGCATGCAGAAGCACAGGGACAGGCAGGTGCTTCTCAAGTCACCACCAGTCCCAAGGCAGCACCCACCCCTGAGCAAATGGCAGGAGAGGCACCAAAAAGCACGCAGCACCCCCACAGCTGGAATAGAACAGGGTGTTCCTTACACAGAAGCTTGGACCATCTTGGTCTGCAACATGTAGAAATGGTTTCCAGCAGATTCGCAACCAGGTCACCTGAAATCCTCCACACACCTATTCCATCTAATAGGGCACCTTTTGGGAGTAGTACAGGGGAAATATGGCACTGATACATAAAACACAAGGAGGAGAGGTTCTCCTGATCATCTGCTGTCGGTTTAGGCAATGACCATCTCCAACAGGAGATGGTCTAACCACCTCCCCATGACATTCAATGTCATTACCACTGTCGAATCGCCATCATCGACATCCTGGGGGGTCACCATTGACCAGAAACTTAACTGGACCAGCCACATAAATACTGTGGCCAGAAGAGCAGGTCAGATACTGGGCATTATGCGGCAAGTGACTCACCTCCTGACTCCACAAAGCCTTTCCACCATCTATAAGGCACAAGTAAGGAGTGTGATGGAATGCTCTACACTTGCCTGGATGAGTGCAGCTCCAACAATAGCCCCCTTGATTGGCACCCCATCCACCAGCTTAAACAGTCACTCCCTCAACCACCGACGCACCGTGTCTGCAGTGTGTACTATTTACAAGGTGCATTGCACCAACATCGACAGTACCTCCCAAACCCATGACCTCTACCACTTAGAAGGTCAAGGGCAGCAGGCGCATGGGAACACCACCACCTCCAAGTTCCCCTCCAAGTCACACACCATCCTAACTTGGAAATATATCATCAATCCTTCATCGTCGCTGGGTCAAAATCCTGGAACTCCGCAACTAACAGCACTGTGGGAGTTCTTTCACCACATGGACTGCAGCGGTTCAAGAAGGTGGCTCACCACCACCTTCTCAATGGCAATTAGGGATGGGCAATAGTGATGCCCACATCCCGTGAATTACTTTAAAAAAGTTTCAGCAGATGAGCCACAGAAACCCCGGTACACCATTTTTACGGGTTTTCCGCGGCTCTTCTGCCGAAGTTATGGATGACGAGCTGAAGAACCCAGGATGCAGCACAGCAGTGTTAGCACTTTAAGTATGTTGCACAGTTAACCACCAACATTAATAAATGCAAATTGTGAACACAGTGAGCATTGTATGTCATCACTGTTTGTAACTAACAATGGGGGAAAAAGAAATGCTAGAGGGCAGATTTCATGAAGGTGGCTTTTGGTATGGAGCCTTACCCACCGGGAGTACAAATCGAAAAATAGCCTTTGTACTCAGTACAACAAAAACAACAACAACAACGTGTATTTATATAGTGCCTTTAATGTAGTAAAACTTCCCAAGACGCTGCACAGGAGTATTTTAAGACAAAAAATTTGACAGCGAGCCACATAAGGATAAATTAGGGCAGATGACCAAAAGCTTGGTCAAAGAGGTAGGATTTAAGGAGCGTCTTAAAGGAGGAAAGAGAGGTAGCGAGGCGGAGAGGTTTAGTCAGGGAATTCCAGAGCTTAGGGCCTAAGCAACAGAAGGCACGGCCACCAAAGATTGAGCGATTATAATCAGGGATGCTCAAGAGGGCAGAATTAGAGGAGCGCGGTTATCTCGGGGGGTTGTGGGGCTGAAGGAGATTACAGAGATAGGGAGGGGCGAGGCCATGGAGGGATTTGAAAACAAGGATGAGAATTTTAAAATTGAGGCGTTGCTTAACCGGGAGTCAATGTAGGTCAGCGAGCACAGGGGAGATGGGCGAACGGGACTTTGTTGGGACACAGGCAGACGAGTTTTGGATGACCTCAAGTTTACATAGGGTGGAATGTGGGAGGCCAGTCAGGAGTGCAGTGGAATAGTCAAGTCCAGAGGTACAATTTTCGATTCCTTAAAATTAAATGGATGGAAGATGATGGGAGGACGCCTGTGATTTCCTGATATTTGCTGCTATTGGGTGAGGCTCCAACCAAGCAGCACAATGTTGTAAGATCAGCACTTTTAAAAATAAAGCAGAATGACATTCGTTGAAATGCTTTTACAAAGTCAGCATTTTGGCATTTTGTTTGCAGAAAGGGTCATATACAAAGGAAAAAATTGCAGTACACAAATAAAAAAATTGTAGCTGAGTGCCCATCACATTTGTGCCATTTCAGGCAATGGCTGGTGTGTTGCTGAAGATCCATGATTTCCCCTTCATCTCCTTCCTAGTGGTTATGGTGCTGGACAAGCAACCCAGAGCTCATGAGTTACATTTTTTTTAATTCATTCACGGGATCTGGGCATCGCTGGCCAGGCCAGGATTTATTGCACATCTTTAATTGCCCTTGAGAAGGTGGTGGTGAGCCGCCTTCTTTAACCGCCGCTGTCCTTGTGGTGAAGGTACTCCCATAGTGCTGTTAGGTAGGGGGTTCCAGGATATTAACCCAGCGATGATGAAGGATCGGCGATATACTTCTAAATCAGGATGGTGTGTGACTTGGAGGGGAACTTGCAGGTGGTGGTGTTCCCAAGCAGCTGCTGCCCTTGTCTTCCTAGGTGGAAGAGGTCGCGGGTTTGGGAGGCGCTGCCGAAGAAGCCTTGGTGAGTTGCTGCAGTGCATCTTGTGGATGGTACACACTGCAGCCACGGTACGCCGGTGGTGGAGGGAGTGAATGTTTAAGGTGGTGGATGGGGTGCCAATCAAAAGGGTTTCTTGAGTGTTGCTGGAGCTGCACTCATCCAGGCAAGTGGAGAGAATTCCATTACACTCCTTACTTGTGCCTTGTAGATGGTGGAAAGGCTTTGGGGAGTCAGGAGGGGAGTCACTCGCCACAGAATACCCAGCCTCTGACCTGCTCTTGTTGCCACAGTATTTATGTGGCTGGTCCAGTTAAGTTTCTGGTCAATGGTGACCCCAGGATGTTGATGGTGGGGGATTCAACGATGGTAATGCATTGAATGTCAAGGGGAGGTGGTTAGACTTTCTTTTGTTGGAGATGGTCATTGCCTGGCACTTGTGTGGCATGAATGTTACTTGCCACTTATCAGCCCAAGCCTGAATGATTTCCAGGTATTGATGCGTGCAGGCACGGACTGCTTCATTATCTGAGGAGTTGCGAATGGCACTGAACACTGTGCAGTCATCAGTGAACATCCCCACTTCTGACCTAATGAAGGAGGGTAGGTCATTGATGAAGCAACTGAAGATGGTTGGGCCTAGGACACTGCCTTGAGGACCTCCTGCAGCGATGTCCTGATAGTAATTTGGGAAATGGAATAAATCTGGTAATTTAGTGGATGGCAAAGGAGAAAGTGACCATGAAAGTTGCTGGATTGTTATAAAAACACAACTGGTTCACGAATATCTTTCATTGAAGGGATCTCCCACATCTACTGGGTCTGGCTTATATGTGACCCCAGTCTCACAGTATGTGGTTGACTCTCAATGCCCTCATAGCAACTAGGGATAGGCAGTGTTGCCCACATTCCAAGAGCAAATTAAAAATAAAAACAACCATGTTGAAGGTATTTTTGTCAGAAATTGTCAATTGCTCCTAAGAAAAAGCTGAAAATTATTTCATCACTGATTTGCCTTCCCTCATCATGTTTCTGCCTCTAACATTACGTTCTCAATCCACCTCCCATCTTTCCCATGGAGCGTTTTTCACATTCTTCGCACCAATGAACAGTATGAACTACTTTTGTGTCAGCTAAGAATGCTGGGATAGTCCTGTTCCTGTAGCTGTAATGACGCCAAGAGACAGCTGAAGTGGCAACATAGGCAAAGGTAGAGAGCAGGCAGATGGAGAGTCAGAGGCAATAATGTGACAGATGAGGGGGCAGAATGGGGAGACTTGTACAGAAGAGGGATCAGAGATGGAAATGGAGATATTAGGCAGGGATTGGAGGTAGGAGTAGGCAGGGTTGTATTCCAGAAGCAGAAAAGGGAAAGCAGGAGGGGGACAACTTTGGATGGGATTTTAGAAGCCTGGTGAAAAGATGAGTTTTGAAAAGTCTCAGAAACATGGGCCGGAATTTTTACCAGTGAGGTTAGTCGAGTGCGGTGGGGCTGCGCAGTGGGTCAGCCTCACGAACCTCTCGGCAGCGCGCTGTCCACTTTCCCTTCAACTGAATTAGATCAACTGAGTTCGGCCTGCGATTTCCCCAGCCAATTAAATGGAGCGGGTCTGAGGACGTCATCGATGACTCGCCTTGAGCTCAGATATTTAAAGGGGCCTTCCACACATCACACTTGAAGGTTGTTGGAGGAGCATCACAGGTCTTTGGGAAAGGTGCAGTCGGTGAGACATTGAAGACATTCGCTCTGAGGCTTGAGGGAAGCATGGAGGCCCAACAACAGAAGGAAGCGCCCAGATTCTCCGACTCCTCCCTGGAAGTCCTGCTCCAGGGAGTTCGAGCATGCAGGGACATCCTGTTCCCTGGGAATGGGCGTAAGAGACCATCCACTGAGACCAAGAGAGCATGGTTGGAGATCGCCCAGGAGGTCAGCAGCAGGGGTGTTGTCAGCCACTCCTGGATTCAATACCGTAAAAGATTTAATGATCTCCTGAGGTCAGGAAAGGTGAGTGCACATTCAACTACATCCTGCTGTGCGTGTCACCCCAACCCCATCACTCTGCCTTCCCAAGCCTACTCCTGCACGTCAATCCTCACACCGACCTACTTTGCAATGTGCACCCATCCCTCACTCTCTATGCACCGATTGACAACCCCATCTGACTAATCACCACTGACACTCACCCTCATCCTAATGCAATCATAGGAAGTAACGCCACAGAAGGAGGCCATTTGGCAATGTCAAGGCCACTCCCTCATAGTCACCCTCTACAGATGTAGCCCATCCACTTCCTACACTCATTCCATCACTCTCACTCAAAGTTCTCTTCCTTCCCTCCTTGCAGGAGAAGAGCAGCGCAGAACATCCGGGAGAGGCAAAGAACCGGAGGTGGGCCTCCAATTTGCAGCACATTGACTCCAGCAGAGGAGGAGGCACTACAGATAAGTCGAGTTTCAGAGCTGCTGGTAGTTGGAGATGGAGAGAGGGGGACCTCCCAGCAACCAGGTGACAGAATTAAATATCATACAGCCAAATGGTATACAACAGTCACTCAAGGTGACTTGATGTCAGCAGCCAGTGAAATGTCATCATGTACATAATGGCAATGCAATGTTACACATTCTTATCATAAGACTTCTAATTCATCTCTTTACTCTCCCACAGATCCATCAAGTGCCCCCCCCCCCCCCCCCCCCCACCGACTGTCCAGCTGGAGGAGGAGAATGACTCCTCAGAGGAAGCTGCAGCCTCTGAGAGTGCACCGTCACCAGACCCATGCGCACCCAGCACCAGCGCAGATACACGCACGTCGGTGGGTCCATCTAGACATAGAGTAATGTTGTCACCTGGTGTCTCACACATCACAAGTGAGCAAGAGCAGATGGTGGAGACAGGGACAGCAGTGGAGAGTCCTCACCGTAGGGTGCAGGATGCTCCAAGCTCTGCTCAGCTGGATGCAGAGGCTGAACCTCGGGGGCCATCGACAAAGAGATTGATCTTGGAGGAGCAGCAACAAATGCGCGAGGCTCTGGCAGCCTTTCCAGCCACGATGTGCGCGATTATCCAGAGAATGAGGAGTCCATCTCCAACATGAGCAGCACCATCTCGCAGGCAATGGCGACGATGTGCTGTTCCATGGAAAGGATGGCCACCTGCACGGAGCAGCTCATGCGCCAGTCGAACGAGAACATGCTGGCTGTG
This sequence comes from Squalus acanthias, assembly GCA_030390025.1. Taxonomy (NCBI): domain Eukaryota; kingdom Metazoa; phylum Chordata; class Chondrichthyes; order Squaliformes; family Squalidae; genus Squalus; species Squalus acanthias. Next base: position 92,525,061 of record CM059431.1, read on the forward strand.
AACAACAGATTGCAGACTCTCATTGACTTCATCTTTAGGAGGGATACCAACATAGACTTGGCCGTACATTACCCCAATAATGTGCAGCAAGGTGCTCTCCAGCTCCTTGCTAGCAGGGAAGTGCAGGTGGCCCATGAGAGGGATGATGGTGAGAGGGGACATGGAAGTGGGGGCTCTGCTCAAAGCACTCCCACTTTTCCCCTGTTGCATCACCCTCAGTCAGAGCCCCACATGCTGCCTCGGATCCCGATGGCCGAGTCTGCCCCTGCACAGTTGCAGGAGGAGCAGCCTTTGGCGGGGCTCTCACAGGCCCTAAAACCCAGAGGACATCCGCCAAAAGTGTCTAAGCAGTCACAGCAGGGAAGTGAGCAGCCTGCCTTTACCTCTGCTGAAGCCACAGGGATTGCCCCTCGTAGAAGCACTCGCAAAAGAAAAATGACACAATCATAGATGCACAAGGGAATCCACATGGGTGTTTGCCAAAATGTTAGTGTTAAGTTTCAGTTCTATTTATGATGCACATACATTTATTTCTTTGCACTACTTTCCTGTCTTGTCCATTTTCTCCTGCTACCTGGGAAGTGGCCTCGTCACTTGGAGTGAATGGTGAGACATTACTTAATCTCGAGCAATGAGTGTTTGGTTGATAGGAATCAACTAGGAAGGAGGCATTGCTGGATCTGGTGCTGGGGAATGAGGTGGGCCAGGTCGACCAAGTGTCTGTGGGAGAACACTTGGGTACGAGTGATCATCGTATCATAAGATTTAGATTAGCAATAGAGAGGAGCAAGGAACAATCTAGAGTGGAACTTCTAAACTGGAATAGGGCTAACTTCAATGGGATGCGAAAGGATCTAGCCAGGGTAAAATGGAACCAAAGACTGACAGGAAAAACTGTAATGGAACAATGGGTGATCTTTAAGGAGGAGATGTTCCAAGTACAGGGAAGGGTAAGGGAACCAAAGCAAGGGCTCCTTGGGTGACGAGGGAGATAGAGAAGATGATAAAACAAAAAGAGAGGGTGTATGATGCATGTTAGGTGAATTCTTCAAGGGGGAACCAGACCAAATACAATAAGTTGAGAGGGGATATGAAGATGAAAATAAGATTGCCAAAGAGAGAATATGAGAGTAGAATGGCGGTTAACATAAAAGGGAACCCAAAAATCTTCTACCGGCATGTAAACAGTAAGTGGATAGTAAGAGGTGGGGTGGGGCCTATTAGAGACAAAGAAGGTGATATATGCTTAGAGGCTCAGGGCAAGGCTAGAATACTCAATGAGTACTTCGTATCGGTATCTATTAAGAAGGTGGATGCTGACAAAATATTGGTAGAAGTGGAAAAGGTAGAAGCAAAGGAAGGGGTGAAAATTGATAGACAGGAAGTACTAGTAAGGCTGGGTAGAGTGGACAAGTCGCCTGATCCAGATGGCTTGCATCCCAGGTTGCTAAGGGAATTGGGGGAGGAGATAGCGGAAGGGCATGCCATAATTTTCCAATCTTCCCTAGATGCGGGGAAGGTGCCTGAGGATTGAAAAGTGGCAAATGTGACACCATTGTTCAAGAAAGGGTGTAAGGACAATCCTAGTAACCACAGGCCAGTCAGTTTAACATCAGTGGTGGGTAAAGTTTTAGAAACAATAATCAAGGAAAAAATTAATGGGCACTTGGAGAGGTTTAAGCTAATTAAGGAGAGCCAACATGGATTTGTAAAAGGCAGATCGTGTTTGACTAATCTAATTGAATTTTTTGATGAAGTAACAGGGAGCATTGATGAAGAGAATGCAATGGATGTTGTCTACATGGATTTTTGGAAGGCATTTGACAAAGTACCACATAGAAGGCTGTTTAACAAAATTGAGGCTCATGGAATAGGTGGGTCAGTGGCAGCTTGGATAAGGAATTGACTTAAGGACAGAAAACAGCGAGTTGTGGTAAATGGCTGTTTTTCAGACTGGAGGACGGTAGACAGTGGTGTTCCCCAAGGGTCAGTGCTGAGGCCACTGCTTTTTTTGATATATATATAAATGACCTGGATATTGGAATACAGAGTGGAATTTCTAAATTTGCCGATAACACCAAACTTGGGGGTGTGGCAAACAGTGATGATGATATCAATCGACTGCAACAGGACATAGAAAGGCTAGCAGAATGGGCAGACAAGTGGCAGATGGAATTTAATACAGAGAAGTGTGAGGTGATGCATTTTGGCAGAAGGAACATGCAGAGGCAATATACACTTAATGGCACAGTTTTAAAGAGTGTGCAGGGACAGAGGGACCTGGGAGTTAATGTGCATAGGTCCCTGAAGGTGGCAGGACATATTGAGAGAGTGGTTAGCAAAGCATGTGGAATCTTTGGCTTCATAAATAGAGGTATTGAGTACAAAAGTAGAGGAGTTATGCTGAACCTTTATAAAGCGCTGGTTAGGCCACAACTGGAGTATTGCATCCAGTTCTGGTCACCACACTTTAGGAAAGATGTGAAGGCCCTTGAGAGGGTGCAGAGGAGATTTACCAGAATACTTCCGGGGATGGGGCATCTTAGCTACCAGGACAGGTTGGAGAAGCTGGATTTGTTTTCATTAGAGCAAAGGAGGTTGAGGGGTGATTTGATAGAGGTGTACAAGATTATGACGGGTTTGGATAGGCTAGACGCGGAAAGGCTGTTCCCACTAGTTGATGGTACAAGGACTAGGGGACACAGATTTAAGGTTTTGGGCAAGAGATACAGGGGGGATGTGGGGAAAAACTTTTTTACGCAGCGAGTGGTGATGACCTGGAATTCACTGCCGACGGAAGTGGTGGAAGTGGAGACACTCAATGTTTTCAAGGGGAGACTGGATAGGCACTTGAAGGAAATAAACTTGCAGGGGATAGAGCGGGGGACTGGGACTGACTGGGTTGCGCTACAGAGTGCCGGCACGGACTCGATGGGCCGAATGGCCTCCTTCTGTGCCATTGTGACTCTATGACTCTATGAATGGTTTAGTAATTTTAGGACTGCTTTGTGGTGTTGGTGGGGTGGGGCGGGGCGGAAATTGATGCAGCATCTGGGAGCCACGTAGGTGCACTGGTGCAACTTAAATAAATCGGACTATTATGAGGCCATCCCAGGCCTCCCGGGCAGCAATGTGCACCGCTGCTGATGCCATCGCCACCTCAGGTTCCTCCTCCTCATCCTCCTCTGAAGAGGCTGTGCGATCTGTGCCTTGTTCCCCCTGCAGCTCCAATCCTTGCTGCTGTGCTGTGTTGTGCAGTATGCAGCATATGACGATGATTCTCGAGGCCTTGGCTGGTGCGTATTGAAGGGCTCCTCCAGATCTGTCAAGGCAACTGAAGCGCATCTTCAGCATGCCAATTGCTTGCTCTATGACACACCTGGTGGACATGTGGCTTTCATTATATCGCTCCTTAGCTTCATTGCTTGGCCTCCTCAAGGGTGTCATGAGCCATGTCTTCAGTGGATACCCCTAGTCTGCAAGCAGCCAACCAGTAAGTCTGTTTGGAGGTGCGAAGAGCTGGGTGATGCATCTTTGGGGGCCGACTGCAAGATCCTGCAAATGTCTGCTGCAAATCCCTGGAAGGAGCCTGAGGGTGGTGGTGACTTTGAAAGCCACTGGTAAAGCATGCCCACCAGGTCATCTGGGCAGCAGGTCTTCTTCCAGCAAGCTACAAATGTCTCCGATGACCTGGCGCGATAGCCTGAGCCTCCTGAAGCACTGCTGCTCAGTCATGTCCAGGAAGCTCATCCTCTGCCTGTATACCCTGTGTTGGTGGTATTGCCTCCAGCATGGTGCACCCCTGTGGTGCCCCCCTCTCTCCCGTGGAGCATCAAGTCATTGAGGAGAAGGCTGCTGGTGTGGTTGCTGCTGCTGCTGCTGGTGTGGTTGCTGCTGCTGCTGCTGGTGTAGCTGGTGTTGTTGGCGAGGGGCTCATCTTGGTCTGAATATGAGGTCCAAAGTGAGACAGCATAAGTGGCACCTATGCTGAACTGATAGATGGCAAGTAAAGTGGAAATCAAAGGCACAATCCTCCAATGTAGTGAGTGACTTTAAATGTGGTGAGAGTGGCTTCTGAGGTTGCAGAAATCACCTACAAACTCCTGAAAGCAAATCTCTGCACAAAATGGAGTCAGCAAGAGCCTTTCCCTTAGGCAAGGAAGCAGGTGTAAGCTGTGTGTATTTAAGTGCTTTTTCCAGCTGTCACTTAATGAACTCGCACAATGGTCACTGAGCTGCTGCCTCCCCTTCACAGGCGAGCTTCCCAAGGTCCATGAATCCCGTGCCCAACCAGTTAACGTTGAAACCTCACGTTAAAAAGGCTGTCAAGGGTCTTTGAACAAGCAGTTAACTACCTCAATGAGGTCGCCCGCCTCTCCCGAGCGGGCCCGTGGCGGGCTTCTAAACGCGCCCAAGTTAAAGGCAGAGGTCGGCGGGATGACGGCGGCTTCCTGACGCGCTGTCAATTTCAGCACTTTTAACCGCTGACCCGCTCCCAAACCCACACGCTCTGCAATGTGAAAATTCCGGCCATGGAGTGGGTTGAGGATGGGATTCCAGTGGTACAGTGTGAGACACAGAACCAATAGAAGCAGGTAGTCAGAGAGGGGTTCCCAGTGGGCCCATGAAAGGAAATATTTTGCTCCACAAAGTCCTTGTCCAACCCCTTATTTCTATCTCCAATCTCTGCTCCAACCTTCTCTGCATGTCTCACCATCCGTCTCCCTCCCAATCCTCTTGTGCTGGAATGTCTGTCTTTGAACCCACTATTTTCAAAACTGTGAAAAAAAAAATTCTCTAAAGTTATTTTTCAAATCTCTACTAAATAGCATAATATCATCGAAAGGGTAATATGCTGTTGATGATCTAAGCTATTAGAAACCTAATCATTGTCTAGTGGATAAAGGCATTATCTGTATATAGTACTGCAGTGATCCCCAAAGCCCAGGCAACACATATGTGTTTGTGTATCTTATTTGTTGCTTTGTCCTGTTTAAATCTTGTTTGAGCTTAGAGATTTGCAGCCTAATGGGCTGTTCTTAGTACTGATGCCTCATTGGTGGATAAATCCGAAAACAGAACACCAAGATCTTCAGTATCAGTAACTTGAGATATATGCAGATTAATGGGAACACAGACTTAAAGCTTGATATGTGTTACCCAAGATCACAGAATCACAGAATCCCCACAGTGCAGATAGAGGCCATTTCGGCCCATTGAGCCTGCACCGACACATATCCCACCCTATCCCCGTAACCCCACGTATTTAATCCCCCCCTAACACTAAGGGTCAATTTATCATAGCCAAATCAACCTAACTCGCACATCTTTGGACTGTGGGAGGAAACCGGAGCACCCAGAGGAAACCCACACAGACACAGGGAGAATGTGCAAACTCCACACAGCCAGTCACCCGGGGCTGGATTTGAACCTGGGTCCCTGGCGCTGTGAGGCAACAGTGCTAACCACTATGCCAAGTCACACACAAGGTTGTAATTATGATTCCTTGTCTATGCTGTTTGCTGGTCCACAAAGAGCAGAAATCAGCCTGGGTTTCTGCTGCTGTTGCTATGCAGTGGGATGTTGGGAAGTGTCCTTGTGTGGAGATCAGGTGAGAATAAAATGGGCACTAGGCTGTAATGTGCTGTAATGTAATGTAATTCACTGCCTATTGAAGAATGGCCACTTGGGGAGGGGGGGGGGGGTGGTATGGGAGAGTACCCAACTGTACCATGGAACTGTATTCCAGCAAATGTCAAAAATTGAAAAAAAGGATTATGTGCTTTTTGACTGTGAGCCAATTCATCTGATCCAGTTCTCTTTAGTTCACCAGCAGATGTCACTGCTTGCTTGCTGCGTTGCTCGCCAGATGCTAAATGATAGACGTTTTTAGCTGGGAAAAGGGACGGAAAAACAGGAATAAAGCACCAGCAGCTCTATCAGCTCTATTTCATGGTTTCTGTCCTATGAGCAAAGAATTTGTTAGCACTAATGTTCTACCATTATTTTAACATCCATTGATTAATAATGATTCTTAAGGTGCTATCCTGCACCCATAGAGTACAGGGATCAAAAGCAGAGCTACAACATTGCACCCCAATATTCTGACCTGTAATCCATTTGAGTGAGGCTCCACGTTTGCAGCATGGGATCATGGTATTTCTCTTTCAATGCCAATTGGTGCTATTTTTTAGTCTGGTGCAATTAATTCCTCAGTACTGCCTGTTGCTCTCCACGTGATTTTCGAGTCATTTCTCTCTGGGATAAGTAAGCATACTGGTGATGGTATATGTACTGTGCTTCATTTAAAGGAAGTACTTGCATTTATATAGTGCCTTTTATGGCCTCAAGTTGTTCCAAAGTGCTTCACAGTCAATGACATACTTTTGAAGTGTAGGCACTGTTGTAATGTAGTGAAGCACAGTAGTAATTTTTTCACAGCAAGATCCCACAAACAGCAATAAAATAAATGACCAGATAATCTGTTCTTGGTGTTGTTGGTTGAAGCATAAATTTTAGCCAGGGCAGCAGGAGTACTCCCCTGCTCTTCTTGAAAAATGCCATCGAATCTTTTACGTCCACCTGAGGGAGCAGATGGGACCTCAGTTTAACATCTCCTACGAAAATAGCACCTCCACCAGTGCAGCAGAGTGCTACCACTCAGCCAAGGCTGACACTTTGCCGCAGAAGCACAGGTGGAGCAGGAGTGAAGGGTTCACAGAATGCTCACGACCACCTGCGCCAATTACCCTGGGGCATTATGTACAAATCGAGAACCGGCTGATCGTCCCTGTGTGCAAAGGGAAGGCCTATTCTGGGATGTCATTACTGATCAGTGAATCTTCTCAATGATGAGCTGCAAAGATAGCCTTCAGTCAGCATTGCCCTCCCTGTGACAGTTAAAGTAACGACAGTTCTCGATATCTCACTTCTAGGTCCCCAGAAAGATATCAAAGAGCTGTGCTGCTGTTCTGTTCACAGAGCCCTAAGACAAGTGACTGATACATTGTTTAGTTGTGCCTGCCAGTAGATCAAAGTTGGCAATCTCAAGTGCAGCTGAGATTTTACCAACTCACCCAAGAAAGATGAATGTTGTACCACAGTTGCTATTCATACTGTACATAAATTAAAAGGATTTTCACTCCCTTTATGTGTAGGTAGTATGTGACCACCAATTTATGATTATAAACCAAATTCACGTGGGAGTAGCCATGATTCATACACCTTGCATTAACCCAATGTCACTGAGTTCTCCCAAAGGGCTTGCTAGCTGCAGGTTGGGAAATATGGGCTATGCAATGCAACTGTGACTTCTGATGTCTCATGACCACCCATACACCATGGTTGTGGTGCACTGAAATAAGATCCATGCCTAGTCCAGGATGCTGATCAAGAGGGGCATTGTCACTTTGGTAACCCTGCACTGCACTGGCAGTTGTCTCATGGATGCCCCTGAGAATGTCATCAAAACAGTGCTTTCAATGGAAATAAAAATAGGGAGAGATATAAAACAGGCTGCTGATTTGCTCTAACCCATTTTACACTATTGTCCAAAGTCAAGGTCTACCCCAGTGGGTGGGCATGTCCTCATAAGGGCCACTGGTCTTGTTGGGCATAACCCCATCGGCCTGTATGAGCTGCTCCAGAGTGGTCTGCAAGCTTGCTGTGAATTAGTCAAACTTGGCTCTCAGAGCCCCCACCTGTCACCCAAAGCTATAGCGACCAGCAATGTGAGATGCAGAACTTCCCGACATTTGTTTCTCTTCAGAATTTAGATGGGCTAAAATACCTTGTTCACCTTACCTATGTCATACGGGCTGCTTGAGATGTTGGGCACAAGGTTAGGGAGATTAGTGCTGTGTGTTTTTTTTGCCTCTAATCCCAAATGATGCATGAAAAGAAATAAGCAGCCAGAACTGTTCTTTCTTTTCAGAATTTCCTTACCTTTTATCTTCTCCTTTCTCCTTCCCTCTTCTCTCATCTTTCCTTTCCTCTCTCTCCTCTCCTCTTCTGTCCTCTTCTCTTCTCCTTTTCTCTCCTCCTTTTGTCTCCTCTCCTCTCCTCTCTTCGTCCCCTACTTCCTCTCCTTTCTAAAGGCATTGCGGTAGAAATTGCTGCAAGTGCGTTTTTGTTCCCAGAATTGATGCCGCGCTCAGAGTGTGTGCCTGATCACATGGCCGTAAATAAGGCCATATACTCTTGCCCATCATTAATTTAAATAAAATAGGAAGGCTGCCAGCACTACTCGTGATCTTCATTGCCAGCTCGGGGCATCAATTTTGCACATTAAATGATGCTATTAAATGGCAGCCTACACCTCTTAACGGTGAGAAGCACTTTGGCTGCAGGCAACTGTCAGTGAAGATTCTGCATAATGGCAGCACTTCAGAAGTTGCAAGGGCCCCCTGGTTTTTGGACACTGCGTTGGAGGTTTTGGCAGAGGAGCTCAGCAGAAGTAGGAAGATGTTCTATCCACCAGGCGTTGGAAGATATACAGACAAGCTGCCCAGCATCAGAGAGCATGAGAGCCAGAAGCATCGACTCCAGGACATGAAAATGCTGGAAAAAGTTTAATGATCTCACGAGAATAGCTAAGGTAAGCCTCCTAACTCATATCTCTCATTACTCTCTGCTTAGCCATGCACTACCTGCTTCCCAGAACTCACAACCCTTCCCACCCCTGATTACCAGCACTCTTCTCCAAACACTGCAGCACACTTCACCTCCTTCTGCTCCTACTGCAGCACTCTGCAACTGCTAATTTTCTCACTATTGCTTCCTTCACCTCTTCACACCTCTGCTATCTTTCACACACCAGCAGCATATTCAACCCTCACATGCACATCTTCAAAATGTATCACTGTTCTAAGACTGACACACCTCCTTCTTTCTTGCAGGCCAAGCTCACACACAATAATAAGGAGCAGGCACACACAGGGGGAGGGTATGCTTCATCCATGCACTGCCCCCACTTGAAAAGATGGTGATAGATATCGTGGGCAGGGGACATTTCAGGAGCGTGGCCTCTGGTGAGGCTGGAGAAGTGCTGCAGGGTTTTAAACCATCTTTTCCTCCTTCCCTTCTCACTTAACTGTTATACGATGCGTGACAAATTGCTGGTGCTTTCAGAAGCCAACTATCTGTCTCTGCTTACCCATGGCACTAAAAGCAAGCTCTTCTCCCTCTCTTCCATTTCAGTTCCAGAAACTCCAATCAGCCTTCAGGAAGAAAAAGAAGATGAAGAGGGCAACACTGCACAACAGGAGCTGTCACTCGACCTTACACTTGCAGACACCAGCTACAGGGGTTTGCACATGGAGATGAACCCAGCATGAGTGTGCAGGAGCAATGGCAGGGCCATAGGATGGCACAGGAAACAGCCTGCCGGAGGGAGAGCTTGCATCCTAGCCTTGTTGCGCAGGGTACAGGTGAAGACACCGAGGGCCCATCATACATAAGAAGACTGATGGCTATCCACACTGACCTTCTAAGTCCACTGGACTGTCTGCAAGCTTGTGCACAATGTCGGCGAGCATGCAGGAATCCAGCTCCATGCAGTCAACCATGGAGCGAGTAGTCAGCTCTATGAGCACTGTAGGGAGACCCACAGTGATGGAGCCTCTGGTGACAGCTTTGACTGCTTCGATAGAAGCTCAGACTGTTGCCATATTGGCCCTGGGGTCCAGCAACTTCACTGGCTTACAAAAGATAGGGGCATTCGAGAGCCTCTCAGCCTGCCTGCACTCTGTTGTCTCACAAAGAAGTGGGAGTGCTGAGGATCAGCCCTCTGAGAGTGGTATTGACTCCATGGAGGCACCTGGTGTCCTCTTTCAGGAAGACAGCACACCTGCTCCCCTGTCAGCCTCTCAACCAATGCCCTTGTTGGTGCCAAACAGCCGGCTGGGTCAGACTGTCCAACTGAAACTGAGTTCCAGCAGTCTGCCCCAAGGAACCTTAACAGCCACGGCCATCTCAAGTGCCCTGCGCTGAAGTTCTGCAGCCTTCCACCTCCCAAGCTGTAGCCACTGCAGACCCATTTCGTGGAAGCACTAGAATAGGTAAAAGAGCACACGGCAGGCACTAGGGCTTTGCACTAGAGTGATTTATAGATACGGAGCAGTCATGTAACCATTTGTGAAATCAAGAATGGAATCTGTTGGAAGTAAAAATGTTTTGTTTTGGTATCGCTGTTGGTCTTCATAAATTTAGTGATGTAACAGGAACATCCATGAAGTTGTATTGATATGGTGGGTGTCAGGACTGGGTCAAAAGGTAGGAGGGAGTGTTGGTGCTCTGGGCAGGGGCAGGATCATTCAGGAGACTCTCTCCTCAATAATTTTCTGCCTTACAGTTCTGGCAGCTTGATGTACTGCTGCAATGTGGTCTTCTTCTTCGCCCCCCTTCTTCATCTTTCTGCTCTACTGCTTCCTCCTCAGGCAGCTCCAAGGCAACTCCCCTTTGGATGGCAAGATAGTGGAGCATGTAACAAACAATAATGAATCTCGAGACTCACTCTGGAATGTACTGAAAGACCCCTCCAGACAGTGGAGCCATTGGCCTCAGTTTTACCCTCCTGCCCCCTGACAGGTTGGAGAGGGTCAGGGGTGGGGGGGGAGGCAGGGGTTAAGATATCATGATCAGGCAACCTGACCCCATTCCTGCCCCTTTAAATTTGAAAGTACAGAAATCGGGCCATGAATGAGGCTTCCACAAAGGGCAGGCCGGAACCTAATTAACACACTGACATCATCGTTGCTGCAACATAAATTTAATAGTAAGTAAAGGGGGAGGCCTGACCTGTGGGATTCCCAGCAACTGATCCGAGGCAGGAGCTGCCAGCTCCCCAAGGTAACTGGCTCGTTTAGTACTTCTTGTGGGCCAGGAGGAGCAGGAGTGCTCCTCCCAGGCCTCTCGAAGAAGCCTTTGACCTCCCGCAGCCTTCCCGATCTCCAGCCGACCTCCCCCAGACCCCCCCGATCTCCAGCCGACCTCCCCCAGCCCCCCCGATCTCCAGCCGACCTCCCCCAGACCTTCGATCGCCGACCTCCCCCAGACCTTCGATCGCCGACCTCCCCCAGACCTTCGATCGCCGACCTCCCCCAGACCTTCGATCGCCGACCTCCCCCCAGCCCCCCCGATCACCAGGTGACCTCCCCCAGCCCTCCCGATCTCCAGCCAACCTCCCCCAGCCCTCCCGATCTCCAGCCAACCTCCCCCAGCCCTCCCGATCTCCAGCCAACCTCCCCCAGCCCTCCCGATCTCCAGCCAACCTCCCCCAACCCTCCCGATCTCCAGCCAACCTCCCCCAGCCCTCCCGATCTCCAGCCAACCTCCCCCAGCCTTCCCGATCTCCAGCCGACCTCCCCCAGACCTTCGATCGCCAGCCGACCTCCCGCAGCCTTCCCGATCTCCAGCCAACCTCCCCCAGACCTTCGATCGCCGACCTCCCCCAGACCTTCCCGATCTCCAGCCGACCTCCCCCCAGCCCCCCCGATCACCAGGTGACCTCCACCAGCCCTCCCGATCTCCAGCCAACCTCCCCCAGCCCTCCCGATCTCCAGCCAACCTCCCCCAGCCCTCCCGATCTCCAGCCAACCTCCCCCAGCCCTCCCGATCTCCAGGTGACCTCTCCCAGCCCTCCCGATCTCCAGCCAACCTCCCCCAGCCCTCCCGATCTCCAGCCAACCTCCCCCAGCCCTCCCGATAACTAGGTGACCTCCCCCAGCCCTCCCGATCTCCAGCCAACCTCCCCCAGCCCTCCCGATCTCCAGCCAACCTTCCCCAGCCCTCCCGATCTCCTGGTGACCTCTCCCAGCCCTCCCGATCTCCAGCCAACCTCCCCCAGCCCTCCCGATCTCCAGCCAACCTCCCCCAGCCCTCCCGATCTCCAGCCAACCTCCCCCAACCCCCCCGATCACCAGGTGACCTCCCCCGACCATCGATCGCCGACCTCCCCCAGACCTTCGATCACCAGGTGACCTCCCCCAGCCCTCCTGATCCCCAGCCAACCTCCTGGCTAGTATACGGGCGGCAGAGTTTTGGATGACCTCAGGTTTATGGAGGCTAGAACTAGGGAGGCCGGCCAGGAGTGCATTGGAATAGTCAAATCTAGAGGTGATAAAGGCATGGATGAGGGCTTTGACAGCAGATAAGTTGAGGTAAGGGTGGAGACAGGCGATATTACAAAAGTAGAAATGGGTGGTCTTAGTGATAGAACGGATATTAGGTAGGAAGCTCAATTCGTGATCAAATATGGCACCAAGGTTGCGAACAGACATGGTCAGCCTTAGACAGTTGCCGGGGAGAGAGATCGAATCAGTGGAAAGGGAACGGAGTTTGTGGCGTGACCGAAGACAATTGCTTCAGCCTTCCCGATATTTAATTGAAAGAAATTTCTACTCATCCAGTGCTGGATGTCGGACAAGCAGTCTGATAGTATAGAGATGGTGGAGGGTTCGAGAGAGGTGGAGGAGAGGTAGAGATGGGTATCATCAGCGTACATGTGAAAACTCACATTGTGTTGCTGGATGATGTCACTGAGAGGCAGCATGTAGATGAGAAATAGGAGGGGGCCAAGGATAGATCCTTAGTAATTACCACACTGTTAAAAGGCTATTTGCACTGGAATGGACAAGCACTAGCTTTTTCTGGCGAATTTAATTCATATATATCAGGTAAGTACAGCAACTTCACACTGTTCAATGTATTTGAATGGGAAGCCAGATGGTGAGATGCCATTTTTGGGAAGGTTTTGGAGGAGCAGGGCATCTCGGACAGCAACCTCCTGATTTCTGCATTTAACTGCGCATGTGCGGTTGTTGAAAGTTGCTCTCCAATTTCCACATAAATAATGATGAGCGCTGTTTGCCAAGCTGTTATTTCTACTGCAGAATCTGTCCCATTACTGTTATGATCCTACTGCAAAGCAAGATATAGGGCTGGATTTTGCGAGTGTGGGCGGGCTGGGGCGTGTCAGGTGGAAATCGTGTCAGGACCCCAACTCCTAATTGAAGTGTTGAAAAAGTGGGATTTTCCCCTAATTGGGCAATTGATTTCCTGCATGTGGGAACCCCTGGCTCATTGAGTCTTTTCATACAGAAAGTCACCTCTGATGGCGTCATCAATGCTGCTGGATTTAAGGCCTGCAAGCAGCCTTGCTTCTTCTGGAGACTGCAAACGCTTTGCAAATTGTTTGAAGGAGTTGATTTCCCGACAATGTCCACGATCAAGCAAAAGTGTGCATCTCGGTTTGATGAGCCCTCCCACCAAGCTCTGGTGCACGGAGCCAGATGTAATAAGGAGGTGCTGTTCTCTTCCTCAGGGAGAAAAAAGCCACCTCAGCAGACAAAAGCTGTGTGGCTACAAGTGGCCGAGGAGGTCAACTCCATTTCAATGAGCTGCAGAACCTGGCTGCAATGCAGAAAGAGGTTTCATGACCTTCTCCGCACAGGAAAAGTGAGTATGACTTTCCCATCACCCTCAATCTGATCCCCATCGCCTCTCCGCACCAGCACTCTGCTTATCCAACCTCTTCCTCCACATCCCACTTGACACTTACATCCCTGCACCCTTACCCATTCGCTCTCTCTCTATGGTCACATTCACTTAACTATTCGACCATGCAGCCCTCACACTCCCTATCGCTGTGATGCAATGACAACAACAACTTTCAACACACAGGGATGGTCCTTTGTCTCCTTCTAAGCATCTCGGCTATGGATTCTCTACACTCACTCCTTCATTCTCACTCAAACTCCACTTGTGTCCCTCATTGCAGGAAAAGAGAGCCCACAATAAGAGGGAAAGAGCCATCTCTCAGTAGCCCAGCTCACCCCCTGGGAGGAGGCGGCCCTGGAAATTGCTGGGATCGAGGATGATACCCAAGTGGGGGACAGACAGACGGGCGCATCACAGCAAGCTGGTGACAGAATAGTTTGGCATCTCTCTCATTGACATTGCATGAGTAACTGATAATGAATCTGATGCTCTAACAGATTGACTTATGATCATCTGCACTATTCAATGTTCATGTAACCTTGACCTCACATCTCTAACTCTTTCCTTTATTCCCCCACAGGACCATCGAAAGCCCCCGTCCCCACTGTCCAGGAGGAAGAGCCTGAGCTTCCAGACTCCTCAGAGGAAGCTGCACCCTCTGAGGGTGCAGCGTCAGCAGAATTCAGCTCACCCAGCACCAGCGCAGACACTCACACCTCGGTGGGACCTTCGCGAGATAGAGTAGTGTTGGCACCTGGAGTATCACAGCTCACAAGTGAGCATCAGCAGATGGTGGAGACAGGGACAGTAGTGGAGAGTCCTCGTCAGAGGGCGCAGGACTCTGCCAGCTCGGCTCAGCTGCATGTCGACCCTGTGCCTCCGGGTCCATCCAGGAGAGTGGTGCTGGAACTCCAGGAACAGGTGCAGGAGTCTCTGGCAGGTTTTGTCTCCAGGGTCGCTGCGAGTGTGGAGCGAATGGAGGAGTCCATCGCGAACATGAGCAGAGCCTTTGTGGAGGCATTGGCGCTTGAACGCATCACCATGGAAAGGATGGCAACCTCTGTGGAAAGGTTGGCTACGGTAGAGGAGAGGATGGCTACGGCCATGGAGGAGCTAATTCGCCAGAGTGTGGAAAACATGGTCATTGTTCAGAATAGACTGGCATCTCATAAGGAGCTATGGTCAGCTATTGAGCATAGAAACCAGACCTTCATGGAAGTCTGAAATGACAACAGAAAACGCTGGAAACACTCAGCAGGCCAGGCAGCATCCGTGGAGAGAGAAACAGAGTTAACGTTTTAGGTCTGGGACCCTTCATCAGAACTGGAAAAAGCTGGAGATGTAACAGATATTAAGCAGGTACAGAGACAGGGAGGGGAGGAAGGAATTGAAGGAATATACTGTGCTTAGGTAAGAGGCAGGAAAGATAAAATGTTGCAAATGGGAATGGCAAAATCATACAGCATGAAAAATAGGGGCAGGGGTTATAGTTTGAAATTGTTGAACTCAATGTTGAGTCCAGAAGGCTGTAAAGTGCCTAATCGAGCTTACGTTGAGCTTCATTGGAACAATGTAAGAGGCCGAGGACAGAGAGATCAGAGTGGGAAGTCCTCTGGAGTAGGACTTCCAGTGCAGAAACGGGTCCTCATGGCCCCCTTGAAGTGCAGCAAGGTGCTGTCAAGCCACTTGCTAGCTCTAAAGTGGGGCTGAGCCATGAGAGGGATGTTGGTGGTAGACAACAAGGAAGTGGGGGCTCCTCTCCAAGCGCTCACACGACCATGCCACTGCGGAGCCCTCGGTCAGAGCCCCATCAGCGTCCTCACCCAACTGAGATGGGCGTCTCATCCCCTGCACAGCCGCAGGAGCAGCACACTGTTGCCGAGCCCTCACAGGTTCGCAACCCCAGAGGACGGCCGCCAAAGGTGTCGAGACAGGAGCAGCAAGAAAGTGAGCAAGGGGCCTCCACATCTGTTGAAGCCACAGGGAAAGCACCACGTAGGAGCATGTGTAAGAGGAAGATAAAGCACAAGTAGTCACAAGGGTAGTCACTTGGGTGTTATGTTCTGTTTATTTTTGAAATGCCATAAGTTGCTTGTTGTGATAAAAATTTCTGATGGCAAACTGTTGAAGTTGTGGCGTGTGTCATTTCGCAAATGGGACTTCCACATTGAGGGCTTAGAGCGACTTGCAATTGTCAGTATGGTGGTCGGAGTGATAGGAATCCGCAGGTTCTTGTCCATTGTCGATGTTCTGCTAAGAAGGTGCGAGACAAAAGTGTTTGATTGTGCAGGCTAAGCAAATCTGGCCAACATGAGTGCATCCCTTGCATCCTGGGCAGCAATGTGGTCGCGCTCTGGCACCTTCTGGCCTGTGCAGTTTCAGGTGGGTGAGCAGCAGCTTGGCGCTCCTGTTGTTGCTGCTGCTGTTGGTGCTGCTGTTGCTCAGGGTTCTGCTGCTGCCGCAGGTGGTCTTCGTCCGAATCTGATGTCCAGGAGGAGAGGAAATAAATGGTTCCCATGCTTCTGCTATATACCTCAGTTGTGGAAACGCTCAGTCAAGGTGGGGAGAGGAGGTCACACTGGAGATGGGTCTCAGGCTCCAAACTTCCACAACAATGAGTAGGCCTGCTAAAAGCTCACCCAGACCTGAGACAACAAAGTTCTGCCACCTGCAAATGATGATTGCTGAAAACTCCTTTTTAATGGTGGAGCTGCAGCTGTTACTAAGCAATCCACTTGTGAGGCCGCCAGGATTACCTGGTGTGTTCCAGAGGAGGCGTGTAGGATGGGGGAAATGTCTAAAAGTCAGAAAGGCCTTTCAAAATGGGATAATAGAGGCAATTAAGTGGTTGTTGCGGGCTTTAAGGGCCTATCCTGCCTCTTGGAGGCGGGATGGAAAGGGGGTCAGAAAACTCGCATTTGGGAAAATTGCTCGGAGGCGGTATGGAGGCGGGATCGGGCCCGCCCGCCACTTTTTTGCGATTTTACCACCTCGCATGCCTCCAAGCCCGCCTCCTCATGCCTGGCAAAATCTAGCCCATGAAATCTGGCAGAGCAATGCTAATTTCTGATTTCGATCCTAAACAGAGAAGGATAACCCTTAAAGAAGTATTATTTTGGGAGAGTAGAGTTATAGTTTTATGTGTTGATGCAACATTATGATGGAAACTCAATTTCGGCCATGCTGTCAGGCAGACACCCAGTGAAGAGAGGGCAAATCAGAGGATGAATCACCTCAGACCTTTTTTCACACACCACCTGGCCATTGGCTTCACAATGCCATTGGAAGACGTCTGGGAGCTGTTCACCTTACATGAAAAAGAAAGATAAAGAAAGGAAAAGAGAAAGTGGGAGAAGGGAAGGTGAAAAAAATAAAAGGGAGTGGATTCCAGTCCTGCTATTCTCATTTACTCTGTTGTCAGATCACAGCCTCTAAGTAAAATAGATGATCAAATAGGAAGCAATGTCTTATATAGAATTTGAGAAGGGAAGTCTCAAGATACCAGTTGGAAAAGGTTCTTAAAGGTAGCTGGATAATTTTCCTTGGCTGGCCCACAGCATGTGAAGAATGATTCAATTTAAAGAGTGAGGGCTGCTACACCCAGAGGTAAGTAATCTGCATGTTCACTATATAATGCATATGTTTCATTATCTGATGGATGTACTTCATTACACAGTGTTTGTGATTTAGGTACTGAATGTGTTTCAATTATTGTGGATGACTGACATTTCACTTTATGAGATAAATCTTGAGGAACTTTTGAATTATAAAAGTCCCTAAACAGCCATTCATTTGGTTCTGCCAGTTCCAAGCCGACATATAATCCTTCAGGTCTTTTAGAGGAAGGAATTATTTCACCTTATGCAATCAGTTCTGATATAAAGGACAAGGAAAACAAAGGAGTCATGGGTGGGGGTTGACTGGGTCATAATTGCATCTTGTCACATTTTTGGGTTCTTATGTTAAATATCTTCTCTGGTCTGCATTACCAGCCATTCCTATAGGTGGACCTATGTATTCTCTATGATCCAGATCTGCCCAATATCTAGGCATATGTTAACAAGGCCCAGGAATCATACCACAGAACTCTTAATCTGTACAGCAGCTACTAGAACGTATCAGGTGCTACCACACGATTCCCCTCTCTTTGATAGACAGACTGATACATATAGACCAAGACTCAGGCTGTAAAACAACAGATGGTTTTATTTAAATCAAACAGGTAAATGAACAGTATACAATATAAAACAATGTATCATACACTTCACTATCCTACTTGATATAAAAATAGGGAGGTATTGCTTCAGTTGTACAAGGTATTGGTGAGACCGCACCTGGAATACTGCATACAGTTTTGGTGTCCTTACTTAAGGAAAGACATCCTTGCTCTCGAGGCAGTGCAAAAAAGGTTCACTCGGTTAATCCCGGGGATGAGGGGGTGGTCATATGAGGAGAGGTTGGGTAGATTGGGACTCTACTCATTGGAGTTCAGAAGAATGAGAGGCGATCTTATTGAAACATATAAGATTGTGAAGGGGTTGGATCGGGTGGATGCGGGGAGGATGTTCCCGATGACGGGTGAGACGAGAACTAGGGGACATAGTCTTAGAATAAGGGGCTGCTCTTTCAAAACTGAGATGAGGAGGAACTACTTCACTCAGAGGGTGGTAGGTCCATGGAATATGCTGCCACAAAAAGCTGTAGAAGCTACAACATTAATTAAATTTAAAACAGAAATAGACAGTTTCCTAGAAGTAAAGGGCATTAAGGGTTACGGGGAGCGGGCAGGAATTTGGACATGAGTCTAGGTTCGGATCGGTCATGGCCCTGTGGGTAGTGGAGCGGGCCCAGGGACTGTGTAGCCTGATTCTGCTCCTATTTCGTGTGTGCAATTCTGTTAGATGCAGGAGATGGTTCTGTGATAGATAGTAGATTGGCGGTTAGGATCAGATCAGCCATGATCTTATTGAATGGCGGAGCAGGCTCGAGGGGCCGATTGGCCTACTCCTGCTCCTATTTCTTATGTTCTTATGTTCTTATGATATATAAAATAATAAAGATGCCACTCACTTTATATATTGATCTTAAAAAAGTTCACTACCGACACTGTAAACCATACCACAGCCTCAAATAACCCAGCTTCGATGAGCTGCATTTATTTGCAACACCAGATTTCTGTTTGGTCCCCTTGGAGGACAAGACACAACCAGCTGTTTGTCTGGAATATGTAATTTGATCCTGACTGCTGTGGAGTACCTGCAATGTATAATTTGATCCAGTCTTATCAGGCAGTCTATGGAAAGTGGAACTGTAGTTAGTTTTGTGATGATCCTCTGTTATCTAATGTTCTGCAATTGTAATTATAGTTGTCCTTGGCTGGTAAAATAAAAGACTTTGGGGGAAAAATTCAGCTGCTTGCGCCTCCCGTTAGCGCCTTAAGAGGGCGCTAATGGGGCGTAAAGCAGCTAACGCCCGGGCGCAGCGCCGCCCACGCCTCCCGAAAAATTCAGCAGGAGGTTAGCGGCGGCGGCAGCCAGTAGCGCCCTGTGGCGCTGCGCCGCCGGCGATGACGTCATCGCCGTGCGCAGCACCCCGCTCGCGCCCCGGCCGTGATCTTCAGTCGCGCCCCCTGATTTACCGCCAGACGCTATGTCCGACGGGTTCAGGGAGGCGTACGTGCGGCCGGGGCGGCGATATTTAAAGGGGAGGTGGCAGGCGGCCATTTTTGTTGCTGGCCGCCTGCCAGCACCTGCCCCCGTTGCTGTCCCCGCCCCCCGTGAAGCCCCCCCACCGTGAAGTGCCGGCTGCGCTCCAAGAGCCCGGCACTTCTCTTGAGTGCCGGGCTCTTTTGCCGGCACTCCTGATCCCTGGGGGCCCAGCTGGGCCCCGGTTCGCGCTGCGCAGGGTCCCTCCCCTTTAAGAAGGGGAGGAAGGCCTGCAATACCGCGGCGCGACGTGCTGCAGCGCATGGTGCTGCGGCACGTAGCGCCAGGATATTCCCTCGCAGCGCCCCAAGAGGGATGCGGGGTGCTTCCAGTGGCGCCCCGCTTCCCTCTTGGGGCGCAACCACTGAAGTTCCGGCGCGGGGCCGCTAATTTTTTCGGGGCGCTAAAAGTCGCGCCCCGGCGAGGTTAGCGCCCCAAATGGGGCGCGACTCAATTTTTACCCCTTTGTATGCTAATTAGTGGGTCAGTTACTTCTTTGGAGTTTTATGGTTTTTTTCCTTCTGGAAGTGATAAAAATTCTTTAATTCAGAATGAAGGAACCAAGGTCAAGACTACAACTTTCAGAAATGCTCATTAAAATAGGAAATGGAAAACAAAAAGTTCAAGTAATCAATGGCCTCCGGATCTCAGGTGGTGCTACTATAGCAGGAAGTTAATAAGGTTGTGCCAGTCAATAAACCAATGGGTACGAGCGTGTGTGTGTGGATGCGTGTGTGTGTGGGGCATGCGTGTGTGTGGGGTGCATGTATGTATACAACCTGCTGACACACCAGCTTCATGTGTGGGATGGGATTTACTAATTCATCCTGCTGGAAGAACTTGATCCACGTCTAACAGAGGGGTGAGAACGTGAACCGTCTTCCCATCTGGATCACGTTCTCGCTCTCATTGTCCCCCCGCCCCCCACTTTAGACCATGATAGCATTCTTCCCCCATTCCCACTGTTCTGTCGGGCTCTAACACCGACCCCCCCCCCCCCCCCCCCCCCCCCCCCCGAGTTCCTGACCTCCGCCATCCCCCCTCGAGTTCCTAACATTGGCCCCCTTCGAGTTTCTGACCTTCTCACCCTGAGTTCTTGACCTTTCCCCTGCCCACCCCTCGAGTTCCTGACATTAGCCCCCCTCGAGTTCCTAACATTGGCCCCCTTCGAGTTTCTGACCTTCTCACCCTGAGTTCTTGACCTTTCCCCTGCCCACCCCTCGAGTTCCTGACATTAGCCCCCCTCGAGTTCCTGACATTGGCCCCCCTTGAGTTTCTGACCTTCTCACCCTGAGTTCTTGACCTTCCCCCCCGCCCCCCCCCCCCCGAGTTCCTGACATTTGTCCCCTCCTCGAGTTTCTGACCTTCTCACCCCAAGTTCCTGAAATTCTCCCCTCCGAGCTCCTCTCATCTCCCACCCTCCGAGCTCCTCCCCTCTCCCCACTCTGAGCCTCTCCTCTCCCCCTTCATGCTCAGCTCCTCTCCAATCCCCACTCCGATTCCCTTTCCTGCCCCCTCCAAGCTCCTCTCCCCCGTCCTCTCCCTCCCTCCGATCCGCTCCTCTCCCTCCCTCTGATCCCCCTCCTCTCCCTCCCTCCAATCCCCAATCCTCTCCCTCCCTCCTCTCCATCCCTTCTGGTCTCCTCTCCTCTCCCTCCCTCCAATTCCCTCTCCTCTCACCCCTCCGATCCCCTCTCCTCTCCCTCCTTCCGATTCCCTCTCCTCTCCCCCCTTGCGATTCCCTCTCCTCTCGCCCCTCCAATCCCCTCTCCTCTCGCCCCTCCGATCCCCTCTCCTCTCGTCCCTCCGATCCCCTCTCCTCTCCCCCCTCCGATCACCTCTCCTCTCGCCCCTCCGATCCCCTCTCCTCTCCCCCCTCCGATTCCCTCAGCTCTCCCTCCCTCCGATCCTCCCTCCTCTGATTCCCTCTCCTCTCGCCCCTCCGATCCGCTCCTCTCCCTCCCTCCTCTCCCCCCTCCGATTCCCTCTCCTCTCCCTCCCTCCGATCCCCCCTCCTCCGATTTCCTCTCCTCTCACCACTCCGATCCCCCCCTCCGATTCACTCTCCTTTTGCCCCTCCGATTCCCTCTCCTCTCCCTCCCTCCGATCCCCTCTCCTCTCGCCCCTCCGATCCCTACTCCTCTCCCTCCCTCCTCTCCCCCCCTTCTGATCCCCTCTCCTCTCGCCCCACCAATCCCCTCTCCTCTCCCTCCCTCCTCTCCCTCTCCTCTCCCTTCCACTGATCCCCTCTCCTCTCCCTCCCTCCTCTCCCTTTCCTCTCCCTCCCACCGATCCCCACTCCTCTCCCTCCCTCCTCTCCCTCTCCTCTCCCTCCCTCCGATCCCCACTCCTCTGGCCCCTCCGATCCCCACTCCTCTCCCTCCCTCCTCTCCCCCCCTTCTGATCCCCTCTCCTCTCCCTCCCTCCGATCCCCTCTCCTCTCCCTCCCTCCGATCCCCACTCCTCTCCCTCCCTCCGATCCCCTCTCCTCTCCCTCCCTCCTCTCCCTCCCTCCCTCCTCTCCCTCCCTCCAATCCCCTCTCCTCTCCCTCTCTCCTCTCCCTCCGATCCCCTCTCCTCCCCCTCCCTCCGATCCCCTCTCCTCTCCCTCCCTCCGATCCCCTCTCCTCTCCCTCCCTTCGATCCCCTCTCCTCTCCTTCCCTCCGATCCCCTCTCCTCTCCCTCCCTCCGATCCCCCCTCCTCTCCCTCCCTCCGATCCCCTCTCCTCTCCCTCCCTCCGATCCCCTCTCCTCTCCCTCCCTCTGATCCCCTCTCCTCTCGCCCCTCCGATCCCCTCTCCTCTCGCCCCTCCGATCCCCACTCCTCTCCCTCCCTCCTCTGGTTGAGGCCACAGGCGCATGGACGATTGGAACTTACAGTGCGCATGCGCAGCCACAACATCGGTTCCGGTGGGGGCGAGCCGGTGTTTCGGGTCCGCACCCATACAATGCGCATGTGCAGAATGACGCAGAAGACCTTGCAAATACTCATAGCAAAATACTGCGGATGCTGGAAATCCGAAATAACAACAGAAAACGCAGGAAAAACTCAGCACGCCAGGCAGCATCCGTGGAGAGAGAAACAGAGTTAACGTTTCAGGTCGAAGACCTTTCGTCAGACCTGGAAAAAAGCAGGAAATGTAATAGATTTTAAAGCAAGTTTAGGAACGGGAAAAGGGGGAGGGGATGAAAGAACAAAAGGGAAGGTCAGTGATAGGATAGAAAGCAGGAGAGATTAAGAGACATTGAGAGACATTAAGAGATATTCAAGGCAAGAGGAGGTGGAAATGGGACAGGTTGAGGAACAAAGGATGGCTCTAGATGAAGTGTGAATTGCGCTGGCAGAATGAAAGACAGCTGCCATGTGGGAGGGAAGAAAAGAATGGGCCAAAAGTGTGGATAAAAAAAAAATATGTGATCAGGGCCAGGGTTATAATCTGAAATTGTTGAACTCTATGTTGAGTCCAGAGGGCTGTAGAGTGCCTAATCGAAAGATGAGATGCTGTTCCTCGAGCTTATGCTGAGCTTCCGTGGAACAATGCAAGAGGCCGAGGACGGTGAGGTCAGAGTGGGAGTGGAGCGGAGAATTAAAGTGACAGGCCACCGGGAGCTCGGGGTCCCCCTTACGGACTGAACGGAGGTGTTCCGCAAAGCGGTCACCCAATCTGCGTTTGGTCTCCCCAATGTAGAGGAGACCACATAGTGAGCAGCGAATACGTATACTAAATTGCAGGAAGTACACGTAAATCGCTGTTTCACCTGGAAGGGGTGTTTGGGGCCCTGGACAGTGGGAAGAGGGGAGGTATAAGGGCATGTGCCAGGCGAAGGGGAAGGGGTGCTGGGGGTGGTAGAGGAGTGGACTAGGGTGTCGCGGAAGGAGCAGTCCCTGCGGAATGCTGAAAGGGGAGGTGAGGGGAAGATGCGTTTGGTGGTGGGATCACGCTGGAGGTGGCGGAAATGGCGAAGGATGATCCGTTGAATGTGGAGGCTGGTGGGGTGAAAGGTGAGGACAAGGGGAACTCTATCGTGGTTCTGGGAGGGAGGGGCAGGGGTGAGGGCAGAAGTGCGGGAGATAGAACGGACATGGTCGAGGGCCGTGTCAACCACAGTAGAGGGGAATCCTCAGTTGAGGAAAAAGGAAGACATGTCGGAAGCACTGGTATGGAAGGTGGCAAACATTCACTACAAGCCCACTGACTCCCACAGCTACCTGGACTACACTTAATCTCTCCTGCTTTCTATCCTATCACTGACCTTCCCTTTTGTTCTTTCATCCCCTCCCCCTTTTCCCAGCCCTAAACTTGCTTTAAAATCTATTTCATTTCCTGCTTTTTTCCAGTTCTGACGAAAGGTCTTCGACCTGAAACGTTAACTCTGTTTCTCTCTCCACGGATGCTGCCTGGCCTGCTGAGTTTTTCCAGCATTTTCTGTTGTTATTGCAAATACTCACTCTGGCTTCGCTGCTGTTCAGCATAATCTTAAACATGGAACTCTGCAGCTGGCTGGAAAGCTGAAAACACTGGTAAACAGGCTTCCCACAGAAATACCATCCAAGTCACTTTGAAGTCACACGGAAACAAAAGACTGCATTTCTCTTATCAATATTAAGTGTTTAGCTAATATATGACAATGGCATATAAAGGGATATAGATAGGCTAAGTGAGTGGTAAATCGGAAATGAGGAGGAATTTCTTCTCTGAGGGTCGTGAATCTTTGGAATTCTCTTCCCCAGAGAGCTGTGGAGGCTGGGTCATTGAATATATTTAAGTTGGAGATAGACAGATTTTTGAAAGGTAAGGGAGTCAAGGGTTATGGGGAGCGGGCAGGGAAGTGGAGTTCAGGCCAAGATCAGATCAGCCATGTAAAGTTTCGCAATTTTCGCGATTCGAAATAACAAGATAGAAGCAGATTCGTTTGATCAGTTTATTTAAACGAAATGCTGTCATGATTAAAAAGTGACTTCTCATTTTTGTACACCCCAGTCCAACGCCGGCATCTCCACATCATGATTAAAAAGGACACAGAAGCCTGTAAAATGGCTGCCGCGCATCATGGCAGAAGTTTCCAGAAGTACAGTGGGCAGACAAGATGGCGTTCGAATAAACATTTCAGTATAAGATTGGATCATACTCGGTAAACATTGATAAAGACAGGATGCAACCTGTTTGCATTTGAAACAATAGCAAAGATATAAGTGCTGGAATCGTTTTCCATGCACAAGTAAGGACCATTGTACTGGGCAATCGAAGGCCCATCCAGACACAGCAAAACACATATACCCCCACAGCTCTACAATGAGAGAGCCATTCACGGGTGATTAAGTCAGTATTCGAGGAGGCCCCAAAACCAGTCAGGGAGACTCCTAGCCGGTTCGACAATGGGGAAAACATTAACGGATAGTTGGCCAGTCTCAGGTGCTACCGAAACCCGTTAAAGGAAAGAATCGCCCCATGCTGGGAGTTTTGTGCACCAGTATTACACAAAGGACAAACATTAAGATTTGAGTGGGAAATAAGGGGACACAGCACTATGACTATAGTGAACAAATGTCCATCGGTCTCTTATCTCGCTGCTGACTGCTGAACTCTTTATTCTCTTATCCTGATCCTCGGGTGTCGCTCTGCTGGACGAGCAGCCTTTGTGTCTTCTCTGGACTTTGTTGACTTTTAGCCGTACTGGTCGGTTATTCGAATGTTGGGTGGAGCTCAAACGGAACGAGCCGCCTCGACAAGGGCAAGTGACCGGGTGCACCATCCCGAGGGTCGGTAAACGGTGTCTGGACCCGAAGGCCCGAAGAGACAAGACGAAACGAGACGAGAAGAAGAAGAATCCACGTGCCGCCACGGTCAGTAAACCCCAACCGCGCCCGAATATACGATAGAAGACTCTTCTTTGAATTCTACAAACGTGTCCGAGTTCTGTCGAGTTCTTCATGACAAAAGACGGTCTGGCCTGCTTGTCGCAGCAGTGAAGATAAACAAGTGGGGTACAGAGACCCCTCCAAACACGTGACAGTCAGGCGCTGCAGCGAAACGAGCCGAGCGCCTCACTTTTAAAATTCTCCGAAGTATCACGAGTGGTGAGCATGTTTCCCGATCCTACAAATCTAGATGTAGTGTAGGTACTGATAGGGGAGGGTGGTTTTATTAAGGATAAAGTATAATGTGTCGTGTGTTCTTCATTACCATAGACCAAGCTTTATGAATGTATGTATACTTGTACTATCGTTAATTTGTGCCTATGACATGTACTTCATGATCTTGGACGCTATGCAATAAAGATTTCCATTTCGTACTATTCAACCGGGTCTATTTGAATTTTTCTCTGCATTACTGCTCTCGCACCTAAGTCCAGTGTTAGAACCGTAAGGGCGAGTGGGTCGAACCACTCACAGGTGCTTATTGCAACAAGGCTGGCCGGAGACCAGAGCAAGCAATAGTATTGGGCAATGAAGGCCTAACCCCGCACCAGCACCGTCTGCGATACAAGCACGACACGCAACCCCTTACAGCCATGATCTTATTGAATGGCGGAGCAGGCCAAATGACCTCCTCCTGCTCCTACGTCTTGCGTTAAAGCGTTACCGCCACCGTAAACCTCTCGGCCAATTTAGCAGGAGTTGTTCATTTCGCTGTGCCCGGTCGGTAAGTCATTAACTCCCTGTTATCGCCCCCCGGAGGCAATAACGGGAGGCGCTAAGGTACTGAATTTCTCCCCCAAAGTCTTAGGATAAGGTGCCGGCCTTTTAAGACTGAGATGAGGAGGAATTTCTTCACTCAGAGGTTGTGAATCTTTGGAATTTTCTACCCCAAAGTGCTGAGGATGCTCAGTCAGTGAGTATATTCAAGGCTGAGATCGATAGATTTTTGGACTCCAGAGGAATCAAGGGATATGGGGATTCGGCAGGAAAGTGGAGTTGAGATCGAAGATCAGCCATGATCTTATTGAATGGCAGAGCAGGCTCGAGGGCCCATGTGGCCTACTCCTGCTCCTAATTCTTATGTTCTTATGTTCTTATTGCTTGATATGCAATACAAAATCTGCAACCATTTGACCCAGTGAGCAATTGCATTCCTGAGCAATTCACACTTTGTGAAGCTCACTACAGTCAGCTTTATGAACTCTGAACTCATAGCCTTTGCTTTCAGAAATACCCTGTGTGACTTTGGTTTTTAACTGCTCTCATGCTGTTCCCAGCAGTGAGAAAATAAGTTAAAATTCAACATGAGTAAAAATCTATGCTTTTTATCACACCACTATTAAAATGGTAATGTTTCTTACATCTGTCAGAGAATTGATACAATAGCGCCTGTTATATTTATTTTGTATTACAATTCAGATTGCCAAAATGCAAACATAATCCATACATATGTCCAACATTGGGAATTTTTTTCCTACAACTGAGGATTCACTGGCAGTATTTTCTTCCTAGTCCATTACATTACTTAACTTTAATTTGAAACTTTAATCAAACAATGAGTTCCCAAAATAAAAGTTCTTTTTTTTTGTACAGTTTTTAAATGTTTGCTGTGTGGGTTTTTTTTGGTGTTTTATAGGGCGTTTTAAGCATTAAAAAAAAACCTCAATAATTTTTCCGACTGAACACACCAGCAGCTAAACTCTCCATTTTTTTTTGTTGAGGGTAAGGCTATTTTCCAGTTCTCCTTCTTCCAGTTGGATCCTCTCAAGTTACCCACAATCATTGGCCAAGATGGCAGGTAGATGACATATCGAAAGGCCTTTGCACATTGACACTCTAAAACCAGAGGCTAAGAGATATACAAGACAAGCCTAGACAAGCCTAGAGTGTCTCCCTCAGAAGACTGAATGGATGGGCTGCAGTCCGTGACAGGGATGCATTTTACATGGTCTGTGGAGAGAATAGGTCTGGTGCACTAAAAACCTGTATTCTCATGGCTTAATTTCCTGCATTCTTAAATTGAGACAATCAGAAGTCAAATTTGAGGGAGAAGGAGGCGTGGTACAGATTAGTACAGAAATAGCTCCAGATCTGGTGTAACGTTTTTCCTATGAATCCTGGATATTGCCACAATTCCCAATTGTAAGAACAACTACGCTGTAAAGGCCTGGCGCAAAATATCTGCAAGTTGCAAGTGCAAACTAAAGTTTAATTCTGTGCCGGTGCTACAATATTTTTTTCTGCGGAAGTGAATTTAGATATGGGGGCGCATAGTTCAAAACTGTTTACAGCCTCTCCTCTCTTCCCATTGCAATTTTATGGTCCAGATTTTGCTGGCAAAAAAACGGTGAGTGTTAATGTTCATTAACACATTGATCATTGCTAATGTGTAAATTGTCCAGCAACTTGTAGACATGAAAAGATACCCCATGAATTGCAAAGCACCACAAGTTGCTGGATGATTTGCACCACTCCGCTGTTAGCTTCACGAAAATGACAGCTTGTCCTCAACCTCCCCGTGAGTTTCATGAAATTGCTGCATTTGCGCATTAATTGTCAATTAAACTTGCCACAGAATATTAGGGTTGCTACTTAACAACATAAATACCTTTTTAATGAGGGGATTTATGCACCTGCAATGTCACTCAACCTCTCCCGCCCAGAAAGGGAACTGTGGAGTCTCATTCCTACAGGTTGTTGTTGGAGATTTAAAAAAATATATAGGGGGTGAAATTCGGTGGCGCCCCCTTTGGGGCGCTAAGTTCGCCGGGGTGCTACTTTTAGTGCCCCGAAAAAGTTAGTGCCCCTGCGCCGTAAATTCAGTGGTAGTGCCCCAAACAGGAGGCGGGATGCTACTGGAAGTGCTTCACCTCCTTCCTGGGGCATTACAACTGAATAACGCGGCGCAGGGGCACTAACTCAAGAGGAGTGCCAGGCTGAGAGATCGCGGCCGGCACCCCGAATAAAAAAGGGGAAGGAGGCAGGTGCTGGCAGTCGACACAAAAAAAATGGCCGCCCAACACCTGCCCCTTAACTTGCACCGCCGCAGCTGCAAAAATACCACCCTGACCCTGTCGGACCTATCGTCTGGCGATAGGTCAGGGGGCGCTGTGCACGTCGATGACCTCATCACCGGCGGCGCAGTGCCGCGAGGCGCCACCAGCTACCGCCGCCGCTAACCTCCCGTGAATTTTGTGGGAGGTGTTAGCGGAGCCGCACCCGGGCGCTCGGGGCTTTGCGCCCTGTTAGCACCCCCTGGGGGCGCTAACGGGAGGTGCAAAGCAACCCAATTGTTCCCCCATAATTTTTTAGTTTTTTCCTTTTCCTTTCTGTCTCTTTTCTCTCTCTCTCTCTCTTAATCCAATCTTTCTTTCCCTCTCTTTATTTCTCTTTCTGTATCTGATTTGACTCTAATTCACCCTGTCGATCTTATGTTTCTTTCTCAATCCTTAAAATTTCATTGGTTAAGGAATAGACTGTTGGTCCTGTTGTTCACCAAGGTCCCAGATGCCCTGTTGCCCTCGCCACCCTGTTTTAAGCTCGCACTTCCATCAACTTACAGGGCACTCACATTTTGAGCTCAGGGGTGAGGGAAGAACTCTGACTAACAGGGCATGCCACGAGATGCCCTGCTCCAGCAAAATCTGGGCCAATATTTTTCTGGTGGCCTCAAAGTCAGACAAAATCTGTCTGTGTTTTGAAATTACAGTACAATTAATCAATCTACTATGTATACATGGACCCTAGCGAGGAATGTACACAGAATTATCAATGACATACGTGACCATGTGCTTTAGTAAAACTTCAAAAAAAATGATTCTCATGGTGTGGCTGACACATTTAATGCACATCCCGAGTTGCAGTGAGAAGGTAGGAGTGGGGGCCTTTGCCTAGGAATTATTTTTTACAACTGAGTGGCTTGCTAGGTCACTTCAGAGGGCATTAAGAGTCAACCACATAGTGTGTGACTGGAGTCACGTGTAGGCCAGGCAGGGTAGAGATGGCAGGTTCCCGTCCCTGATGACATGAATTAACCTGTTGGGTTTTTAGACAATTCTGGGGCCTCTCTTACTACAGTGACTGATCATGTACTGAAATTAACTGGGAGTTCCATTATAGAGAGGACATTAAAATCATAGAAAGCATACAGCGTAGATTCACCAGACAGATGCCAGTGATGGGAAACTGTAGTTATGAGGAAAGACTTGATATACTGGTAGTAATTTCACTGAAGGAGAGAAGGCTGAGAGATTTAATAGAGGTTTTTAAAATTATGACAGATTTTGATAGCGTGAATAGGTTGGGAAGCCAGTGATGAGGAGTCATCAATTTAAAATTAAAAGTGAGGAGAGAGGTTAGGAGAAATTTCTTAACACAGAAGATTGTTGAAACATGGAATGCTTTGCCACAGGTAGTGGTTGAGGCAAAGACTTTTGCACATTTTAATGGAAAATTTGTATCTTGGAAAGTAAATATTGGAATCTGAGGAAGATACAAGGCTATGGAAGACTATGGGGCATTGGAAGAGCCAGCACAGACACGATGGGCCAAATGGTCTCCTTCTATGTTGTGAACGTCTAACCTTTAGTATTCACATAACAGTAATTGGTACATCACAAAGTCATCTAAAAGCAAAGTGTGCGCAAACACAAAATCCATCATTAGCATGTTGGTAGTGGCACAATATGCACATGTCAAACCAGACCCACTATAGCTCTTTGAATCACTCGCAATTGTGTTTAAATTTTATCATTCACATTTACAGAAGTACAAAAATGATTACATTTTACTATACTTATTATTATGCAGGGTAATGAGCACCATGTATAGAAAGATACATGCTTGATGCTTTATAAAAAAGAAAAATCTACATAAGTATGAGTTTTATTTGACTTGTAAAGTAAGGTTCCAGTCCAAGTTTATTTTTACTCATTAACTGACTGTGTTATATCAATATTCACGAGGCCACTAGGTGGGCATTCAAGCACACGAATAGCTGAAGCACAGCGTTCTGGATTGAAACATTATGGCATTGGCACTGCATGTCAAACAGGAGCCTGGAGTTCATCGATACCCCTCCCAACTATCGGATGATGGTTTAGTTGCAAGTTGTTAATGGGGAGCAAAACAAGAAAAATATAGCAAATAAACAAATTGTAAAAAGCACCAGGAGACAACAAAGGACGTGAGAGATGGAGAAAAGGGTGAAAGAGCTAAAAATAGAAAAATTCAAAAGCTGAAACTCTGTGACAAGGAGAAAAGGGTAGAACTGAAATCCCACAGAATCTAGCAATGTAGCTCAAAGTGTTCACCCTTTGTAAAAATATTTCCACACACTTAAATTTTAAAATTGTTGATGGTGCATAAATGTTTGTAGACTTCAAACAGGAGCATCTAATGATAGATACCAAAGGCTTTGAAGCGAGCAATTGTGAATGTCTTTCCCACTTCTGCAACCATAGGCTCAGTCCCAGTGGAGACCGGCATTGGAGTGCAGTCATATGTGTGATGAGCTTGTCAGCTTTCAACCTTTTAGTGTTAAGCTGACAACCTTGGACAGGCAGCCTGAAGGACAGGCAGCCCTTTTAAACCTACCACGTGGGCCAGCAAATTATCAGCTGTGCAGGCAGAGTACAATCAGGGTAATCTAGTAGCGGATCTTGTCAATGTCTCTGGCTGGAGTGTGCCAATCACAGTGACATACAGCCCAAAATTGTACTGGATTCAAAGGTTGAATGATTATCTCCCACTGCAAACATTCCTGTGAGTTATTTTCTTCTTCGATGTGATTACTCACATTCTGCCTTATCCAACAGTGACAAGCTCCCTCGACTTGATTGACCTGACAAAGGGTTGGTGATTCATCAATCAGAAAAAAAATGCAAACTATATTTATTGAAATCAGACTGAAAGATACAATAAATTACTCATGAAACAATATTATTGCCAGTTTAATTTTTTAATTGATATATTTCTCATACCAACAAACACCTTTGTGATTTGTTATCAACATGTATAAGAGCCTTCTTTAAATGCCAATTTACTATTTCTTCTACTTTCTACCCTACAGATCTAGACCTCCCATTGCTGTCCTTTACGTGATCAAGTGAGTCTTTCAATTTTGGTTTTCATTTGCCCCTCGTGGCCAGGAAGCCTAGCCGGTGGCATTCCCTCGAGTGAGCAGAGTGTCCCTCACCCTCCATATTAGTCCTGGCACTATAACATTAATTGTGTAGCACAATCGGTTAAAGATAAATTCCTGCCCAAAAATCATACAGCAGTCACCCGAGTTGTAGCTTGCCTATTGTAGGTTGACATTTGGGTGCCCAGCAGAAGTTTAGACCAAGCAGTCTAAGACGATCACTGGCAAAGTTCCAGCTTTGTCACTCTAGCACCTGACTGAGGACCATTGAAATGAAATGGCTGCCCAGCAATCGTAGTTCAAAATTGTTACCTAAGTTGATTAAAATTAAGATATTGCTCACAATTGATAAGGATCCTTATTGAAAAA
Organism: Squalus acanthias; assembly: GCA_030390025.1. Classification (NCBI taxonomy): domain Eukaryota; kingdom Metazoa; phylum Chordata; class Chondrichthyes; order Squaliformes; family Squalidae; genus Squalus; species Squalus acanthias. The sequence goes on from CM059431.1 coordinate 92,556,695, forward strand.
TTGGGCTCAATTCTTCACCTGTTAAAATGAACAGGTGGAAAATCGACAACATAGAAACATAGACATGGAATCTAGGAGCAGGAGTAGGCCATTCGGCCCGTCGAGCCTGCTCCACCATTCAATACGATCATGGCTGATCATTCAAATCCAGTACCCTGTCCCTGCTTTAATCCCCACAGTACACATATCCCACCCTACCCCCGTAACCCCACGTATTTAATTCCCCCTAACATATCCCATCCTATCCCCATAATCCCACATATTTAATCCCCCCCTAACACTAAGGGTCAATTTATCATAGCCAAATCAACCTAACCCGCAGCTTGTGGCTGATTGCATGATAAGGCTTCCGCCTCACCAAGCTTTTACACCCTGACGCTGAAGGAGGTACATCTACTCCCTTCTGTTTTTACTGGATAATAATCTTCGAAAATATCTGCTGGCAACTAAAACTGAAGGTTTTTGGTTTAAAAAATATGCTAAATATTAGATAGGACCACAGCATTGTTCATTTCAGGTAAATAATGGGTGCAATATTTTATCTAGATTAAAAAAACTTAACATTCTTACACATTAGCCTATCATAATGAATGGGATCCCTATATTGTTATGCATCACAAATGGAAAATGCCACTAACCTATCCAATCTGATTTTTCCATATAGTGACAGCTCATTAACTCTGTTGTAAAATGTGTCCACTGAGAGTTGGCAGCAGCTGTTTAACCACCCGCAGACACGTCTTGCATTTCCTTTCATCTGTGGAACGACTCTGTCCACCAGACAACTGTTTGCAGTTGACAATTAAAATCACCACATGGTGCACTAGGGTTACCCATGAAAAGAATGCAAATCTCTTTTTAATGTTTGAACTTTCAGCTTGAATATTCCATTAAATACTTGCTTCCAACTGGAATGTGTATGCAATATTGTTGATCAGCATGATGATTGTCTGGTAACAGTGAGAGAAATGAGAACTGAATCAAAGATATGATGCGGAGATGCCGGTGTTGGACTGGGGTGGACAAAAGTGAGAAGTCGCACAACACCAGGTTATAGTCCAACAGTTTTATTTGAAATCACAAGCTTTCGGAGCTGCTGCACCTTCGTCAGGTTCCTTCACTTCACCTGACGAAGGGGCAGCAGCTCCGAAAGCTTGTGATTTCAAATAAAACTGTTGGACTATAACTTGGTGTTGTGCGACTTCTCACTTTTGAATCAAAGATAGTCAGAGATTATGTTAATGAAAAGAGCCTGGGCTAGAAATTTGGCTCCGTCGCGCCCGATTTTTCAGCGTTGCGGGTGCCGTTTTGTTTCCAAAATGGCGTCCGCGCTGTGCTCACACACTTCTGGTGTGTGCCGCGCCGGTTGTCATTTTGGTGAGGGCAGTAGGGCGGGCGTTAGGAGCGTGCGCCGGAAATCTATTGTGTAGGCAGAGCGTGACGTTAATCAACGTGCAACGAAGTTAGCATGCTGCCTGCATTATTTTGAATAGGTGCGGGTTGATCCCGCATTGCGTTCCCCGTGCCCGTTTGTGGGTGCAAACCAATTTCCAGCCCCCTGTGTTAATCCAAGAACTGCTATCCTGACTTCTGAATATGAGAATGTGCACGTTAGAAAAAGGAGACAAAAATAAACTTCATATAGAAGCAAAATATACATTTAAAATAGTGAACTATTTTTCCATTTGCACCAAGCATTCTGAGTGAACTGTTGTGAAGTTGTGGAGGACGAAATTCAGTTTTCCCCATTTGGGGGCGGTAACTGAATTATTGCCGGAGATTTGTGCTAAATTCGGCTTACTACCTGGCGAGGAAGCGGTGCGCTATCTCGGGCGCTCCACTTCCTCTCAGGGTGATGTTGGGGGCGCAAAGCGAGGTAGCGCCGGAGCCGCTGACACGTTTCAGTGCCCCTCTCCTTCGTTAAAGGGGAGGGTCGCTGCGGGCTCTACACTAGCCCACCAGGGCGGCGTGGTGCCGTGGCTGCAGCCCGGCACTGAGACGCGGTGCCAGGCTGCGTGATGGCAGCCATGGACCATGCCAAGGGCTGCCATGGACAGCTGACCCGGATGTCGGCCAAAAAGAATGAAATGGCGGCGCGGGTCGCGGCTGCACCTCCCTTTAATTAGCGCCCCGCGAGCGGCAGTCGGCCCGCGACCTGTGAGGCTGGCGTTGACACCGCCCGCCGCAGCCTCACGGGGCGCAGCCAAATTTCTGCCATGGGGCAGTAAGGAGTCGCGACGGGGCGCTAAGTGGTCATGGCGCACGACGGTGGCATCATCGCCGGCGGCGCAGTGGCCCAGGGTGCTACCGGTGGGGGCGCGGCACTATCGGCTAGCGCCTCAGTAGCGCCCCGCCGAATTTCTCGGGAGGCGCTATTAGCACCCCACTCGGGCGATAAGCCCTTTGCGCCCTGTTAGCGCCCCTGGAGGCGCTAACGGCAGGCGCAATGAACCAAATTTCACTCTGGTGGTGTTGTGACACAAAATCAAGAGTATTAGTGCTGATTGTGATGTTCAACTTGACGGTTAGCTGCATCATCTGCCAGGTATTACAAGACCTCTCTGTGACAGCAATCTACCAGTTTCATAGTGCCCTGAACTAGCCCTGAACTCCCATCTTTCTCTAGTTTCTCTCCTATCTCCCCTTATGCCCTCTCCGAGCTCACCTTGTCTATGAGAACCACATCCTGCTCCATCGACCCTATTCCCATCAAACTGCTGACCACCCAACTTCCCTTCCTGGTCCCCATGTTAGCTGATATTGTTAACGGTTCCCTCTCCTCAGGTACTGTCCCCTTCCCCTTCAAATCTGCCTTCATCACCCCTTCTCAAAAAAACCCTGACCCCTCTGTCCTTGCAAACTACCATCCCATCTCCAACCTCTCTTTCCTCTTCAAAGTTCTTGAACGTGGTGTTGCCTCCCAAATCCATGCCCATTGGTCGACTCCTACTTTTCATTTACATCCTGCCCCTGAGCAATATCATCCAAAAACATGATGTCAGGTTCCCCAAGTAGGCTGACGACACCCAGATCTACCTCAATACCACCACTCTCGACCTCCATTGTTTCTGATTTGTCTCGCTGCTTGTCCGACATCCAGAACTGGATCAGCTCTACAACACTCCAAGATCTCTGTGTTCCTCTAATTCTGGCATCTTGCACATCCCCAATTTTAATCGCTCCACCATTTAGAGGCTGTGCCTTCAGCTGCCTGAGCCCTAAGCTCTGGAATTCCCTTCTGAAGCTTCTCCGCCACTCTATATCTCTCTCCTCCCTTAAGGTGCCCTTTAAAACCTTCCTCTTTGACCAGGTTTTTGCTCACCTGTACTAATATCACCTTATGTGGCTCGGTGTCAAATTTTCTTTTATAAATGCAAGTTGGTGTTATTGTTGCATAGTTTATTTTAACCATCAGTGCACCATAGATGAGTTTAATTAAAAGTAAGTAAAATTGAAGCTCAGAAAATAAAAATGGGAGCAATAAAGAATAGGAAGGGGAGAGAACAGATGGAGGGGATGACAGAAATAAAGGCCCCGACGTTATCTCAGAGAGGCGCTCGGTGAGGCGGGGGGGGGAAGGGGTTGTGGACGGGTAACTCGAAAGTACGCGTTTGTCGAACTGTAGGATCAACAGACTGGCTGGCTGCCTGTTGGGTGGGATAGCCTGCAGCGGAAGGACGCAGTGGAGCAGCAGGTAGGGTGAGATCGCTGTCGGGGGTCTCGGGAGGCAGGGGTGGGAGAGATCGGAGCAGGGGGAGATGATCGTCTGGGGGTAGAACGTTTTGGATGGCAGTAGATGGTAGTCGGGGGAGGAGCAGATGGTGGTGGGGTGTCACATTACGGGCGGGACGGGGAAATTGTGGTACGGGGGAGCGAGATGGTGTTCGGGGAGAGCGAGATTGTGGTGGGGTTGAGCGAGATCGTGGTGGGGGGGTACCGATCACGGGGGTTGGGAGGGGGGATGGTTTACAGGTAAGCTTTTAGGGCCTGGATGAAAGACTCCTGCTCCTCCTGGCCCACAAGCAGTGCTGTAAAGGCACTTACCTTATGGATGCAGCCCTTCTCGCCTCCGTTTACCTGGAGGGTTTCCTGAGGCCTGGAAAACTCGGCAGACTTTGGTTAAAAATAGAAACACTGTTAAAATAGAGGCTCACAGATCCTTAAAAGGTTTCAACAACAGGCTCCTGCGAGCGGATTGGTTGCCCGCCCCTCGTTCCGCCTCCGTTAAAACCTGAGGTGGGTGAGTTCAAGGCGGATTGGGTTCTAGTTTCAGATTTTTAACTTCCTAACCTCCCACCCGAACCAAACCCACCCATTTTTAGGGTCAAAATTACACCCAAAGTGTTATTTTATAGTTCCAAATAAAAATGGGTTCAGGTGTAGGCTTTTGTAGTTTAGGTTCAATGTTACAAAAATAAAAATACTCCTAACATTTGGTGGCGATTATAGATGTCCACCTCTAACATGCGTGAAGCCGGTGAAGTAAGCTGATGCTTGCTCCATTTTAGGGCCGGGCCTCATTCACAGGCTGCTGGTGAGTCATGGGTGCCAAGGGGGTGTCCGGCTGCAGCTCGCTGCTTGAGAGAGAGTGGGTATGCGGCTAGATCCCATTCTGAGCCGACTGGCAGATCAGGCCTGTGGGGGTGAGGAGGGGGAGGCTTCACAAGGGACAATAGTGCAATGGAGATTTATTGTGGGCCCACAAGAGCAGGAAAATAAAAATTAAATACATATACGAGCGTTTTATGACCACTCTACAGCAGTCACGTTAAGGAGCAGTGGTTAAGCCACTAAATGCACTATATAAATGGGCAGAGCGAAGCTGAATAATGCAGGTGGGGTGCAACAACAAGTATAGCATCCCAAATTTTGTATTAAAGATCACTCCTGGTGGGCGTGCTGCTCGACTATTTACGGCCCGACAGAAAATAGTTTCTACATTGAGAGCATTGTCCATCAGAAACTACACTGAGAGCATTGTCCATCAGAAACTACACTGAGAGCATAGTCCATCATAAACTACACTGAGAGCATTGTCCATCAGAAACTACACTGAGAGCATTGTCCATCATAAACTACACTGAGAGCATTGTCCATCATAAACTACACTGAGAGCATTGTCCATCATAAACTACAATTAGAGCATTGTCCATCATAAACTACACGGAGAGCATTGTCCATCAGAAACTACACTAAGAGCATTGTCCATCAGAAACTACACTGAGAGCATTGTCCATCATAAACTACTACACTGAGAGCATTGTCCATCATAAACTACACTGAGAGCATTGTCCATCATAAACTACAGAGAGCATTGTCCATCAGAAACTACACTAAGAGCATTGTCCATCAGAAAATACACTGAGAGCATTGTCCATCATAAACTACTACACTGAGAGCATTGTCCAACATAAACTACGCTGAGAGCATTGTCCATCATAAACTACACTGAGAGCATTGTCCATCATAAACTACACTGAGAGCATTGCCCATCATAAACTACATTGAGAGCATTGTCCAGCATAAACTACACTGAGACCATTGTCCATCATAAATTACACTGAGAGCATTGTCCATCAGAAACTACACTGAGAGCATTGTCCAGCATAAACTACACTGAGAGCATTGTCCATCATAAACTACACTGAGAGCATTGTCCAACGTAAACTACACTGAGAGCATTATCCATCATAAACTAACCTGAAAGCATTGTCCAGCATAAACTACACTGAGAGCATTGTCCATCATCAACTACAATGAAAGCATTGTCCATCATAAACTGCACTGAGAGCATTGTTCATTTTAAACTACACTGAGAGCATTGTCCATCAGAAACTACACTGCGAGCATTGTCCATCAGAAACTACACTGCGAGCATTGTCCATCAGAAACTACACTGAGAGCATTGTCCAACATAAACTACACTGAGAGCATTGTCCAACATAAACTACACTGAGAGCATTGTCCATCATAAACTACACTGAGAGCATTGTCCATCATAAACTACACTGAGAGCATTGTCCATCATAAACTACACTGAGAGCATTGTCCAGCATAAACTACACTGAGAGCATTGTCCATCATAAACTACACTGAGAGCATTGTCCATCAGAAACTACACTGAGAGCATTGTCCATCATAAACTACACTGAGAGCATTGTCCATCATAAACTACACTGAGAGCATTGTCCATCAGAAACTACACTGCGAGCATTGTCCAACATAAACTACACTGAGAGCATTGTCAACATAAACTACACTGAGAGCATTGTCCATCAGAAACTACACTGAGAGCATTGTCCATCATAAACTACACTGAGAGCATTGTCCATCATAAACTACACTGAGAGCATTGTCCATCATAAACTACACTGAGAGCATTGTCCATCAGAAACTACACTGAGAGCATTGTCCATCATAAACTACACTGAGAGCATTGTCCATCATAAACTACACTGAGAGCATTGTCCATCATAAACTACACTGAGAGCATTGTCCATCATAAACTACACTGAGAGCATTGTCCAACATAAACTACACTGAGAGCATTGTCCATCATAAACTACACTGAGAGCATTGTCCATCATAAACTACACTGAGAGCATTGTCCATCATAAACTACACTGAGAGCATTGTCCATCATAAACTACACTGAGAGCATTGTCCATCATAAACTACACTGAGAGCATTGTCCATCATAAACTACACTGAGAGCATTGTCCAACATAAACTACACTGAGAGCATTGTCCATCATAAACTACACTGAGAGCATTGTCCATCATAAACTACACTGAGAGCATTGTCCATCATAAACTACACTGAGAGCATTGTCCATCATAAACTACACTGAGAGCATTGTCCATCATAAACTACACTGAGAGCATTGTCCATCATAAACTACACTGAGAGCATTGTCCATCAAAAACTACACTGAGAGCATTGTCCATCATAAACTACACTGAGAGCATTGTCCATCATAAACTACACTGAGAGCATTGTCCATCATAAAATACACTGAGAGCATTGTCCATCATAAACTACACTGAGAGCATTGTCCATCATAAACTACACTGAGAGCATTGTCCATCATAAACTACACTGAGAGCATTGTCCATCAAAACTACACTGAGAGCATTGTCCATCATAAACTACACTGAGAGCATTGTCCAACATAAACTACACTGAGAGCATTGTCCATCATAAACTACACTGAGAGCATTGTCCATCATAAACTACACTGAGAGCATTGTCCATCATAAACTACACTGAGAGCATTGTCCATCATAAACTACACTGAGAGCATTGTCCATCATAAACTACACTGAGAGCATTGTCCAACATAAACTACACTGAGAGCATTGTCCATCATAAACTACACTGAGAGCATTGTCCAACATAAACTACACTGAGAGCATTGTCCATCATAAACTACACTGAGAGCATTGTCCATCATAAACTACACTGAGAGCATTGTCCATCAGAAACTACACTGAGAGCATTGTCCATCATAAACTACACTGAGAGCATTGTCCATCATAAACTACACTGAGAGCATTGTCCATCATAAACTACACTGAGAGCATTGTCCATCATAAACTACACTGAGAGCATTGTCCATCATAAACTACACTGAGAGCATTGTCCATCATAAACTACACTGAGAGCATTGTCCATCATAAACTACACTGAGAGCATTGTCCATCATAAACTACACTGAGAGCATTGTCCATCATAAACTACACTGAGAGCATTGTCCATCATAAACTACACTGAGAGCATTGTCCAGCATAAACTACACTGAGAGCATTGTCCTGCATAAACTACACTGAGAGCATTGTCCTGCATAAACTACACTGAGAGCATTGTCCATCATAAACTACACTGAGAGCATTGTCCATCATAAACTACACTGAGAGCATTGTCCATCAGAAACTACACTGAGAGCATTGTCCATCATAAACTACACTGAGAGCATTGTCCATCAGAAACTACACTGAGAGCATTGTCCATCAGAAACTACACTGAGAGCATTGTCCATCAGAAACTACACTGAGAGCATTGTCCATCAGAAACTACACTGAGAGCATAGTCCATCATAAACTACACTGAGAGCATTGTCCATCATAAACTACACTGAGAGCATTGTCCATCATAAACTACACTGAGAGCATTGTCCATCATAAACTACACTGAGAGCATTGTCCATCATAAACTACACTGAGAGCATTGTTCATCATAAACTACACTGAGAGCATTGTCCTCATAAACTACACTGAGAACATTGTCCATCACAAACTACACTGAGAAGCCGTGCACAGCATAACCAACACTGAGAGCATTGCCAAACATAAACTAAACTGAGAGCAATGACAATCATAAATTACACTGAGAGCCCGATGCAACATAAACTACAATGAAAGCAATGTCCATCATAAACTACACTGACAGCACTTTCCATCACAAACTACCCTGAGAGCATTGTCCATCATAAATTACACTGAGAGCATTCTCCATCATAAACTACACTGAGAGCATTGTCCAACATAAACTACACTGAGAGCATTGTCCATCATAAACTACACTGAGAGCATTCTCCATCATAAACTACACTGAGAGCATTGTCCATCATAAACTACACTGACAGCACTTTCCATCACAAACTACCCTGAGAGCATTGTCCATCATAAATTACACTGAGAGCATTCTCCATCATAAACTACACTGAGAGCATTGTCCAACATAAACTACACAGAGAGCATTGTCCATCATAAACTACACTGAGAGCATTGTCCAACATAAACTACACTGAGAGCATTGTCCATCATAAACTACACTGAGAGCATTGTCCATCATAAACTACACTGAGAGCATTGTCCATCATAAACTACACTGAGAGCATTGTCCATCATAAACTACACTGAGAGCATTGTCCATCATAAACTACACTGAGAGCATTGTCCATCATAAACTACACTGAGAGCATTGTCCATCATAAACTACACTGAGAGCATTGTCCATCATAAACTACACTGAGAGCATTGTCCATCATAAACTACACTGAGAGCATTGTCCATCATAAACTACACTGAGAGCATTGTCCATCATAAACTACACTGAGAGCATTGTCCATCATAAACTACACTGAGAGCATTGTCCATCATAAACTACACTGAGAGCATTGTCCATCATAAACTACACTGAGAGCATTGTCCATCATAAACTACACTGAGAGCATTGTCCATCATAAACTACACTGAGAGCATTGTCCATCATAAACTACACTGAAGCATTGTCCATCATAAACTACACTGAGAGCATTGTCCATCATAAACTACACTGAGAGCATTGTCCATCATAAACTACACTGAGAGCATTGTCCATCATAAACTACACTGAGAGCATTGTCCATCATAAACTACACTGAGAGCATTGTCCATCATAAACTACACTGAGAGCATTGTCCATCATAAACTACACTGAGAGCATTGTCCATCATAAACTACACTGAGAGCATTGTCCATCATAAACTACACTGAGAGCATTGTCCATCATAAACTACACTGAGAGCATTGTCCATCATAAACTACACTGAGAGCATTGTCCATCATAAACTACACTGAGAGCATTGTCCACATAAACTACACTGTGAGCATTGTCCATCATAAACTACACTGAGAGCATTGTCCATCATAAACTACACTGAGAGCATTGTCCATCATAAACTACACTGAGAGCATTGTCCATCATAAACTACACTGAGAGCATTGTCCATCATAAACTACACTGAGAGCAATGACCAGCATAAACTACACTGAGAGCAATGTCCATCATAAACTACACTGAGATCATTGTCCATCATAAACTACACTGAGAGCAATTGTTCATCATAAACTACACTGAGAGCATTGTCCAACAGAAACTACACTGAGAGCATTGTCCATCAGAAACTACACTGAGTGCACTTGTCCACCTAAACTACACTGAGAGCATTGTCTAACATAACTGCACTGAGCGCATTGTCCAACATAAACCTACACTGAGAGCATTGTCCTCCTAAACTACACTGAGAGCATTAGTCCATCATAAACTACACTGAGCGCATTGTCCATGCATTAAACATCCATACATCATGAGAGCATTGTCCAGCATAACTACACGGAGAGCATTGTCCAACATAAACAACACTGAGAGCATTGTCCCATCATAAACTACCCCTGAGAGAATTGTCCATCATAAACTACACTGAGAGCATTGTCCATCAGTAACTACACTGAGAGCATTGTCCAACATAAACTACCCTGAGAGCATTGTCCACATAAACTACATCTGAGAGCATTGTCCATCATAAACTACACTGAGAGCATTGTCCAACATAAACTACACTGAGAGCATTGTCCATCATAAACTACACTGAGAGCATTGTCCATCAGAAACTACACTGAGAGCATTGTCCAACATAAACTACACTGAGAGCATTGTCCATCATAAACTACACTGAGAGCATTGTCCAACATAAACTACACTGAGAGCATTGTCCATCATAAACTACACTGAGAGCATTGTCCATCATAAACTACACTGAGAGCAATGTCCGTCATAAACTACACTGAGAGCATTGTCCATCATAAACTACACTGAGAGCATTGTCCATCATAAACTACACTGAGAGCATTGTCCATCATAAACTACACTGAGAGCATTGTCCATCATAAACTACACTGAGAGCATTGTCCATCATAAACTACACTGAGAGCATTGTCCAACATAAACTACACTGAGAGCATTGTCCATCATAAACTACACTGAGAGCATTGTCCATCATAAACTACACTGAGAGCATTGTCCATCATAAACTACACTGAGAGCATTGTCCATCATAAACTACACTGAGAGCATTGTCCATCATAAACTACACTGAGAGCATTGTCCATCATAAACTACACTGAGAGCATTGTCCATCATAAACTACACTGAGAGCATTGTCCATCATAAACTACACTGAGAGCATTGTCCATCATAAATACACTGAGAGCATTGTCCATCAAAACTACACTGAGAGCATTGTCCATCATAAACTACCACTGAGCGCATTGTCCAACATAAACTACACTGAGAGCATTGTCCATCATAAACTACACTGAGAGCATTGTCCATCTAAACTACACGAGAGCATTGTCCATCATAAAACTACACTGAGAGCATTGTCCATCATAAACTACACTGAGAGCATGTCCATCATAAACTACACTGAGAGCATTGTCCATCAGAAAACTACACTGAGAGCATTGTCCATCATAAACTACACTGAGAGCATTGTCCATCATAAACTACACTGAGAGCATTGTCCATCATAAAACTACACTGAGAGCATTGTCCATCATAAACTACACTGAGAGCATTGTCCATCATAAACTACACTGAGAGCATTGTCCATCATAAACTACACTGAGAGCATTGTCCATCATAAACTACACTGAGAGCATTGTCCATCATAAACTACACTGAGAGCATTGTCCATCATAAACTACACTGAGAGCATTGTCCATCATAAACTACACTGAGAGCATTGTCCATCATAAACTACACTGAGAGCATTGTCCATCATAAACTACACTGAGAGCATTGTCCATCATAAACTACACTGAGAGCATTGTCCATCATAAACTACACTGAGAGCATTGTCCATCATAAACTACACTGAGAGCATTGTCCATCATAAACTACACTGAGAGCATTGTCCATCATAAACTACACTGAGAGCATTGTCCATCATAAACTACACTGAGAGCATTGTCCATCATAAACTACACTGAGAGCATTGTCCATCATAAACTACACTGAGAGCATTGTCCATCATAAACTACACTGAGAGCATTGTCCATCATAAACTACACTGAGAGCATTGTCCATCATAAACTACACTGAGAGCATTGTCCATCATAAACTACACTGAGAGCATTGTCCAACATAAACTACACTGAGAGCATTGTCCATCATAAACTACACTGAGAGCATTGTCCAACATAAACTACACTGAGAGCATTGTCCATCATAAACTACACTGAGAGCATTGTCCATCATAAACTACACTGAGAGCATTGTCCATCATAAACTACACTGAGAGCATTGTCCATCATAAACTACACTGAGAGCATTGTCCATCATAAACTACACTGAGAGCATTGTCCATCATAAACTACACTGCGAGCATTGTCCATCATAAACAACACTGCGAGCATTATTCATCATAAACTAGACTACGAGCAATGACCAACATAAACTGCACTGAGAGCATTTTCCATCGTTTGCTACACTGAGATCATTGTCCATCATAAACTACACTGAGAGCATTGTCCATCATAAACTACACTGAGAGCTTTGTCCAACATAAACTACACTGAGAGCATTGTCCATCATAAACTACACTGAGAGCATTGTCCATCATAAACTACACTGAGAGCATTGTCCATCATAAACTACACTGAGAGCATTGTCCATCATAAACTACACTGAGAGCATTGTCCATCATAAACTACACTGAGAGCATTGTCCATCATAAACTACACTGAGAGCATTGTCCATCATAAACTACACTGAGAGCATTGTCCAACATAAACTACACTGAGAGCATTGTCCATCATAAACTACACTGAGAGCATTGTCCATCATAAACTACACTGAGAGCATTGTCCATCATAAACTACACTGGGAGCATTGTCATCATAAACTACACTGTGAGCATTGTCCATCATAAACTACACTGAGAGCATTGTCCATCATAAACTACACTGAGAGCATTGTCCATCATAAACTACACTGAGAGCATTGTCCATCATAAACTACACTGAGAGCATTGTCCATCATAAACTACACTGAGAGCATTGTCCATCATAAACTACACTGAGAGCATTGTCCATCATAAACTACACTGAGAGCATTGTCCATCATAAACTACACTGAGAGCATTGTCCATCATAAACTACACTGAGAGCATTGTCCATCATAAACTACACTGAGAGCATTGTCCATCATAAACTACACTGAGAGCATTGTCCATCATAAACTACACTGAGAGCATTGTCCATCATAAACTACACTGAGAGCATTGTCCATCATAAACTACACTGAGAGCATTGTCCATCATAAACTACACTGAGAGCATTGTCCATCATAAACTACACTGAGAGCATTGTCCATCATAAACTACACTGAGAGCATTGTCCATCATAAACTACACTGAGAGCATTGTCCATCATAAACTACACTGAGAGCAATGTCCAACATAAACTACACTGAGAGCATTGTCCATCATAAACTACACTGAGAGCATTGTCCATCATAAACTACACTGAGAGCATTGTCCATCATAAACTACACTGAGAGCATTGTCCATCATAAACTACACTGAGATGCATTGTCCATCATAAACTACACTGAGAGCATTGTCCATCATAAAACTACACTGAGAGCATTGTCCAACATAAACTACACTGAGAGCATTGTCCATCTTAAACTACACTGAGAGCATTGTCCAACATAACTACACTGAGAGCATTACACAGCATAAACTACACTGAGAGCATTGCCGAACATCAACTAACTGAGCATACAAATAACTACACTGAGAGCCATAGCATCATAAACTACACTGAGAGCAATGTCCATCAAAACTACACTGATAGCATTGTCCATCAAAACTACACTGAGAGCATTGTCATCATAAACTACACTGAGAGCATTGTCCATCATAAACTACACTGAGAGCATTGTCCATCAAAACTACACTGAGAGCATTGTCCATCATAAACTACACTGAGAGCATTGTCCATCATAAACTACACTGAGAGCATGTCCATCATAAACTACACTGAGAGCATTGTCCATCATAAACTACACTGAGAGCATTGTCCAACATAAACTACACTGAGAGCATTGTCCATCATAAACTACACTGAGAGCATTGTCATCATAAACTACACTGAGAGCATTGTCCATCAAAAACTACACATGAGAGCATTGTCCATCATAAACTACACTGAGAGCATTGTCCATCATAAACTACACTGAGAGCATTGTCCATCATAAACTACACTGAGAGCATTGTCCAACATAAACTACACTGAGAGCATTGTCCATCATAAACTACACTGAGAGCATTGTCCATCATAAACTACACTGAGAGCATTGTCCATCATAAACTACACTGAGAGCATTGTCCATCATAAACTACACTGAGAGCATTGTCCATCAAAACTACACTGAGAGCATTGCCATCATAAACTACACTGAGAGCATTGTCCACATAAACTACACTGAGAGCATTGTCCATCATAAATTACACTGAGAGCATGTCCATCTAAACTACACTGAGAGCATTGTCCATCATAAACTACACTGAGAGCATTGTCCATCATAAACTACACTGAGAGCATTGTCCATCATAAATTACACTGAGAGCATTGTCCATCATAAACTACACTGAGAGCATTGTCCAACATAAACTACACTGAGAGCATTGTCCATCATAAACTACACTGAGAGCATTGTCCATCATAAACTACACTGAGAGCATTGTCCATCATAAACTACACTGAGAGCATTGTCCATCATAAACTACACTGAGAGCATTGTCCATCATAAACTACACTGAGAGCATTGTCCAACATAAACTACACTGAGAGCATTGTCCATCATAAACTACACTGAGAGCATTGTCCAACATAAACTACACTGAGAGCATTGTCCATCATAAACTACACTGAGAGCATTGTCCATCATAAACTACACTGAGAGCATTGTCCATCATAAACTACACTGAGAGCATTGTCCATCATAAACTACACTGAGAGCATTGTCCATCATAAACTACACTGAGAGCATTGTCCATCAGAAACTACACTGAGAGCATTGTCCATCATAAAATACACTGAGAGCATTGTCCATCAAAACTACACTGAGAGCATTGTCCATCATAAACTACACTGAGAGCATTGTCCATCATAAAACACTGAGAGCATTGTCCATCATAAACTACACTGAGAGCATTGTCCATCATAAACTACACTGAGAGCATTGTCCATCATAAACTACACTGAGAGCATTGTCCATCATAAACTACACTGAGAGCATTGTCCATCATAAACTACACTGAGAGCATTGTCCATCATAAACTACACTGAGAGCATTGTCCATCATAAACTACACTGAGAGCATTGTCCATCATAAACTACACTGAGAGCATTGTCCATCATAAACTACACTGAGAGCATTGTCCATCATAAACTACACTGAGAGCATTGTCCATCATAAACTACACTGAGAGCATTGTCCATCATAAACTACACTGAGAGCATTGTCCATCATAAACTACACTGAGAGCATTGTCCATCATAAACTACACTGAGAGCATTGTCCATCATAAACTACACTGAGAGCATTGTCCATCATAAACTACACTGAGAGCATTGTCCATCATAAACTACACTGAGAGCATTGTCCATCATAAACTACACTGAGAGCATTGTCCATCATAAACTACACTGAGAGCATTGTCCATCATAAACTACACTGAGAGCATTGCCATCATAAACTACACTGAGAGCATTGTCCATCATAAACTACACTGAGAGCATTGTCCATCATAAACTACACTGAGAGCATTGTCCAACATAAACTACACTGAGAGCATTGTCCATCATAAACTACACTGAGAGCATTGTCCATCATAAACTACACTGAGAGCATTGTCCATCATAAACTACACTGAGAGCATTGTCCATCATAAACTACACTGAGAGCATTGTCCAACATAAACTACACTGAGAGCATTGTCCATCATAAACTACACTGAGAGCATTGTCCATCATAAACTACACTGAGAGCATTGTCCATCATAAACTACACTGAGAGCATTGTCCATCACAAACTACACTCTGAGAGCATTGTCCATCATAATAACACTGAGAGCATTCCCATCATAAACTACACTGAGAGCATTGTCCATCATAAACTACACAGAGAGCATTGTCACACATAAACTACACTGAGAGCATTGTCCATCATAAACTACACTGAGAGCATTGTCAACATAAACTACACTGAGAGCATTGTCATCATAAACTACACTGAGAGCATGTCCATCATAAACTACACTGAGAGCACTTGTCCATCATAAACTACACTGAGAGCATTGTCCATCAAAACTACACTGAGAGCATTGTCCATCATAAACTACACTGAGAGCATTGTCCAACATAACTACACTGAGAGCATTGTCCATCATAAACTACACTGAGAGCATTGTCCATCATAAACTACACTGAGAGCATTGTCCATCATAAACTACACTGAGAGCATTGTCCATCATAAACTACACTGAGAGCATTGTCCAACATAACTACACTGAGAGCATTGTCCACATAAACTACACTGAGAGCATTGTCCATCATAAACTACACTGAGAGCATTGTCCAACATAAACTACACTGAGAGCATTGTCCAATCATAAACTACACTGAGAGCATTGTCCATCAGAAACTACACTGAGAGCATTGTCCATCATAAAATACACTGAGAGCATTGTCCATCATAAACTACACTGAGAGCATTGTCCATCATAAACACTGAGAGCATTGTCCATCATAAACTACACTGAGAGCATTGTCCACATAAACTACACTGAGAGCATTGTCCAACATAAACTACACTGAGAGCATTGTCCATCATAAACTAACTGAGAGCATTGTCCAACATAAACTACACTGAGAGCATTGTCCCAACATAAACTACACTGAGAGCATTGTCCATCATAAACTACACTGAGAGCATTGTCCATCATAAACTACACTGAGAGCATTGTCCATCATAAACTACACTGAGAGCATTGTCCATCATAAACTACACTGAGAGCATTGTCCATCATAAACTACACTGAGAGCATTGTCCATCATAAACTACACTGAGAGCATTGTCCAACATAAACTACACTGAGAGCATTGTCCAACATAAACTACACTGAGAGCATTGTCCATCATAAACTACACTGAGAGCATTGTCCAGCATAAACTACACTGAGAGCATTGTCCATCAGAAACTACACTGAGAGCATTGTCCATCATAAACTACACTGAGAGCATTGTCCATCAGAAACTACACTGAGAGCATTGTCCATCATAAACTACACTGAGAGCATTGTCCATCATAAACTACACTGAGAGCATTGTTCATCATAAACTACACTGAGAGCATTGTCCTCATAACTACACTGAGAGCATTGTCCATCACAAACTACTCTGAGAAGCATTGTCCATCATAAACTACACTGAGAGCATTGCCAAACATAAACTAAACTGAGAGCAATGTCAATCATAAACTACACTGAGAGCATTGATGCAACATAAACTACAATGAAAGCATGTCCATCATAAACTACACTGCCAGCATTTCCATCATAAACTACACTGAGAGCATTGTCCATCATAAATTACACTGAGAGCATTGTCCACCAAAACTACACTGAGAGCATTGTCCATCATAAACTACACTGAGAGCATTGTCCATCAAAACTACACTGAGAGCATTGTCAACGAAACTACCCTGAGAGCATTGTCATCATAAACTACATTGAGAGCATTGTCCAATATAAACTACACTGAGAGCATTGTCCATCATAATCTACATTAAGAGCATAGTCCATCATATTCTGCAATGAGGCATTGTCCATCATATCTGCAATTAAGAGCATTGTCCAACATAAACTACACTGAGAGCATTGTCCATCATAAACTACACTGAAGCATTGTCCATCATAAACTACACTGAGATATTGTCCATCATAAACTACACTGAGAGCATGTCCATCATAAACTACACTGAGAGCATTGTCCATCATAAACTACACTGAGAGCATTGTCCATCAAAACTACACTGAGAGCATTGTCCATCATAAACTACACTGAGAGCATTGTCCATCATAAACTACACTGAGAGCATTGTCCATCATAAACTACACTGAGAGCATTGTCCATCATAAACTACACTGAGAGCATTGTTCATCATAAACTACACTGAGAGCATTGTCCTCATAAACTACACTGTGAGCATTGTCCATCATAAACTACACTGAGAGCATTGTCCATCAAAACTAACACTGAGAGCATTGTCCAACATAAACTACACTGAGAGCATTGACAATCATAAACTACACTGAGAGCATTGTCCATCATAAACTACACTGAGAGCATTGTCCATCATAAACTACACTGAGAGCATTTCCATCATAACTACACTGAGAGCATGTCCATCATAAACTACACTGAGAGCATTCCCATCATAAACTACACTGAGAGCATTGTCCAACATAAACTACACTGAGAGCATTGTCCATCATAAACTACACTGAGAGCATTGTCCATCATAAACTGCTACACTGAGAGCATTGTCCATCATAAACTACACTGAGAGCATTGTCCATCATAAACTACACTGAGAGCATTGTCCATCATAAACTACACTGAGAGCATTGTCCATCATAAACTACACTGAGAGCATTGTCCATCATAAACTACACTGAGAGCATTGTCCATCATAAACTACACTGAGAGGCATTGTCCATCAGAAACTACACTGAGAGCAATGTCCAACATAAACTACACTGAGGAGCATTGTCCATCAAAACTACACTGAGAGCATGACCATCATAAACTACACTGAGAGCATTGTCCCATCATAAACTACACTGAGAGCATTGTCCAGCATAAACTACACTGAGAGCATTGTCCATCATAAACTACACTGAGAGCATTGGTCCATCATAAACTACACTGAGAGCATTGTCCATCATAAACTACACTGAGAGCAATGTCTATCATAAACTACACTGATGAGCATTGTCCTCATAAACTACACTGAGAGCATTGTCCATCATAAAACTACACTGAGAAGCATTTGTCCATCATAAACTATACTGAGAGCATTGTCCATCATAAACTACACTGAGAGCTTGTCTCAATCATAAACTACACTGAGAGCCTCAGTCCAACATAAACTACACTGAGAGCAATGTCCAACATAACTACACTGAGAGCACTTGTCAACGTAACTACCCTGAGGCTTAAAGCATACTACACTGAGAGCATTGTCCATCATAAACTACACTGAAGCATTGTCCAACAAAAACTACACTGAGAGCATTGTCCATCATAGAAACTACACTGAGAGGCATTGTCCATCATAAACTACACTGAGAGCATTGTCCATCATAAACTTACCCTGAGAGCATTGTCCATCATAAACTACATTGAGCATTGTCCATCATAAACTACACTGAGAGCATTGTCCATCAAAACTACACTGAGAGCATTGTCCATCATAATCTACATGAGAGCATTGTCCTGCATAAACTGCACTGAGAGGCATTGTCCTCATAAACTACACTGAGAGCATTGTCCATCATAAACTACACGAGAGCATTGTCCATCATAAACTACACTGAGAGCATTGTCCAACATAAACTACACTGAGAGCATTGTCCATCATAAACTACACGAAGAGCATTGTCCATCATAAACTACACTGAGAGCATTGTCCAACATAAACTACACTGAGAGCATTGTCCATCATAAACTACATTGAGAGCATTGTCCATCAAAAACTACACTGAGAGCATTGTCCATCATAAACTACACTGAGAGATTGTCCATCATAAACTACACTGAGAGCATTGTCCAACATAAACTACACTGAGAGCATTGTCATCATAAACTACACGGAGAGCATTGTCCATCATAATCTACACTGAGAGCATTGTCCAACATAAACTACACTGAGAGCATTGTTCCATCATAAACTACACTGAGAGCATTGTCCATCATAAACTACACTGAGAGCATTGTTCCACAAAACTACACTGAGAGCATTGTCCACATAAACTACATGAGAGCATTGTCCATCATAAACTACACTGAGAGCATTGTCCAACATAAACTACACTGAGAGCATTGTCCATCATACTACACTAGAGAGCATTGTCTCATCATAAACTACACTGAGAGCATTGTCCAACATAAACTACACTGAGAGCATTGTCCATCATAAACTACACTGAGAGCTTTCTCCATCATATAACTACACTGAGAGCATTGTCCATCATAAACTACACTGACAGCACTTTCCATCACAAACTACCTGAGAGCATTGTCCATCATAAATTACACGAGCATTCTGAAAGCATTGTCCACTAAACTACACTGAAGCATTGTCCATCATAAACTACACTGAGAGCATTGTCCATCATAAACTACACTGAGAGCATTGTCCATCAGAACTACACTGAGAGCATTGTCCATCATAAAATACACTGAGAGCATTGTCCATCATAAACTACACTGAGAGCATTGTCCATCAGAAACTACACTGAGCATTGTCCATCATAAAATACACTGAGAGCATTGTCCATCATAAACTACACTGAGAGCATTGTCCATCATAAATCTACACTGAGAGCATTGTCCATCATAAACTACACTGAGAGCATTGTCCATCATAAACTACACTGAGAGCCGATGCCTCATAAACTACACTGAGAGCATTGTCCAAATCATAAACTACACTGAGAGCATTGACAATCATAAACTACACTGAGAGCCCGTGTCAACATAAACTACACTGAGAGCAATGTCCATCATAAACTACACTGAGAGCATTGTCCATCATAAACTACACTGAGAGCATTGTCCATCATAAACTACACTGAGAGCATTGTCCAACATAAACTACACTGAGAGCATTGTCCATCCTAAACTACACTGAGAGCATTGTCCATCATAAACTACACTGAGAGCATTGTCCATCATAAACTACACTGAGAGCATTGTCCATCATAACTACATGAGAGCATTGTCCATCATAAACTACACTGAGAGCATGTCCATCATAAACTACACTGAGAGCATTGTCCATCATAAACTACACTAAGAGCATTGTCCATCATAAACTACACTGAAGAGCATTGTCCATCATAAACTACACTGAGAGCATTGTCCATCATAAACTACACTGAGAGCATTGTCCATCATAAACTACACTGAGAGCATTGTCCTTCATAAACTACACTGAGAGCAATGTCCATCATAAACTACACTGAGAGCATTGTCCATCATAAATTACACTGAGAGCATTGTCCATCAGAAACTACACTGAGAGCATTGTCCATCAGAAACTACACTTGGAGCATTGTCCATCAGAAACAACACTGAGAGCATAGTCCATCATAAACTACACTGAGAGCATTGTCCATCATAAACTACACTGAGAGCATTGTTCATCATAAACTACACTGAGAGCATTGTCCTCATAAACTACACTGAGAACATTGTCCATCACAAACTACACTGAGAAGCCGTGCACAGCATAACCAACACTGAGAGCATTGCCAAACATAAACTAAACTGAGAGCAATGACAATCATAAATTACACTGAGAGCCCGATGCAACATAAACTACATGAAAGCAATGTCCATCATAAACTACACTGACAGCACTTTCCAACAAAACTACACTGAGAGCATTGTCCATCATAAACTACACTGAGAGCATTGTCCATCATAACACTACACTGAGAGCATTGTCCATCATAAACTACACTGAGAGCATTGTCCATCATAAACTACACTGAGAGCATTGTCCAACATAAACTGCACTGAGAGCATTGTCCTCATAAACTACACTGAGAGCATTGTCCATCATAAACTACACTGAGAGCATTGTCCATCATAAACTACACTGAGAGCATTGTCCATCATAAACTACACTGAGAGCATTGTCCATATAAACTACACTGAGAGCATTGTCCAACATAAACTACACTGAGAGCATTGTCCATCATAAACTACACTGAGATCATTGTCCATCATAAACTACACTGAGAGCATGTCCAACATAAACTACACTGAGATCATTGTCCATCATAAACTACACTGAGAGCATTGTCCATCATAAACTACACTGAGAGCATTGTCCATCATAAACTACACTGAGAGCATTGTCCAACATAACTACACTGAGAGCATTGTCCATCATAAACTACACTGAGAGCATTGTCCATCATAAACTACACTGAGAGCATTGTCCATCATAAACTACACTGAGAGCATTGTCCATCATAAACTACACTGAGAGCATTGTCCATCATAAACTACACTGAGAGCATTGTCCATCATAAACTACACTGAGAGCATTGTCCATCATAAACTACACTGAGAGCATTGTCCATCATAAACTACACTGAGAGCATTGTCCATCATAAACTACACTGAGAGCATTGTCCATCATAAACTACACTGAGAGCATTGTCCATCATAAACTACACTGAGAGCATTGTCCATCATAAACTACACTGAGAGCATTGTCCATCATAAACTACACTGAGAGCATTGTCCATCATAAACTACACTGAGAGCATTGTCCATCATAAACTACACTGAGAGCATTGTCCATCATAAACTACACTGAGAGCATTGTCCATCATAAACTACACTGAGAGCATTGTCCATCATAAACTACACTGAGAGCATTGTCCATCATAAACTACACTGAGAGCATTGTCCATCATAAACTACACTGAGAGCATTGTCCATCATAAACTACACTGAGAGCATTGTCCATCATAAACTACACTGAGAGCATTGTCCATCATAAACTACACTGAGAGCATTGTCCATCATAAACTACACTGAGAGCATTGTCCATCATAAACTACACTGAGAGCATTGTCCAACATAAACTACACTGAGAGCATTGTCCATCATAAACTACACTGAGAGCATTGTCCAACATAAACTACACTGAGAGCATTGTCCATCATAAACTACACTGAGAGCATTGTCCATCATAAACTACACTGAGAGCATTGTCCATCATAAACTACACTGAGAGCATTGTCCATCATAAACTACACTGAGAGCATTGTCCATCATAAACTACACTGAGAGCATTGTCCATCATAAACTACACTGAGAGCATTGTCCATCATAAACTACACTGAGAGCATTGTCCATCATAAACTACACTGAGAGCATTGTCCATCATAAACTACACTGAGAGCATTGTCCATCATAAACTACACTGAGAGCATTGTCCATCATAAACTACACTGAGAGCATTGTCCATCATAAACTACACTGAGAGCATTGTCCATCATAAACTACACTGAGAGCATTGTCCATCATAAACTACACTGAGAGCATTGTCCATCATAAACTACACTGAGAGCATTGTCCATCATAAACTACACTGAGAGCATTGTCCATCATAAACTACACTGAGAGCATTGTCCATCATAAACTACACTGAGAGCATTGTCCATCATAAACTACACTGAGAGCATTGTCCATCATAAACTACACTGAGAGCATTGTCCATCATAAACTACACTGAGAGCATTGTCCATCATAAACTACACTGAGAGCATTGTCATCATAAACTACACTGAGAGCATTGTCCATCATAAACTACACTGAGAGCATTGTCCATCATAAACTACACTGAGAGCATTGTCCATCATAAACTACACTGAGAGCATTGTCCATCATAAACTACACTGAGAGCATTGTCCATCATAAACTACACTGAGAGCATTGTCCATCATAAACTACACTGAGAGCATTGGAGCCATCATAAACTACACTGAGAGCATTGTCCATCATAAACTACACTGAGAGCATTGTCCATCATAAACTACACTGAGAGCATTGTCCATCATAAACTACACTGAGAGCATTGTCCATCATAAACTACACTGAGAGCATTGTCCATCATAAACTACACTGAGAGCATTGTCCATCATAAACTACACTGAGAGCATTGTCCATCATAAACTACACTGAGAGCATTGTCCATCATAAACTACACTGAGAGCATTGTCCATCATAAACTACACTGAGAGCATTGTCCAACATAAACTACACTGAGAGCATTGTCCATCATAAACTACACTGAGAGCATTGTCCATCATAAACTACACTGAGAGCATTGTCCATCATAAACTACACTGAGAGCATTGTCCATCATAAACTACACTGAGAGCATTGTCCATCATAAACTACACTGAGAGCATTGTCCATCATAAACTACACTGAGAGCATTGTCCATCATAAACTACACTGAGAGCATTGTCCATCATAAACTACACTGAGAGCATTGTCCATCATAAACTACACTGAGAGCATTGTCCATCATAAACTACACTGAGAGCATTGTCCATCATAAACTACACTGAGAGCATTGTCCATCATAAACTACACTGAGAGCATTGTCCATCATAAACTACACTGAGAGCATTGTCCATCATAAACTACACTGAGAGCATTGTCCATCATAAACTACACTGAGAGCATTGTCCATCATAAACTACACTGAGAGCATTGTCCATCATAAACTACACTGAGAGCATTGTCCATCATAAACTACACTGAGAGCATTGTCCATCATAAACTACACTGAGAGCATTGTCCATCATAAACTACACTGAGAGCATTGTCCATCATAAACTACACTGAGAGCATTGTCCATCATAAACTACACTGAGAGCATTGTCCATCATAAACTACACTGAGAGCATTGTCCATCATAAACTACACTGAGAGCATTGTCCATCATAAACTACACTGAGAGCATTGTCCATCATAAACTACACTGAGAGCATTGTCCATCATAAACTACACTGAGAGCATTGTCCATCATAAACTACACTGAGAGCATTGTCCATCATAAACTACACTGAGAGCATTGTCCATCATAAACTACACTGAGAGCATTGTCCATCAGAAACTACACTGAGAGCATTGTCCATCATAAACTACACTGAGAGCATTGTCCATCATAAACTACACTGAGAGCATTGTCCATCATAAACTACACTGAGAGCATTGTCCATCATAAACTACACTGAGAGCATTGTCCATCATAAACTACACTGAGAGCATTGTCCATCATAAACTACACTGAGAGCATTGTTCATCATAAACTACACTGAGAGCATTGTCCTCATAAACTACACTGAGAACATTGTCCATCACAAACTACTCTGAGAAGCCGTGCGCAGCATAACCAACACTGAGAGCATTGCCAAACATAAACTAAACTGAGAGCAATGACAATCATAAATTACACTGAGAGCCCGATGCAACATAAACTACAATGAAAGCAATGTCCATCATAAACTACACTGCCAGCACTTTCCATCACAAACTACCCTGAGAACATTGTCCATCATAAATTACACTGAGAGCATTGTCCAACACAAACTGCACTGAGAGCATTGTCCATCCTAAACAACACTGAGAGCATTGTCCATCACAAACTATACTGAGAGCATTGTCCAACATAAACTACCCTGAGAGCATTGTTCATCATAAACTACATTGAGAGCATTGTCCATTATAAACTACACTGAGAGCATTGTCCATCATAATCTACATTAAGAGCATAGTCCATCATATTCTGCATTAAGGGCATTGTCCATCATAATCTGCATTAAGAGCATTGTCCAACATAAACTACACTGAGAGCATTGTCCATCATAAACTACACTGAGAGCATTGTCCATCATAAACTACACTGAGATATTGTCCAACATAAACTACACTGAGAGCATTGTCCATCATAATCTAACCTGAAAGCATTGTCCAGCATAAACTACACTGCGAGCATTGTCCAACATAAACTACACTGAGAGCATTGTCCATCATAAACTACATTGAGAGCATTGTCCATCATAAATTACACCGAGAGCATTGTCCATCATAAACTACACTGAGATATTGTCCAACATAAACTACACTGAGAGCAATGTCCAACGTAAACTACACTGAGAGCATTGTCCATCATAAAATACACTGAGAGCATTGTCCATCATAAACTACACTGAGAGCAATGTCCGTCATAAACTACACTGAGAGCATTGTCCATCATAAATTACACTGAGAGCCTTGTCCATCAGAAACTACACTGAGAGCATTGTCCATCAGAAACTACACTGAGAGCATTGTCCAACATAAGCTACACTGAGTGCATTGTCCAACATAAGCTACACTGAGTGCACTGTCCATCATAAACTACACTGAGAGCATTGTCCAACATAAACGACACTGAGAGCATTGTCTCGCATAAATTACACTGAGAGCATTGTCCATCAGAATCTACACTGAGAGCATTGTCCATCATGAACTACACTGAGAGCTTTGTCTATCATAAACTACACTGAGAGCATTGTCCATCATAAACTACACTGAGAGCATTGTCCATCATAAGCTAACCTGAAAGCATTGTCCAGCATAAACTACACTGAGAGCATTGTCCATCATAAACTACAATGAAAGCATGGTCCAACATAAACTACACTGCGAGCATTGTCCAACATAAACTACACTGAGAGCATTGTCCATCATAAACTACATTGAGAGCATTGTCCATCATAAATTACACCGAGAGCATTGTCCATCAGAAACTACACTGAGAGCATTGTCCATCATAAAATACACTGAGAGCATTGTCCATCATAAATTACACTGAAAGCATTGTCCATCAGAAACTACACTGAGAGCATTGTCCATCATAAACTACACTGAGAGCAATGTCCAACGTAAACTTACACTGAGAGCATTGTCCATCATAAACTACACTGAGAGCATTGTCCATCAGAAACTACACTGAGAGCATTGTCCATCATGAACTACACTGAGAGCAATGTCCGTCAAAAACTACACTGAGAGCATTGTCCATCATAAACTACACTGAGAGCATTCTTCATCATAAACTACACTGAGAGCATTGTCCAGCATAAAATACACTGAGAGCATTGTCCATCATAAACTACACTGAGAGCATTGTCCATCATAAACTACACTGAGAGCATTGTCCAACATAAACTACACTGAGAGCATTGTCCATCAGAAACTACACTGAGATCATTGTCCATCATAAACTACACTGAGAGCAATGTCCGTCATAAACTACACTGAGAGCATTGTCCATCATAAATTACACTGAGAGCCTTGTCCATCAGAAACTACACTGAGAGCATTGTCCATCAGAAACTACACTGAGCGCATTGTCCAACATAAGCTACACTGAGAGCATTGTCCAACATAAGCTACACTGAGTGCACTGTCCATCATAAACTACACTGAGAGCATTGTCCAACATAAACTACACTGAGAGCATTGTCCATCATAAACTACACTGAGAGCATTGTCCATCATAAACTACACTGAGAGCATTGTCCTCATAAACTACACTGAGAGCATTGTCCATCATAAACTACACTGAGAACCTTGTCCATCTAAAACTATACTGAGAGCATTGTCCATCATAAACTACACTGAGAGCATTGTCCATCATAAACTACACTGAGAGCATTGTCCATCATAAACTACACTGAGAGCATTGTCCATCATAAACTACACTGAGAGCATTGTCCAACATAAACTACACTGAGAGCATTGTCCATCATAAACTACACTGAGAGCATTGTCCATCATAAACTACACTGAGAGCATTGTCCATCATAAACTACACTGAGAGCATTGTCCATCATAAACTACACTGAGAGCATTGTCCATCATAAACTACACTGAGAGCATTGTCCATCATAAACTACACTGAGAGCATTGTCCAACATAAACTACACTGAGAGCATTGTCCATCATAAACTACACTGAGAGCATTGTCCATCAGAAACTACACTGACAGCATTGTCCATCAAAAACTACACTGACAGCATTGTCCATCATAATCTACACTAAGAGCATTGTCCATCATAAACTACACTGAGAGCATTGTCCATCAAAAACTACACTGAGAGCATTGTCCATCATAAACTACACTGAGAGCATTGTCCATCATAAACTACACTGAGAGCATTGTCCTGCATAAACTACACTGAGAGCACTGTCCTTCATAAACTACACTGAGAGCAATGTCCATCATAAACTACACTGAGAGCATTGTCCATCATAAATTACACTGAGAGCATTGTCCATCAGAAACTACACTGAGAGCATTGTCCATCAGAAACTACACTAGGAGCATTGTCCATCAGAAACAACACTGAGAGCATAGTCCATCATAAACTACACTGAGAGCATTGTCCATCATAAACTACACTGAGAGCATTGTTCATCATAAACTACACTGAGAGCATTGTCCTCATAAACGACACTGAGAACATTGTCCATCACAAACTACACTGAGAAGCCGTGCACAGCATAACCAACACTGAGAGCATTGCCAAACATAAACTAAACTGAGAGCAATGACAATCATAAATTACACTGAGAGCCCGATGCAACATAAACTACCATGAAAGCAATGTCCATCATAAACTACACTGACAGCACTTTCCATCACAATCTACCCTGAGAGCATTGTCCATCATAAATTACACTGAGAGCATTCTCCATCATAAACTACACTGAGAGCATTGTCCATCATAAACTAGACTGAGAGCATTGTCCATCATAAACTACACTGATAGCATTGTCCAACACAAACTGCACTGAGAGCATTGTCCACTCTAAACAACACTGAGAGCATTGTCCATCACAAACTATACTGAGAGCATTGTCCAACATAAACTACCCTGAGAGCATTGTTCATCATAAACTACATTGAGAGCATAGTCCATTATAAACTACACTGAGAGCATTGTCCATCATAATCTACATTAAGAGCATTGTCCATCATATTCTGCATTAAGGGCATTGTCCATCATAATCTGCATTAAGAGCATTGTCCAACATAAACTACACTGAGAGCATTGTCCATCATAAACTACACTGAGAGCATTGTCCATCATAAACTACACTGAGAGCATTGTCCAACATAAACTACACTGAGAGCATTGTCCATCATAAACTACACTGAGAGCATTGTCCATCATAAACTACACTGAGAGCATTGTCCATCATAAACTACACTGAGAGCATTGTCCATCATAAACTACACTGAGAGCATTGTCCATCATAAACTACACTGAGAGCATTGTCCAACATAAACTACACTGAGAGCATTGTCCATCATAAACTACACTGAGAGCATTGTCCAACTTAAACTACACTGAGAGCATTGTCCATCATAAACTACACTGAGAGCATTGTCCATCATAAACTACACTGAGAGCATTGTCCATCATAAACTACACTGAGAGCATTGTCCATCATAAACTACACTGAGAGCATTGTCCAACATAAACTACACTGAGAGCATTGTCCATCATAAACTACACTGAGAGCATTGTCCAACATAAACTACACTGAGAGCATTGTCCATCAGAAACTACACTGAGAGCATTGTCCATCATAAACTACACTGAGAGCATTGTCCATCATAAACTACACTGAGAGCATTGTTCATCATAAACTACACTGAGAGCATTGTCCATCATAAACTACACTGAGAGCATTGTCATCATAAACTACACTGAGAGCATTGTCCATCATAAACTACACTGAGAGCATTGTCCATAAGTAAACTACACTGAGAGCATTGTCCCAACGTAAACTACACTGAGAGCATTGTCATCATAAACTACACTGAGAGCATTGTCCATCATAAACTACACTGAGAGCATTGTCCATCATAACTACACTGAGAGCATTGTCCATCAGAAACTACACTGAGAGCATTGTCCATCATAAACTACACTGAGAGCAATGTCCGACATAAACTACACTGAGAGCATTGTCCATCATAAACTACACTGAGAGCATTGTCCATCAGAAACTACACTGAGAGCATTGTCCATCATAAACTACACTGAGAGCATTGTCCATCATAAACTACACTGAGAGCATTGTCCATCATAAACTACACTGAGAGCATTGTCCATCATAAACTACACTGAGAGCATTGTCCATCATAAACTACACTGAGAGCATTGTCCATCATAAACTACACTGAGAGCATTGTCCATCATAACTACACTGAGAGCATTGTCCATCATAAACTACACTGAGAGCATTGTCCATCATAAACTACACTGAGAGCATTGTCCATCATAAACTACACTGAGAGCATTGTCCAACATAAACTACACTGAGAGCATTGCCATCTAAACTACACGAGAGCATTGTCCATCAGAAACTACACTGAAAGCATTGTCCCTCATAAACTACACTTGAGAGCATTGTCCATCATAATCTACACTGAGAGCATTGTCCAACATAAACTACACTGCGAGCATTGTCATCATAAATACACTGAGAGCATTGTCATTCAGAAACTACACTGAGAGCATTGTCCAACATAAACTACACTGAGAGCATTGTCCATCATAAACTACACTGAGAGCATTGTCCAACATAAACTACACTGAGAGCATTGTCCATCATAAACTACACTGAGAGCATTGTCCATCATAAACTACACTGAGAGCATTGTCCATCATAAACTACACTGAGAGCATTGTCCATCATAAACTACACTGAGAGCATTGTCCATCATAAACTACACTGAGAGCATTGTCCATCATAAACTACACTGAGAGCATTGTCCTCATAAACTACACTGAGAGCATTGTCCACATAAACTACACTGAGAGCATTGTCCATCAGAAACTACACTGAGAGCATTGTCCATCATAAACTACACTGAGAGCATTGTCCATCATAAACTACACTGAGAGCATTGTCCATCATAAACTACACTGAGAGCATTGTCCATCATAAACTACACTGAGAGCATTGTCCATCATAAACTACACTGAGAGCATTGTCCATCATAAACTACACTGAGAGCATTGTCCAACATAAACTACACTGAGAGCATTGTCCATCATAAACTACACTGAGAGCATTGTCCATCATAAACTACACTGAGAGCATTGTCCAACATAAACTACACTGAGAGCATTGTCCATCATAACTACACTGAGAGCATTGTCCATCATAAACTACACTGAGAGCATTGTCCATCATAAACTACACTGAGAGCATTGTCCATCATAAACTACACTGAGAGCATTGTCCATCATAAACTACACTGAGAGCATTGTCCATCATAAACTACACTGAGAGCATTGTCCATCATAAACTACACTGAGAGCATTGTCCATCATAAACTACACTGAGAGCATTGTCCTTCATAAACTACACTGAGAGCATTGTCCAGCATAAACTACACTGAGAGCATTGTCCATCATAAACTACACTGAGAGCATTGTCCATCATAAACTACACTGAGAGCATTGTCCATCAGAAACTACACTGAGAGCATTGTCCATCATAAACTACACTGAGAGCATTGTCCATCATAAACTACACTGAGAGCATTGTCCATCATAAACTACACTGAGAGCATTGTCCATCATAAACTACACTGAGAGCATTGTCCATCATAAACTACACTGAGAGCATTGTCCATGCTAAAACTACACTGAGAGCATTGTCCATGCATAAACTACACTGAGAGCATTGTCCATCATAAACTACACTGAGAGCATTGTCCATCATAAACTACACTGAGAGCATTGTCCATCATAAACTACACTGAGAGCATTGTCCATCAGTAAACTACACTGAGAGCAATGTCCATCATAAACTACACTGAGAGCATTGTCCATCATAAACTACACTGAGAGCATTGTCCATCATAAACTACACTGAGAGCATTGTCCATCATAAACTACACTGAGAGCATTGTCCATCAGAAACTACACTGAGAGCATTGTCCATCATAAACTACACTGAGAGCATTGTCCATCATAAACTACACTGAGAGCATTGTCCATCATAAACTACACTGAGAGCATTGTCCATCATAAACTACACTGAGAGCATTGTCCAACGTAAACTTACACTGAGAGCATTGTCAATCATAAACTACACTGAGAGCATTGTCCAACGTAAACTACACTGAGAGCATTGTCCATCATAAACTACACTGAGAGCATTGTCCATCAACTAACACTGAGAGCATTGTCAATCATAACTACACTGAGAGCATTGTCCATCATAAAACTACACTGAGAGCATTGTCCAACATAAACTACACTGCGAGCATTGTCCATCCATAAACTACACTGAGAGCATTGTCCATCATAAACTACACTGAGAGCATTGTCCATCATAAACTACACTGAGAGCATTGTCCATCATAAACTACACTGAGAGCATTGTCCATCATAAACTACACTGAGAGCATTGTCCATCATAAACTACACTGAGAGCATTGTCCATCATAAACTACACTGAGAGCATTGTCCATCATAAACTACACTGAGAGCATTGTCCATCATAAACTACACTGAGAGCATTGTCCATCATAAACTACACTGAGAGCATTGTCCATCATAAACTACACTGAGAGCATTGTCCATCATAAACTACACTGAGAGCATTGTCCATCATAAACTACACTGAGAGCATTGTCCATCATAAACTACACTGAGAGCATTGTCCATCATAAACTACACTGAGAGCATTGTCCATCATAAACTACACTGAGAGCATTGTCCATCATAAACTACACTGAGAGCATTGTCCATCATAAACTACACTGAGAGCATTGTCATCATAAACTACACTGAGAGCATTGTCCATCATAAACTACACTGAGAGCATTGTCCATCATAAACTACACTGAGAGCATTGTCCATCATAAACTACACTGAGAGCATTGTCCATCATAAACTACACTGAGAGCATTGTCCATCATAAACTACACTGAGAGCATTGTCCATCATAAACTACACTGAGAGCATTGTCCATCATAAACTACACTGAGAGCATTGTCCATCATAAACTACACTGAGAGCATTGTCCATCATAAACTACACTGAGAGCATTGTCCATCATAAACTACACTGAGAGCATTGTCCATCATAAACTACACTGAGAGCATTGTCCATCATAAACTACACTGAGAGCATTGTCCATCATAAACTACACTGAGAGCATTGTCCATCATAAACTACACTGAGAGCATTGTCCATCATAAACTACACTGAGAGCATTGTCCATCATAAACTACACTGAGAGCATTGTCATCATAACTACACTGAGAGCATTGTCCATCATAAACTACACTGAGAGCATTGTCCCATCATAAACTACACTGAGAGCATTGTCCATCATAAACTACACTGAGAGCATTGTCCATCATAAACTACACTGAGAGCATTGTCCATCATAAACTACACTGAGAGCATTGTCCATCATAAACTACACTGAGAGCATTGTCCATCATAAACTACACTGAGAGCATTGTCCATCATAAACTACACTGAGAGCATTGTCCAACATAAACTACACTGAGAGCATTGTCCATCATAAACTACACTGAGAGCATTGTCCATCATAAACTACACTGAGAGCATTGTCCATCATAAACTACACTGAGAGCATTGTCCATCATAAACTACACTGAGAGCATTGTCCATCATAAACTACACTGAGAGCATTGTCCATCATAAACTACACTGAGAGCATTGTCCATCATAAACTACACTGAGAGCATTGTCCATCATAAACTACACTGAGAGCATTGTCCATCATAAACTACACTGAGAGCATTGTCCAACATAAACTACACTGAGAGCATTGTCCATCATAAACTACACTGAGAGCATTGTCCATCATAAACTACACTGAGAGCATTGTCCATCATAAACTACACTGAGAGCATTGTCCATCATAAACTACACTGAGAGCATTGTCCATCATAAACTACACTGAGAGCATTGTCCAACATAAACTACACTGAGAGCATTGTCCATCATAAACTACACTGAGAGCATTGTCCATCATAAACTACACTGAGAGCATTGTCCATCATAAACTACACTGAGAGCATTGTCCAACATAAACTACACTGAGAGCATTGTCCATCATAAACTACACTGAGAGCATTGTCCATCATAAACTACACTGAGAGCATTGTCCATCATAAACTACACTGAGAGCATTGTCCAACATAAACTACACTGAGAGCATTGTCCATCATAAACTACACTGAGAGCATTGTCCAACATAAACTACACTGAGAGCATTGTCCATCATAAACTACACTGAGAGCATTGTCCATCATAAACTACACTGAGAGCATTGTCCATCATAAACTACACTGAGAGCATTGTCCTCATAAACTACACTGAGAGCATTGTCCATCATAAACTACACTGAGAGCATTGTCCATCATAAACTACACTGAGAGCATTGTCCATCATAAACTACACTGAGAGCATTGTCAATCATAAACTACACTGAGAGCATTGTCCATCATAAACTACACTGAGAGCATGTCCATCATAAACTACACTGAGAGCATTGTCCATCATAAACTACACTGAGAGCATTGTCCATCATAAACTACACTGAGAGCATTGTCCATCATAAACTACACTGAGAGCATTGTCCAACATAAACTACACTGAGAGCATTGTCCATCATAAAACTACACTGAGAGCATTGTCCATCATAAACTACACTGAGAGCATTGTCCATCAATAACTACACTGAGAGCATTGTCCATCATAAACTACACTGAGAGCATTGTCATCATAAACTACACTGAGAGCATTGTCCATCATAAACTACACTGAGAGCATTGTCCATCATAAACTACACTGAGCGCATTGTCCATCATAAACTACACTGAGAGCATTGTCCATCATAAACTACACTGAGAGCATTGTCCAACATAAACTACACTGAGAGCATTGTCCATCATAAACTACACTGAGAGCATTGTCCATCATAAACTACACTGAGAGCATTGTCCATCATAAACTACACTGAGAGCATTGTCCATCATAAACTACACTGAGAGCATTGTCCATCATAAACTACACTGAGAGCATTGTCCATCATAAACTACACTGAGAGCATTGTCCATCATAAACTACACTGAGAGCATTGTCCATCATAAACTACACTGAGAGCATTGTCCATCATAAACTACACTGAGAGCATTGTCCATCATAAACTACACTGAGAGCATTGTCATCATAAACTACACTGAGAGCATTGTCCATCATAAACTACACTGAGAGCATTGTCCATCATAAACTACACTGAGAGCATTGTCCATCATAAACTACACTGAGAGCATTGTCCATCATAAACTACACTGAGAGCATTGTCCAATCATAAACTACACTGAGAGCATTGTCCATCATAAACTACACTGAGAGCATTGTCCATCATAAACTACACTGAGAGCATTGTCCATCATAAACTACACTGAGAGCATTGTCCATCATAAACTACACTGAGAGCATTGTCCATCATAAACTACACTGAGAGCATTGTCCATCATAAACTACACTGAGAGCATTGTCCATCATAAACTACACTGAGAGCATTGTCCATCATAAACTACACTGAGAGCATTGTCCATCATAAACTACACTGAGAGCATTGTCCATCATAAACTACACTGAGAGCATTGTCCATCACAAACTAAACTACACTGAGAGCATGCACAGCATAACCAACACACTGAGAGCATTGCCAAACATAAACTACACTGAGAGCATTGTCAATCATAAACTACACTGAGAGCATTGATCCAACATAAACTACATGAGAGCAATGTCCATCATAAACTACACTGAGAGCATTTCCATCATAAACTACACTGAGAGCATTGTCCATCATAAATTACACTGAGAGCATTGTCCATCATAAACTACACTGAGAGCATTGTCCATCATAAACTACACTGAGAGCATTGTCCATCATAAACTACACTGAGAGCATTGTCCATCATAAACTACACTGAGAGCATTGTCCATCATAAACTACACTGAGAGCATTGTCCATCATAAACTACACTGAGAGCATTGTCCATCATAAACTACACTGAGAGCATTGTCCATCATAAACTACACTGAGAGCATTGTCCATCATAAACTACACTGAGAGCATTGTCCATCATAAACTACACTGAGAGCATTGTCCATCATAAACTACACTGAGAGCATTGTCCATCATAAACTACACTGAGAGCATTGTCCATCATAAACTACACTGAGAGCATTGTCCATCATAAACTACACTGAGAGCATTGTCCATCATAAACTACACTGAGAGCATTGTCCATCATAAACTACACTGAGAGCATTGTCCATCATAAACTACACTGAGAGCATTGTCCATCATAAACTACACTGAGAGCATTGTCCATCATAAACTACACTGAGAGCATTGTCCATCATAAACTACACTGAGAGCATTGTCCAACATAAACTACACTGAGAGCATTGTCCATCATAAACTACACTGAGAGCATTGTCCATCATAAACTACACTGAGAGCATTGTCCATCATAAACTACACTGAGAGCATTGTCCAACATAAACTACACTGAGAGCATTGTCCATCATAAACTACACTGAGAGCATTGTCCATCATAAACTACACTGAGAGCATTGTCCATCAAAAACTACACTGAGAGCATTGTCCATCATAAACTACACTGAGAGCATTGTCCATCATAAACTACACTGAGAGCATTGTCCATCATAAACTACACTGAGAGCAATGTCCAACATAAACTACACTGAGAGCATTGTCCATCATAAACTACACTGAGATCATTGTCCATCATAAATTACACTGAGAGCTTTGTCCATCATAAATACACTGAGAGCATTGTCCATCATAAACTACACTGAGAGCATTGTCCATCATAAACTACACTGAGAGCATTGTCCATCATAAACTACACTGAGAGCATTGTCCATCATAAACTACACTGAGAGCATTGTCCATCATAAACTACACTGAGAGCATTGTCCAATCATAAACTACACTGAGAGCATTGTCCTCATAAACTACACTGAGAGCATTGTCCATCATAAACTACACTGAGAGCATTGTCCAGCATAAACTACACTGAGAGCATTGTCCATCATAAACTACACTGAGAGCATTGTCCATCATAACTACACTGAGAGCATTGTCCATCATAAACTACACTGAGAGCATTGTCCATCATAAACTACACTGAGAGCCCTTGTCATCATAAACTACACTGAGAGCATTGTCCAACATAAACTACACTGAGAGCATTGTCCCATCATAAACTACACTGAGAGTCATTGTCCATCATAAACTACACTGAGAGCATTGTCCATCATAAACTTACACTGAGAGCATTGTCCAACATAAACTACACTGAGAGCATTGTCCATCATAAACTACACTGAGAGCATTGTCCATCAAAAACTACACTGAGAGCATTGTCCATCATAAACTACACTGAGAGCATTGTCCATCATAAACTACACTGAGAGCATTGTCCATCATAAACTACACTGAGAGCATTGTCCATCATAAACTACACTGAGAGCATTGTCCAACATAAACTACACTGAGAGCATTGTCCATCATAAACTACACTGAGAGCATTGTCCATCATAAACTACACTGAGAGCATTGTCCATCATAAACTACACTGAGAGCATTGTCCATCATAAACTACACTGAGAGCATTGTCCATCATAAACTACACTGAGAGCATTGTCCATCATAAAACTACACTGAGAGCATTGTCCATCATAAACTACACTGAGAGCATTGTCCATCATAAACTACACTGAGAGCATTGTCCATCATAAACTACACTGAGAGCATTGTCCATCATAAACTACACTGAGAGCATTGTCCATCATAAACTACACTGAGAGCATTGTCCATCATAAACTACACTGAGAGCATTGTCCATCATAAACTACACTGAGAGCATTGTCCATCATAAACTCACTGAGAGCATTGTCCATCATAAACTACACTGAGAGCATTGTCATCATAAACTACACTGAGAGCATTGTCCATCATAAACTACACTGAGAGCATTGTCCATCATAACTAACACTGAAGAGCATTGTCCATCATAAACTACACTGAGAGCATTGTTCATCATAAACTACACTGAGAGCATTGTCCAACATAAACTACACTGAGAGCATTGTCCATCATAAACTACACTGAGAGCATTGTCCCATCATAAACTACACTGAGAGCATTGTCCATCATAAACTACACTGAGAGCATTGTCATCATAAACTACACTGAGAGACATTGTCCAACATAAACTACACTGAGAGCATTGTCCATCATAAACTACACTGAGAGCATTGTCCATCATAAACTACACTGAGAGCATTGTCCTACATAAACTACACTGAGAGCATTGTCCATCATAAACTACACTGAGAGCATTGTCCATCATAAACTACACTGAGAGCATTGTCCACATAAACGACACTGAGAGCATTGTCCATCATAAACTACACTGAGAGCATTGTCCATCATAAACTACACTGAGAGCATTGTCCATCATAAACTACACTGAGAGCATTGTCCATCAGAAACTACACTGAGAGCATTGTCCATCATAAACTACACTGAGAGCATTGTCCATCATAAACTACACTGAGAGCATTGTCCAGCATAAACTACACTGAGAGCATTGTCCATCATAAACTACACTGAGAGCATTGTCCATCATAAACTACACTGAGAGCATTGTCCATCATAAACTACACTGAGAGCATTGTCCATCATAAACTACACTGAGAGCATTGTCCATCATAAACTACACTGAGAGCATTGTCCATCATAAACTACACTGAGAGCATTGTCCATCATAAACTACACTGAGAGCATTGTCCATCATAAACTACACTGAGAGCATTGTCCATCATAAACTACACTGAGAGCATTGTCCATCATAAACTACACTGAGAGCATTGTCCATCATAAACTACACTGAGAGCATTGTCCATCATAAACTACACTGAGAGCATTGTCCATCATAAACTACACTGAGAGCATTGTCCATCATAAACTACACTGAGAGCATTGTCCATCATAAACTACACTGAGAGCATTGTCCATCATAAACTACACTGAGAGCATTGTCCATCATAAACTACACTGAGAGCATTGTCCATCATAAACTACACTGAGAGCATTGTCCATCATAAACTACACTGAGAGCATTGTCCATCATAAACTACACTGAGAGCATTGTCCATCATAAACTACACTGAGAGCATTGTCCATCATAAACTACACTGAGAGCATTGTCCATCATAAACTACACTGAGAGCATTGTCCATCATAAACTACACTGAGAGCATTGTCCATCATAAACTACACTGAGAGCATTGTCCATCATAAACTACACTGAGAGCATTGTCCATCATAAACTACACTGAGAGCATTGTCCATCATAAACTACACTGAGAGCATTGTCCATCATAAACTACACTGAGAGCATTGTCCATCATAAACTACACTGAGAGCATTGTCCAACATAAACTACACTGAGAGCATTGTCCATCATAAACTACACTGAGAGCATTGTCCATCATAAACTACACTGAGAGCATTGTCCATCATAAACTACACTGAGAGCATTGTCCATCATAAACTACACTGAGAGCATTGTCCATCATAAACTACACTGAGAGCATTGTCCATCATAAACTACACTGAGAGCATTGTCCATCATAAACTACACTGAGAGCATTGTCCATCATAAACTACACTGAGAGCATTGTCCATCATAAACTACACTGAGAGCATTGTCCATCATAAACTACACTGAGAGCATTGTCCATCATAAACTACACTGAGAGCATTGTCCATCATAAACTACACTGAGAGCATTGTCCATCATAAACTACACTGAGAGCATTGTCCATCATAAACTACACTGAGAGCATTGTCCATCATAAACTACACTGAGAGCATTGTCCATCATAAACTACACTGAGAGCATTGTCATCATAAACTACACTGAGAGCATTGTCCTCATAAACTACACTGAGAGCAATGTCCATCATAAACTACACTGAGAGCATTGTCCATCATAAACTACACTGAGAGCATTGTCCATCATAAACTACACTGAAGCATTGTCCATCATAAACTACACTGAGAGCATTGTCCATCATAAACTACACTGAGAGCATTGTCCATCTAAACTACACTGAGAGCATTGTCCACATAAACTACACTGAGAGCATTGTCCATCATAAAGCTACACTGAGAGCATTGTCCATCATAAACTACACTGAGAGCATTGTCCATCATAAACTACACTGAGAGCATTGTCCTGCATAAACTACACTGAGAGCATTGTCCATCATAAACTACACTGAGAGCAATGTCCATCATAAACTACACTAGAGCATTGTCCATCATAATCTACACTGAGAGCATTGTCCAACAGTAAACTACACTGAGAGCATTGTCCATCATAAACTACACTGAGAGCATTGTCCATCATAAACTACACTGAGAGCATTGTCCATCATAAACTACACTGAGAGCATTGTCCATCATAAACTACACTGAGAGCATTGTCCATCATAAACTACACTGAGAGCATTGTCCTCATAAACTACACTGAGAACATTGTCCATCATAAACTACACTGAGAGCATTGTCCAGCATAACCAACACTGAGAGCATTGCCAACATAAACTACACTGAGAGCATTGTCAATCATAAATTACACTGAGAGCCCGATTGCAACATAAACTACATGAGAGCAATGTCCATCATAAACTACA
This sequence comes from Squalus acanthias, assembly GCA_030390025.1. Lineage (NCBI taxonomy): Eukaryota > Metazoa > Chordata > Chondrichthyes > Squaliformes > Squalidae > Squalus > Squalus acanthias. Next base: position 92,597,278 of record CM059431.1, read on the forward strand.
CTGAGAGCATTGTCCATCATAAACTACACTGAGAGCATTGTCCATCATAAACTACACTGAGAGCATTGTCCATCATAAACTACACTGAGAGCATTGTCCATCATAAACTACACTGAGAGCATTGTCCATCATAAACTACACTGAGAGCATTGTCCATCATAAACTACACTGAGAGCATTGTCCCATCAGAAACTACACTGAGAGCATTGTCCAACATAAAATACACTGAGAGCATTGTCCATCATAAACTACACTGAGAGCATTGTCCATCAAAACTACACTGAGAGCATTGTCCAACATAAACTACACTGAGAGCATTGTCATCATAACTACACTGAGAGCATTGTCCTCATAAACTACACTGAGAGCATTGTCCTTCATAAACACATCTGAGAGCATTGTCCTCATAAACTACACTGAAGCATTGTCCATCATAAACTACACTAGAGCATTGTCCATCATAAACTACACTGAGAGCAGTGTCCATCATAAACTACACTGAGAGCATTGTCCATCAGAAACTACACTGAGATATTGTCCAACATAAACTACACTGAGAGCATTGTCCATCATAAACTACACTGAGAGCATTGTCCATCATAAACTACACTGAGAGCATTGTCCATCATAAACTACACTGGAGCATTGTCCATACATAAACTACACTGAGAGCATTGTCCATCATAAACTACACTGAGAGCATTGTCATCATAAACTACACTGAGAGCATTGTCCATCATAAACTACACTGAGAGCATTGTCCATCATAAACTACACTGAGAGCATTGTCCATCATAAACTACACTGAGAGCATTGTCCATCATAAACTACACTGAGAGCATTGTCCATCATAAACTACACTGAGAGCATTGTCCATCATAAACTACACTGAGAGCATTGTCCATCATAAACTACACTGAGAGCATTGTCCATCATAAACTACACTGAGAGCATTGTCCATCATAAACTACACTGAGAGCATTGTCCATCATAAAATACACTGAGAGCATTGTCCATCATAAACTACACTGAGAGCATTGTCCATCATAAACTACACTGAGAGCATTGTCCAACATAAACTACACTGAGAGCATTGTCCATCATAAACTACACTGAGAGCATTGTCCATCATAAACTACACTGAGAGCATTGTCCATCATAAACTACACTGAGAGCATTGTCCATCATAAACTACACTGAGAGCATTGTCCATCATAAACTACACTGAGAGCATTGTCCATCATAAACTACACTGAGAGCATTGTCCATCATAAACTACACTGAGAGCATTGTCCAACATAAACTACACTGAGAGGCATTGTCCATCAGAAACTACACTGAGAGCATTGTCCATCATAAACTACACTGAGAGCATTGTCCAACATAAACTACACTGAGAGCATTGTCATCAGAAACTACACTGAGAGCATTGTCCATCATAAACTACACTGAGAGCATTGTCCATCAGAAACTACACTGAGAGCATTGTCCAACATAAGCTACACTGAGAGCATTGTCCAACATAAGCTACACTGAGTGCACTGTCCATCATAAACTACACTGAGAGCATTGTCTAACATAAACTGCACTGAGAGCATTGTCCAACATAAACTACACTGAGAGCATTGTCCATCATAAACTACAATGAGAGCATTGTCCATCATAAACTACACTGAGAGCATTGTCCATCATAAACTACACTGAGAGCATTGTCCATCATAAACTACACTGAGAGCATTGTCCATCATAAACTACACTGAGAGCATTGTCCATCATAAACTACACTGAGAGCATTGTCCATCATAAACTACACTGAGAGCATTGTCCATCATAAACTACACTGAGAGCATTGTCCATCATAAACTACACTGAGAGCATTGTCCATCATAAACTACACTGAGAGCATTGTCCATCATAAACTACACTGAGAGCATTGTCCATCATAAACTACACTGAGAGCATTGTCCATCATAAACTACACTGAGAGCATTGTCCATCATAAACTACACTGAGAGCATTGTCCATCATAAACTACACTGAGAGCATTGTCCATCATAAACTACACTGAGAGCATTGTCCATCATAAACTACACTGAGAGCATTGTCCATCATAAACTACACTGAGAGCATTGTCCATCATAAACTACACTGAGAGCATTGTCCATCATAAACTACACTGAGAGCATTGTCCATCATAAACTACACTGAGAGCATTGTCCATCATAAACTACACTGAGAGCATTGTCCATCATAAACTACACTGAGAGCATTGTCCATCATAAACTACACTGAGAGCATTGTCCATCATAAACTACACTGAGAGCATTGTCCATCATAAACTACACTGAGAGCATTGTCCATCATAAACTACACTGAGAGCATTGTCCATCATAAACTACACTGAGAGCATTGTCCATCATAAACTACACTGAGAGCATTGTCCATCATAAACTACACTGAGAGCATTGTCCATCATAAACTACACTGAGAGCATTGTCCATCATAAACTACACTGAGAGCATTGTCCATCATAAACTACACTGAGAGCATTGTCCATCATAAACTACACTGAGAGCATTGTCCATCATAAACTACACTGAGAGCATTGTCCATCATAAACTACACTGAGAGCATTGTCCATCATAAACTACACTGAGAGCATTGTCCATCATAAACTACACTGAGAGCATTGTCCATCATAAACTACACTGAGAGCATTGTCCATCATAAACTACACTGAGAGCATTGTCCAACATAAACTACACTGAGAGCATTGTCCATCATAAACTACACTGAGAGCATTGTCCATCATAAACTACACTGAGAGCATTGTCCATCATAAACTACACTGAGAGCATTGTCCATCATAAACTACACTGAGAGCATTGTCCATCATAAACTACACTGAGAGCATTGTCCATCATAAACTACACTGAGAGCATTGTCCATCATAAACTACACTGAGAGCATTGTCCATCATAAACTACACTGAGAGCATTGTCCATCATAAACTACACTGAGAGCATTGTCCATCATAAACTACACTGAGAGCATTGTCCATCATAAACTACACTGAGAGCATTGTCCATCATAAACTACACTGAGAGCATTGTCCATCATAAACTACACTGAGAGCATTGTCCATCATAAACTACACTGAGAGCATTGTCCATCATAAACTACACTGAGAGCATTGTCCATCATAAACTACACTGAGAGCATTGTCCATCATAAACTACACTGAGAGCATTGTCCATCATAAACTACACTGAGAGCATTGTCCATCATAAACTACACTGAGAGCATTGTCCATCATAAACTACACTGAGAGCATTGTCCATCATAAACTACACTGAGAGCATTGTCCATCATAAACTACACTGAGAGCATTGTCCATCATAAACTACACTGAGAGCATTGTCCATCATAAACTACACTGAGAGCATTGTCCATCATAAACTACACTGAGAGCATTGTCCATCATAAACTACACTGAGAGCATTGTCCATCATAAACTACACTGAGAGCATTGTCCATCATAAACTACACTGAGAGCATTGTCCATCATAAACTACACTGAGAGCATTGTCCATCATAAACTACACTGAGAGCATTGTCCATCATAAACTACACTGAGAGCATTGTCCATCATAAACTACACTGAGAGCATTGTCCATCATAACTAAACTGAGAGCATTGTCCATCATAAACTACACCGGAGGCATTGTCCATCAGAAAGCTACACTGAGGAGCATGGTCCATCATAAAATACACTGAGAGCATTGTCCATCTTAATTTACACTGAGGAGCATTGTGCCATAAGAAACTACACTGAGAGCATTTGTCCATCACAAACTACACTGACAGCATGTCCATCAGTAGACTTACACTGAGAGCATTGGTTCCATTCATAAACCTACACTGAGAGGCATTGTCCATCAGAAACAACACTGAGAGCATTGTCCAGGCATGAACTACTCTGAGAGCATGTCCGTCATAACAACGAGGCTGAGAGCTTGTCCATCATAAACTACACTGAGAGCATTGTCATCATAAACTACATTGAGAGCATTGTCCAGCATAAATTACACCTGAGAGCAATGTCCTCAAAAACGACACTGAGAGTCATTGTTCCATCATAATAATACACTGAGAGCCCCATTGTCCAACATAAACTACACTGATAGCATTGTCCATCATAAACTACACTGAGAGCTATGTCCATCATAAACTACACTGAGAGCATTGTCCATCAAAAACTACACTGAGAGCATTGTCCATCATAAACTACACTGAGAGCATTGTCCATCAGAAACTACACTGAGAGCATTGTCCATCATAAACTACACTGAGAGCATTGTCCATCATAAACTACACTGAGAGCATTGTCCATCAGAAACTACACTGAGAGCAATATCCAGCATAAACTACACTGAGAGCATTGTCCATCATAAACTACACTGAGAGCATTGTCCATCATAAACTACACTGAGAGCATTGTCCATCATAAACTACACTGAGAGCATTGTCCATCATAAACTACACTGAGAGCATTGTCCATCAAAACTACACTGAGAGCATTGTCCATCATAAACTACACTGAGAGCATTGTCCATCATAAACTACACTGAGAGCATTGTCCATCATAAACTACACTGAGAGCATTGTCCATCATAAACTACACTGAGAGCATTGTCCATCATAAACTACACTGAGAGCATTGTCCATCATAAACTACACTGAGAGCATTGTCCATCAGAAACTACACTGAGAGCATTGCCATCAGAAACTACACTGAGAGCATTGTCCAACATAACTACACTGAGAGCATTGTCCAACATAAACTACACTGAGAGCAATGTCCAACATAAACTACACTGAGAGCATTGTCCATCATAAACTACACTGAAGCATTGTCCATCATAAACTACACTGAGAGCATTGTCCATCAGAAACTACACTGAGAGCATTGTCCATCATAAACTACACTGAGAGCATTGTCCATCATAAACTACACTGAGAGCATTGTCCTCATAAACTACACTGAGAGCATTGTCCATCATAACTACACTGAGAGCATTGTCCATCATAAACTACACTGAGAGCATTGTCCATCATAAACTACACTGAGAGCATTGTCCATCATAAACTACACTGAGAGCATTGTCCATCATAAACTACACTGAGAGCATTGTCCAACATAAACTACACTGAGAGCATTGTCCATCATAAACTACACTGAGAGCATTGTCCATCATAAACTACACTGAGAGCATTGTCCATCATAAACTACACTGAGAGCATTGTCCATCATAAACTACACTGAGAGCATTGTCCATCATAAACTACACTGAGAGCATTGTCCATCATAAACTACACTGAGAGCATTGTCCATCATAAACTACACTGAGAGCATTGTCCATCATAAACTACACTGAGAGCATTGTCCATCATAAACTACACTGAGAGCATTGTCCATCATAAACTACACTGAGAGCATTGTCCATCATAAACTACACTGAGAGCATTGTCCATCATAAACTACACTGAGAGCATTGTCCATCATAAACTACACTGAGAGCATTGTCCATCATAAACTACACTGAGAGCATTGTCCATCATAAACTACACTGAGAGCATTGTCCATCATAAACTACACTGAGAGCATTGTCCATCGATAAACTTACACTGAGAGCATTGGCCATCATAAACTACACTGAGAGCATTGTCCATCAGTAACTACACTGAGAGCATTGTCCAACGTAAACTACACTGAGAGCATTGTCCATCATAAACTACACTGAGAGCTTTGTCCAACATAAACTACACTGAGAGCATTGTCCATCATGAACTACACTGAGAGCATTGTCCATCAGAAACTACACTGAGAGCATTGTCCATCATAAACTACACTGAGAGCAATGTCCGTCATAAACTACACTGAGAGCATTGTCCATCATAAACTACACTGAGAGCATTGTCCTTCAGAAACTACACTGAGAGCATTGTCCAATCATAAACAGACACTGAGAGCATTGTCCATCATAAACTACACTGAGAGCATTGTCCAACATAAACTACACTGAGAGCTTGTCCATCAGAAACTACACTGAGAGCATTGTCATCATAAACTACACTGAGAGCAATGTCCAGTCATAACTACACTGAGAGCATTGTCCATCATAAACTACACTGAGAGCATTGTCCATCAGAAACTACACTGAGAGCATTGTCCATCATAAACTACACTGAGAGCATTGTCCATCATAAACTACACTGAGAGCATTGTCCATCATAAACTACACTGAGAGCATTGTCCATCATAAACTACACTGAGAGCATTGTCCATCATAAACTACACTGAGAGCATTGTCCATCATAAACTACACTGAGAGCATTGTCCATCATAAACTACACTGAGAGCATTGTCCATCATAAACTACACTGAGAGCATTGTCATCATAAACTACACTGAGAGCATTGTCCAACATAAACTACACTGAGAGCATTGTCCATCATAAACTACACTGAGAGCATTGTCCATCATAAACTACACTGAGATATTGTCCAACATAAACTACACTGAGAGCATTGTCCAACATAAACTACACTGAGAGCATTGTCCATCATAAACTACACTGAGAGCATTGTCCATCATAAACTACACTGAGAGCATTGTCCATCAAAAACTACACTGAGAGCATTGTCCATCATAAACTACACTGAGAGCATTGTCCATCATAAACTACACTGAGAGCATTGTCCATCTAAACTACACTGAGAGCATTGTCCATCATAAACTACACTGAGGCAATGTCCAACTAAACTACACTGAGAGCATTGTCCAACATGAACTACACTGAGAGCATTGTCCATCAGAAACTACACTGAGAGCATTGTCCATCATAAACTACACTGAGAGCAATGTCCGTCATAAACTACACTGAGAGCATTGTCCATCATAAACTACACTGAGAGCATGTCATCATAAACTACACTGAAGCATTGTCCATCATAAACTACACTGAGAGCATTGTCCAACATAAACTACACTGAGAGCATTGTCCTTCATAAACTACACTGAGAGCATTGTCAACATAAACTACACTGAGAGCATTGTCCATCATAAACTACACTGAGAGCATTGTCCATCATAAACTACACTGAGAGCATTGTCCATCATAAACTACACTGAGAGCATTGTCCATCATAAACTACACTGAGAGCATTGTCCATCATAAACTACACTGAGAGCATTGTCCATCATAAACTACACTGAGAGCATTGTCCATCATAAACTACACTGAGAGCATTGTCCATCATAAACTACACTGAGAGCATTGTCCATCAAAAACTACAGAGAGCATTGTCCAGCATAAACTACACTGAGAGCATTGTCCATCATAAACTACACTGAGAGCATTGTCCATCATAAACTACACTGAGAGCATTGTCCATCATAAACTACACTGAGAGCATTGTCCATCATAAACTACACTGAGAGCATTGTCCATCATAAACTACACTGAGAGCATTGTCCATCATAAACTACACTGAGAGCATTGTCCATCATAAACTACACTGAGAGCATTGTCCATCATAAACTACACTGAGAGCATTGTCCATCATAAACTACACTGAGAGCATTGTCCATCATAAACTACACTGAGAGCATTGTCCATCATAAACTACACTGAGAGCATTGTCCATCATAAACTACACTGAGAGCATTGTCCATCATAAACTACACTGAGAGCATTGTCCATCATAAACTACACTGAGAGCATTGTCCATCATAAACTACACTGAGAGCATTGTCCAACATAAACTACACTGAGAGCATTGTCCATCATAAACTACACTGAGAGCATTGTCCATCATAAACTACACTGAGAGCATTGTCCATCATAAACTACACTGAGAGCATTGTCCATCATAAACTACACTGAGAGCATTGTCCATCATAAACTACACTGAGAGCATTGTCCATCATAAACTACACTGAGAGCATTGTCCATCATAAACTACACTGAGAGCATTGTCCATCATAAACTACACTGAGAGCATTGTCCATCATAAACTACACTGAGAGCATTGTCCATCATAAACTACACTGAGAGCATTGTCCATCATAAACTACACTGAGAGCATTGTCCAACATAAACTACACTGAGAGCATTGTCCATCATAAACTACACTGAGAGCATTGTCCATCATAAACTACACTGAGAGCATTGTCCATCATAAACTACACTGAGAGCATTGTCCAACATAAACTACACTGAGAGCATTGTCCATCATAAACTACACTGAGAGCATTGTCCATCATAAACTACACTGAGAGCATTGTCCATCATAAACTACACTGAGAGCATTGTCCATCATAAACTACACTGAGAGCATTGTCCATCAGAAACTACACTGAGAGCATTGTCCATCATAAACTACACTGAGAGCATTGTCCATCATAAACTACACTGAGAGCATTGTCCATCATAAACTACACTGAGAGCATTGTCCATCATAAACTACACTGAGAGCATTGTCCATCATAAACTACACTGAGAGCATTGTCCATCATAAACTACACTGAGAGCATTGTCCATCATAAACTACACTGAGAGCATTGTCCATCATAAACTACACTGAGAGCATTGTCCATCATAAACTACACTGAGAGCATTGTCCATCATAAACTACACTGAGAGCATTGTCCATCATAAACTACACTGAGAGCATTGTCCATCATAAACTACACTGAGAGCATTGTCCATCATAAACTACACTGAGAGCATTGTCCATCATAAACTACACTGAGAGCATTGTCCATCATAAACTACACTGAGAGCATTGTCCATCATAAACTACACTGAGAGCATTGTCCATCATAAACTACACTGAGAGCATTGTCCATCATAAACTACACTGAGAGCATTGTCCAACATAAACTACACTGAGAGCATTGTCCATCATAAACTACACTGAGAGCATTGTCCATCATAAACTACACTGAGAGCATTGTCCATCATAAACTACACTGAGAGCATTGTCCATCATAAACTACACTGAGAGCATTGTCCATCATAAACTACACTGAGAGCATTGTCCATCATAAACTACACTGAGAGCATTGTCCATCATAAACTACACTGAGAGCATTGTCCATCATAAACTACACTGAGAGCCATTGTCCATCATAAACTACACTGAGAGCATTGTCCATCATAAACTACACTGAGAGCATTGTCCAACTTAAACTACACTGAGAGCAATAACCAGCATAAACTACACTGAGATCATTGTCCATCATAAACTACACTGAGAGCATTGTCCATCTAAACTACACTGAGAGCATTGTCCATCATAACTACACTGAGAGCATTGTCCATCATAAACTACACTGAGAGCATTGTCCATCATAAACTACACTGAGAGCATTGTCCATCATAAACTACACTGAGAGCATTGTCCATCATAAACTACACTGAGAGCATTGTCCATCATAAACTACACTGAGAGCATTGTCCATCATAAACTACACTGAGAGCATTGTCCATCATAAACTACACTGAGAGCATTGTCCATCATAAACTACACTGAGAGCATTGTCCATCATAAACTACACTGAGAGCATTGTCCATCATAAACTACACTGAGAGCATTGTCCATCATAAACTACACTGAGAGCATTGTCCAACATAAACTACACTGAGAGCATTGTCCATCATAAACTACACTGAGAGCATTGTCCATCATAAACTACACTGAGAGCATTGTCCAACATAAACTACACTGAGAGCATTGTCATCAGAAACTACACTGAGAGCATTGTCCAACATAAACTACATTGAGAGCATTGTCCATCATAAACTACACTGAGAGCATTGTCCATCATAAACTACACTGAGAGCATTGTCCATCATAAACTACACTGAGAGCATTGTCCATCATAAACTACACTGAGAGCATTGTCCATCATAAACTACACTGAGAGCATTGTCCAACATAAACTACACTGAGAGCATTGTCCATCATAAACTACACTGAGAGCATTGTCCAACATAAACTACACTGAGAGCATTGTCCATCATAAACTACACTGAGAGCATTGTCCATCATAAACTACACTGAGAGCATTGTCCATCATAAACTACACTGAGAGCATTGTCCATCATAAACTACACTGCGAGAAATGTTCCATCATAAACACCACTGAGAGCAATGTCCAACGTAAACTTAACACACTGAAGCATTGTCCATCATAAACAACACTGAGAGCATTGTCCATCAGTAACTACACTGAGAGCGTTGTCCAACGTAAACTACACTGAGAGCATTGTCCATCATAAACTACACTGAGAGCTTTGTCCAACATAAACTCGACTGAGAGCATTGTCCATCATGAACTACACTGAGAGACATTGTCCATCAGAAAAACTAACACTGAGTGCATTGTCCAACAAAACTACACTGAGAGCAATTATCCGTCATAAACTAACACTGAGGCATTGTCCATCATAAACTACACGGAGAGCATTGTCCTTCAGAAACTGACACTGAGGCATTGTCCCATGACATAAGCTTACACTGAGAGCAATGTCCCAACATAAGCTACACTGAGAGCATTGTCCATCCATAAACTACACTGAGAGCATTGTCCAACATCAACTAAACTGAGACATTGTCCATCATAAACTACACGAGAGCATTGTCCATCATAAACTACACTGAGAGCATTGTCCATCATAACTACACTGAGAGCATTGTCCATCATAAACTACACTGAGAGCATTGTCCATCATAAACTACACTGAGAGCATTGTCCATCATAAACTACACTGAGAGCATTGTCCATCATAAACTACACTGAGAGCATTGTCCATCATAAACTACACTGAGAGCATTGTCCAACATAAACTACACTGAGAGCATTGTCCATCATAAACTACACTGAGAGCATTGGTCCAACATAAACTACACTGAGAGCATGTCCAAGCATAAACTACACTGAGAGCATTGTCCATCAAAACTACACTGAGAGCATTGTCCATCGTAAACTTACACTGAGAGCATTGTCCATCATAAACTACACTGAGAGCATTGTCCATCATAAACTACACTGAGAGCATTGTCCATCATAAACTACACTGAGAGCATTGTCCATCATAAACTACACTGAGAGCATTGTCCATCATAAACTACACTGAGAGCATTGTCCATCATAAACTACACTGAGAGCATTGTCCAGCATAAACTACACTGAGAGCATTGTCCACATAAACGACACTGTGAGCATTGTCCATCATAAACTACACTGAGAGCATTGTCCATCATAAACTACACTGAGAGCATTGTCCATCATAAACTACACTGAGAGCATTGTCCAACATAAACTACACTGAGAGCATTGTCCATCATAAACTACACTGAGAGCATTGTCCATCATAAACTACACTGAGAGCATTGTCCAACATAAACTACACTGAGAGCATTGTCATTCAGAAACTACACTGAGAGCATTGTCCAACATAAACTACACTGAGAGCATTGTCCATCATAAACTACACTGAGAGCATTGTCCAACATAAACTACACTGAGAGCATTGTCCATCATAAACTACACTGAGAGCATTGTCCATCATAAACTACACTGAGAGCATTGTCCAACATAAACTACACTGAGAGCATTGTCCATCATAAACTACACTGAGAGCATTGTCCATCATAAACTACACTGAGAGCATTTTCCATCATAAACTACACTGAGAGCATTGTCCATCATAAACTACACTGAGAGCATTGTCCATCATAAACTACACTGAGAGCATTGTCCATCATAAACTACACTGAGAGCATTGTCCATCATAAACTACACTGAGAGCTTGTCCAACATAAACTACACTGAGAGCATTGTCCATCATAAACTACACTGAGAGCATTGTCCATCATAAACTACACTGAGAGCATTGTCCAACATAAACTACACTGAGAGCATTGTCCATCATAAACTACACTGAGAGCATTGTCCATCATAAACTACACTGAGAGCATTGTCCATCATAAACTACACTGAGAGCATTGTCCATCATAAACTACACTGAGAGCATTGTCCATCATAAACTACACTGAGAGCATTGTCCATCAGAAACTACACTGAGAGCATTGTCCATCATAAACTACACTGAGAGCATTGTCCATCATAAACTACACTGAGAGCATTGTTCATCATAAACTACACTGAGAGCATTGTCCAACGTAAACTACACTGAGAGCAATGTCCAGCATAAACTACACTGAGAGCATTGTCCATCATAAACTACACTGACAGCATTGTCCATCAAAAACTACACTGAGAGCATTGTCCATCATAAACTACGCTGAGAGCATTGTCCATCATAAACTACACTGAGAGCATTGTCTATCATAAACTACACTGAGAGCATTGTCCATCATAAACTACACTGAGAGCATTGTCCATCATAAACTACACTGAGAGCATTGTCCATCATAAACTACACTGAGAGCATTGTCCATCATAAACTACACTGAGAGCATTGTCCATCATAAACAACACTGAGAGCATTGTTCATCATAAACTACACTGAGAGCATTGTCCAACATAAACTACACTGAGAGCAATGTCCAACGTAAACTACACTGAGCGCATTGTCCAACGTAAACTACACTGAGAGCAATGTCCATCATAAACTACACTGAGAGCATTGTCCATCATAAACTACACTGACAGCATTGTCCATCAAAAACTACACTGAGAGCATTGTCCATCATAAACTACACTGAGAGCATTGTCCATCAGAAACTACACTGAGAGCATTGTCCAACATAAACTACACTGAGAGCATTGTCCTCATAAACTACACTGAGAACATTGTCCATCACAAACTACACTGAGAAGCCGTGCACAGCATAACCAACACTGGGAGCATTGCCAAACATAAACTAAACTGAGAGCAATGACAATCATAAATTACACTGAGAGCCCGATGCAACATAAACTACAATGAAAGCAATGTCCATCAGAAACTACACTGATAGCATTGTCCAACACAAACTGCACTGAGAGCATTGTCCATCCTAAACAACACTGAGAGCATTGTCCATCACAAACTACACTGAGAGCATTGTCCAACATAAACTACCCTGAGAGCATTGTTCATCATAAACTACATTGAGAGCATTGTCCATTATAAACTGCACTGAGAGCATGGTCCATCATAATCTACATTAAGAGCATTGTCCATCATATTCTGCTTTAAGGGCATTGTCCAACATAAACTACACTGAGAGCATTGTCCATCATAAATTAAACTGAGAGCCCTGTGCAACATAAACTACACTGAGAGCATTGTCCATCATAAACTACACTGAGAGCATTGTCCATCATAAACTACACTGAGAGCATTGTCCATCATAAATTACACTGATAGCCCTGTGCAACATAAACTACACTGAGAGCAAAGATGGTCATAAACTATATTGAGAGCATTGCCTATCATAATCTACACTGAGAGCGATGTCCATCATAAACTACACTGAGAGCATTCTCCAACATAAACTATATTAAGAGCATTGTCCATCATAAACTACACTGAGAGCATTGTCCATTATAAACTACACTGAAAGCATTGTCCATCATAAACTACTCTGAGAGCATTGTCCAACCGAAACTACACTGAGAGCATTGTGCAACATAAACTACACTGAGAGCATTGTTCAACATAAACATGATGAGAGCAAGGTTCATCATAAACTACACTGAGAGCATTGTCATTCAGAAACTACACTGAGAGCATTGTCCAACATAAACTACACTGAGAGCATTGTCCTCATAAACTACACTGAGAACATTGTCCAACACAAACTACACTGAGAAGCCGTGCACAGCATAAGCAACACTGAGAGCATTGCCAAACATAAACTAAACTGAGAGCAATGACAATCATAAATTACACTGAGAGCCCGATGCAACATAAACTACAATGAAAGCAATGTCCATCAAAAAACTACACTGATAGCATTGTCCAACACAAACTGCACTCAAAGCATTGTCCATCCTAAACAACACTGAGAGCATTGTCCATCACAAACTACACTGAGAGCATTATCCAACATAAACTACCCTGAGAGCATTGTTCATCATAAACTACATTGAGAGCATTGTCCATTATAAACTACACTGAGAGCATTGTCCATCATCATCTACATTAAGAGCATTGTCCATCATATTCTGCATTAAGGGCATTGCCCATCATAATCTGCATTAAGAGCATTGTCCAACATAAACTACACTGAGAGCATTGTCCATCATAAACTACACTGAGAGCATTGTCCATCATAAACTACACTGAGATATTGTCCAACATAAACTACACTGAGAGCATTGTCCATCATAATCTAACCTGAAAGCATTGTCCAGCATAAACTACACTGCGAGCATTGTCCAACATAAACTACACTACGAGCATTGTCCATCATAAATTACACTGAGAGCCCTGTGCAACATAAACTACAATGAGAGCAGTGTCCATCATAAACTACACTGAGCGCATTGTCCATCATAAACTACATTGGGAGCATTGTCCATCATAAACTATACTGAGAGCATTGTCCACCATAAACTACACTGAGAGCATTGTCCATCAGAAACTACACTGAGAGCATTGTCCATCATAAACTAAACTAAGAGCATTGTCCATCATAAACTAAACTAGAGCATTGTCCATCATAAACTACACTGAGTGCATTGTCCATCATAAAGTAAACTAGGAGCATTGATCATCATAAACTACACTGAGAGCATTGTCCATCTTAAACTACACTGAGAGCATTGTCCAAAATAAACTACACTGAGAGCATTTTCCAACACAAACTACACTGACAGCATTGTCCATCATAGACTAGACTGCGCGCATTGTCCATCAAAAACAACACTGAGAGCATTGTCCATCATAAACTACACTGGGAGCATTGTCCTCATAAACTACACTGAGAGCTCAGTCCAACATAAACTACACTGAGAGCAATGTCCATCATAATCTACGCTGAGAGCACTGTCCATCATAAAGTACCCTGAGAGCTTTGTCCAACATAAACTACACTGAGAGCATTGTACATCATAAACTACACTGAGAGCATTGTCCAACATAATCTGCACTGAGAGCATTGTCCATCTTAAACTACACTGAGGGCAATGTCCATCATAAACTACACTGAGAGAATTGTCCAACATAAACTACACTGAGAGCATTGTACATCATAAACTACACCGAGAGCATTGTCCATCATAAAGTAAACTAAGAGCATTGTCCATCATAAACTACACTACGAGCATTGTCCATCATAACCAACGCTATGAGCATTGTCCATCATAATCTACAGTGAGAGCATTGTCCTTCATAAACTGCACTGTGAGCATTGTCTTCATAAACTACCCTGAGAGCAATGTCCATCATAAACTACTCTGAGAGCAATGTCCATCATAAACTACACTGAGTGCATTGTCCATCATAAACTAAACTAAGAGCATTGTCCATCATAAACAACACTGAGAGCATTGTTCATCATAAACTACACTGAGAGCATTGCCCAACATAAACTACACTGAGAGCAATGTCCAACGTAAACTACACTGAGCGCATTGTCCAACGTAAACTACACTGAGAGCAATGTCCAGCATAAACTAAACTAAGAGCATTGTCCATCATAAACTACACTACGAGCATTGTCCATCATAGACAACGCTATGAGCATTGTCCATCATAAACTACACTGAGAGCAATGTCCAGCATAATCTAAACTGAGCACCCTGTCCATCATAAACTACACTGAGCGCCCTTTCCATCATAAACTACATTGAGAGCATTGTCCATCTTCAACTAAACAGAGCAATATCCAATATAAACTACACTGATGAGTGCAGCTCGAACAACACTCAAGAAGCTCGACACCATCCAGGACAAAGCAGCACACTTGATTGGCACCCCATCTACCACCTTAAACATTCACTCCCTCCACCACCTGCGTACCGTGGCTGCAGTGTGTACCATCTACAAAATGCCCTGCAGCAACTCACCAAGTCTCCTTCAGCAGCACCTCCCAAACCTGCGACCTCTTCCACCTAGAAGGGCAAGGGCAGCAGACGCATGGGAACACCACCACCTCCAAGCTCCCCTCCAAGTCACACACCATCCTGACTTAGAAATATATCGCCGATCCTTCATCGTTGCTGTGTCAAAATCCTGGAACTCCCTACCTAACAGCACTGTGGGAGTACCCTCACCACACGGACTGCAGCGGTTTAAGAAGGCGGCTCACCACCACCTTCTCAAGGGCAACTAGCGATGGGCAATAAATGCTGGCCTTGCCAGCGACGCCCACATCCCATAAACAAATTAAAAAAGATACTGAGAGCCCTGTCCAACATTAACTACACTGAGTGCATTGTCCATCGTAATCTAAACTGAATGCATTAATTTGAGAAGAATCTAAAAATGTGTGTATACAGTTTGACGTAAGCAAATAGTAAAGAAATAGCTAATCAGAAACTATTGTTTTTACAGATAGATTGGTTTTTAAATTTGTGATAGAGAAGTCATATAACATGCCCAGTGGTCTCTCTAATGGGAGTAAGGCACTGAAGTGTTTGTACATCTGTAATGAGATAGAGAGAACGATAAGAAAGAACTGATATTCTTGTATGCTTCACATTAAATGAATTACTTTTGAAGTATATTCTATTCCATCATGGTGGCCGTGATGGCATCTTGCAGTGGTGCTCCTGTGCTGTCGTTACATTAGGCTCCTATGTGCTGGATCCCTTTTGTGAATCACCTGGATTTTGCTGTACTGGGAGAGAGCTGGCTGGTTGATTTGTTATTCGACCAGATCGGTCCTTCAGTTAATTAAGCAGGAGCGCCGTCAGTTGATTACTCCACCTCAGCTATTGCTGTAACGGTGATTTCTCACTGCATCTTTTGATCAGCCGGCATTGACAACTGATAATAACTGTTTCTATTTGGCCTCAAAAAATACTTTAACTTATTGTCTTGGCACCTTATGTCTGTTCATCACTTACTGCATCAACTTTTTCAGACATCTTAATTTAATCTAAATTTCCCATGTGTTCTCTCCACTGGACTCTCAATATATTTCAAAGCATACTTTATAATCTAGTAGGGAATCATGCCTATGTAACTTAGTCCTCGTGTCCATCTGCGTGCGCATTTTGGCAGCTGCTCCGTACCCGAGCCCATCACTTCTATCTCCCCTTTTCTCTCCCGTATTCCTCTTTTCTCTTTACACCCAACACCCTGCCACCCACCCCCGCCCTGCCTTCATGCCTCCTTTCTTTTCTCTGCCTTCAGGTATTCTACCCTCACTAACCCCAATTCTTCAATACTGATCATCTTTCCTACTCTCCTACCACCATTCAAGGCTTGACTCCATCTTAAATAATTCTACAGCTTCCCTCGGTGCCTCTCTTGGCATTCTTCGGCAGGCCCACCGAGGCACCAGTCGCTGCCTCTGAGTGAGCAGCAAGCCCAGTTGCCCCATCTTATTCTCTCCCTGCCCTCCCCACCCTAAACGCCTGCTGTGGGACAATCTTGCCAACCTCCTTCCGGTCGCTCCCTGTTCTGCCCTTTGGACTGAGACCGGAAAATCGGGTATCATCGCCCCTCTCCATTTCCCTTCAAAATGTACGTTCACGTGTAAATAAGGGCATTGCCATCCATGACTTTATTGTGGATGATCACATTACATCATGGCATTGACAGAGACATGGTTGAGGGGTGATAACCTTGATCTGCCCAAACCACCATGGTGGTAGTGTAGCCCTTATTTCTGAATCACACCATGGTCTGTCTCCCTACTCCTCTGGCAACTTTTCCTCCTTTGAGCATCTCGCCTTGAGCACCTTTCACGTCTCTCTTTTAAAATCCTTGTACTGTATCGCCCACCCAAATACCACACCAATTTTCTCATTGAGATATCGGGCTGGATTTTGATACTGGGGCGGGTTGGGGTCGTGTCATCCACTTTTCGTGTTATCCACCCGACTGCAATTGGATGTGGGAGATTGATGCGATTTTCACCTAATTGGGCAATTGAGTTCCAGCATATGGGAACCCATGACCCAATTAGTGTTTTCAGTCTGAAAGTCGCCTCTGATGATGTCATCATTGCTGCTGCATTGAAGGTCTGCAAAGACTGCCTGGCCTTTGCTGTGAGAGGACCTGGAGGCAAAATGATCAGCAGCAGCCCTAAGTCTGCTCCCAGATATTTTTGCACCACCACTCCCAGATATGTCTCCCATCCACCACCACTCCCAGATATGTCTGTCAGCCAGCCAGCCAGCCAAATGTGCTCCCGCCAGGTTTCACATTCGTGGTTCAGAACAGGCGTGCTTCACGTAGAAAAAGGGTTAAAATCACAAAGGCCTTTCAAAATGGCATTATAGAGGCAATTTAGTGCTTGTTAAGGGCCTTAACAGCCTATCCCGCCTCTTAAAGGCGTGACGGAGTCGGGACCAGCAGACACGATTTAATGAAAATTACGTGGAGACGGGATGGAGGCGGGCTTGTGCCTGCCCGCCAGTTTTAGCAATTTTACCCCCCCACACGCCTCCAAACCCACCTCCACGGGTCAATTAAAATCCAGCCCATCTTCTCTGCTTTCCTCCCTTTGCCTCTACACCAAGCGACTTCTCATCCTCGGTGATTTCAACCTCTGCCTCAACTCTTCTTGTTCTCCCTTCTCTGAGTTCACTGCTCTCCTTTCCTCCATTAATTTCTCCCTCCATATAAACTCTCCTAACCATATACACGGCCACCCCCTCGATCTTGTCATCTCATGTGGTCTAGGCTGCCCCCACCGTAGCTATCACTGATAAGGCAATCTCTGATCATTTCCTTATATTGCTCTCTACCCATATTCCCCTTCCCCCTCCCAACCCCACTTCTTTCTGTGTCCGCCTCTGGATAAAACTCTCCCTCAAGTCCCTTACCAAGGCACTTTCTAATTCCCAACTATCCAGCCTTTGGCCTACAATTCTTCATGGCATATCTACAGCTACTGATTTGCTAAATCACATCCTCTCCACTACCTTTGATGCCCTCGTTCCCCACTAAAATCATTACACTCTCTCACCCTAGTCGTTCCCCCTGGTATACCCTTCATCTCCGCTCCCTTAAGTCCAAGGGATGCGGACTTGAACGTCATTGGCGGACAACTGGTCTAACCATCTATCGCCAGATATGGTTGGATCATATAAAGCATTATCGGGCCCTGCTCTCTCTCGCTAAATCTGCCCATATTCTAAGATCATCCAGGAATGCAAAGATAACCCCTGGCTTCTCTTCTCCACCACTAACCTCCTTCTCAAGCCATCCACCCCTGCCTCCTCCTTCCTCACCTCCAACAATAAATGTGAGGAGCTCATTGACTTTTTTGTTAAAAAGATCAAGAACATCTGTTCAACTGCCTCTGCTACTTCCCTCCCTTCCCCTAGCCCACCAGTTACTTCTTCACTGCCCTAACCCTGAATTTGCATATTTCTCTAGTTTCTCAACTATCTCCCCTTATGCCCTTTCAAAGCTCATCTTGTCAATGAGACTGATCTCCTGCACACTCGACCCTATTCCTACTAAACTGATGACCACCCAACTTCCCTTCTTGACTCCCATGTTGGCTGATATTGTTAACGGTTTTCTCTCCTCAGGTATTGCCTCCCTCTCCTTCAAATCTGCTGTTATCACCCCTCTCCTCAAAAATCCAACCCTTGACCCCTCCATCTTTGCAAACCATCTCCAATCCTCCCTTTCCTCTCCAAAATCCTTGAACGTGTTGTTGCCTCCCTCCATTCAGGTTTCTGCCTCCACCACAGTATCGAAACGGCTCTTACCAAGGTTACAAATGACATCCTAATTGACTGCGACAAAGGTAAATTATCCCTTCTCATCCTGTCTGCAGCCTTTGAAATGGTTGACCACAAAATGCTCCTCTAACGCCTCTCCACCGTCGTCCAGCTGGATGGGACTGTACTCGCCTGGTTCCATTCCTATCTTGCCAGCTGTAGCCATAGAATCACCTGCAATGGCTTCTCTTCCTGCTCCCACACCGTCACCTCTGGTGTCCCCCAAGGATCTATCCTTGGCCCTCTCCTATTTCTCATCTACATGCTGCCACTTTGTGACATCACCCAACGACACAGCATGCGTTTTCACATGTACGCTGATGATACCCAGCTCTACCTCTCCTCCACCTCTCTCAAATGCTCCACGGTCTCTATACTATCAGACTGCTTGTCCAACATTCAGCACTGGGTGAGTAGAAATGTCCTCCAATTAAATATTGGGAAGACCGAAGCTATGGTCTTCAGTTCACGTCACAAACTTCGCTCCCTTGCCACCAATTCGATCCCTCTCCCTGACAACTGTCTGAGGCTGACCAAGTCTGTTGGCAACCTTGGTGTCATATGTATTCACGAGTTGAGCTTCCTACCTCATATCCATTTCATCACAAGACTGCCCATTTCCACCTCCGTAGCATCGCCCGTTTCCGCCCTTGCCTCAGTTTATCTGCTGCCGAAACCTTCATCCATGCCTTTCTTACCTCTAGACTTGACTATTCCAACGCACTCCTGACCAGCCTCCCTAGTTCTACCCTCCATAAACTAGAGGTCATACAAAACTCTGCCGTCCATGTGCTAACTCGCACCAAGTCCCACTCCCCCATCTCCCCTGTGCTCGCTGACCTACATTGGCTCCCAGTTAAGCAACGCTACAATTTAAAAATTCACATCCTTGTTTTCAAATCCCTCCGTGGCCTTGCCCCTCCTTATCTCTGTAATCTTCTCCAGCCCTATAATCCGCCGTGGTCTCGGTACTCCACCTATTCTGGCCTTTTGAACATCCCAAATTTTAATTGCTCCACCGTTGGCGGTTGTGCCTTCAGCTGCCTAGGTCCTAAGCTCTGGAAATCCCTCCCTAAATCTCTCCACCTCTCCACTTCTCTTTCCTAAACCTACCTCTTTCATTAAGATTTTGGTCATCTGCCCTAACATCTCCTTATATGGCTCGGTGATAATTTTCTTTTGATAGCGCTCTGTGAAGCGCTTTGGGATGTCTTATTATGTTAAAGGCACTATATAAATATAAGTTGTTGTTGTTATTGTTCTAGTCACTGTTGTAATGTAGGGAAATACAGCTTCCCATTTGCACACAGCAAGGTCTCACAAATAACAAATGATTTGAATGCCCAATTAATGTTTTGGGTGGTTTTGGTTGAGGGATAAATCTTGGGCAGGACACCTCCCCTACTTTTGTTATAATAGTGCCATTGGATCTTTTACATCTACCGAGAGAGCACACAAGGCTCTCTAATATCTCATCTGAAATACAGCACCTCTAACTATGCAGTATTCCCCTAAAGCATCAGCCCAGCTAATGTGCCCATGTCCTGGAGTATAATTGGAACCCATGACTGAATGACTCAGTGATACCACTAAGTCAAGAAAGGAGACATTATCATAATGCAAGTAATTGCAGGTCTCTCCAGGGTACTTCTTTATGACCAGTGCAACAGAGAAAAAGCAGAGATCTACAGCCAGTTTGATAACTATCAATGGTGCATAAGAATTTAAAAGCACATAAAATATGGGGCTAGGGAGAGTGCTTATATAATGTCCTTAGGTCTGTAAATACTGCATTTGGTTTTGTGCATTTATAAATGAAAATAATGAAAGTGTGTTTCAAAGCTCTTTGAGTAACTGAAGAATTAAATTCAAAACTATGAAGTAAAATAGAAATAATTTACTTTGCACAAGTGAATGTACCTGATGTGCTTCACCAGATAAACCACCCATTGGAGATCTGGGGAATACTCTGGCTTCACTAATAACTAACATAAATCATAGAATCATAGAATGGTTACAGTACAGAAGGAGGCCATTCGGCCATCGAATCCATGCCGGCTCTCTGCAAGACCACTTCAGCTAGTCCCACTCCCCCGCCCTTTCCCCATAGCCCTGCAATTTTTTTCCTTCAGGTACTTATCCAATTCCCTTTTGAAAGCCACGATTGAATCTACCTCCACCAGCCTTTCAGGCAGTGCATTCCAGATCCTAACCACTCGCTGCATAAAAAAGCTTTTCCTCATGTCGCCTTTGGTTCTTCTGCCATTCACCTTAAATCTGTGTCCTCTGGTTAATGGGAACAGTTTCTCTCTATCTACTCTGTCTAGACCCTCGATTTTGAACACCTCTATCAAATCTCCTCTCAACCTTCTCTGCTCTAAGGACAACAACCTCAGCTCCTCCAGTCTATCCATGTAACTGAAGTCACTCATCCCTGGAACCATTCTTGTAAATCTTTTCTGCACCCTCACTAAGGCCTTCACATCCTTCCTAAAGTGCGGTGGCCAGAATTGGACACAATACTCCAGTTGAGGTTGGACCAGTGTTTTATACAGGTTCATCATAACTTCCTTGCTTTTGTACTCTATGCCTCTATTTATGAAGTCCAGGATCGCGTATGCTTTTTTAACTGCTTTCTCAACCTGCCCTGCCACCTTCAACGATTTGTGCACATATACCCCCAGGTCTCTCTGTTCATGCACCCCCTTTAGAATTGTACCCTTCAGTTTATATTGCCTCTCCTCGTTCTTCCTACCAAAATGTATGAATTCGCACTTTTCTGCGTTAAATTTCATCTGCCACGCGTCTGCCCATTTCACCAGCCTGTCTATGTCCTCATGAAGTCTATCACGATCCTTCTCACTGTTCACTATACTTCCAAGTTTTGTGTCATCTGCAAATTTTTAAATTGTGCCCTATACACCCAAGTCCAATTCATTAATATAGATCAAGAAAAGCAGTGGTCCTAATACCGACCCCTGGGGAACACCACTGTGTACCTTCCTCCAGTCCAAAAAATAACCGTTCACCACTACTCTCTGTTTCCTGTCACTTAGCCAATTTCGTATCTATTTTTTTTTTCTTTCCTTCTCTCTCCGTCCCCTCTCCGTCCCCGCTCCAGGTACCTCTGTAGCAGGCGCAGGCACCTCCTCCTCTCAGAGAGAGACACAAATGCTGCCACTGTCCCTTTTATTTCATGGACTTCAACTTGGCTGGCAAGCCTGTTATGTGGCACTTTATCAAACGCTTTTTGGAAGTCCATGTACACCACGTCAACCGCATTGCCTTCATCAACCCTCTCTGTTACCTCATCAAGAAACTCAATCAAGTTAGTTAAACATGATTTGCCTTTAACAAATCCATGCTGGCTTTCCTTAATTAATCCACACTTGTCCAACTGACTGTTAATTTTGTCCCGGATTATTGTTTCTAAAAGCTTCCCCACTACAGATGTTAAACTGACTGGCTTGTAATTGCTAGGTTTATCCTTACACCCTTTTTTGAACAAGGATGTAACATTTGCAATTCTCCAGTCCTCTGGCACCACTCCTGTATCTAAGGAGGATTGGAAGATTATGGCCAGTATCTCCGCAATTTCCACTTTTACTTCCCTTAGGATGCATCCTATCTGGTCCTGGTGACTTATCTACTTTAAGTACAGCCAGCCTTTCTAGTACCTCCTCTTTATCAATTTTTATCCCATCCAGTATCTCAACTACCTCCTCTTTCACTATGACTTTGGCAGCATCTTTTTCCTTCATAAAGACAGATGCAAAGTACTCATTTAGTACCTCAGCCATGCACTCTGCCTCCATGCGTAGGTCTCCATTTTGGTCCCACCCCTCCTCTTACTACCTGTTTACTATTTATATGCCTATAGAAGACATTTGGATTCCCTTTTATGTTAACTGCCAATCTAGTCTCATATTCTTTCTTTGCCCCTCATTTCCTTTATCACTTTGCCTCTGAACTTTCTATATTCAGCCTGGTTCTCACTTGTATTCTCAACCTGACATCTGTCATGCGCCCCCTTTTTCTGCTTCATCTTACTTTCTATCTCTTTTGTCATCCAGGGAACTCTGGTTTTAGTTGCCCTACCTTTCCCCCTTGTAGGAATGTACCTCGACTGTACCCAAACCATCTCCTCTTTAAAAGCAGCCCATTGTTTGATTACAGTTTTGCTTGCCAATCTTTGATTCCAATTTACCTGGGCCAGATCCATTCTCAACCCACTGAAATTGGCCTTCCTCCATTTTGACTCAAGATTGCTCCCTGTCCTTTTCCATAGCTAATCTAAACCTTATGATACTGTGATCACTGTTCCCTAAATGTTCCCTACTGACACTTGCTCCACTTGACCTGCCTCATTCCCCAGAACCAGATCCAGCAATGCCTCCTTCTTCATTGGGCTGGAAATGTACTGATCAAGAAAGTTCTCCTGAACACACTTCCCCCTCTCTGCTCTTTACACTATTACTATCCCAGTCTCTATTAGGATAGCTGAAGACCCCATTATCACTACTCTATAGTTCTTGTACCTCTCTGTAATTTCCCTGCAAATTTGCTCCTCTATATCCTTCCCATTTGTTGGTGGCCTATAGAATACACCTATTATTGTAATAGCACCTCTACTGTTTCTTAACTCGAACCAATTAGATTCTGTCCTTGATCCCTCCAGGACATCCTCTCTCTCCAGCACTGTAATATTTTCCTTAATCAATACTGCCACCCCACCTTCTTTCTTTCCTTTCCTATCTGTCCTGAACACCTTATATCCAGGAATATTTAATACCCAATCCTGCCATTTTTTGAGCTGGGTCTGAGTTATCGCCACAACATCATATTCCCATGTGACTATTTGCGCCCGCAGCTCACCAACCTTATTTACCATACTTTGTGCATTTACACATATACACTGTAAACCTGTCTTAGACCTTCTTGTATTCTCTTTTAGTCTGACCCCACCTAATACCATACTATTTCTTACTCTAGTGCTATCTGTCTCTCCCAATCCATTGTGCATTTTGTTTCTCCTTTATAATGTTACATCCTGGTGTCCATCCCCCTGCCAAATTAGTTTAAACCCTCCCCAACAGCAATAGCAAAACCCCCCACTGTGAGGACAATTGTCCCGGCTCTGTTGAGGTGCAACCTGTCCAGCCTGTACAGGTCCCACCTCCGCCAAAACCGGTCCCAATGTCCCAGGAATCTAAAGCACTCCCTCGAGTACCATTGCTCCAGTCACGCAGTCATCTGCTCTATCCTCCTATTTCTGTACTCACTAGCTCGTGGCACCAGCAGTTAGCCAGAGATTACTACCTTTGAGGACCTGCTTTTTAATCTCTTTCCAAGCTCCCGAAAATCTGCTTGCAGAACCTCATCCATCTTTCTACTAATGTCATTGATACCGATATGGACCACGACCTCTGGCTGTTCACCCTTCCCCCTCAGAATGTTCTGCAGCTGCTCGGTGACATCCTTGACCCTGGCACCAGGGAGGCAACATACCATCCTGGAATCATGGGCCGGATATTCCGATCCCTACGGGTGGGTACGCGCTGTGTGCACACCCGTAGGGACATCAGAAATGCCGGTTTCAGGCATGCGAAGCGCATGCGCTGAAAACCGGTATTTTCGATCTGTCAAGAATGCTCTTGACAGATCGGACACCTGCCCTAGAGAAGGGCCTCTGCGGGCGGATAGTTCTGCTTTCTGGAGAACCTCCGCCCGCAGAAAACCCTTAGAAATCTTACGCCTGGTAACCAGCATAAGATTTGAAAAAAGTTAAAAAAATAATTTTTTTTCACTCATTTAAAAATACTTAAAAAAAAGTAAGTTTATTTTTAGCCCCATAAAAAACTGTAATTATTTTTTTCAAAAAATTTAATTTTTGTTTAAAATATTTAATTTATTGTAATTTCAACTAATTTTTAAAATGTGCTTTTTAAAAAAAATGTGTTTAATGTTTTACAGTGTTTTTGGGGTGATCTCCATTCATATATTTGACAGGTCTATCTGTCATGTGTATGAAGGGAGATTCCCTTCTTTGATTGGCTCTCCATGGCCCATGTGATCCCAGGGACGCTTGCGAACCTCATGCGCCTCTGGGATACGTAGGCCCAGCGCATTTCGAGTTTGGAGAGGCCCAGGAGTGGAAGTATACACACCTCGGGAGCCCTCAGGTAAGTCCGTAGATTTTTTCCAGATTGGAGGCCTCTGCACGCAGGAAGCCTCCAATTGGAAAATACGGCCCCATGTCTGTGGTTGCATTTCTATGAATGCAAAATAGTTCAGTTGCAACAAAATCTCTGTAAATTAACTCACCCACACATTTACAAACAAGAACTTTAATTTTCATTCAAAATGATAATATTTTATGAATGGCAATAGTTTTTTTTACATATTCTGTCACATGCTATAATTTTCATTCACATTATATGATCTGTGACAGTGTTTTAATATTCATTCACATTGAATGGCCTGTAACAGTGTTGTTATATTCATTCACATTTTATTGCTCTGTGACGGTGTTATTATATTCATTCACATTATATGGTCATAACAGATAGGAGAAGTGAGTATAGGGGAACATCTAGACAGTAGCGATCATATCATAATAAGGTTTAAGATACAGATTGAGAAGGACATAAGAAAGAAATAGACCAAAGTAATAAATTGAAAAAGAAGCTGATTTTAAGGGGTTGAGAATGGAACTAAGGAACATAAATTGGAAAAAATTACTGACAAGGAAATAGAACAGCAATGGGAAACATTTGAAATGGTGATCAATAGACTCCAGGAGAAATATATTCCAAGAATAAATTAGCCAGTTATGACACACCATGGATGAATAAAGAAATAAGGGCAAAATTTAAACTAAAGAAAAAGGCGTACATTAAGTACATATACAACAAAGGAGCGGATGACAAAAGGGAATACGAAATGATTCGGAAAGAAGTAAAAAGAAAATTATGAAGGCAAAAAGAAAGCACAGAATGAAAATAAATAGTAAACTATTCTGCAGACACATAAATAGCAAAAGAAAATCAGGATAGGGATAGGACCACTCAGGGATACACATGATAAACTCACAGGTAATGATAGCAAAATGGCAGAAGTATTAAATAATTACCTTGCCCCAGTATTTAACAGGGAGACTAACAGGGTGGACTTGAAATTAGAAGAATAGATCAAAAAAGATATAAAGACATTTAAGATAGAAAGGGGGGAGATAATTGATCAACTAGTCAAACTTAGAGGGGATAAAACCCCTGGTCCAGATGGATTGCATTTGCGCATATTAAAAGAATTTAGGGAAGAAATAGCAGAGACACTATCACACATATAAATAAAAAATTATTAGAAAAAGGAATAATGCCAGAGGACTGGCAGACAGCTAATGTGAAACCTATATTTTAAAAGGGGGATAGAACAAGTGGGGGGAACTATAGCCCAATTAGCTTAACATCAGTGGTAGGGAAGATAATGGAATCCTTCTAAAGATGCAATAGAAAAACATCTGGAAACTGAAAATATAATAAGAGTAGTCAGCACGGATTTGAAAAGGAAGATCATGCTTGACCAACCTTACTGAATTCTTTGAAGAAGTAACAGAAAGGGTAGATAAGGGTAATACAGTAGACATAATATATTTGGATTTCCAAAAAGCCATCGTAAAGGTACCGCATAGTAAACTCATGACTAAGATCAGAACATGTGGGGGGCGATTTTGCCAGCCCTGGGGAGGCGGGTTTGGAGGTGGGACTGCCAGGAACATGGCAGAATCTGGGGGCGGGTACCCATCCCGCCCCCAACCCGCCTCCGTGCCATCTTCCCAGGAGGCGGGTACCCGACCCGCGCCGGGTCCCGTCTCCTCGAGGCAGGAAGGGGATTAGTGCCAATTAACTGCCTGTTAACAGGTAGTTAACAGGCAGTTTTTTTGAGAATCCCTATTTTCAGCCCTGAAGTGTGGGCTTCCCGACAGCTCCGAACCTCACCAGGGTCAGCGAGGCGGGCCGTCGGTCTGCGGGGGTCGGAGGGGCCGAGATGTCCGGTGTGCAGGTGAGTGATGGGTGCATGTATGCAGAGGTAAGTGTGTGAGGTGTGTGTAAAGTGTTTTAATAAGTTTTACTTACCTTTACTTCTGCAGGCTTCCTCCCTTCAGGTCTCGGGAGTGCCTCAGCTCACCGGCACAGAAAGCAGAATGGCCGCTGAACTGTCAAAAGCTGCAGCCTTCTGCTTTCTGCTCAGGAGAGCTCTCTAACTGAGTCTGAGTAGAAGGACTCAAGTTAGAGGACAGATTGTCAGTGTTTGACAGCTTCACAGAGCCGTCAAATGCTGACATTTCATTTGTCAATAGCTCTTTTAAGATGAAACGTCACTTGCTGACATCACCGGTCACCGGCTTTCCCTTAATTGACCTGCTAAGCCCGCTGGGTGGGATTAACAAGGTCAATCAAGGGAAAATAGCATGGGTTGGCCACAAGTCGATGGAGGCGGGACTAAAACCCGACAAGTGGGAGTCCCGCTTCCAAAAGCTCCCCATTGAGAAAATCCAGCCCTTGGAGTCAGGGGACAAGTCGCAGAATGGATAGCAAGCTGGCTACAAAACAGAAAACAGAGAGCAGGAGTTAAAGATAAATTCTCAGACTGACAAAATACAGGAAGTAGTATTCCACAAGGATCGGTGCTGGAACCACTGTTGTCGGCCATTTACATTAATGATTTGTACTCGGGAATCGGAAGTACAATTTCAAAATTTGCGCATGACATGAAATTGGGTGTTGTAGTTTCAGCAGAGGACTGCAACAAAATACAGGAAGCATCAATAAACTTGCAGAATGGGTGTGTAATTGGCAAATTAACTTCAATATAAATAAGTATGAGGTGGTACATTTTGGTAGAAAGAATAAGAAGGCCATATACTCCTTGGAAAATAGATGTCTAAATGGGGTAGAGGTGCAGAGTGATCTGGGGGTACAGATACACAAATCACTAAAAGCAGCGACGCAGGTTAATGAGGCCATAAAAATGCAAATGAAACACAGGGGTTCAATTCTAGAGGGATAGAATTGAAAAGCAGAGAAGTTATGTTAAACTTGTATCGAACCTTGGTTAGACCGCACTTGGGAGTACTGTGAACTGTTCTGGTCTCCATATTATAAAATTAATATAGAGGCACGAGAGAAGCTGCAAAAAAGATTTACTAGAATTATACCAGAACTGAGAGGTTATACCTATCAGGAAAGATTAAACAGGCTCGGGGCTCTTTCCTCTAGAAAAGAGAAGACTGAGGGGTGACCTGATAGAGGTCTTTAAGATTTTGAAAGGGTTTGAGAGGGTAGACGAAGAGAAGATGTTTCTACTTGCGGGCAGACCAGAACTAAGGGCCATAAATATAAGATAGTCACTAATAAATCCAATAGGGAATTCAGGAGAGACTTCTTTACCAAGAGAGTGGTTAGAATGTGGAACTGGCTAACACAAGGAGCAGTTAAGGCAACATACAGAGATGCATTTAAGGGGAAGCTAGATAAGCACATGAGGGAGAAAGGAACAGAAGGAGATGTTGATGGGTTTAGATGAAGTAGGGTGGGAGGAGGCTCGTGTGGAGCATAAACACTGGCATGGGCCTGTTGGGCCGAATGGTCTGTTTCTGTGCTGTAATTACTCTGTAAAGGTCTGTGACAGTGTTTTAATATTCATTCACAATGTATGGCTTGTGACAATGTTGTAAACATAGAATCATAGAATGATACAGCACAGAAGGAGGCCATTCAGCCCATCGTGCCTATGCCAACTCTTTGGTAGAGCTATCCAATTAATTTCACTCCCCTGCTCTTTCCCCATAGCCCTGTAATTTTTTCCCTTCAAGTATTTATCAAATTCTCTTTTGAATGTTACTATTGAATGTGCTTCCACCACCCTTTCAGGCAGTGCATTCCAGATCACAACAACTCGCTGTGTAAAAAAATGCTTCCTCATGTTGTCTCTGGTTCTTTTGTCAAACACCTTCAATCTGTTTCCTCTGGTTACCTACCCTTCTGACACTGGAAACAGTTTCTCCATATTTACCCTATCAAAACCATTCATGATTTTTAAAACCTCTATCAAATTTACTCTTAATCTTCTTTGCTCTAAGGAAACAACCCAGCTTCTCCAGTCTCTCAACATCCCTGGTACCATTCTAGTAAATCTCTTCTGCACCCTCTCCAAGGCCTTGACATCCTTCCAATAGTATGGTGCCCAGAATTCAACACAATACGCGAGCTGAGGCCTAACCAGTGTTTTCTAAATGTTTATCATAACTTCCTTGCTTTTGTACTCTATGCCTCTGGGAGAAGGTGCCGAACACCTCGAGTCTCTTCGCCGCGAGCAAGTGGAAGCCAAGCGCAAACAACGCACGTCAACCCAAGCACCCCACCCACCTGCCCCTTCAACCACCGTCTGCCCCACCTGTGACAGAGACTGTATGTCCCGCATTGGACTCATCAGTCACCTGAGAACTCATTTTTAATGTGGAAGCAAGTCATCCTCGGTTCCGAGGGACTGTCTAAGAAGAAGAAGACTCTATGCCCCTATTAAAAAACCAAGGATCCCGTATGCTTTTTTAACAGCCTTCTCACTTGTCCTGCCACCTTCAAAGATTTGTGTACGTACACCCCCAGACCTCTCTGTTCCTGCAAACCCTTTAAAATTGTACCATTTAGTTCATAATGCCTCTCTGCATTCTTCCTACCAAATTTATCATTTCACACTTCTCTGCGTTAAATTTCATCTGCCATGTGTCTGTCCATTTTACCAATCTGTCTATGTCCTCCTGAAGTCTGTTTCTATCTTCCTCATTCATAGAATCATAGAAAATTACAGTACAGAAGGAGGCCATTCGGCCCATTGTGCCTGTTTGAAAGAACAGTCGTGCTCAGTCCCACATCCCCACTTTTTGTCCGTAACCCTGTAAGTTCCTCATCCTCAAGCACCTGTCCAACTCCCTTTTAAAATTATTTATGGAATCAGCTTCCACCACCTTTTCAGGTAGAGCGTTCCAGATCCCGACAGCTCTCAGTGAAAATAAATTCTCCTCATCTCCCCTCTAGGTCTTTTGCCAATGATTTTGAATCTATGACCTCTAGTTATTGCTTCACTCACCAGACCGTATCATTTTTCTTTATCTATTCTATCAAAACCTCTCATCATCTTAAGAACCTCTATTAGGTCACCTCTTAACCTTCTCCTTTCCAAGAAGAACAGTCCTAATTTTTCCAACCTCTCATAACCAATGTTCCCTGTAATTCCTTTTGGGGCCGCGCAGCCCATTCAAAATACCGCGCATGCACGTTTTTTCTCTTTAGAAGCATGCAAACCAGCTGCGCGGGACCCCTGCAGCGCTGCACAGCCGCGCAGCTTAAAAGAAACATTGCTCATTACTGAAGTCCCTCATCCCTGGTAACACCCTGGCAAACCTCCTCTGTACCCCTTCTAAGGCCTTTACATCTTTTCTGAAGTGTGGTGCCCAGAAGTTTTAGCATGATCTCTTTGCTTTTATATTCTATTCCTCTATTTATAAACCCAAGTAACCCATATGCTTTTTTAACCATGTTATCAACTTGCCCTGCCACCTTTAAAGATTGGTGTATGTGGACTCCAAGGTCTCTCTGCTCATCTACACTTTTCAAAATCGTGCCATTTATAGGCCCAGAAATTCGTCCGAATACGGGAGAGTACGCACTGTGTACTCACCCATATTCGGTCCCGAAGTGCCGGTTTCCTGCATGCACTGCGCATGCGCGGGAAACCGGCACTTCCGATATTGCGAAGGGGGCGGTTCCTAAGTGAACCGCGTGCGCGCTACAGGCTGTGCGCACGCAGCACACTTAGTTTTTTTTTCAGGTTTGAACGCGAAGGTAAGTGTTGAAGATTTTACACATGAAGAAAGCAGGCGTAAGACCCCCTTTTAACAAGGTAAGTAGTTAATTAAGTATTATTTTAAATTTTTTTCAACAGGTTTATCTTTTTTAGAGACTTTAAAGAAAGGTAAGTTTATTTTTATAACTTTTAAAAAGAATTTAAATTTTTTCAAAAAATTTAAATTTTTGTTTAAAGTGGTTAATTTATTTAACTATAGTTATTTTATTAATGTGATGGTTTTTAAAAAAAATTTAATTGAGGTTTAGCTGTTCTTTTGGGGGCAGGTTGTATTCATAGCTTTGACAGCTCTTCCTGTCAAAACTATGAATGAAAGATGGTGTGCTGCCATTGGCTCTAACTGGCCCACGTGATCCCAGAGGTCGCATCGAACTAACTGCGCCTCTGGGACACGCACACACTGCGCGCCGGCACCAGGGAGAGGCCCAGGAACTGAAGTTCGTGTGGGCCAAAACCATAAAGGCAGGCGCGGAGTGCGATATCGCGGGGGATCCTTACCCCCGCAGCAACCATCGAAGTCCAATTTCTGGGCCATTGTATACTGTCTTTCCATTTATGTCCTCCCAAAGTGCGTCACTTCACACTTCTCTGCATTGAACTCCATCTGCCATGATTCTGCCCATTTCACCATTCTGTCTATGTCATCCTGAAGCCTATAACTACCCTCATCACTATCTACTACTTTGTCAAGTTTTGTATCATCTGCAAACTTTATAATGCTGCTCCCACACCCGAGTCCAGGTTGTTTATAAAAATTGAAAAAGTAATGGACCCAAAACTGACCCTTGGGGAACACCACTGAAAACTACCTCCCAGTCTGAAAAACATCCATCCACCACCACCCTCTGCTTCCTGCTGCTGAGCTAATTTTTTTATCCATACCACCACTTTCCCCTTAATTCCATGGGCTTCCATCTTCTTAATAAGCCTCCTGTGTGGCATTTTGCTGAATGCCTTCTGAAAGTCCATCTACTGCATTACTTTAATCAACCTTCTCTGTTACCTCATCAAAAAACTCAGTCAAGTTAGTCAGATACGGTTTGACTTTAACAAATCCATGCTGGCTCAGTTTACTACATTTCTGAGTTTCATAAAGGAAAAGGAACACAAACACAAATATACATTCACATTGTATGGTCTGTGACAATGTTTTAATATTCATTCACAATATATGCCCTGTGGCAGTGTTAGAATATTCATTCCCACTGGATGGTCTGTAACGCGTTATAATATTCTTTCGAATTTTAAAGCTTGTGACAATGTTTCAATATTCATTCACAATATATGGCCTGTAACAGTGTTACAATATTAATTCATAGTGTTTGGCCTGTAACATTATTTTAACATGAAATTCACATGGTATGGTCCATGACAGCACTGTAATATTAATTTACATTGTATGGTCTGTGACAGTGTTCTAATATTCGTTCACATTATATGGCGTATGACAATCACATGGTCAGAAAATCATGCGCAGCCCAGCTGAAGTTCCAATGAGTAACTCCCATAGTGCAAAGCTCTAACTGAATATTTGTTCTGCAGTGCTTGATAACATAGCTCCAACTTTTTGAAGAATACAAGACATTTCCATTCTTGCACAACTTATATTTCTATAGCAAACATATGTACAAAGAGACATTACAGAACTCTTTATATGGCGGGGATAGCGAGTGAAGATCCAATGGGTGATGAGAAGGATGAAGTGTGTCAGTGAGGGTGGGGGGTCAACAACACAATGAAAAAGGAGGCTCGTAAGGAGATTTTTGAAGTCAGGAAGGCAGGTGGCAGATTTAAGAAGGAACTCCAAAGCGCATTATTGTTCATTGCTGCCATACAAATGTTGAAAAAGCATCAAAAGATGAAAAACAAAAGTTTAACTAGAGTTTCTGCAGTCCCTCAATCATATTGCATGAGTATGCCATACTTGCTGCAAAAAGTCACAACAGTCTGGAAAGTAGAGAAGCTAGTAGAATCCTTTGCACTAAAAGTGCTATATTGGCAAGTGCACATTTGAGCAATTAGCTTTGATGCTGTGTCTGACAGCCGTACGAATAAATGCAGAGCATCTCGCAAGATACTATTCTTTATTACTTCCTTCCTATTGTATGTGGGTCAGAGTGTAGAGAAACATCATTACACTGGCCGGTGATTCTCTTTATGTCAATGTGGAAGAAAAAAAATCAAATGACTTCAGGTCAAAGTCGGTTTGAAAGCAGCATTGTATGCATCTGCTGGTGAGTGATCCTGCCACAGTTGTTTTAATAAGCTGTTCGGTGGGATCTCCTAGTAATAGCTTGTCCAGAAAACAATGGTCTCAAAATTTGGCTCCATGGCGCCCATTGTTTGGGCGCTACGAGTGCTATTTTGGTTCCAAAATGGCGTCCGCGGCACATGCGCACACTTTTGGTACGGGCCGCGCCTGACACCATCTTGGCTAGGGCATTAGCGCGGGCGCAGGGAGCATGTGCCGGAAGTATGCAGAGTAGGCAGATGTGACGTCACGCTGATTTGAAGCCAGTGCTGCCATTTTGAGCTTAATGCTCCAGCTAATGCACTCTCTTAAGCAGCAGAAAGGACCCCCCATCAGCGCTATTTACTATTTACAGGTTAGTTGATGATCGATTCCTACTGGCTCTTGCTGCATTTGTAGAAGTGTTTGTTGGTTTCTAGAGTTCTTTAAAGTTGCTAAAGTCCTGACTTTAAGGATTCTGCACAGACCACTTGCTCCCAGACATGGCTGCAGTAGTAGGCATTCCACTTGGCATACAGCATGACAGGGAGAATGACCAGAGGCGACACAGAGCAGGACAAGCTGCTGGAAGAGGGAGGAGGAGATGGGGAAGAAGGGCTCTCAGCAGGAGGCCATATCCACCCACGGTGTTCAGGGAGTAATTCTCCTACCTGAACCTCAGCGAGGAACAATGTGTCATATGTCTGCGCTTCACTAAGGATGTCCTCACTGAAATCTGCCACCTGCTGCAGCCACAACTGCAACCTCAGAGAAGGGCAAAAACCACATTGCCAGTGGCTGTGAAGGTCATGGTGGCCATGAACTTTTATGTGTGTACTCCTTCCAGGCTGGAGCAGAAGATATTTGCAACATCTCCCAGTTTGCCATGCACTGTTGCATAAGGGAGGTAACTGAAGCTCTGTATTCCAAGAGAGC
Organism: Squalus acanthias; assembly: GCA_030390025.1. NCBI lineage: Eukaryota > Metazoa > Chordata > Chondrichthyes > Squaliformes > Squalidae > Squalus > Squalus acanthias. The sequence goes on from CM059431.1 coordinate 92,632,302, forward strand.
TGAATACAATTCAGTCTCTCTGGCCAGAGAGCAGCTGGCGGAGTGAGCGTGTGGCTTCACGAGGATTGCAGGCCTTCTTCATGGTGCAGGGAGCCACTGAATGAACACACTTTGTTTTACGGGCACTGTATGTAAACTCTGAGATGTACCACAACTGAAAGTGATTCCATTCCATCAATGTCCAGCTGGTGTGCGACCATACTCAGTGAATCCTGCAGGTGAATGCCCGGTATCCTGGCAGCAGTCATGATGCCTTTTTTCTCTGCCAGTCCACTGTGCCATCTGCATTTGAGCCACCACGACACCAGAGGGTGACTACTGGGCGACAACGGCTATCCATTAACAACATGGCTCATGACTCCGGTGTGCTGCACATGTGAGAAGCATTAATACAACGAAAGCCATGCTGCCACATGAAATATCATCGAACAGACCATTGACGTGATCATGCTTCCACTGCCTGGACTGCTCTGGAAGAGCCCTGTAGTAATTGGCAGAACGGGTGTCAAGATTGGTGGTGGTCTGCTGCATGCTGCACAACCTTGCCATCATGAGGGCACAGACCTTGCTGCCAGCTATATGGCAAGCAGCTGAGGAAGAGGAGGATGAAGAGGAGGAGGAGGAAGGGGAGGGGTTGAGGAACAGGAGGAGGAGGAAGAGGAAGGGAGGAGGCAACCCAGACAACCCCTTTCTGGCCGGCCTGTCTGTGACCGCCTCATCCGGCTGCAATACCAGTAAACACAACCCCAATTCCGTATTCACCAATAGTCCCACACCTTACCTTCCCTCTGTCACTGACCATCACAACATCCGCTTGGCCACAATGCAAAACTAAAAGCCAACACAAAATAAACATTCCAAACCTAATTTATAAATCAAACCATGCCATATTGCATACAAACATCAACTAATCACCCTTGTGCGTTCCCTTAGTGCCTGTCTTCTGTGTGTCTTTGTCCTCTCAGCCATAATGCTAAAATAAAAGCCACCACAAAGCAACATTCCAATCCAACTTTATACATCAATCCATCCAATATTACATAACAAAGTCAACTAAACACCCTTGTGCATTAACTTACTGCCTGTCTTCCGTGTGCATTTGCCTGTCCTAGTGCTCTTATGAAGTGCTACCCCAGTGGTTGCAGCATGGCTTGTGGAAGGCTGCTGACTTTCAGTGGGGGAGAGACTGTAGATGGCCTTGGAGGACGACCTTGAGTAGCTCTACTCTAGAAGGCCCAGCTTCGGACTGCACCATCTCGGCATGGGTGGTAGCAGTCTGGGCTGGCTGGCTGACAGGCAACAGCAAGGGCACTGGCGGAGTGGCAGGGGTGTGAGGACAAATGCTGTCATCCTGAGAGAGGACAGCAGTTTCATGCTCCCTGGAGCCGCTGTCACTCCTCTGGGGTGGCGCCTCAGCAATCCTAGTAATCTGTTGGAGGACAGATTACTGGACTGCTGTGACACCCTGTAAGCCCCTTTGAACACTGGTAACCGCAGCCACAATGGCAGCAGTCTGAGCTTGCATGGCAGAAGTATGATGTTGGGTGGCTTCTGCTCGTGTTGCAATGGAAGCTGAGACATCGGCCATCAGACGTTGCATCGTGATTGGGTCCGCAAGCATGGTCATGGAGTTGGCCACCACTTCCATGCTGGAAAGAATGGGCTCCAAGCTCTGCACAAAGCCCTGTGCCAAGTTGGTGCCAGACTCCTCCATGCTCATTGACATTGCACGCAGGCTTTCTGGCAGGCCTGCCAATGTACCAAACATTTCAATGTGCATACCTATCAGCCTTCTTCTGCAGCCCACCCCATTAAAGTCCTCATCTGATTCCTCTGCAGCAGAACACTGCCTGGCCAGATTGCAGTTCTTGGATATCTGAAAGGAGAAAGGCACAAAGGGTAGGTTTATGGTATGGGGAGGGGGAAAGTAAGAGGTGTATGCTTACACCATCTGCAGCTTTTAAGTCAAAAGACATTGTGGGATGAGGAGGAAGTGGGTTGTGAGAAGGTGGATTAGGTATGAGGATATCGCCAGCTTCAATGGCCACACCAATGATGATGACCACTGTCTTCTCCATCGGGCTAAGTTTATGCAATCGCGTCTGTCCCCCGCCGGTTAGCTCCTGCTGCCTCCAGTTGTGCGTCAACTTGTCATGCAAGGGAGAGGGAAATATGTCAGTGAGTGTGGTGCAAATCAGTTTGGGTGATGTGGCTGTCATGGTAGAACAGCTGGCAGTGTGTGCAAGCTGTGAGATGTGGGTGTGAGGCTTGCAGCAGTGGTAGGTGTATGTGGATGAGGTGAAGCTATGAATGTGAGGTATGAGTCGTGATTGATTGAGAATGTTGGTAGGTGAGTAATGGGGCGTGGTGCATTGAGCATTGTGTGAGGCTAGTGGTGCAGATGGTGGGATATGGCATTTGAAGATGAATTCACTGACCTTGACAACTCGTGTGAGGTCATTGAACTTTTTGCGGGACTGCATCCAGGTCCTCAGGACTTGACTACTGGCATTGACCGCCATGGCTACTTTCTCCCATGGCCTTTGCAGAGTTTGCCTGGAGGGCCTCCTAGCCCCCTGTGGTTAGAGGACCTCTCTTGTCCTTTACACCTCCACCACCAATGCCTCCAGTGCAGCATCTCAGAACTTTGGAGCACGCTCTCTCCCCTGTTGTACCATTAGTCACCCCTCTTGTAGGTCAGACTCTCTTCCCCAGCCACTTCCAGCACCTGCTCCAGCCAGAATGCACCTCCCCTTTAAGAGGTGCAGGCTGGCTTTAAGTTGTGCAGGCTAGCTTTAAGTTGTGCTAGCCTTGCATGAACTTGGGCCCCCTGCTGAGGCATGCAACCACTCAATAGCGTGTTTAGCACTGGGTTGTATGCGGCAATCATTTAAATTAGCAGGCAGCATGAAGTTGGCGTGCTGCCTGCATTGGAACCAACGGGCGTAAGTTAATCGCACATCGCGATCCCCGCGCCCATTTTCAGGGGCTATTGAATTTAGCCCCCAATGACTTTAAATTGCTATAGGATCAGAAACTCAATTGTTTTGCTGCAGAGAGCAATAAAGGTGCTGAATATCTGAGCTCGAATGTGAATTTTACCAACTCACCAACCAACGAGATTTAGTTTTGCTCTTATTCTCCATGTTTTTCCCTATTATTTGGCTCTAACTATATTCATGTTGTTATAATATATGCTGGACATGCTCATTAATGTCAAATTATTTCTCTCTAAATCTGAAGTCATTGTGTCACGTCACAAGCACTTTTAATATCCTTCTGTGAATGTCACGCTGCACCTCTGTCAGTTTAATACAGGTACATACATGAGACCAAAAAAAACACCGTAACTCAAAAATAATTGCACAAAATTGACCTCTTGAACTTTCAAAACTGGAAGCTGCTGCTTTTGTCTGTCTTCATTTTATTACTGGTGCAGGCAAGGCGAGAGAGATTTGTTATGCAGCAGTACAGCAGTCACCAAGCACCTCCCCAGCCTTTTTACTTCACACAGCTCCCAGACACATGGCCACAGCCAAACAATAGCATCAAGACAAAGGTCTGCATAGATTATAACTAATAGCATAGAGTAGACAACAGTTCCAATGCTGTATTGTTATCATAGGATTTCTGATGACATTTAAAAAGTACTCAACCTTTGCTTCCATGGTTTGTAATGTTATTTAAAACTCTCAATTAGTTGTACTGCTTTGTGATCACTCTCTCCTGTCCATAGATCTAAATATTTTCAAAAATACAAGCAAAGGGGTCAGTGTTACAATCGTATGATTTTTATTTAATCTGAAATTGTTTAAATCACCAGGAAGTGACTGCATCAGTTAGTGAGCTCATCTGTCAATAAAACTTGAATGTATGCAACTACAAACTTTGAAAATGATTTTCTATTCTGTATTCTTGGTTCTATTTCTGTAGGTACAAGGAAACATAAATAATGACCTTGCTTGGTATTAGGTTTTCAAAATGGGATATCCAGATCAAACAGTAGACTTAAATTTCAGGGCACTCTTAAGAAAGTTGATTGATGATCTGAACAGGTGAAAGGCTTTGCCACTTGCACTATGTGTGAGTGTAGATACCACTAAAAATCAACATGATGCCAAAACAAAATGATCAAATCGCAGCAATTCCTCTGGAGATTCTGATCATTTGCTTTAACCAAAATTCAAAGAGCCTTTCTGCACTTTATACGAAGGAGATGGGCATAACTAAGTCTCTAATTTACAAGGCTTCAAAGGAAGGCAGTCTTGGGGATTGTTAGCTGCATGCTAACAATATTCTTTTAAATTAAGTGCAATGTAGGATAAATCTAACCACTCTTAAACCCCAAGCATTGCACTTGCTGGGGCAAATGAAAACCATTAAATATAAAGTTAAGGTTTCAGGTCAATGACGGATCATCAGAACTGGGAAAAGTTAGAAATGTAACAGATTTTAAGCAAGTACGGAGGCAGGGAACGGGTGGAGGGGAGGAAAGAACAAAAGGGAAGGTCTGTGATAGGGTGGAAGGCAGGAGTGATTAAGTCACAAAAGAGATGATTGTGCAAGGCAAAAGGGGATTCTAATGGGACAAGTAAAGAAACAAAAGATGGGTCTAGAGGAGGTGTAAGTAGCAATAATGGAACCATTACCAACAGCTGCTGTCCGAAAAAATGGGAGCGGTGGTTTTGATCTGAAATTGTTGAATTCAGTGTTGAGTCCGGAAGGCTGTAAAGTGCCTCATCGAGAGATGAGTTGCAGTTCCTCGAGTTTACATTGAGCTTCACTGGAACAATGTAGGAGGCCAAGGTCAGAGAGGTCAGAGTGGGAATGGGGCTAAGAATTAAATTCCCCATTAAAAGTTAGACCCAAAGGTATTAGGTGTTACTGAGATTTTAACAGCGTTATTACTGTTAAACAAATGTTAAAGGCTGGAAACTAATTTCAATTTTGTGCAGTGTGAAATTTGTCCATTTTAATAAAAATTAAAAATTTTAAGAAACTTTTCAAAAAATGTTTTTACTTTTTTTAAAGTTAGTCCATCTTTATTTCAAGTTTGCCTTTCCCCATCTGAGAGCCCCAATCTTTGTTTTGTTCTAACATTTTTAAAAAGTTAGAATTTTAAGAGCTTACTCACTTCCGTGTTTGCTGTCTATGAGAATTCTGCCTTTTGATTGGCTGTTTACATCACAGCCTGTTGACATCACAGCAGCTCGCACAAGGGACTCCCCATTAACTTCCGTTGATTTGAACTGAAGGTCAGAAAACCCGAAGTTCTCGACACAGGGATCGCAAGATCCTTATGTGAAGCATACTTTGGGGCCAGCAACGAATGCCTTCCTTTCACTGCTGACCGCAAATTCTGGGCCATTATTATTAACCTTCAAATGGTATTATCCATTTGCAAGTATAATTTTTGTTGTTGCTTGTACTTTTTCTTAATAAAGTGTATCCATAGTTAATGGATATACTAGGGGTGATTTTAACATTGCCAAATAACAAATATTATTATTTGGAAACTGGGCGGTAGTTAAAATTGCCATGGGGATTTACCTAAAGAGGTCCCTGTCTCTTCCCACAGTCTTTCATTTTAACCTGCTCTTCTGAGCAGGAGGGAAGGACACCCACCAGAAACCAATGGGGTCCTTCTTTAAATATGCAGATTGGGGCCGACTGCTATTTTAATCTTGGGCCTGTGCGGGGAAGCTGTTGTGACTTGCCCTCTAGGTAAACCTAGCAGGAAGAGGAGCCAGGGCCAGAAGAGGCCCAAAGAGTCTTTTTAACTTTTTTAAAACTTTTCTTGTGGGGCCAGGAAGAGCAAGAGTGCTCCTTTGGGCCCCACAGGAAAGTTTAGGCCTTCCCTGCCTGGGCGATCTCTCAAAGGCCTCCTGAAACCCCCTCTCCACAAATTAACTGAGTAATTGGTATAATTCCCTCGGTCCCCAGCAGCGGCCCCCTGCTGCCCAACACTGCAGCTTACTGGCCACCTATGGCTTCCTGCTGACTTAAAATCCCCCGGGCCTCATGCTGCATAGGTCAGGACAGTTTGCAGGTCACTCAGCCTCCACTCGGCTGATTGCCAGCCCAAATTAAAGTTAGGGCTACCATTATTATTTGATAATCTTCTTCTTAGGCAATCCCTCAGAACCGAAGATGACTTGCTTCCACATTAAAAATTACTTCTCAGGTGACTGATGAGTCCAATGCGGGACCTACAGTCTCTGTCACAGGTGGGGCAGACGGTGGTTGAAGGGGCGGGTGGGTGGGGTGCTTGGGTTGACGTGCGCTCCTTCCGCTGCTTGCGCTTGGCTTTTGCTTGCTCCCGGCGAAGAGACTCGAGGTATTCGGCGCCTTACCGGATGCTTCTGCTCCACTTTGTGCGGTCTTGGGCCAAGGATTCCCAGGTGTCGGTGGGGATGTTGCACTTTTTCAAGGAGGCTTTGAGGGTGTCCTTGAAGCGTTTCCTCTGCCCACCTGGGGCTCTCTTGCCGTGTCGAAGCTCCGAGTAGAGCGCTTGTTTTGGGAGTCTCGTATCGGGCATGCAGACGATGTGACCCGTCCATTGGAGCTGATCAAGCATGGTCAAAGCTTTGATGCTGGGGATGTTGGCCTGAGCTAGAACACTGACGTTGGTGTGCCTATCCTGCCAATGGATTTGCAGGATCTTGTGGAAGCAGCGTTGGTGGTACCTCTCCAGTGCTTTGAGGTGCCTGCTGTACATGGTCCATGTCTCTGAGGCATACAGGAGGGCGGGTATTACTACTGCTCTGTAGACCATGAGCTTGATATTTGATTATTTGATAATAATAATAATGCATGGACATCACTATAATTCAAAATCTTTGCTGTTCCATCTCGGGAGACACAGAGTGGAGTCCATGCACTTTACCACCTGTAAGAGAAACAGAGAATTTTAAAAATTGATTCTCAGAATGTGGGCTTCGCTGGCAAGGCTGACATTTATTGTCCATCCCTAGTTGTTTTGAAAAGGTGGTGGTGGGCCTTCTTGAACCACTGTAAGTGAAGGCGCTCCTACAATTCTACGATTTGATACAACTGAGTGGCTTGATAGGCCACTTCAGAGAGTAGTTAAGAGTCAACCACGTTGGTGTGGAACTGGATTCTCATTTAGGCCAGTCTGGGTAAGGACAGCGGGTTTCCTTACGGAAAGGACATTAGTGAACTAGTGGGTTTTTACGACAATGTGACAGCTCCATGTCACTTTTTACTGATACCAGCTTTATATGTCAAGATTTAAAAAGTTGATCCTATAAATCCTTGCCTCAAGATTCTCTCAATCCGATTCTTACAGCATGTAGAAACTTGGACATACTCAAGTGACTGGTGTACATGATCCTGCTCAGATAGAAGGCTCCTTTTATAAGTGGGCCCTGTGAGTTCCAAATCCAGAAGTTGCTGCTGAGGAACAAAGTGAGCTTTCCATGCAATTAGCAGGTTCCTGATACCGCGTCGACTGGAGTTTCAGCGGCGGCAGTGGGCCTATAAAAGGCTCCAGAGACTAGGTAAGGCGTACCAGTCTCCGAACTCAGAGGGAAAAATAATCGAAGTGTGACGTCACCAAAAAGCAGGTAAGTGATTGGTTGGTGAGTATTTCTCTCTAAGCTTAAATTCTGTGGTGTTAAATTTCTAGGGTCTATGTGGTGTAGTGGGGACAGTTGGTAAATAAAGCGCCCTAGAGTATATCTGTAACTGGGGTATTGAATACATTTTTAATTTAATTAAAGGAGTAAGTCATGGCAGGTGAGATCAGCCCCGTGTTATGCTCCTCTTGCTCCATGTGGGAATTCAGGGACGCTGCCAGTGTCCCTGGGGACCATGTGTGCGAGAAATGCATCCAGCTGCAGCTACTTGTAGACCGCATTGCGGCGCTCGAGCTGCGGGTGGATGAGTTTTGGAGCATACGCGATGCTGAGAGGGTCGTGGATAACACGTTTAGCGAGTTGGTCACGCCACAGGGTAGGGCTGCACAGGCAGAAGGGAAATGGGTGACCATCAGGTGGAGCAGCAGAGGCAGGCAGGAAGTACAGGGGACCCCTGCGGTCATCCCCCTTTCAAACAGGTATACCGATTTGGATACTGTTGAGGGGGATGACTCACCAGGGGAGAGCGGCAGCAGCCAACTTCCTGGCACCAGGGTTGCTTCTGCTGCTCAAAAAGGGAGGAAAAAGAGTGGGAGAGCAATAGTGGTCGGGGATTCTATCGTAAGGGGAACAGATAGGCATTTCTGTGGCAGTAAACGTGACTCTAGGATGGTTTGTTGCCTCCCTGGGGCCAGGGTCATGGATGTCACTGAGCGACTACAGGGCATTCTTAAGGGGGAGGGTGAGCAGGCAGAGGTCGTGGTTCACATTGGGACCAATGACATAGGTAGGAAGGGGGATGAGGTCCTGCATCAAGAATTTAGGGAGCTAGGCAGCAGATTAAAGAGCAGGACCTCAAAGGTTGTAATCTCTGGATTACTCCCAGTGCCACGTGCTAGTGAGTATAGGAATAGGAGGATAGAACAGATGAATGCGTGGCTAAAGAGTTGGTGCAGGAGGGAGGGTTTTAGTTTCCTGGATCACTGGGCCTGCTTCTGGGGAAGGTGGGACTTGTACAAGTCGGACGGTTTGCACCTGAACCAGAGCGGGACAAATATCCTTGCGGGGAGGTTTGCTAGCACTGTTGGGGGGGGTTAAACTAACTTGGCAGGGGGATGGGATACAGAGTGGAGCTACAATAGGGGGTGATGTACAGTCAAATATAGAGAAAAAAACAAGTCAGCTTGGAAGACAGGGCAAACATGTAAGAAGGCGGCTGGAAGGCATCTATTTTAATGCAAGGAGTCTAGCGAATAAGGTGGATGAACTGAAGGTGTTGATAAACACATGGGAGTATGATATTGTTGCTATCACGGAGACATGGTTGAGGGAGGGGCAAGACTGGCAGCTCAATATTCCGGGGTACAGAATCTTCAGGCGAGACAGAGGGGGAGGTATAAGAGGAGGGGGTGTCGCAATATTAATTAAGGAATCAATTACTGCCATAAGGAGGGATGATATATTAGCAGGTTCCTCCAATGAGGCTATATGGGTGGAGCTTAAAAACAAAAAGGGGGCAAGCACTTTGCTGGGAGCGTACTATAGGCCCCCAAACAGTCAGGGGGAGATAGAGGAACAGACATGTAGGCAAATCTCAGAGAAATGTGCAAATAATAGGGTAATAATAATGGGGGACTTCAACTTCCAATATTAACTGGGATAGTCAGAGTGTGAAAGGCTTAGAGGGTTCAAAATTCTTAAAGTGCATCCAGGAGAGCTTTTTGAACCAGCATGTAGAAAGTCCTACAAGGGAGGGGGCGGTACTGGACCTAATTCTAGGGAATGTGGCCGGCCAAGTGGAAGAAGTGCTAGTAGGTGAGCACTTTGGTGACAGTGACCATAATACGGTGAGATTTAAGGTGGTCATGGAAAAGGACAGGGATGGGCCGGAAATAAATGTTCTAAATTGGGGGAAGGCCGATTTTAATAAGATAAGGCAGGATCTGGCCAAAATGGACTGGGATCAGCTGCTTGTAGGAAAATCCGCATCGGAGCAATGGGATTCTTTCAGAAGTGTGATTGAGATCATACAATGGCAGCATGTTCCCGTAAAGGTCAAGGGTGGTTCCAAAAACCCCAGGGAACCTTGGATGTCAGGGGATATACGAGAATGGATCAGGAAAAAAAGGAGGGCTTTTGGCAGATACAAAATGCTAAAGACGGAGGAAGCCCTAGAGGAGTACAAAAAGTGCAGGGGGATACTTAAAAAAGAAATTAGGAGATCAAGGAGGGGCCATGAAATAACACTGGCGAGCAAAATAAAGGAAAATCCTAAGATGTTTTATAAGTATATTAAGGGTAAGAGGATAACTAGGGAAAAAATAGGGCCCATTAGGGACAAAAGTGGCAATCTGTGTGTGGAGCCGGAAGATGTAGGTGGGGTTCTAAATGAATTTTTTGCATCTGTTTTCACTATGGAGAAGGACGATGCAGACATAAAATTAGGGCATGGGGACTGTGATATACTCGAACATTTTAACATCGAGAGGGAGGAGGTATTGCCGGTTTTAGCAGGTCTAAAAATGGATAAATCCCCAGGTCCGGACGAAATGTATCCCAGGCTGCTGTGTGAGGCAAAGGAGGAGATTGCGGGGGCTCTAACACATATATTCAGAACCTCTCTGGCCACAGGGGATGTGCCAGAGGACTGGAGAACCGCTAATGTAGTACCATTATTCAAGAAAGGGAGTAGGGAAAAACCGGGGAACTACAGGCCAGTGAGCCTAACATCAGTGGTAGGAAAATTATTGGAAAAAATTCTGAGGAACAAAATTAATCTCCACTTGGAGAGGCAAGGATTAATCATGGTTAGCCAACATGGCTTTGTCAAGGGAAGATCATGTCTGATTAACTTGATTGAATTTTTTGAGGGGGTGACTAGGTGTGTGGATGAGGGTAACGCAGTGGATGTGGTATACATGGATTTCAGTAAGGCCTTCGATAAAGTCCCGCACAGGAGACTGGTCAAGAAGGTAAGAGCCCATGGAATCCAGGGTGCCTTGGCACATTGGATACAAAACTGGCTCAGTGGCAGAAGGCAGAGGGTGATGGTCGAAGGTTGTTTTTGTGACTGGAAGCCTGTGGCCAGTGGGGTACCACAGGGATCGGTGCTGGGTCCCTTGCTGTTTGTGGTCTACATTAACGACTTGGATATGAATGTAAAAGGTATGATCAGTAAGTTCGCGGATGATACAAAAATTGGTAGGGTGGTAAATAGCGAGGAGGGTAGCCTCAGTCTGCAGGACGATATAGATGGGTTGGTCAGATGGGCGGAACAGTGGCAAATGGAATTTAATCCGGAAAAGTGCGAGGTGATGCACTTTGGAGGGACTAACAAGGCAAGGGAATACACAATGAATGGTAAGACCCTAGGCAAGACGGAGGATCAGAGGGATCTTGGTGTGCAAGTACACAGATCCCTGAAGGCGGCGGAACAGGTGGATAAGGTGGTAAAAAAGGCATATGGGATACTTGCATTCATTAGCCGAGGCATAGAATATAAGAGCAAGGAGGTTATGATGGAGCTGTATAAAACACTGGTTAGGCCACATCTGGAATACTGTGTGCAGTTCTGGTCACCACACTACAGGAAGGATGTGATCGCTTTGGAGAGGGTGCAGAGGAGATTCACCAGAATGTTACCCGGGCTGGAGTGCTTCAGCTATGAAGAGAGACTGGGCAGATTGGGTTTGTTTTCCTTGGAGCAGAGGAGGCTGAGGGGGGACATGATTGAGGTGTACAAAATTATGAGGGGCATAGATAGGATGGATACTAAGGAGCTTTTTCCCTTAGTAGAGGGGTCTATAACAAGGGGGCATAGATTCAAGGTAAAGGGCGGGAGGTTTAGAAGGGATTTGAGAAAGAACTTTTTCACCCAGAGGGTGGTTGGAGTCCGGAACTCACTGCCTGAATGGGTTGTGGAGGCAGGAACCCTCACAACATTCAAGAAGCATTTGGATGAGCACTTGAAATGCCATAGCATACAAGGCTACGGAGCAAATGCTGGAATATGGGATTAGATTAGACAGGGCTTGATGGCCGGCGCGGACACGATGGGCCGAAGGGCCTCTATCCGTGCTGTATAACTCTATGACTCTATGACTCTATACCAACACTAGCGCTTCCTCACTCATGTACTGTGACTAACTCAATGCTGCCTCCTCAAGTTCATTAGCTAAATATTATATGGTCAATGACACTCGATGAGGAGATTACCAATCTGGATGACTGGCTGGGATGGTGGGCTGACACATGGTGCTCTTACCTCTGGTTTTTACCTTCAAATCCAGCCCACAGGGCAAAGGTTTTACTAGCTATAAGTCTCCTGGTGAAAGTGATTTAAGGCAGTCTGAAGGCAAAGCCTAATAATTGCAGGCCCAAAGAACAAATACGATATCCCACTCATTAGGGACCAGTTTAAAAATTAGCTCTTACCTCACAATTTTCTTTACAAGTCTCCCCCCATTAAAATGAATGAATAGAACATTGTGGGGTGCCCATTTTCCGTATGCAGGCCTGACAGGCAAAGTTCTGTGCCATTAGTACAAATTCATAAAGTTACACCTAGAAACTTTAATCTCATTGCTACAGGCCTTAGGCAGGACTTATCTCCAGTGGTATACTGGTGTTCCAGCGTTACTTGGATGGGGCAGAAGTTTGGAAAGGAACCTCTCACGCCAGCCCCCTGCCCATTTGTACGGCCATAAGAACGGGGAAGCCAGAAGAAAGAGACATTGGTTAGAGCAGACCCTTCAGTTGCAAGAGGGAAGATTGGGGGAAAGAGCCTACTGTGGGCTCCTTAATGGTGGCAGCCTGATTCAGAACTGCTGATGTTGCCCAGGCCTTACAGATGCTGCGTGTGTCCAACTCCTGCAACAGCCATTTATTGTCCATTCCGCCCCACACCCACCCCCCACCCCCAGCATTTATTGTACATTCCACCCCACACCCACACCCCACCCCCAGCATTTATTGTACATTCCGCCCACACCCACACCCCACCCCCAGCATTTATTGTCCATTCCGCCCCACACCCACCCCCAGCATTTATTGTCCATTCCGCCCCACACCCCACCCCCAGCATTTATTGTCCATTCCGCCCCACACCCCACCCCCAGCATTTATTGTCCATTCCGCCCCACACCCACCCCCAGCATTTATTGTACATTCCGCCCCACACCCCACCCCCAGCATTTATTGTCCATTCCGCCCCACACCCCACCCCCAGCATTTATTGTCCATTCCGCCCCACACCCACCCCCAGCATTTATTGTCCATTCCGCCCCACACCCCACCCCCAGCATTTATTGTCCATTCCGCCCCACACCCACCCCCAGCATTTATTGTCCATTCCGCCCCACACCCACCCCCAGCATTTATTGTACATTCCGCCCCACACCCACCCCCAGCATTTATTGTACATTCCGCCCCACACCCCACCCCCAGCATTTATTGTCCATTCCGCCCCACACCCACCCCCAGCATTTATTGTCCATTCCGCCCCACACCCCCAGCATTTATTGTCCATTCCGCCCCACACCCCCAGCATTTATTGTACATTCTGCCCACACCCACACCCCACACCCGCAGCATTTATTGTACATTCTGCCCACACCCACACCCACCCCCAGCATTTATTGTACATTCCGCCCACACCCACACCCCACCCCCAGCATTTATTGTACATTCCGCCCACACCCACACCCCAGCATTTATTGTACATTCCGCCCACACCCACACCCCACTCCCAGCATTTATTGTACATTCCGCTTAAACACCCACCCCCAGCATTTATTGTACATTCCGCCCCACACCCCACCCCCAGCATTTATTGTCCATTCTGCCCCACACCCACCCCCAGCATTTATTGTACATTCCGCCCACACCCAAACCCTAGCCCCAGCACTGATTTGGTACATTATTCAGACAGACATAAGATTGATGCGAGAAATTGGGAAAAATGACATTAGAGGGCCTCTTCTGAGGTTGTTAGTTAGAATGTCCTGTGCCTAGTTGCACCTGAGGCAATCCAATTCTTCCACGGCAACATATTTGGCTCCAATCAGAATATCATCTTACCTTACATCCAGCAGGTTATGGTTCTCCACAGTTGATGTTCACATTTGCAAGTCTGTAACAGACTAGTCTTGTCTCTGGGTTGTTTCTTTAATGAAAGCCATTTTTACATGGACAGGTCGTTAGCTTGACTCACAAGCCCTACCAGGCTGACCACTGGCCTTTAGTCCGACTCCTACCTTTTGAATGTCTGGCTTGGGTGGTCCTACCAGCAGTTATACTCCCACCAGCATAGCTCTTGGGATCCTAGGAACACGCAAGCCTTCCTCCCACATCAAGGTGCAGTCTCTAGGCAAGGTTTGGAGGTTGGGACTGAAGCACATTTTTGGGGCAGGGTAGAGGGAGTGCTCCATTGCTTGTAGCTTGCTGTGCCTGACTGGGAAATGCCTGATGCTGTCACTGAGTGCCTGAAACAGGAAGTGGTCCATTCCTAAGCATTAACGTCCTTCACCTTGATGAACATAATTTTTTTTAACATGTTTCACTTTCTGGAACTAACATTCACCAACTTGATGTAAAAAAGGCCCTACTGTGGTAATCTCAAAAGGCAAATATTATCTTTCATTAAGGACACAGAATTAATTAAAGCAAAAAGAAAAAATCTGATCCAAATTACAATTAAACCACAACAGCATAGATTGTAAATGATAACCAGATACCAGGCAGAAATTTCAAAATACTTTCAATTCTTTGATTAAATTTCAAGTAACCTCAATCATAAATTAATTCTTCGCTTTATATTCATAGTCCTTTTAATATTTACTTTTTCCAAGTTAGATACTAACTTGAGTTCTGTCAGATGTATTACATGCACATCATGAACAGAAGCTTAAGCAAAGTCTTTCTTGCTGCAAAACTTGTGAGTCATTCTGCAAATCACAATTGCATATCATCTCAGGCATTTCATAACAGTATTCTAAACCCCATGGGTTCAGTGTGATGAGCGTATCCATGAAGCACTTTCTTCACACTAATACACAGGCATTTATTAAAAGTCTGTTCACCATTAAAAGAATGAAGTCTGTGGGACCGATAAGGTTCACTCGGAGATTGAAATAGGAGGTTTGTGATGATTCACTGGGGTTGAAATTCCACAGCGCTATAAACGGGCGAGGGCACCGCGATGTGCGATATGCCCGTGCCCGTTCAAGGAGCGAAGGCAGCACGTCAACTTCGTGCTGCCTGCTAATTATAATGATTGCAGCACACAGCCTAGCGCTGAACACGCTGCTGACAGGCTGTGTGCTCAGCAGGGGCTGACGTTGTGGTAGGAAGATTCCAGTGACAGGTAACACTGGCACTCAAACCCATGGCCATCTGGATAGCTAGCTATTGCCTAAAGGTTAGGGAACCCGGCTGCCCTGTTTTATTATTCATACATTTTCACATAGCAAGGGTTGAAATTAAATAATAAAAAAATTCAGATACTGATTATTATAACTTCAGGTTTATAGCACATACAGTATTATTTAAAATACTACATATAAAAATTTACAATCACATTATGAGTTAAAATCAGAAAATGCTGAAATGTAAACAGAAAATACTGGAATCACATGGCAGGCCAGTCAGTATCTGTGGAGAGAAAGGCTGGAATCTTTACCTTGGAGTCGGGTCGGGTCGGGTGCGTGCGGGCCACGTGGCGGGTCGCCATCCCGAAGATTTGAACAGTGTGTTCTGCACTGCGTATTTAACTCAATGGCACCAGTTAAGAGAGTCATGTGCGTTTCCTGGCCCAATTAAATGGAGCGAGTCTGATGACGTCACCGATGACTCGTTTTCAGTGCGGATATTTAAAGCAGCCTTGCACACATCTCATTTGAAGGTTGCTGTAAGAGTGTTGAAGGTGATTTTGAGAGCTCTAAATTGCTGAATAACATTAACAATTCTGTGGGTCAGGGAGAGACAAAGGCAGAGGGCAGCCGAGATTTCCAGATGTCTCCCTGGAAGTGCTGGTCCAGGGAGTAAGAGCACACAGGGAGGTCCTTTTTTCTGCCATCTGCAGAGAAGAGGACCCAAGTGAGCAAGATCAGATGGTGTTGACAGGGACAGCAGTGGAGACTCCTCGCCGGAGGGTGCAGGATGCTCCAAGCTCTGCTGAGCTGCATGCAGATGCTGAACCTCGGGGACCATCGAGAAAGAGGGTGATCTTGGAGGGGCAGCAACAATTGCACGAGGATCTGGCAGCTTTTGCAGCCGCAAAGTGCGCAAATGTACAGAGAATGGAGGAGGCCATCTCCAACATGAGCACCACCATCTCGCAGGCGATGGCGACTGTGTGCTGTTCCATGGAAAGAATGGCCACTTGCATGGAGCAGCTAATGCGCCATTCAAATGAGAACATGCTTGCTGTGAGCAACAGATTGCAGGCGATCATTGACCTCATCTCGAGGAGGGATATTAACCTAGACTGGTTCGGTCATCGCCCCACTGATGTGCAGCAGGATGCTCTCCAGCTCCTTGCTAACAGGGAATAGCGGGTGGCCCATGAGAGGGATGATGGTGAGAGGGGACATGGAAGTGGGGGCTCCTCTCAAAGTGCTCACACTTCTCCCCCGTTGCCTCCCCCTCAGTCAGAGCCCAACATGCTGCCTCGGATCCTGATGGCCGAGTCTGCCCCTGCACAATTGCAGGAGGATCAGTCTTTAGCAGGCCTCTCAAAGGCTCCAAAATCCAGAGTACATCCGCCAAAAGTGTCTAAGCAGTTGCAGCAGGGAAGTGAGCAGCCTGCCTCTACCTCTGCTGAAGCCACAGGGGTTGCACCTTGTAGAAGCACTCGGAAAGAAAAAGACAAAATCCTAAATGCACAAGGATAAGCAGTGGGGTGTGTGAAAAAATGTTAATGTTAAGTTTCAGTTATATTTATGACGCTCATAAATTTATTTCTTTGCACAACCTTCCCGACTTGTCCATTTTTGCCTGCTACCTGGGAAGTGGCTTTGCCACTTGAAGTGAATGGTGAGACATTAATTAATCTCGAGCTGTGGGGGTTTGGGTGATAGGAATGGCTTGGTCATTGTAGGACTGCTTTGTGGTGTTGTTGGGGGGCGGTCAGGGGGGAAAATTGGGACAGCATCTGGCAGACATATGGGTGCACTGGTGCAAGTTAAGTAAATCTGGCCATTATGAGGCCATCCTGGGCCTCCCGGGCAGCAATGTGCACCACTGCTGGTGCCATCTCCATCTCCACCTCAGGTACCTCCTCCTCCTCCTGCTCGTATTCCACCTATTCCTCCTCCTGCTCATGTCCCACCTGTTCCTCCTCCTCCTACAAATGACTTGGGTAGGAACAGGGAGGAGGTCCTGCTAAGGAATATCAGGAGTTGGAGCAAAATTAAAAAGCAGGACCTTGAGGGTAATAAACTCTGGATTTTTGCACAAGCCACGTGCAAATTGGTGTAGAAAAAGTCAGATCAGGAGAATTAACACATGGCTAAAGGGCTGGTTTGGGAAGGAGGGGTTCCTTTTCATGGGACACTGGCACCAGTTCTGGGACAGGAAGGAGCTGTACCGATGGGACAGGCTCCACCTGAACTGGGATGGGATCCATGTCCTAGCGGAAAGGGTAAATAAGGAGGTGGCAAAGGCTTTAAACTAGTAAGACGGGGGGAGGGATCTACAAGAAATTAAACCAGCCTAAATATAAACAAAACAGGAAAGAAGAGCATAGGAAAGAGTAAAGAAAGGGAGGATATTGATGGCCAAGGAATAAATAGTGTTATAGAACAGGAGTTTAAAAGATGGTTAAAAATAAAGTGAGAGTAAATCCTATTAAAAATGAGTCAAACTGTCTGTACAGCTATGTACACAGTGTCCGTAGTAAAACAGGGGAGCTGGAGGCAATCATGCGTAGCGAGGAACCAGATATAGTAGGGATTACTGAGACATGGCTACAGAAAAATCAGGACTGGGAATTAAACATTACAGGGTATAACATATTTAGAAAAGATAGAGAGGGGAAAAGAGGAGGTGGAGTAGCTATACTTATTTGGAATAACATAATGGCAGGAGAAAAAAGTGACACAGCTATCAGCAAGACAGAAATAGAATCCATGTGGATAGAGATAAAAGATAATAAAGGATCAATCACACTAATAGGGGTAGTCTACAGACCACTTAATAGTGGAAGGGAGGTGGAGGAAGAAATATGCAGACAAATTAGGGAAATGAGTAAAAAACATAGAATAATAATCATGGGGGATTTCAACTACCCTGATGTTAATTGGGCAGAAGAGGTAGGTAAAGGGGATAAGGGAATGGAGTTCCTACAATGTGAACAGGACTCCATTCTAACCCAATATGTAAAAAGCCCAACAAGGGAAGATCCGCTATTGGATCTAGCAATGGGGAATGAGCCAGAGCAGATAAGAGAAGTAAAAATAGGGGAACATCTAGGCAATAGTGACCATAATATAATACGCTTTAAGATAATAATTGAGAAGGACATCGGTATGAAAAAGACCAAGGTAATAGATTGGAGAAAAGCTGATTTTGAGGGGCTGACAATAGAACTTGGGAAAATAAAATGGACAACAGTATTGGCAAACAATGATGTAGAACAACAATGGGAAACATTTAAAACAGAGTCCAGGAAAAATATATTCCGCTAATAAACAAGAACAAGCTAAACACTAATGAGACACCGTGGATGAATAAAACCATAAGGGAAAACTTGAAGGTAAGGAAAGAGGCATACTTTAAGTACATGGACAGCAGGGGAGAGCATGATAAGGGAAAATATGAAGGGATTAGGAGAGAAGTCAAAAAACAATTAGGAAGGCAAAGAGGAACTATGAAATTAAATTATCAAGGAACATAAAACAAAATAGTAAAATATTTTACAGGCACATAAATAAAAAAGGAAGGTTGGGATGGGAATAGGGCCACTAAGGGATGAAGAGGATAATACCACAGGCAGCAATAGAGAGATGGCAGAGATATTAAATAATTACTTTGCTTCAGTATTTACCAGGGAGATAGAACAGGTGAAGATGACATCAGATGATGAGATTAGTAATGAGTTAACTGCATTTAAAATGAAACGATGAGATACACTAAATAAACTAATAAAACTCAAAGAGGATAAAACCCCTGGTCCGGATGGATTACATCCATGCATTTAAAAAGAATCTAGTGAAGAAATAGCAGAGGCATTACTACACATATTTAGTAATTCATTAGAAAAAGGTGTAGTGCCAGAGGACTGGCGGATAGCTCACGTAATACCTATATTTAAGAAGGGAGATAGAACATGTCCAGGGAACTATAGGCCAGTCGACTTAACATCAGTGGTAGGAAAAATAATGGTATCGCTACTTAAGGAGAAAATAGAAGAACATCTAAAAACAAAAAATATAAAATAGTCAGCATGGATTTCAAAAGGGAAAGTCTTGCTTGACCAACCTCATTGAATTTTTTGAAGAGATAACAGAGAGAGTAGACAAAGGTAATGTGGTAGATGTAATTTATCTAGTTTGTCAAAAGACCTTTGATAAAGTACCACATAATAGATTAATGAATAAGGTCAGGGAATGTGGAGTCAGGGGACAATTAGCAGAATGGATAGCTAGCTGGCTTCAAGACAGAACACAGCGAGTAGGGGTAAAGGGTAGCTATTCAGAGTAGCAGAAGGTGGGAAGAGGTGTTCCACAAGGATCAGTGCTGGGACCACTGTTGTTCGCAATTTATATTAATGATTTAGACTTTGGAATCGAAAACACAATTTCTAAATTTGCGGACGACATCAAATTGGGCGGGGGGGGGGGGAGATAGCCAATACTGAGGAGGACTGCAAGAAATTACAAGAAGATATTAATAAACCTGCAGAATGGGCATATCATTGGCAAATGAAATTCAACACAGATAAATGTGAGGTATTACACTTTGGTAAGAAAAATAGGGAGGTCACATGTTACTTGGAAAATAAGAATCTAAATGGGGTAGAGGGACAAAGGGATCTAGGAGTACAAATACACAAATCACTAAAAGTATTGACACAGGTTAACAAGGCCATAAAAAAAGCAAACCAAGCACTAGGGTTTATTTCTAGAGGGATAGAATTGAAAAGTAGCGAAGTTATGCAAACCTTGGTTAGACCACATTTGGAGCACTGTGTGCAATTCTGGTTGTCATATTATAAAAAGGATATAGAGGCACTGGAGGGGGTGCAGAGAAGATTTACAAAGATGATACCAGAAATGCGAGGGTACACCTATCAGGAAAGCATGAACAGGCTGGATCTCTTTTCTCTTGAAAAGAGAAGGTTGAGGGGTGACCTAATAAAGTCATGAAAGGTTTTGATAGAGTATATAGAGAAAGTGTTTCCACTTGTGGGAAAGAGCAAAACTAGAGGCCATCAATATAAGATAGTCACCAAAAAAAGGGAATTCACAAGGAACTTCTTTACCCAGAGAGTGGTGAGAATGTGGAACTCGCTACCACAGGGAGTGGTTGAAGTGAATAGTATGGATTGTGCTCCAGAACTAGCCGCGCCTCTAGCCAAGCTGTTCCAGTACAGCTACAATACTGGCATCTATCTGACAATGTGGAAAACTTCCCAGGTATGTCCTGTCCACAAAAAGCAGGACAAATCCAATCCTGACAATTACCACCCCACCAGTCTACTCTCAATCATCAGCAAAGTGATGGAAGGTGTCGTCAACAGTGCTATCAAGCGGCACTTACTCACCAATAACCTGCTCACTGATGCCCAGTTTAGGTTCCACCAAGACCACTTGGCTCCCGACCTCATTACAGCCTTGGTCCAAACATGGACAAAAGAGCTGAATTCCAGAGGTGAGGTGGGAGTGACTGCCCTTGACATCAAGCAGCATTTGACCGAATGTGGCATCAAGGAGCTCTAGTAAAACTGAAGTCAATGGGAATCGGGGGGAAAACTCTCCACTGGCTGGAATCATACCTAACACAAAGGAAGATGGTTGTGGCGGTTGAAGCTCAATCATTACAGCCCCAGGACATCGCGGCAGGAGTTCCTCAGGGCAAGGTCCTAGGCCCAACCATCTTCAGCTGCTTCATCAATGACCTTCCCTCCAACATAAGGTCAGAAATGGGAATGTTCGCTGATGACTGCACAGTGTTCAGTGCCATTCACAACTCCACAGATAATGAAGCAGTCTATGCCCGCATGTAACAAGACCTGGACGATGTTCAGACTTGAGCTGATAA
The DNA here is from genome assembly GCA_030390025.1 of Squalus acanthias. Classification (NCBI taxonomy): domain Eukaryota; kingdom Metazoa; phylum Chordata; class Chondrichthyes; order Squaliformes; family Squalidae; genus Squalus; species Squalus acanthias. Next base: position 92,653,160 of record CM059431.1, read on the forward strand.
GTGGCAGGTAACATTCGCACCACACAAGTGCCAGGCAATGACTATCTCCAACAAGCAAGAGTCTAACCACCGCCCCTTGACATTCAATGGCATTACCATCGCCGAATCCCCCACCATCAACATCCTGGGGGTCACCATTGACCAGAAACTTAACTGGACCAGCCACATAAATAACATGGCAACAAGAGCAGGTCAGAGGCGAGGTATTCTGTGGTGAATGTCTCATCTCCTGACTCCCCAAAGCCTTTCCATCATCTACAAGGCACAAGTAAGGAGTGGGATGGAATACTCTCCACTTGCCTGGATGAGTGCAGCTTCAACTACACTCAAGAAGCTCAACACCATCCAGGACAAAGCAGCCCGCTTGATTGGCACCCCATCCACCACCTTAAACATTCACTCCCTCCACCACCGGCGTACCGTGGCTGCAGTGTGTACCATCTACAAGATGCACTGCAGCAACTCACCAAGGCTTCTTCGGCAGCACCTCCCAAACCCACAACCACTTCCACCTAGAAGGACAAGGGCAGCAGGTGCATGGGAACACCACCACCTCCAAGTTCCCCTCCAAGTCACACACCATCCTGACTTAGAAGTATATCGCCGATCCTTCATCGTCGCTGGGTCAAAATCCTGGAACTCCCTACCTAACAGCACTGTGGGAGTACCTTCACCACAGGGACTGCAGCGGTTCAAGAAGGCGGCTCACCACCACCTTCTCAAGGGCAATTAGGGATGGGCAATAAATGCTGGCCTTGCCAGCGACGCCCACATCCCATAAATGAATTTTAAAAAGGTGCATTACATGACGGTTAGATAAGTATATGAGGGAGAAGGGAATAGAGGTTTATGCTGTAATAAAAACAGAAAATGCTGGAAATACTCAGCAGGTCAGGCAGCATCCGTGGAGAGAGAAACAGAGTTAACGTTTCAGGTCGAAGACCTTTCGTCAGACCTTTCGCCCGCTCAGTAACACTGGTTTCATCAGTGGCAAAGTTCACATAAGTGGCTGACTTGTGAAACATGGCATCGGTTACCTGGGTGATGCATCTGTGGGCAGCCAACTGCGAGATCCTGCAAATGTCTGCTGCAGATCCCTGGAAGGAGCCTGAGGCGAAGACGTTTAGGATGGTGGTGACTTTGACAACCACTGGTAAAACATGTCCACCAGGTTTCCAGGGCAGCAGATCTTGTTACAGCAAGCTACAAATATCTGCGATGACCTGGCGCAATAGCCTGAGTCTCCTGAAGCACTGCTGCTCAGTCATGTGGAGGAAGTTAATCCACTGCCTGTATACCCTGTGTTGGGGGTATTGCCTCCAGCCTGCTGCAGCCCTGTGATGTCCCCCTCTCTCCTGTGGAGCATCAGGTCATTTAGGAGAATGCTGCTATAGTGGTTGCTGGTGCTGGGGCTCATCTTGGTCTGATTCTGAGGTCCAAGGTGAGACAGCATAAGCTGATCTCGTAGATGACAGGTATAGTGGAGATCAGAGGCCCAAACCGCCAGTGTTCTGAAAGTGATTAGCAATGTGGAGAGAGTGGCTTCCGAGGTTGCAGAAATGACCTGTAAACTCCTGACAGTTAAATCTCTGCACAAAATGGTGTCAGCAAGAGCCTCTCCCTCAGACAAGGAAGCATGTGTAATGTGTGAGTATTTATGTGCTTTTTCCAGCTGTCACTTAATGGACTCGCACAATGGCCACTGAGCTTCCACCTCCCCTTCACAGGCGAGGTTCCCAAGGTGCGTGAATCCCGTGCTCCACCAGTTAAAGCGCAAACCTGACATTAAAAAGGCAGTTATGGGTCTCTCAACAAGTAGTTATGTACATCAATGAGGTCCCCCGCCTCTCCCGAGGGGCTCTGTAGTATGCCTCGAAACACGCTCAAGTTAAATGCGGAGGTTGGGGGGATGACGGCGGGTTCCCGACACGCTGTCAATTTTCACGAATTTAACCGCCGACCCGCTCCCAAATCCGCACTCACTGCAATGGGAAAATTCCAGCTTAAGACTCAATGATTGGGCTTCGTGACAGTTATCTAGAACAATGGATTAGCAATTGGACCTGGTAGCAGCCGTTTTATGGGCATAAAATTAGCCTTACAAGGGGTAATTTTAGGACTATCGTCTTTCACCCAGAGGATGCCTGGAAGGTGTCTGACACAATATTGATTCAGGATAATTTTCAGGTGTCCCTGGCAGGCGCATAACAGGCGTTACAACCCTTACCTAAGCTGCTCTTTGGGTTCCCAACCCTCCCACTTTGGGCGGGAGTCTACCAGAACATTCAAATGGTGTCCCGAGCGCTGCTGCTGGTGACTCGGGGGAAACGCTTCTTGTTTGTGCAGTTCGGGCTTGTGCAGGACCTGGCTGTCGTGGTTTATAACCAAACCGCGTTATCTGCGCCTTACTGGTCACCTCACTATTCCTTACCGGTTGTGAAGAGGACGGCATCGGGGCCAATGAAAATCGCCTGGAAACTCCGTGAGTTCCAAGAGAGAAAGGGTGAAAAATTGGGTTGTTCTGCGCCTCCCGTTAGTGCCTTAAGAGGGCGCTAACGGGGCGCAAAGCAACTAGCGCCCGGCTGCGGCACTGCCCACGCCTCCCGCGAAATTCACCAGGAGGTTAGCGGCAGCGCTATCCGGCAGCGCCCTGGGCGATCTTCGGGAGCGCCCCCTGACTTACCGCCGGATGCTACGTCCAACGGGGTCAGGGGGGTCGACCTGCGGCCGGGGAGGCGCAATTTCAAAGCGAGGTGCGGGGCGGCCATTTTTGTTGCTGGCCGCCTGCCAGCACCTGCCTGCTCTCCCATCCCCGGCCTCCTGAATGGCCCCCCCCCTGCGGAGTGCCGGCTGCACTCCAATGCCCGGCACTTTTCTTGAGTGCCGGGCTCTTTTGCCGGCACTCCTGATCCCCAGGGGCCCAGCTGGAGAGAGAGGTAGAGAAACACAAATTGGGGAGAGAGACAAACACAAATTGGGGGGGAGAGAGAAACAAAAACTGAGGAGAGAGAGAGATACAAACTGGGGAGAGAGAGAGAAACACAAACTGGGGGAGAGAGAAACACAAACTGGGGAGAGAGAGAGAAACACAAACTGGGGGGTGAGAGAAACAAAAACTGGGGGGAGAGAGAAACAAAAACTGGGGAGAGGGAGAGAAACACAAACTGGGGGAGAGAGAGGGAGAGAAACACAAACTGGGGAGAGAGAGAAACACAAACTGGGGAGAGAGAGAAACACAAACTGGGGAGAGGGAGAGAAACACAAACTGGGGGAGAGAGAGGGAGAGAAACACAAACTGGGGAGAGAGAGAAACACAAACTGGGGAGAGAGAGAGAAACACAAACTGGGGAGAGAGAGAGAAACACAAACTGGGGAAAGAGAGAGAGAGAAACACAAACTGGGGGAGAGAGAGAAACAGAAACTGGGGAGAGAGAGAAACAGAGGGCAACACGGTGGCATAGTGGTTAGCACTGGTGCCTCACAGCGCCAGAGACCCGGGTTCGAATCTGACCTCGGGTGACTGTCTGTGTGGAGTTTGCACATTCTCCCCGTGTCTGCGTGGGTTTCCTCCGGGTGCTCCGGTTTCCTCCCACAGTCCAAAAATGTGTGGGTTAGGTTGATTTGGCTATGATAAATTGACCCTTAGTGTTAGGGGGGATTAAATATGTGGGGTTATGGGGATAGGATGGGATATGTTAGGGGGAATTAAATACGTGGGGTTACGGGGGTAGGGTGGGATATGTGTACTGTGGGGATTAAAGCAGGGACAGGGTACTGGATTTGGATGATCAGCCATGATCGTATTGAATGGCGGAGCAGGCTCGACGGGCCGAATGGCCTACTCCTGCTCCTAGATTCTATGTTTCTATGTTTCTATGAAACTGGGGAGAGAGAGAGAAACAGAAACTGGGGAGAGAGAGAGAGAGAAACACAAACTGGGGAGAGAGAGAAACACAAACTGGGGAGAGAGAGAGAAACACAAACTGGGGAGAGAGAGAGAAACAGAAACTGGGTAGAGAGAGAAACACAAACTGGGGAGAGAGAGAGAGAAACACAAACTGGGGAGAGAGAGAAACACAAACTGGGGAGAGAGAGAGAAACAGAAACTGGGGAGAGACAGAAACACAAACTGGGTAGAGAGAGAGAAACACAAACTGGGGAGAGAGAGAGAAACAGAAACTGGGGAGAGACAGAAACACAAACTGGGTAGAGAGAGAGAAACACAAACTGGGTAGAGAGAGAAACACAAACTGGGGAGAGAGAGAGAAACACAAACTGGGGAGAGACAGAAACACAAACTGGGTAGAGAGAGAGAAACACAAACTGGGTAGAGAGAGAAACACAAACTGGGGAGAGAGAGAGAGAAACACAAACTGGGGAGAGAGAGAAACACAAACTGGGGAGAGAGAGAGAAACAGAAACTGGGGAGAGAGAGAAACAGAAACTGGGGAGAGAGAGAAACACAAACTGGGTAGAGAGAGAGAAACACAAACTGGGGAGAGAGAGAAACACAAACTGGGGAGAGAGAGAGAAACACAAACTGGGTAGAGAGAGAGAAACACAAACTGGGTAGAGAGAGAGAAACACAAACTGGGGAGAGAGAGAAACACAAACTGGGGAGAGAGAGAAACACAAACTGGGGAGAGAGAGAAACACAAACTGGGTAGAGAGAGAGAAACACAAACTGGGGAGAGAGAGAAACACAAACTGGGGAGAGAGAGAGAAACACAAACTGGGTAGAGAGAGAGAAACACAAACTGGGGAGAGAGAGAAACACAAACTGGGGAGAGAGAGAGAAACAGAAACTGGGAAGAGAGAGAGAAACAGAAACTGGGGGAGAGAGAGAAACACAAACTGGGAGAGAGAGAGAGAGAAACAGAAACTGGGGAGAGAGAGAGAGAAACACAAACTGGGGAGAGAGAGATCGAAACACAAACTGGGGGAGAGAGAGAGAGAAACACAAACTGGGGGGAGAGAGAGAGAAACACAATCTGGGGAGAGAGAGAGAAACACAAACTGGGGGAGGGAGGGAGAGAAACAGAAACTGGGGGAGAGAGAGAGAGAAACAGAAACTGGGGAGAGAGAGAGAGAAACATAAACTGGGGAGAGGGAGAAACACAAGCTTGGGAGAGAGAGAGTGGGAGAAATACAAACTGGGGGAGAGAGAAAGAAACACAAACTGGGGAGAGAGAGACATAACGTACAGGGTGGATAAAGGGGAACCAGTGGACGTAGTGTATTTAGACTTCCAGAAGGCATTCGACAAGGTGCCACATAAAAGATTATTGCTCAAGATAAAAAATCACTGGATTGGGGGTAATATTCTGGCATGGGTGGAGGATTGGTTATCTAACAGGAAGCAGAGAGTTGGGATAAATAGTTCATTCTCGGACTGGCAACCAGTAGCCAGTGGTGTTCCGCAGGGGTCGGTGCTGGGTCCCCAACTCTTTACAATCTATATTAACGATTTGGAGGAGGGGACCGAGTGTAACATATCAAAGTTTGCAGATGATACAAAGATGGGAGGGAAAGTAGAAAGTGAGGAGGACATAAAAAACCTACAAGGGGATATAGATAGGCTGGGTGAGTGGGTGGAGATTTGGCAGATGCAATACAATATTGGAAAATGTGAGGTTATGCACTTTGGCAGGAAAAATCAGAGAGCAAGTTATTATCTTAATGGTGAGAAACTGGAAAGTACTGCAGTACAAAGGGATCTGGGGGTCCTAGTGCAAGAAAATCAAAAAGTTAATATGCAGGTGCAGCAGGTGATCAAGAAGGCCAACGGAATGTTGGCTTTTATTGCCAAGGGGATAGATTATAAAAGCAGGGAGGTATTGCTGCAGCTATATAAGGTATTGGTGAGACCGCACCTGGAATACTGCATACAGTTTTGGTGTCCATACTTAAGAAAAGACATACTTGCTCTCGAGGCAGTACAAAGAAGGTTCACTCGGTTAATCCCGGGGATGAGGGGGTGGACATGAGGAGAGGTAGAGTAGATTGGGACTCTACTCATTGGAGTTCAGAAGAATGAGAGGCGATCTTATTGAAACATATAAGATTGTGAAGGGGCTTGATCGGGTGGATGCGGTAAGGATGTTCCCAAGGATGGGTGAAACTAGAACTAGGGGGCATAATCTTAGAATAAGGGGCTGCTCTTTCAAAACTGAGATGAGGAGAAACTTCTTCACTCAGAGGGTAGTAGGTCTGTGGAATTTGCTGCCCCAGGAAGCTGTGGAAGCTACATCATTAAATAAATTTAAAACAGAAATAGTTTCCTAGAGGATAAGGGAATTAGGGGTTACGGTGAGCGGGCAGGAAATTGGACATGAGGCTGAGTTCGGATCGGTCAGGGCCCTGTGGGTGGCGGAGCGGGCCCAGGGGCTGTGTGGCCGGGTCCTGCTCCTACTTCTTGTGTTCTTTAGATTTGAGGTTAGGATCAGATCAGCCATGATCTTATTGAATGGCGGAGCAGGCTCGAGGGGCCGATTGGCCTACTCCTGCTCCTATTTCTTATGTTTCTTATGAAACACAAACTAGGGGAGAGAGAGAAACACAAACAGGAGAGAGAGAAAGAGAGAGAGAGAAACAGAAATTTTGGAGAGAGAGGAACAAAAACTGGGGAGAGAGAGAGAGAAACACAAACAGGGGAAAGAGAGAAACACAAACGGGAGAGAGAGCGAGAGAGAGAGAAACAGAAACTGGGGAGAGAGAGAGAAACACAAACTGAGGAGAGAGAGAAACACAAACTGGGGAGAGAGAGAAACACAAACTGGGGAGAGAGAGAGAAACAGAAACTGGGAAGAGAGAGGGAAAGAAACACAAATTGGGGAGAGAAAGAGAGAAACACAAACTGGGGAGAGAGAAAAACAAACTGGGGAGAGAGAGAGAAACAGAAACTGGGAAGAGAGAGGGACAGAAACACGAACTGGGGAGAGAGATCGAGAGAAACACAAACTGGGGAGAGAGAGAGAGAGAAACACAAACAGGGGAGAGAGAGAGAGAGAGAAACACAAACTGGGGAGAGAGAGAAACACAAACTGGGGGAGAGAGAGAGAAACACAAACTGGGGAGAGAGAGGGAGAGAGAAACACAAACTGGGGAGAGAGAGAAACACAAACTGGGGAGAGAGAGAGAGAGAGAAACACAAACTGGGGAGAGAGAGAGAGAAACACAAACTGGGGAGAGAGAGAGAGAGAGAAACACAAACTGGGGAGAGAGAGAAACACAAACTGGGGGAGAGAGAGAGAAACACAAACTGGGGAGAGAGAGAGAGAGAGAAACACAAACTGGGGAGAGAGAGAGAGAAACACAAACTGGGGAGAGAGAGAGAGAAACACAAACTGGGGGAGAGAGAGAGAAACACAAACTGAGGAGAGAGAGAGAAACACAAACTGAGGAGAGAGAGAGAAAAACAAACTGGGGAGAGAGAGAGAGAGACACAAACTGGGGAGAGAGAGAGAAACACAAACTGGGGAGAGAGAGAAACACAAACTGGGGAGAGAGAGAAACACAAACTGGGGAGAGAGAGAGAAACACAAACTGAGGGAGAGAGAGAGAGAGAAACAGAAACTGGGGAGAGAGAGAAACACAAACTGGGGGGAGAGAGAGAGAGAGAAACAGAAACTGGGGAGAGAGAGAGAGAAACAGAAACTGGGGAGAGAGAGAGAGAAACACAAACTGGGGAGAGAGAAACAGAAACTGGGGAGAGAGAGAAACAGAAACTGGAGAGAGAGAGAGAGAAACACAAACTGGGGAGCGAGAGAGAAACACAAACTGGGGAGAGAGAGAGAGAGAGAAACACAAACTGGGGGAGAGAGAGAGAGAGAAACACAAACTGGGGAGAGAGAGAGAGAGAAACACAAACTGGGGAGAGAGAGAGAGAGAAACAGAAACTGGGGAGAGAGAGAGAAACACAAACTGGGGAGAGAGAGAGAGAGAAACACAAACTGGGGAGAGAGAGAGAGAGAAACACAAACTGGGGAGAGAGAGAGAGAGAAACACAAACTGGGGAGGGAGAGAGAAAGACAAACTGGGGAGAGAGAGAGAAACACAAACTGGGGAGAGAGAGAGAGAGAAACACAAACTGGGGAGAGAGAGAGAAACACAAACTGGGGGAGAGAGAGAGAAACACAAACTGGGGAGAGAGAGAGAAACACAAACTGGGGAGAGAGAGAAACACAAACTGGGGAGAGAGAAACACAAACTGGGGAGAGAGAAACACAAACTGGGGAGAGAGAGAGAGAGAAACACAAACTGGGGAGAGAGAGAGAAACACAAACTGGGGAGAGAGAGAAACACAAACTGGGGAGAGAGAAACACAAACTGGGGAGAGAGAGAGAGAAACACAAACTGGGGAGAGAGAGAGAGAAACACAAACTGGGGAGAGAGAGAGAGAGAAACACAAACTGGGGAGAGAGAGAGAGAAACACAAACTGGGGAGAGAGAGAAACACAAACTGGGGAGAAAGAGAGAAACACAAACTGAGGAGAGATAGAGAAACACAAATTGAAGAGAGAGAGAGAAACAGAAACTGGGGAGAGAGAGAGAGAAATAGAAACTGGGGAGAGAGAGAAAGAGAAACACAAACTGGGGAGAGAGAGAAACACAAATTGGGGAGAGAGAGAGAGAGAAACACAAACTGGGGAGAGAGAGAAACACAAATTGGGGAGAGAGAGAGAGAGAAACACAAACTGGGGGAGAGAGAGAGAGAAACAAAAACTGGGGGAGAGAGAGAGAGAAACACAAACTGGGGAGGGAGAGAAACAAACTGGGGGGAGAGAGAGAGAAACACAAACTGGGGAGAGAGAGTGAGAAACACAAACTGGGGAAAGAGAGAGAAACAGAAACTGGGGAGAGAGAGAGAGAAACAGAAACTGGGGAGAGAGAGAGAGAGAAACACAAACTGGGGAGAGAGAGAGAAACAGAAACTGGGGAGAGAGAGAGAGAAACAGAAACTGGGGAGAGAGAGAGAGAGAGAAACAGAAACTGGGGAGAGAGGGAGAAACAGAAACTGGGGAGAGAGAGAGAGAAACACAAACTGGGGAGAGAGAAACAGAAACTGGGGAGAGAGAGAGAGAAACAGAAACTGGGGAGAGAGAGAGAGAAACACAAACTGGGGAGAGAGAAACAGAAACTGGGGAGAGAGAGAAACAGAAACTGGAGAGAGAGAGAGAGAAACACAAACTGGGGAGCGAGAGAGAAACAAACTGGGGAGAGAGAGAGAGAAACAGAAACTGGGGAGAGAGAGAAACAGAAACTGGAGAGAGAGAGAAACACAAACTGGGAAGAGAGAGAGAGAAACACAAACTGGGAAGAGAGAAACACAAACTGGGGAGAGAGAGAGAGAGAAACACAAACTGGGAAGAAGGAGAAACACAAACTGGGGAGAGAGAGAAACACAAACTGGGGAGAGAGAGAGAGAAACACAAACTGGGGAGAGAGAGAGAGAGAGAAACACAAACTGGGGAGAGAGAGAAACAGAAACTGGAGAGAGAGAGAAACACAAACTGGGAAGAAGGAGAAACACAAACTGGGGAGAGAGAGAAACACAAACTGGGGAGAGAGAGAGAGAGAGAAACACAAACTGGGGAGAGAGAGAAACAGAAACTGGAGAGAGAGAGAAACACAAACTGGGAAGAGAGAGAGAGAGAGAAACACAAACTGGGAAGAGAGAGAGAGAAACACAAACTGGGGAAAGAGAGAGAAACATAAACTGGGGAGGGAGAGAAACAAACTGGGGGGAGAGAGAGAGAAACACAAACTGGGGAGAGAGAGAGAGAGTAACACAAACTGGGAAGAAGGAGAAACAGAAACTGGGGAGAGAGAGAGAAACACAAACTGGGGAAAGAGAGAGAAACAGAAACTGGGGAGAGAGAGAGAGAAACACAAACTGGGGAGAGAGAGAGAAACAGAAACTGGGGAGAGAGAGAAACAGAAACTGGGGAGAGAGAAACAGAAACTGGGGAGAGAGAGAAACAGAAACTAGAGAGAGAGAGAGAGAAACAGAAATTGGTGGAAGAGAGAGAAACACAAACTGGGGAGAGAGAAACAGAAACTGGGGAGAGAGAGAAACAGAAACTGGAGAGAGAGAGAGAGAAACACAAACTGGGGAGCGAGAGAGAAACAAACTGGGGAGAGAGAGAGAGAAACACAAACTGGGGAGAGAGAGAGAAACAGAAACTGGGGAGAGAGAGAAACAGAAACTGGGGAGAGAGAAACAGAAACTGGGGAGAGAGAGAAACAGAAACTAGAGAGAGAGAGAGAGAAACAGAAATTGGTGGAAGAGAGAGAAACACAAACTGGGGAGAGAGAAACAGAAACTGGGGAGAGAGAGAAACAGAAACTGGAGAGAGAGAGAGAGAAACACAAACTGGGGAGCGAGAGAGAAACAAACTGGGGAGAGAGAGAGAGAAACACAAACTGGGGAGAGAGAGAGAAACAGAAACTGGGGAGAGAGAGAAACAGAAACTGGGGAGAGAGAGAGAGAAACAGAAACTGGGGAGAGAGAGAAACAGAAACTGGAGAGAGAGAGAGAGAAACACAAACTGGGGAGCGAGAGAGAAACAAACTGGGGAGAGAGAGAGAGAAACAGAAACTGGGGAGAGAGAGAAACAGAAACTGGAGAGAGAGAGAAACACAAACTGGGAAGAGAGAGAGAGAAACACAAACTGGGGAGAGAGAGAGAGAGAAACACAAACTGGGAAGAAGGAGAAACACAAACTGGGGAGAGAGAGAAACACAAACTGGGGAGAGAGAGAGAAACACAAACTGGGAAGAAGGAGAAACACAAACTGGGGAGAGAGAGAAACACAAACTGGGAAGAAGGAGAAACACAAACTGGGGAGAGAGAGAAACACAAACTGGGGAGAGAGAGAGAGAGAGAGAAACACAAACTGGGGAGAGAGAGAAACAGAAACTGGAGAGAGAGAAACACAAACTAGGAAGAAGGAGAAACACAAACTGGGAAGAAGGAGAAACACAAACTGGGGAGAGAGAGAGAGAAACACAAACTGGGGAGAGAGAGAGAGAAACACAAACTGGGGGGAGAGAGAAACACAAACTGGGAAGAAGGAGAAACACAAACTGGGGAGAGAGAGAGAGAAACACAAACTGGGGAGAGAGAGAGAGAAACACAAACTGGGGAGAGAGAGAGAGAAACACAAACTGGGAAGAGAGAGAGAGAAACACAAACTGGGGAGAGAGAGAGAGAAACACAAACTGGGGGGAGAGAGAGAGAGAGAAACACAAACTGGGAAGAGAGAGAGAGAAACACAAACTGGGAAGAAGGAGAATCACAAACTGGGGAGAGAGAGAAACACAAACTGGGGAGAGAGAGAAACTGGGGAGAGAGAGGGAGAAACACAAACTGGGGAGAGAGAGAGAGAAACAGAAACTGGGGAGAGAGAGGGAGAAACACAAACTGGGGAGAGAGAGAGAGAAACAGAAACTGGGGAGAGAGAGAGAGAGAAACACAAACTGGGGAGAGAGAGAGAGACACACAAACTGGGAACAGAGAGAAACACAAACTGGGAAGAAGGAGAAAGACAAAATGGGGGGAGAGATAGAGAGAAACACAATCTGGGGAGAGAGAGAGAAACAGAAACTGGGGAGAGAGAGAGAGAGAAACACAAACTGGGGAGAGAGAGAGAGAGAAACACAAACTGGGGAGAGAGAGAAAAACTGAAACTGTTGATAGAGAGATAAATAGAAACTGGGGAGAGAGGGAGAAACAGAAACTGGGGAGAGAGAGAGAGAGAGAAACTGGGGAGAGAGAGAGAGAAACACAAACTGGGGAGAGAGAGAGAGAAACAGAAACTGGGGAGAGAGAGAGAAACAGAAACTGGGGGGAGAGAGGGAGAGAAACACAAGCTGGGGGGAGAGAGAGAGAGAAACAGATACTGGGGAGAGAGAGAGAGAAACAGAAACTGGGGAGAGGGAGAGAAACAGAAACTGGGGGGAGAGAGGGAGAGAAACACAAGCTGGGGGGAGAGAGAGAGAGAAACAGATACTGGGGAGAGAGAGAGAGAAACAGAAACTGGGGAGAGAGAGAGAAACAAAAACTGGGGAGAGAGAGAGAAACACAAACTGGGGAGAGAGAGAAACACAAACTGGGGAGAGAGAGAAACGCAAACTGGGGAGAGAGAGAGAAACACAAACTGGGGAGAGAGAGAGAGAAACACAAACTGGGGAGAGAGAGAGAGAGACACAAACTGGGGAGAGAGAGAAACACAAACTGGGGAGAGAGAGAAACGCAAACTGGGGAGAGAGAGAGAAACACAAACTGGGGAGAGAGAGAGAGAAACACAAACTGGGGAGAGAGAGAGAGAGACACAAACTGGGGAGAGAGAGAAACACAAACTGGGGAGAGAGAGAAACGCAAACTGGGGAGAGAGAGAGAAAGACAAACTGGGGAGAGAGAGAGAAACACAAACTGGGGAGAGAGAGAGAAACACAAACTGGGGAGAGAGAGAAACACAAACTGGGGAGAGAGAGAAACACAAGCGGGGAGAGAGAGAAACGCAAGCGGAGAGAGAGAGAGAAAGACAAACTGGGGAGAGAGAGAGAAAGACAAACTGGGGAGAGAGAGAGAGAGAAACACAAACTGGGGGAGAGAGAGAAACAGAAACTGGGGGAAGAGAGAGAGAAACACAAACTGGGGAGAGAGAGAGAGAAACACAAACTGGGGAGAGAGAGAGAAACACAAACTGGGGAGAGAGAGAGAAACACAAACTGGGGAGAGAGAGAAACGCAAACTGGGGAGAGAGAGAGAAACACAAACTGGGGGGAGAGAGAGAGAGAAACACAAACTGGGGAGAGAGAGAAACACAAACTGGGGAGAGAGAGAAACACAAAATGGGGAGAGAGAGAAACACAAACTGGGGAGAGAGAGAGAAACACAAACTGGGGAGAGAGTGAGAAACACAAACTGGGGAGAGAGAGAAACGCAAACTGGGGAGAGAGAGAGAGAGAAACACAAACTGGGGAGAGAGAGAAACTCAAACTGGGGAGAGAGAGAGAAACACAAACTGGGGGAAGAGAGAGAGAAACACAAACTGGGGGAAGAGAGAGAGAAACACAAACTGGGGAGAGAGGGAGAGAAACAGAAACTGGGGAGAAGGAGAAACACAAACTGGGGAGAGAGAGAGAGAGAAACACAAACTGGGGAGAGAGAGAAACTCAAACTGGGGAGAGAGAGAGAAACACAGACTGGGGGGAGAGAGAGAAACACAAACTGGGGGAAGAGAGAGAGAAACAGAAACTGGGGAGAGAGAGAGAGAAACAGAAACTGGGGAGAGAGAAACAGAAACTGGGGAGAGAGAGAGAGAAACAGAAATTGGTGGAAGAGAGAGAAACACAAACTGGGGAGAGAGAAACAGAAACTGGGGAGAGAGAGAGAGAAACACAAACTGGGGAGCGAGAGAGAAACAAACTGGGGAGAGAGAGAGAGAAACAGAAACTGGGGAGAGAGAGAAACAGAAACTGGGGAGAGAGAAAAACACAAACTGGGAAGAAGGAGAAACACAAACTGGGGAGAGAGAGAGAGAGAAACACAAACTGGGAAGAAGGAGAAACACAAACTGGGGAGAGAGAGAAACAGAAACTGGTGGAAGAGAGAGAAACACAAACTGGGGAGAGAGAGAGAAACAGAAACTGGGGAGAGAGAGAGAGAGAGAAACACAAACTGGGGAGAGAGAGAGAGAAACACAAACTGGGGGAGAGAGAGAGAGAAACAGAAACTGGGGAGAGAGAGAGAGAGAAACACAAACTGGGGAGAGAGAGAGAGAAACACAAACTGGGGAGAGAGAGAAACACAAACTGGGGAGAGAGAGAGAGAAACACAAACTGGGGAGAGAGAGAGAAACACAAACTGGGGAGAGAGAGAGAGAAACACAAACTGGGGAGAGAGAGAGAGAGAGAAACACAAACTGGGAAGAGAGAGAGAAACACAAACTGGGAAGAAGGAGAAACACAAACTGGGAAGAAGGAGAAACACAAACTGGGGAGACAGAGAGAGAAACACAAACTGGGGAGAGAGAGAAACACAAACTGGGGAGAGAGAGAGAGAGAAACACAAACTGGGAACAGAGAGAAACACAAACTGGGAAGAAGGAGAAAGACAAAATGGGGGGAGAGAGAGAGAGAAACACAATCTGGGGAGAGAGAGAGAAACAGAAACTGGGGAGAGAGAGGGAGAAAAACAAACTGGGGAGAGAGAGAGAGAGAAACAGAAACTGGGGAGAGAGAGAGAGAGAAACACAAACTGGGGAGAGAGAGAGAGAGAAACACAAACTGGGGAGAGAGAGAAAAACTGAAACTGTTGATAGAGAGATAAACAGAAACTGGGGAGAGAGGGAGAAACAGAAACTGGGGAGAGAGAGAGAGAGAGAAACTGGGGAGAGAGAGAGAGAAACACAAACTGGGGAGAGAGAGAGAAACAGAAACTGGGGAGAGAGAGAGAAACAGAAACTGGGGAGAGAGAGAGAAACAGAAACTGGGGAGAGAGGGAGAGAAACAGAAACTGGGGGGAGAGAGGGAGAGAAACACAAGCTGGGGGGAGAGAGAGAGAGAAACAGATACTGGGGAGAGAGAGAGAGAAACAGAAACTGGGGAGAGAGAGAGAAACAAAAACTGGGGAGAGAGAGAGAAACACAAACTGGGGAGAGAGAGAGAGAAACACAAACTGGGGAGAGAGAGAGAGAGACACAAACTGGGGAGAGAGAGAAACACAAACTGGGGAGAGAGAGAAACGCAAACTGGGGAGAGAGAGAGAAAGACAAACTGGGGAGAGAGAGAGAAACACAAACTGGGGAGAGAGAGAGAAACACAAACTGGGGAGAGAGAGAGAGAAACACAAACTGGGGAGAGAGAGAGAGAAACACAAACTGGGGAGAGAGAGAAACACAAACTGGGGAGAGAGAGAAATGCAAACTGGGGAGAGAGAGAAACGCAAGCGGGGAGAGAGAGAAACGCAAGCGGAGAGAGAGAGAGAAAGACAAACTGGGGAGAGAGAGAGAAAGACAAACTGGGGAGAGAGAGAGAGAAACACAAACTGGGGAGAGAGAGAAATGCAAACTGGGGAGAGAGAGAAACGCAAGCGGGGAGAGAGAGAAACGCAAGCGGAGAGAGAGAGAGAAAGACAAACTGGGGAGAGAGAGAGAAAGACAAACTGGGGAGAGAGAGAGAGAAACACAAACTGGGGAGAGAGAGAGAGAGAGAAACACAAACTGGGGGAGAGAGAGAAACAGAAACTGGGGGAAGAGAGAGAGAAACACAAACTGGGGAGAGAGAGAGAGAAACACAAACTGGGGAGAGAGAGAGAAACACAAACTGGGGAGAGAGAGAGAAACACAAACTGGGGAGAGAGAGAGAGAGAAACACAAACTGGGGAGAGAGAGAGAGAGAAACACAAACTGGGGAGAGAGAGAGAAACACAAACTGGGGAGAGAGAGAAACGCAAACTGGGGAGAGAGAGAGAGAAACACAAACTGGGGAGAGAGAGAGAGAAACAGAAACTGGGGAGAGAGAGAGAGAGAAACACAAACTGGGGAGAGAGAGAGAGATCTCCATTGCTTGCCAAGACCAAAAGTAATGGAATGAATTGTTCCTGGCTAACTAAACAGCTAATGAGATGAGATGGCTCCTTTAAAAGCTTTAAACTGTAACTAAGGGGGGTGTGTGGTAGTGGAAGATGTAGGCAGTGGAGCAACATCAGAATAGTAGTGCTTCCATCCATTTTCACCCTT
The DNA here is from genome assembly GCA_030390025.1 of Squalus acanthias. Lineage (NCBI taxonomy): Eukaryota > Metazoa > Chordata > Chondrichthyes > Squaliformes > Squalidae > Squalus > Squalus acanthias. Next base: position 92,668,909 of record CM059431.1, read on the forward strand.
ATTTCTAAATCAGTCACTGCTTCAGGGTAACAGAGCCTATTGTTAGGGACAGTAACTGATTTGGAAGAAATTAGCAGAAAATATATAGGGCTAAGAATTGAGTAGCACCCGTAGCCCCCCGGAAATTGAGAGTTAGCGCCCCAAGAGGGAAGCGGGGCTTTACTGGAAGTGCCCCGCCTGCCTCTTGGGGCGCTGCGAGGGAATATCGCGGCGCTATGTGCTGCGGTATTGCAGGCCTTCCTCCCCTTAAGAGAAGTACCGGGCTCATGTAGCGCAGCCGGCACTCCGTGGCCGGGGGGCAGGTAAGGAGGCCGGGGACGGGAGCGGAGGCAGGTGCTGGCAGGCGGCCAGCAACAAAAATGGCCGCCCCGCACCTCGCCTTTGAATAGCGCCTCCCCGGCCGCAGGTAGTCCCCCCTGACCCCGTCGGACATAGTGTGCGGCGGTATAGTGATAGGGGACTCAATTGTAAGGGGAATAGACAGGAGTTTCTGTGGCCGCAACCGAGATTCCAGGATGGTATGTTGCCTCCCTGGTGCAAGGGTCAAGGATGTCTCGGAGCGGCTGCAGAACATTCTGAAGAGGGAGGGTGAACAGCCAGCTGTCGTGGTGCATGTAGGTACCAACGATATAGGTAAAAAGCGGGAAGAGGTCCTACAAGCAGAATTTAGGGAGCTAGGAGCTAAATTAAAAAGTAGGACCTCTAAGGTAGTAATCTCTGGATTGCTACCAGGGCCACGTGCTAATCAGAATAGAGAGAACAGGATAGTAAGATTGAATACGTGGCTTGAGCAGTGGTGCAGGAGGGAGGGATTCAAATTCCTGAGGCATTGGAACCAGTTCTGGGGGAAGTGGGACCTGTACAAAAGGGACGGTCTGCACTTGGGCAGGACTGGAACCGATGTCCTCGGGGTAATATTTGCTAAAGCAGTTCGGGAGGATTTAAACTAATATGGCAGGGGAATGGGAACCTATGTAGCGAAACAGGGGTAAGTAATATGCAGTCAGAAACAAATGTTAGAAGGGTGAGAAACAATAGGGGAAGGCCGAGTAAACAAAGGCAAGAAACACAAAGGGCCATACTAAATCATAAGTCTAAAAGGACAAAGGATGTTAATAAAACAAGCCTAAAGGCTCTGTGTCTTAATGCAAGGAGTATCCGTAATAAGGTGGATGAATTGACTGTGCAAATAGATGTTAACGGATACGATGTGATTGGGATTACAGAGACGTGGCTCCAGAACAATCAAGGCTGGGAACTGAACATCCAGGGGTATTCAACATTCAGAAAGGATAGAATAAAAGGAAAAGGGGGTGGGGTAGCATTGCTGGTTAAAGAGGAGATTAATGCAATAGCTAGGAAGGACATCAGCTTGGAGGATGTGGAATCAATATGGGTTGAGCTGCAGAACACCAAAGGGCAGAAAACGTTAGTGGGAGTTGTGTACAGACCTCCAAACAGCAGTAGTGAGGTGGGGGAGGGTATGAAACAGGAAATCAGAGGTGCGTGCAAAAAAGGCACGGCAGTTATCATGGGTGACTTTAATATGCATATAGATTGGGCTACTCAAACTGGAAGCAATACGGTGGAGGAGGATTTCCTGGAGTGTTTAAGGGATGGTTTCCTAAACCAATATGTTGAGGAACCAACTCGAGGGGAGGCCATCCTGGACTGGGTGTTGTGTAATGAGGAGGGACTAATCAGCAATCTTGTGGTACGAGGCCCCCTGGGGAAGAGTGACCATAGTATGGTGGAGTTCTACATTAGGATGGAGAAGGAAACAGTTAAGTCAGAGACCATGGTCCAGAACTTAAATAAGGGCAACTTTGAGGGTATGAGGCGTGAATTGGCGAGGTTAAATTGGCAAGCGATATTTAAGGGGCTATCAGTGGAAGGGCAATGGCAGACATTTAGAGATCGCATGGATGAACTACAACAATTGTACATCCCGGTCTGGCATAAAAATAAAAAAGGGAAGGTGGCTCAACCATGGCTAACAAGGGAAATCAGGGATAGTATTAAAACCAAGGAAGTTGCATACAAATTGGCCAGAAGTAGCAGCAAACCCGGGGACTGGGAGAACTTCAAAACTCAGCAGAGGAGGACGAAGGGTTTGATTAGGGCAGGGAAAATAAAATATGAAAGGAAGCTTGCAGAGAACATTAAAATGGACTGCAAAAGCTTCTATAAATATGTAAAAAGAAAGAGGTTAGTAAAAACAAACGTAGGTCCCCTGCAGTCGGAAACAGGGGAAGTCGTAATGGGGAACAAGGAAATGGCAGATCAATTGAACAAGTACTTTGGTTCGGTGTTTACTGTGGAGGACACACACAACCCGCCGGAAATAAAAGGGGTCAGAGGATCTGGTAAGAGGGAGGAGCTGAGGGAAATCCTTATTAGTCGGGAAAAGGTATTGGGGAAATTGATGGGACTGAAGGCTGAAAAATCCCCGGGGCCTGATGGTCTGCATCCCAGAGTACTTAAGGAGGTGGCCTTGGAAATAGTGGATGCATTGACGATCATTTTCCAACATTCCTTAGACTCTGGATCAGTTCCGATGGAGTGGAGGGTGGCCAATGTAACCCCTCTTTTTAAAAAAGGAGGGAGGGAGAAAGCAGGGAATTATAGACTGGTCAGCCTGACATCGGTCGTGGGTAAAATGATGGAAGCAATTATTAAAGATGTCATAACAGACCATTTGGAAAGTGGCGACATGATAGGTCCAAGTCAGCATGGATTTGTGAAAGGGAAATCATGCTTGACAAATCTTCTGGAATTTTTTGAGGATGTTTCCAATAGGGTGGACAGGGGGGAACCAGTAGATGTGGTGTATTTGGACTTTCAGAAGGCCTTCGACAAGGTCCCACACAAGAGATTGGTGAGCAAAGTTAAAGCACATGGGATTGGGGGTAATGTGTTGACGTGGATTGAGAACTGGTTGGCACACAGGAAACAAAGAGTAGGAGTAAATGGGTACTTTTCAGAATGGCAGGCAGTGACCAGCGGGGTACCGCAGGGTTCGGTGCTGGGACCCCAGCTGTTTACATTATATATTAATGATTTGGACGAAGGGATTAAATGTAATATCTCCAAATTTGCGGATGACACTAAATTGGGAGGCAGTGTGAACAATGAGGAGGATGCTAGGAGGCTACAGAGTGACTTGGACAGGTTGGGTGAATGGGCAAATGTATGGCAGATGAAGTACAATGTGGATAAATGTGAGGTTATCCACTTTGGTGGTAAAAATAGAGAGGCGGACTATTACCTGAATGGTGGCAGATTAGGGAAAGGGGACGTGCAACGAGACCTGGGCGTCATGGTACATCAGTCACTGAAGGTGGGAATGCAAGTGCAGCAGGCAGTCAAGAAAGCAAACGGAATGATGGCCTTCATAGCAAGGGGATTTGAGTACAGGAGTAGGGAGGTGATGCTACAGTTGTACAGGGCCTTGGTGAGGCCACACCTGGAGTATTGTGCGCAGTTTTGGTCTCCTAACTTAAGGAAGGACATTCTTGCTATTGAGGGAGTGCAGCGAAGGTTCACTAGATTGATTCCTGGGATGGCCGGACTGACATATCAAGAAAGATTGGGTCAACTGAACTTGTATCCTCTGGAGTTCAGAAGAATGAGGGGGGATCTTATAGAGACATTTAAAATCCTGACTGGTTTAGACAAATTAGATGCGGGCAGAATGTTCCCAATGGTAGGGAAAACTAGAACCAGGGGTCACAGTCTAAGCATTAAGGGGAAGCCATTTAGGACTGAGCTGAGGAGGAACTTCTTCACCCAGAGAGTGGTGAATCTATGGAATTCTCTTCCACAGAAGGTTGTTGAGGCCAGTTCGCTAAATATATTCAAAAGGGAGTTAGATATAACACTCACAACTAGGGGGATCAAGAGGTATGGCGAGAAAGCAGGAATGGGGTACTGAGGTAGCATGTTCAGCCATGAACGCATTGAATGGCGGTGCAGGCTCGAAGGACCGAATGGTCTACTCCTGTACCTATTTTCTATGTTTCTATGTTTCTAAGTCAGGTTGCGCTCCCGAAGATCGCAGCCGGGGCGCTGCGCACGGCGATGATGTCATTGCCAGCGGCGCAGTGCCGCGGGGCGCTACTGGTTACCGCTGTCGCTAACCTCTCACTGAATTTCGCAGGAGGCGTTGGTGGCGCCGCGCCCAGGCGCTAGTTGCTTTGCGCCCTGTTAGCGCCCTCTTATGGGGCTAACGGGAGGTTCAAAGCAACCGAAATTTTCCCCCATCAAGTATTTTACAATGAAACCTAGAAAAGAATCATATTCCTATGCGCAAAATCAGATGTAGTCACATACTGTTATACAGATGTACTATGTAAGGTATACATTATACAGTTAAATCGTGTTTCATACATTAAATGCTGGATAGACAGGCATGCAGAAATGTATACATGATATACTGCATTACTTCTCAGTCACCTGGATATTACAATGCTGAGAAATAAAGAATTGCAATAATAATAGGAATACTTAGCGAGAGGGAGAGGAATATTTCATTTCTGCATGAAATTAGTGAAGCTAAAAATTAAAAGATCGTCAAAGCTTGACAGCCCACATCATTTATTGTCTAATTTGAAATAATGGTTTCTCGTAATTAGGAATCAAAAGCTATTAAAGATGAATGTTTAAAGAGAAGTGCCCACTGCAGGTTAAGTCGCTAAAATCAGATAAATACTTTGGGCTTGATTTTAATGGAGGAGGCAGGATGGAGTCGGGTTGCCTGGTGGGCGGGTTTCGGACCCGCTGCCACTCCCGGTGTCCCATTTTGAGTTAATTGGTCCAAATAAGTCCCGTCGTGCGCACTGCCTGCTGCAATGAGTTGGAGCAGGTCTGTTGGTCTGCACTGATGAGATCTTTGCTGCATTTGTTTTTAAGGGCTCCATGTAGCCTCAGCCTCTCATTTCTCATTGCTGCTGCTCCTGGAAAGGGCCAGGATCACCATGAGTGCTGCCACAGGCAAGAAGGCTGCTCCTAGATTCAATGATGACTCCCTGCAAGCTCTTGTAGAGGGAGTAAGAAAGAGGGCGCAGGGAGAGTCTGTTCTCTCCCGATGGTCGCAGGAAGCCTCCTCAACAGACGAAGGCAGCCTGGCTGCAGATTGCTGAGGAGGTCAGCGCAAGATCGCTGTGTGGACACACCTGGCTCCAGTGCTGCAAACGCTTCAATGATCTTGTCCGAACATCAAAAGTGAGTTTCACATCACACTTACCTTCACCCTGCTTCCCTTCTCTTCACCAGCACTCTGCATTGTCAGCCTGTTCCTCCACATCCCACCTTACCCTTACTTCCCTTGCACCCTTTCCTCTCTATCTCTCTCTCTGTACTGAATCACTTCACCATCCTGCTATGCAGCCCTCACACGCGCTCGCACTGTTATGCAATGACAACAACTAACAACGCACAGGGCGGCTCCTTCCTCTTGCCACCTCACTCCATCCTGGCCTCCCTCTAAGATTCTACCTTATGGATTCTTCACACTCACTCCATCACTCTCGCTGAAACTCCACTTGTGTCCCTCCTTGCAGGAAAAGATAGCCCACAATAAGAGGGAGAGAGCCAAGACAGGAGGAGGCCCACCATCACTCGCCACATTAACTCACGCTGAGGAGGCTGCTCACGACATCTTGGGAGGCGGCGAGGAGCTGGAAGTGGGGATGGAGAGACAGGTGCACTAGAGGATGCTGGTGACAGAATGCATTTTCATCCCTCGCTTTTACAATTCCTGTTTGACTGCAATGGCATATGTTGCACATAGAAATTTACTTCTGATCGTCTGCACAATAGGATGTATCTGCTACCTCCAAATCTGATGTCTAACTTATGTCTTTACGCTCCCACAGGACCATCGAGAGCCTCCATCCCCACTGTCCAGGAGGAAGAGCCGGACGAATCCTCAGAGGAACCTGGAGCCTCTGAGGGAGCAGCGTCACCAGGACTCAGCGCACCCAGCACCAGCGCAGAAACACACACCTCGGTGGGTCATTCGCGACATAGAGTAGTGTTGTCACCCGGTGTATCACAGCTCACAAGTGAGCATCAGCAGATGCTGGAGACAGCGACAGCAGTGGTGAGTCCTCATCGGAGGTCGCAGGACTCTCCTAGCTCAGCTCAGCTGCATGTAGATGCTGTGCATCTGGGGCCATCCAGAAAGAGTGTGGTACTGGAACTCCAGGAACAAGTGCAGGAGTCTCTGACAGGGTTTGCATCCAGGGTAAATGCGATTGTGGAGGAGTCCATCTCTAACATGAGCACTGCCTTTGTGGAGGCAATGGCGCATGAACGTGTCGTCATGGAGAGGGTGGCAACCTCCTTGGAGGACATAAATCACCACACGCAACAGAGCATGGTGACTCTTCTAAATAGATGGTCTGCTATGGAGGATAGATGGGCATCTATTGAGGAGGGACACCAGAGGTACTTGGATGTCCCGGTTATGAGGACTGTCAGTACTGAGACGGGTCCTCATGGCCCCACTGAGGTGCAGCAGGTTGCTCTCCAGCCACTTGCTAGCAGTGAACTGCGGGTGACCCATGAGAGGGATGTTGGTGGCAGACAACAAGGAAGTTTGGGCTCCTCTCCAAGCACTCACACGATCATGCCACTGCGGTGCCCTAGGTCAGAGCCCCAGGTTCCACACTAAACTGAGATGGCCGTCTCAGCCCCTGCACAGCCGCAGGAAGAGCAGACTGTGGAGAAGCCCTCACAGGCTCCCAAATCCAGAGGACGCCCACCAAAGATGTCTAAGCAGGCGCAGCCACAGGGGAAGCACCACGTAGGAGCACGTGTAATCAGAAGTTAAAGCACTAATAGTCACAAGGGTAGTCACTTGGGTGTTTTATAGTGTTGTTAAATATTGAGTGTCATCCTTTTGTGATGTAATTAAACAAAAGTGATGGCAAAGATTTGACGTTCTGGCCTATGTGTTCTGGGAAATGGAAGTTCAAGAGTGAGGGCTCAGGGCTAATTCCATTTATAATGATGGTGGTGAGAGTGAGCGGACACCACCATTTATTGAACAGATGATGCAAGAGGTTTTGAGAATGTCAGCCTTATATTTATCTCCATCTGCCAGCCACCTGTGTTTGAAGAGTAAGCTTACACGAATCTGGCATGGATGAGTGCTTCCCTTGCCAGACGGCCAGCAATGTGGTCGTGTGCAGCTGCATTGGCCACACCTGGCCCCGCAACGCATAACTCCTCATCCTCCTCCTCATGCTCTGCCTTGTCCTCCTCCTCGTCCTCCTCCTTGTCCTGTTCCTCTTCTTCTGAGGATGCTCTGCGCTGAGCCACTTGTTCGTCCGGCAGCACTCAGCCGCATTGCTGTGTGATGTTGTGCAGGGCACAGCAGACCACCATGATTCTGGACACCCTGGCTGGTGCATACTGCAGGGCTCCACCAGATCTGTCGATGCATTGGAAGCGCATTTTGAGCAAGTCGATGGTTTGCGCGATGATGCTTCTGGTGGATAAGTGACTCACATTGTAGCGCTCCTCAGCCTCATTTGTTGGCCTCCTCATCGGTGTCATAAGCCACTTTTTCAGGGGATAGCCCTTGTCGCCAAGTAGCCATCCGCAAAGTTGGGTTGGTGGATGGAAGAGCTGAGGCACAGTAGACTGGCACATGATGAAGGAGTCATGGCAACTGCCAGGGTACTTAGCACAAACATGCACGATGATCTTCCTGTGGTTACACACCAGCTGAACGTTCAGGGAGTGGAATCCCTTGTGGTTGACAAATACAGTTGGGTTGCGATAGCTACATGTGTGCAGTCTATGATGACCTGCACCATTGGCAAGCCTGCCATACTAGCAAAGCCAACCGCACGCGCGGTCACACTTGGGCCATCCGTGGAGAAGTTTGATGTAATTGTGGGCCTTTACAAAGAGGGCATCGGTAACCTGCGTGATGCAGGTGTGTGCGGCCGACTGGGAGATGCCGCTGATGTCTGCAGCTGATCCCTGGAAGGAGCCCGAAGTAAAGAAGTTGAGTGCGGTGGTGACTTTGACAGCCACTGGTAAGGAGTATCCACATGCTCCTCTGGGCTCCAGCTGTTGGTGCAGCATTGCGCAGATGTCTCGAAAGTCTCAGCCTCCTTTGGCACTGCTGCTCAGTCATGCTGAGGAAGCTCATCCTCTGCCTGTAAACCCTGTGTTGGGGGTATCTCCTGCGGTGAGGTGCAGCCCTGCACTGAAGTCCTGCAACCTGTGCAGCATCAGGTGGGTGAGGAGGAGGTTGGCGTTCCTGGTGCTGGTGCTGCTGTTGTGGCTGGTTGTGGTGCTGCCGCGGCTGCTCTTCCTCAGTATCTGATGACCAGGATGAAAGGATATAAATGGTCCCATACCATTGATATAGATTTCAGTTGAGGCAAGAAGCTTGCAAGTGCACAGTCAAAGTGGCCTGAGATTATTCCAAACAGGTCACACTACAGATGGCTGTCAGCTTGAACAGTCACAAGGTCAGCAGATTTGCAAAATCTTATCCCAAACCTCCAACAACAAAGTTGTGGCATTTAAATGTCAGCCATGTTACAGGAGCACTTTTAAGCGGCTGCAGCAATTGACAACAAATCATGTCCTCGAGAAATCCGACTCATTGCAGCTGGTGTGTTTCTCGGAAGATGGGAAACAGGAGCTAAAAGCACCAAAATCGGAATCGCAGATTAAAATAGGATTAGCAAGGCAGTTAACAGGCTGTTAACTGCTTCAACTGCCTGTCCCGCCATTTGCTGTCGGGTCAGTTCGGGAGCAGCTGACCCGACACTTACGAAATTAGCGTGGGGGCGGGTTGCAGGCGGGTTCGCAGCCAACCGCCATTTTTTCCGATTTTTGCTGCCGGCCCGCCTCCAAACCCGCCCTCTGAGGTCCATTAAAATCGAGCCCAAATTGTATCTTACTGTGCATGAGCTGTCGGTTCAGCTGCTACAATTGAAATGTAATTTCTCCCAGTTGGTTACCTTAAATAAATTTTGAATCCCAATTTAGAACTATTGTTAATTAATATTTATGGCATACATTTAGCTATGAACAGAATGATATTTTAATTCAGTGAATTCAAACAAACATGGGAATCATTGGCTTTTGGGGATGAATTCCATGCCTTTCAAGTTGAAGCTTGTAAGTGGTGAAGGAGTGCTATAAATACCATTGATGGAGATGCTCTGGCTATAATTGGATAGGTAAGAGTGGAAACAAGCAAGGAGAACTGGACTGAGTTGGACAATGAAGGAGAGGCGTTAGAGGAGGATGGCATAGTTGACTATGTTAAAGGCTTGTGTGCCCCCTTTTTATAGGAGAAACTAATGGTGTTACCAGAAACTTTCATTTTCTTTTAAATTATCAATTTTATTGGTGATATAACCCCCATGTTGGGATTCTGTCCCTACAAGGGCACTGTGGTGACATCAACTGCAGTGAATGTCCCAGAATGGGTTCATTACAAACAGTAAGACCTGCCATTAAAGACGACCTAGAGAGCCACTCCTAGGTCCCCCCATCCCCATGAAAGTACACTATAGGCTGATGGAGCACATTTCTAGCTCGGTAACTTGGTTTCCTGGAGTTAGGTTAGTCTGGAGAGTGTTCGGGCCTGTGTGAAATCAGATTGGCCACTATTTGCTGTGGAGCTCCTCTGGGCTGTCCTCATCATGGAGATCCTCAGAGTGATGTGACAGGGAGTGAGACTCTAATCCAGGCTCACCACACTGAGATACTCAGAGTGACGCGCCAGGGAGTGAGACCCTACTCCAGGCTCACCACACTGCGATCCTCAGAGTGCTGCGACAGGGAGTGAGACTCTGCTCCAGGCTCACCACATTGAGATCCTCAGAGTGCTGCGACAGGGAGTGAGACCCTACCCCGGACTCACCACACTGAGATCCTCAGAGTGATGCGACAGGGAGTGAGACCCTACTCTAGGCTCACCACATGGAGATCCTCAGAGTGATGCGACAGGGAGTGAGACTCTACTCCAGACTCACCACATGGAGATCCTCAGAGTGATGCGACAGGGAGTGAGACTCTACTCTAGGCTCACCACATGGAGATCCTCAGAGTGATGCGACAGGGAGTGAGACTCTACTCCAGGCTCACCACATGGAGATCCTCAGAGTGCCGCAACAGGGAGTGAGACTCTACTCTAGGCTTAACACACTGAGACCCTCAGAGTGCCGCGACAGGGAGTGAGACTCTACTCGAGGCTCACCACACTGAGATCCTCAGAGTGATGTGACAGGGAGTGAGACTCTACTCCAGGCTCACCACACTGAGACCCTCAGAGTGATGCGACAGGGAGTGAGACTCTCCTCTAGGCTCACCACATTGAGATCCTCAGAGTGATGCGACAGGGAGTGAGACTCTACTCCAGGCTCACCACATTGAGATCCTCAGAGTGCTGCGACAGGGCGTGAGACTCTACTCTAGGCTCACCACACTGAGATCCTCAGAGTGATGCGACAGGGAGTGAGACTCTACTCTAGGCTCACCACATTGAGATCCTCAGAGTGATGTGACAGGGAGTGAGACTCTACTCCAGGCTCACCACATTGAGATCCTCAGAGTGATGTGACAGGGAGTGAGACTCTACTCCAGGCTCACCACATTGAGATCCTCAGAGTGATGCGACAGGGAGTGAGACTCTACTCCAGACTCACCACACTGAGACCCTCAGAGTGCTGCGACAGGGAGTGAGACTCTACTCCAGGCTCACCACACTGAGATCCTCAGAGTGATGCGACAGGGAGTGAGACTCTACTCTAGGCTCACCACACTGAGATCCTCAGAGTGATGCGACAGGGAGTGAGACTCTACTCTAGGCTCACCACACTGAGATCCTCAGAGTGCTGCGACAGGGAGTGAGACTCTACTCTAGGCTCACCACATGGAGATCCTCAGAGTGATGCGACAGGGAGTGAGACTCTCCTCTAGGCTCACCACATTGAGATCCTCAGAGTGCTGCGACAGGGAGTGAGACTCTACTCTAGGCTCACCACATCGGCAATAAAACTGACCAATTTCAAAAAATGTCAAAGAATTACCCAGCAATGCCATTATTTCATCTCATTATAAAAAGGGGAGACTTTGAACAAAAATACTCTCTGCTGAACACATGAGATTAGGCTGCAGCTCTTGAAGAGGATAAACACTAACACGGACTGGTTGGGCCAAACGGTCTGTTTTTGTGTTGTAATTTCTATGTAATTCTGTGTATCTAAAACCAAAGAACATCCAATACAAATATTTACTATTCCTTTGTCTTCACTGAGTGAGACTGCCAACACTGTGGAATTGCTGTGTTTTGTACCTGCACCCAGATATGAAAGGGGTCAAGGGTCACAGAGCCAGAAACCACAAAAGGGGAGAAGTTAAATCGATAACAATCTTTCAAAAAAAAAACATCTAATGTTTCTTGTGAAACAAACAATCCAAAGAAAGATGTAGCAGTTTTCCATTAGAGAAAATTAAATCATACTAGGCAGGAATTAATTAATCTGCTCAGTGGAGTTAATTCTACGCAGCCAAACTCCTTGGCAGAGGGTCTGTTTAAAATGGATATTGCACCATTCGTTGGATTAGTTCAGTGTTGCTGTTGATGGGAAATGACTGTCTGTGAGTGCAGGCTTCACTGGAGACTAAGCACTCACCTCACCAACTACCACTTAGATTATAAAGAGTCTACTGCACTCCACTCCCAGGCACTATAAATAGCTGAGCAGCAAACTGCTGAAAATTAGTCTTTTGGGCCAAGACTTGGGGCTGCAGAGGAAGTGCGCCAAAGCAAAAGGCCCGAGGATCAATAGAACCTGGTCCCCAGGCCTCCTCTGCATACTTGGGGTGAGCTGCCAATTGTAGAAACAAATTTCAGGCCACCTGCCTCGCCAGCAGAGGCCCACAGGTAATTCCTAGGAGTGGGGTTGATGCAGGCTATGGCGGAGTGGGGTGGGGGGGGGGGGTGGATTTGGGGGAGCAATTCTGCTCCTTCTGGATCAATAGGAAGGTGTTTTTGGAAAAAAAAATCAGAAACTTACCTTTGGTTGGTGGCCGCAGGAGCTGCTGAAGAATCCTGGCCCAACGCCTGCCTTTATCAGGAGGGGGACAATTTGTCATAAGTAATTTAGCAGGTATTAGGCCCATAATTTACATATTGAAGGTTATATCACCTGTTTTAGGCATCCACCTGGGACACCTAAAAAATGGGCCCCACGAATTTGGTAGTGCCAATGCCTGCGCTGATTAGGCGCAAGCTCTCCCACTCCTACATTGGTATGCTTTGCGCCTGTTTTACACCTGCAAAACGAGTTCAACACATACCAATTTCTATTCCATCTTTCTGAGGGATAGGGTGAAAGAGAGAGAACATTTTCAAAGTAAATGAAAGGATAACTGAAATGGAGAGATTGAAGAGATGACATTGGAGTGGAGTAAGTACATTGGCACACAGCTTGACAACAAAGTGAGGGACACCACCAGGACCGGAAAGCCTTATTGAATGGAAGAGACTTCCTTATTTCCTGTCACATAGGACCTTTACAGGCAGTAGAGTCCTTCATCTATTCAGACTTGGGCTGAATTTAAGTCCAGATCTCAAAGATGAAGGTTTTCTAATCCACTGTAAGATACAGCTTCCAGACCCTTTATCTTAACATTCACATGTCCCAACTCCAAGCATCTGGATATCAAGATAACTAATCTCACTGTACAGTGTCTTATTAGCCTCATTCGCATTGATTCTGCAGCTATCATGTATATCCAGCCTGAATCCTGAGTCCTAACATCACAGTGAAGTGGAGTGAGACGCTATGAAGGAGGTTGTCTCACTCCACTTTGGAGTCAGTTTGGGCCTTCACACCTGATTTACACTCCACAAGGTTAGTGTTGGTGCGAAGCCATTTGCCCCAACATTACACTTGTAGTGTGAATATGCAGTACAATGCATGTGCCTAATAAACATTACATATACATTAATAGTGATCAATTTGTAATACGTAACATTTTGGTAAAAATTTAAGTCCATTTTTAACAGAATACTGTGATTTGCAAGTGGAAAGAACATTTTATTATTGCACATGGGGGAGGAGGTCCCACCAGCTCTGCAACAATATAGCTGTGGATTATTATTTCCCACAGGTACAGTATTTTAAATTTCTATATCTCCACCAGACAGTAAATGACAATTATAAAAACTCCACAGGAAGCATTAACAGGAAAATTACTGTTTTCAAATGCCATTAAATTGTTGCAACTCTTTCGAAAATTGACCCCTACATTTAAAGTGAAGGACACGGAAGAAAATACGCGATTGAACTAAAGTCACTTATTTTTCGTCAACTCGTCATTGAACTCTGATGCAGCCAGTAAGACGATTCTTCACGGTATTTTAATTGTACTGGAATGGTTGTGATTTGTAAATTCAGAACAAATACCACATTGCATTTTTGTGAAAGGAAATAAGACACTGGTTTCCAGACCCTGCTTTGCTAATACTGCAGTTAGAGATTATTCATAATGAGTTTGCAAATTGTTTTATATCAGCCTGTTCTTATTAAATACAGCACATTATTAAATCTGCACTTTGTACATGGTCTCATTGTCATTTAATGTTGCCACTTGAATTATATTTTAATGAATAATTGTATGACTGTTGTAGATTAGTAGCATCAGCTTATACTGTAGCCTAGAAACACTAGCATCTTAAAATACATCAAAAACAAATATGCAATATAAAGACTTTAAGTGATATTTTTTGTCCTTGGCTCCTTTTCAGTTCACCATTTTTGTAAAGCTGTCAGCTCTGCTAAAATGTTACACCCAAAATGTTGGCCTGTCTTTCTCTTCAGATGCTGATTGACCTGCTGTGCATTTTCTGTTTTGATTTCCTTGCCTTCTTTTTAGGACCTCTACAAAAAAAAATTCTGAGCAGGATGTACAGGCATATCACAGTGTGGGGATTTATTCACCTCCCTTTCACACTCTTCAGAGGCAGGGAAAGCCACCCCCAACACTCATACACCTTCCCCATGCTGCAGTGCTTTCAACTCAGGCTCCTGACATTCAAATAATAGTGTTTTATTAAAATCCATTAAAAAATGAAAAGGATAAGACTGCTGGATATTAATGATATAAAATGGTTTTTCAGCAAAAGGAAGAGATGATTACAATGATTAGTTTGGTTCAGGAATATGTCACATCTCAAATTCAAGGGCCATTATTTTCAGCTAAAAACCACAAGTCCCTAAATATGATACATTTTCTACAATGCTTGAGATTGCAAAGCACGATTATATCAATTCTGAGAAAAGTTTACAAACTATAACTGATTGGTTCTCACTGAAAAATCAGACTATTTCCTGTAAAGTGAAAGTACTGAGAAAATGCCGACAGACTCTTGAGGGACGAGGTAAATGTTTGCTGAGGGGCATATTATCTACAAGAGTGGTAAATAAATAGATAGAATGGTGCAGTGCAGAGAATACCTCACAGGTATTGATAAGATCTAGCATGTCACCTAGTGTCAGCTGTGGCTCAGTTAGTAGCACTCTCACCTCTATAGTCAACTCCTGAGATATAAACACAAAAATCTAGGCTGACACTCCAGTCCAGTACTGAGGGAGTGCTGCACTGTCAGAGGTGATGGGCTCAATTTTAACAGACCTGAGGAGGCGGGTTTGGAGGCAGGTCTGTTGAAAAAATGGCTTCAGACACCCGACCCGCCCCCACCCGATTTTCGTGAGTGTCTGTTTAGTCACTCCCAAACTGACCCGTCTGGAACTGGTGGGAAAGGCAGTTAACAGCCCGTTAACTGCCTTGCTAATCCTATTTTCATAGTGGTTTCCCATTTCCGTGCTTCTGGCTCCTATTTCCTGACTTGTCAGAAACAGGCCAGGTTGAAGGTGACGAGTTGCTGGAGGACATGATTTGTATGCATTGGTGGAGCACTTTAAAAGCGCCCCTGAAACATGGCTGACATTCAAATGCAACAACTTTGTTGTTGTAGGTATGGGATAACATTTTGCACATCTACTGACCTTCTAACTGTTCAAGCTGACACCCATCTGCAGTGTGTCATGAATGGAATAATTTCAGGCCACTTCGACTGTGCGTTTGCAAGATTGTTGCCTCAAATGAAATCTATAGCAAGGGGATGGGAAACATTTATGCCCTCTCATCCTGGTCCTCATAACCGGAGGAGTAGCAGCTGCATGGCTCAGCGCAGATCTTCCTGGGAAGAGGAGTAGGAGGAGAACGAGGGGAGCCTTGCATGCCCTGTTGTGACCAATGCAGCATCCCTCCAGTTCACTGCTGCCTGTCAACCAGGGTATGTACACTGCCATGCCACATTCACATAAGCTTACTCTTCAACCATAGATGGATACCATATGGCTCTGTAATTGCAGGCGACACTTGTCCAACATCATACTTCATCTCTGCTATATCCTGTTATTTCCTACCACTTTTACCATCAGCATTACAAAAGCAAGTCGCCCTGAACCCTCAATGCGCTTTTGCATTTCCCATAACACATAGGCCACACAATCAACTGTTTGACATAATTTATCTTTAACACATGACAAAAGGATAATAAACCAGCAAGAGTCAGAAAAAAAAGAAACATCACCCAAGTGACTCCCCTTGTGACTATAGGTGCTTAATCATTCTTTACGTGTGCTTCTATGTGCTGCTTCTCCTGTGGCTTCAGCAGATGTAGAGGCATCTTGCTGACTTAATGCTGCACCTGCTTAGATGCCTTTGGCGGGCATCCTCTGGGTTTGGGAGCCTGGGAGGGCTCTTCAACAGTCTGCTCTTCCTGCGGCTGTGCAGGGGCTGAAACGGCCATCTCAGTTGTCTCTGCAAAGTGGGTCTCTGACCGAGGGCTCCGCAGTGGCATGGTCGTGTGAGCGCTTTGAGAGGAGCCCACACTTCCTTCTGTCCTGCCAACAACATCCCTCTCATGGGTCAGCACACCTCAGTGCTGGCAAGTGGCTGGAGAGCACCTTGCTGCACTTCAGGGGGACCATGAGGACCCATATCTGCACTGGCAGTCCTCTTCAAAAGGACGTCCATGAAGCTCTGGTCTCTCTGCTCAATAGTTGCCCATCACTCCTCCAGAGATGTCATTCTATTCTGAACAGTCACCATGTTTTCCTGACTCTGGCGACTTATTTCCTCCATGGCCGTAGCCAGCCTTTCCACGGAGGTTGCCATCCTATCCATGGTGGTGCGTTCTTGCGCTATTGCCTCCACCACGGCAGTGCTGATGTTAGAGATGGACTCCTCCATTCTCTCCACACTCGCACTAACCCTGGAGGCAAACCCTTCCAGATACACCTGCAACTTGTTCCTGTATTTCACGAACCGCTCTTTTTCTGGATGGCCCCAGAGGCACAGCATCTGCATGCAGCTCAGCAGAGCTAGGAGAGTCCTGCGACCTCCGCTGAGGACTCTCCACTGCTGTCGCTGTCTCCACCATCTGCTGATGTTCACTTGTGCACTGTGATAGACCAGGTGGCAACACTACTCGAACTCGCGATGGCCCCACCGAGGTGTGCGTTGCTGCACTGGTGCTGGGTGCACTGAGTCCTGGTGACGCTGCTCCCTCAGAGGCTTCAGGTTCTTCTGAGGAGTTGTCTGGGTCTTCGTCCTGGATCGTGGGGAGGGGGGCACTCGATGGTCCTGTGGGAGAGTAAAGGCATGATTTAGACATCCGATATTGATGTAGCAGACACATCCTTTTGAGCAGATGATATAATGCGATTCTC
The DNA here is from genome assembly GCA_030390025.1 of Squalus acanthias. Lineage (NCBI taxonomy): Eukaryota > Metazoa > Chordata > Chondrichthyes > Squaliformes > Squalidae > Squalus > Squalus acanthias. The sequence goes on from CM059431.1 coordinate 92,685,696, forward strand.
TATGAACATCATATGCCATTGCTTTCTGAGAGGGATGAAACTCTATTCTGTCACCAGCTTCCTCTAGTGTGCCCATCACTCCATTGCCCACTTCCAGGTCCTCGCCACCTCCAACAATCTCGTTAGCAGCCTCCTCAGCACTGATCAATGTTACTAGGAAAGCTGTTCCTCCTCCAGTCATTGCTCTCTCCCTCTTATTGTGGGCTATCTTTTCCTGCAAGGAGGTACACAAGCAGTGTTTCAGCCACAGTGATGGAGTGAGTGTGAAGAATCCCTACCATAGAAGCTTTGAGGGAGACGAAGATGGGGTAAGGTGCCAAGAGGAAGGTAGCTCCCTGTGTGTTGTTAGTTGTTGTCACTGCATGACAGTGAGAGCGAGTCTAAGAGGTGCATAGGCAGGATGCTGAAGTGATTCAGTGCAGAAACAGAGATGGATAGGAAAAGGTGCAAGGGAAGTAAGAGTAAGGTGGGATGTGAAGGAGAAGGCTTACAACGTAGAGTGCTGGTGATGAGAAGAGAAGCAGAGTGAAAGCAAGTGAGATAGGATACTCACTTTTGATGTTCGCACAAGATCATTAAACCTTTTTCGGTGCTGGATCCATGAAAGTTCATAAATGCACCTTGCGCTCAGCTCCTGAGCAATGCACAGCCAGGCTGCCTTGGTCTGCTGAGGAGGCTTCCTCCGGCCATCAGGAGGGAAGAGAATCTCCTTGCGCCCTCTGACAGCATCCACAAGAGCATGGAGGGACTCATCATTAAAACGAGGAGCTGCCTTGCCTCTGGAAGAAGTCATAGCATTTAAATCAAGTGCAGGAAACCACAATGGAAAGGCTCAGGCTGGAAGGCAGCTTTAAAAGCAGCTGCTATTATGACATCATCAGAGACGGCCAGCTGACCCGATCCACTCATTGGACCGGCCAGCGCGCCTCCATGAAATTAACAAGCTCATTGAATCAAAATCGGACATCCACAGCTGTTCCCACCGGAAGCGGCTCCCGAACCCACCCACCACGCAACCCGACTCCAAACCGCCTCGGGAATTAAAATCGAGCCCAATGTCTTTCTTTTAAACTGAGGCCCTGTCTGCTCTCTCAGGTGGATGTAAAAGATTCCATGGCACTATATCGAAAAAGAGCAGGGGAGTTATCCCCTGTGTCCTGACCAGCATTTATCCCTCGAGCAACAGCACTAAAAAACATATTATATGGTCATTATCACATTGCTGTTTGTGGGAGCTTGCTGTGCGCAAATTGGCTGCCGCGTTTCCTACCTTACAACAGTGACTACACTTCAAAAGTACTTCATTGGCTCTAAAGTGTTTTGGGATGTCCTGAGGTCGTGAAAGGCACTATATAAATGCAAGTCTTTCTTCTATCGCAGCCTGCAGCGTTGAAAGCGCCATTGTCAGAATTTTTACTTTTTCAAAAAGTGACCTTCCAGTTCTGCCAAGGGGAGACCTTTTTCTGATACGAGCATCCAAATTAATTACAAGAAAATAAATCATTTTATCAAGGTGTTTGAATAGGCTGGACTCATTAGATATATTTTGTGAGAATTTTGTAGTTTATTGCTTGCCTGTTGTATGAGCATATCGTCCGCCTTGCTAAGGAATTCTCAATTGGTTTCTGAACAATCAACAACCCATCGCAAATGTGGTTTGCCAGATGTGTGTGCTGAATCTGTCATGCATTCCTACATTTCTGCATTAAGCACTGTTTAACTTTTTGTAGGAAGCTTTATACAATTATCTGGTTTGTCATTTCAGAATTTTAAAGTTTTCAGATCTTGCTATCTTTGAGTCATGTAACTGTTTGGTCCTTGACCCAAGTGAAGTGTGATTACATTTCAAGGACTCTATGTACATTGCAAAGAACTGACCAATTATACAGCTTCCTCGCTTTGAAGGTAATCTATTTGAAGGTCTGTACCTGTGTCAGTCAGCGCTGTTAACCAGATAGTTGTAAGACCTGTGTTTGCCAATCACCAAGTTTGTTAAAGTACAGCATCTCACGAAAAAATGTTTGGTAATTTTTTTTCATTATGTGTTTATATGATGACATGAGGTAATTCAAGTTGACATGCATTTTCATGTTATGTTCACATGATGTCATTATGATGACAACCAATGATATGTGGCTTGTCTCTCTCCCAAAAATAAAAAAATGGATTAGCTAAACATTTTATTCATGATGACCATGCCCCTTTAATTGCTGAGTGTACACAATCACATGGGAAAAATCCCTGGGAGCTGAAAATTATTTCACTACTTTGTGTAATGTTACAGAATGCAAATACATATTATTCTTTTGTGGGGTTAATCATAATGTAGCTCCATGCATGAGTTACCTGTCAAACTAACTGAAATAAAATTGAGAACATAGAGAAGGAAGCTATTTGACACATTGGGGTAGAAATGGGTATGCGTTACGTTAAAATGGATTCACAGCATGTCAGTTTAGCAGTGGGATGGCTTGTGCCCAATCTGCACAAGTATTGGTCCCAGAAATAAATTTGTGGGGCCCTTTTTTTGGTGTCTCAGGCGGCTGCCTGAAAAAGGCATTAGGCTCCTTGAATTTGTTAATGCGGGCTTAACGCCTGTTAAAGGACCCCTCTACAAAATCAGTTACTGATGAGCGAGTCAGGCGCCAGGCTGTCAGGAGTCAGTAGTTCCTGCAGCCACCAACTAAAGGTAAGTTTTTATATTTTTTCTTAAAACCTTTCTCTGATGTCAGGAGGAGCAGGAGCGCTCCCCCCAACTCCACAGTCCGAGTGATCACCTCCCCCCCCCCCCCCCCCATCCTCCCCGTTGCCTGCTTCAGCCCCTTGTGGAGGTGCAATCGGTGGCGGCAGCTCGCCCCGTGTATGTAGATGAGACCCGCGGACCAATTCCTAGTGATCTTCTGGACATTTGGTTCCAGCAAGCATGCTCTGTAGTGCCGAGTCTGGGTGCATTGTGTCTGTACAAGCTCTTTGCTAGAGCAATCCAAAACTAATCCTACTGCCCTGCCCTCTCCCCATAGCCCTGTATCATCCTTTGCTGCAAATGTTTATCCTGGTAGGTTCTACTCTGCTTAGTCCAAAATCCACACTCTGGCTTCATTGCCAAATATTGTACAGAACAGTAATCTATTAATCCTATTTGATTGAGTTGGAGTCTAATCCAGATCCTAGTGATGAAAGGATAGTGTTCCAACAAACAGCACCACCCAATCCTCACCACCGATCTAATCTACAGATTCCAGGCATACGCTGTAAAAGACTCAGCCCCTCGGGATCATTGTTGTCAGTTTGCTGAAGCAACAGAGAATGACTGGTCTTTTTACCAAGCCTGGTTCAGCTGCTACAATCCAGCCTGATAGTTTGCTGTCCTCACAGTAAGTGGCAATTTAGCTTTTAGTCTATCAAAAATCATCACATTCAAACTGTAACTAAGACTCCAGGCAATATATATATACTAAACCATATCAAACAGGTAGAAATGTCCTTATAATAGATACCTATATTTCCCTACATTTCCTTACATCACAACAGTGACTATAGTTCAAAAGTACTTCATTGGCTGTAAAGCACTTTGGGATGTCCTGAGGTGGTGACCTCCCTTTCCTCTCCAAAGTTCTTGAACGTGTTGTCGCGTCCCAAATCCGTGCCCATCTTTCCCGCAACTCCATGTTTGAATCCCTCCAATCAGGTTTCCGCCCCTGCCACAGTACCGAAACGGCTTTCATCAAAGTCACAAATGACATCCTTTGTGACTAGGACAAAGGTAAACTATCCCTCCTCATCCTTCTTGACTAGTCTGCAGCCTTTGACATGGTTGACCACTCCATCCTTCTCCAACGCCTCTCCACCATCGTCCAGCTGGGTGGGACTGCACTCGCCTGGTTCCATTCTTATCTATCTAATCGTAGCCAGAGAATCACCTGCAACAGCTTCTCTTCCCGCTCCCGCATCGTTACCTCTGGTGTCCCCCAAGGATCTATCCTTAGCCCCCTCCTATTTCTCATCTACATGTTGCCCCTTGGTGACATCATCCGAAAACACAGCGTCAGTTTCCACATGTACGCTGATAACACCCAGCTCTACTTCACTACCTCTTCTCTCGACCCCTCCACAGTCTCTAAATTGTCAGACTGCTTGTCCGACATACAGTTCTGGATGAGCAGAAATTTTCTCCAATTAAATATTGGGAAGACCGAAGCCATTGTTTTTGGTCCCCGCCACAAAGTCCGTTCCCTAGCCACTGACTCCAATCCTCTCCCTAGCATCTGTCTGAGGCTGAACCACACTGTTCGCAACCTTGGTGTCATATTTGACCCTGAAATGAGCTTCCGACCACATATCCGCAGCATAACAAAGACCGCCGATTTCCACCTCCGCAACATCGCCCATCTCCACCCTTGCCTCAGCTCATCCGCTGCTGAAACCCTCATCCATGCCTTTGTAACCTCTAGACTTGACTATTCCAACACATTCCTGGCTGGCCTCCCACATTCTATCCTAGGTAAACTTGAGGTCATCCAAAACTCGGCTGCCCGTGTCCTAACTCGCACCAAGTCCCGTTCGGCCATCACCCCTGTGCTCGCTGACCTACACTGGCTCCCGGTTAAGCAGCGCCTCGACTTGAAAATTCTCATCCTTGTTTTCAAATCCCTCCATGGCCTCGCCCCTCCCTATCTCTGTAATCTCCTTCATCCCCACCCCCCCCCCCCCCACCCCCGAGATATCTGTGCTCCTCTAATTCTGCCCTCTTGAGCATCCCTGATTATAATCGCTCAACCATTGGTGGCTATGTCTTCTGCTGCCTAGGCCCTAAGCTCTGGAATCCTCTACCTAAACCTTTCCACCTCGCTACCTCTCTTTTTTCCTTTAAGATGCTCTTTAAAACCTCCCTCTTTGACCAAGCTTTTGGTCACCTACCCTAATTTCTCCTTACGTGGCTCGGTGTCAAAATTTTTGTCTTATAATACTCCTGTGCAGTGCCTTGGGACGTTTTACTATGTTAAAGGTGCTATATAAATACAAGTTGTTGTTGTTGTTGTTGAAAGGCACTATATGATTACAAATTATTTCTTTCCTTGTACGTACAAAAGGCAATTTTATTCCTTGATTCTGCAATTTCTCCGCACCATTATTTCACATGTCACTATAGGGTGCCACCTATTTTTCCTTACACCGTATGTATCCCCTCAGAATTGCCTAGTTTCTGTGATTGTGTTCAGAAGAAGCTTGGAAGCACGGTGTACGGAAGGCTGATATTTAGTAGACAAGAATCATATACATATAAATTCAAGTGTAGCCATTGACCAAATATTATTATGCATAATTACTCCTGGGTAACTAAAAAGCTAAGACTTGTTCAAAATGCAGCTGCGAAGGATGGTCAAAAGCAGTTTTGACTAAGTTTTGATAACAAATAGCCACAGACTGCGAGTGAAGGATAAATTGCTAAAAAAACATATTATGATGCTAAGTAGAAATTAGAATTCGCTTACCAAAACTAATTGCAACGATATTTAAAAATTAATTAGTATAAGGACATAAAATGAGAGAGATCATAGAAGTTAAGGTATTTATCTGGTAGATTAAAGTGAGATCGTCTGGATACCTCAAGACTAGTGAAACAGCGCTGACATGGGGCCCTTGGTGTAGAAAGGCCTTGTACCAGGGAGGCTATGAAATGAAAGAGATACGGTAAATTCCAATGGGGTGAAACACTATAAACAAGATAACAAGACAGCAGAATAGGGTTGATGGAAAAGTACTGGAAAGGCGGGATGCTACCTTAGTCTGAGTGACAATGGTATTTTGACCATTAGAACCAATTATAAAAGGTGATTTTGTTAAAGACCATATATGGACACTGGCCAAACCAACTTTTGATAAGAAAAGGGTTAAAACCTCGATACTCAAAGAACAACTTTACACAGACGTACTGCGAGAACAAAAGGAACAGACTTAAGACGACGTCATCTGTGTCCGAGAGGTTCCAGAGACCAAGGCCTGCTGAGCTACTCATTAAAACTATCGCCTAATATTAAGTATATTACACTGTAAGCTTAATAAATCTTGATCTATTGCTCAAACATACTGGCTGCTGCCTATTGGTGTCTTGTCCAAGAACTGAGAGATCATTAAGATCTTACAACAGGTATGGATCATGTTCTCTCTGACACTGCTGTTTCAACACAAGCATAGAAGATTGACCCATAGCAGGGACTTTGGGATTAAATCCAACACACTTGGCATAATAATGAACTGGGCTAGTCCCTTATAGGAACAAGGAGAGTTTATTGTTAAAAAAAACACATTAGGTAGCTGACAGTCACCTTGTTATAAATGTCCTACAAATACCGAATATGTTATTGAAGATGGGCTTCACATTCTTAGTACTTTTTCAGGAAAGCAGTGAACACCTACAGAAGCTTTGGTTATGTGCCTGCAAGTCATTACCGTGTGACAAATGGCATGGGCATTAGGGCTGTTATTGATAAAGACTCAAAAGCATTCTATAGGATAGCACAAAGTGAAATGTCTTTTTCAATTTCACAATACTACATTTTCACATCACTAAGCAATTAAATTATCAACTAGACAGCAGTTACTGGATTAAAAAGCCTTGTGTCTGAGTACAGTTATCTTCCTAAGTCTGTTTGCTGAAGATCAGAAATAAATGGACTGATGTAATAAGATATAATTTGATGCATAATGGAATCATAGAAAGTTACAGCACAGAAGGAGGCCATTCGGCCCATCGTGTTTGTGCTGGCCAAAAAATAGCTCTCCTGCCTAATCCCACTTTCCAGCTCTTGGTGCACTTCAAGTGCATATCCAAGTACTTTTTAAATCTGATGAGGGTCTCTGCCTCTACCGCCCTTTCAGGCAGTGAGTTCCAGACCCTCACCACCCTCTGGGTGGAAAAAGTTCTCCTCAATTCCCCTCTAAACCTTCCACCAATTACTTTAAATCTATGCCCCCTGGTTATTGATCTCGCTGCTAAGGGAAATAGATCTTTCCTATTGTCTCTATCTAGGCCCCTCATAATTTTATACACCTCAATTAAGTCTCCACTCAGCCTCATTTGTTGCATACAAAACAACCCCAGCCTATCCAATCTTTCCTCATAGCTAAAATTCTCCAGTCCTGGCAACATCCTCGTAAATCTCCTCTCTACCCTTTCTAATGCAATCACATCTTTCCTGTAATTTGGTGACCAGAACTGCACGCAGTGTTCTAGCTGTGGCCTAACTAGTGTTTTACACAGTTCAAGCATAACCCCCCTGCTCTTGTATACTATGCCTTGGCTAATAAATGATCGTATGCCCTCTTAACCACCTTATCTACATGTCCTGCTACCTTCAGGGATCTATGGACATGCACTCCAAGGTCCCTGGAATCAGTAGGAGACAAACACTGAAGATACAAGTTTGATGCACACAATGACCTCACATTGGGTACCTCAAAATTGTACTCAGCAACAGTCCTGAGTGTCTTGTTGGTCTCCATTGAAAGGAAGTTAAAAAGAGAGGTGTGCTTCTTTAACACATAGAAAAATTGAATGAGGGAAGCAAGAGGCACAGAAAGAGAACGGTAGAGAGTGAGAGATGATTGGAATCATGACAGGGAGTTAGGGGCTGAGAGGATAGTGAGGATTCTCCATTCCAATAACTTTCTCATCTTTCTTTAAGTTCCCTTTCGCTGTTTCATTTTCTAGATCTTTGCCTTCAGTGTCCCAGCAAAGAACTTTGACCACTGGGAGCACCTCTTAGAAATTTGGACAAATGCTCGAATTTCTGATAGGTGTTTCCAGCAGGCATTGCTGTACATCAGGACACTGACGATGAAAATCTCAGACAACACATTTTCTCTCCTGCTGTTTTGTGTCTTTTTTCTCTCTTGATTTTTTCTTATTTTCTCTTTTCTTCCCCGTTGCAAGTTTTCTTATTTACTCCACTCCTTCAGTGATGATTAGCAAGCTATTGGCCCGAAAATTAGACCTAATACGGGAGCTTATGCACTGTGTACTCTCGCGTATTAGGTCCCGAAGTGCCGGTTTCCTGCATGCACTGTGCATGCACGGGAAACTGGCACTTCGGGTATTGCGAAGGGGGCGGCTCCTAAGTGAACCGTGTGCGCGCTACAGGTTGTGCGCACGCAGCGCACTTAGTTTTTTTTTCAGGTTTGAACGCGCAGGTAAGTGTTGAAGATTTTACACATAAAGAAAGCAGGCGTAAGACCCCCTTTTAACAAGGTAAGTAGTTAATTAAGTATTATTTTAAAAAATTTTCAACAGGTTTATCTTTTTTCGAGACTTTAAAGAAAGGTAAGTTTATTTTTATAACTTTTAAAAAGAATTTAAATTTTTTCAAAAATGTAATTTTTTGTTTAAAGCGGTTAATTTATTTAACTATAGTTATTTTATTAATGTGATGGCTTTTTTTTTAATTTAATTGAGGTTTAGCTGTTCTTTTGGGGGCTTGTTGTATTCATAGTTTTGACAGCTCTTCCTGTCAAAACTATGAATGAAAGATGGTGTGCTGCCATTGGCTCTCCATGTCCCACATGATCCCAGAGGTCGCATCGAACTAACTGCGCCTCTGGGACACGCACACACTGCACGCCGGCACCAGGGAGAGGCCCAGGAACTGAAGTTCGTGTGGGCCAAAACCATAAAGGTAGGTGCGGAGTGCGATATCGCGGGGGATCCTTACGCCCGCGGCAACCATCGAAATCCAATTTCTGGGCCATTACTACAGCACAGGTGCAGCATACGCCTGGGGAGTTGGCGGACATGTCAGGTGAGCTGAATTTTTTTTTCTTTGTGTATGCTTTTTTTTGTTGCTTTTTTTCATATTTGTTTTCCTCTCCAATCATCTGGCCTCCTCTCCTGAAACTGATGACTCATACTGGCGTACAGTTCCACGACTGCGAGCAATCCTTAGGCTCCTCGCCCAAGTCGTTATAATACATGTGTAAGCACAGACAGTGAGTGGCAATGTGCTAGTCTTTCATAGGAGGCGCCATAGCAAGACCAAACCTGTCTTTTACACAAACACATGAATCATTCATACATACACATAGTTTACACAGATACATCCGTTTTTTTAAAAAGGGACTGGAACCTGAATTTGAAATGATCCAAATGACTCACGTGTTTAATTATGAGTTTACCTAAAGTATCCACTTCAGGTTACTTGGGTTTTTCACTTGGTTTGGCTCACATACTAATATTAATGCTATCCCATAAACCGAGGACAGATGGACCAGTGATATAACACACAGCATTGGCCTTTGAAGGAACTCAAAACTGGTACTACAAAGGTCCTTGATGACATTGCCAATGGACTTTGAGGGATGATGCCTGACACACTGATATGTCCCATGAAAAGTTCTGCTTCAGTGTCTCTTAGATACTATTATAATGTGGCACTGCAGCCGAGTAGCTCATTAATATTGTAATTACTTTGGGTAAATGATCAAAATGACAAAAAAAAAGACCTGCAATGTACAAGCGCCTTCTTACTGCAGGGGTGTGAATTTCCTTGGGGTTTCTCTCGCTGCACCACCATAACATTGGTGGAGGCTTAGCGGAAACCCCGTTAACACATATAAACAGTTTTTCAACTGATGTTACGGTAGCAGAGCAGGAGAGGCCCCAATAATTTTTGTTTTGTTTCGGTCTTAATCAACTGACCAGAGATACTGCTATGGCCCAGTGCTGAGTGGCTGTGAAAAGCAAGGATGAGGACAAATCTATCAATGCGGAACTTACAACACGATGCTTCCACTGAGACTAAATAGTTCCCTTATGAAGTAAATTTGATTGTCATAATTGTGCTTGACGAACACAATGGGGTCAATTTTTGTGTGCAATGAAATCAGGCGGGTGGTGGGCGGAGCTGCCAGCACTAAATGCACTCCCTGGTCACTGATGGGGAGGGCGAGCAATCCACTACTAAACGGCAGCCTGTAGCCCCTTAAAGGGGAGGTGCACTTTTTGATAGTGGACATCAATTTTCTGGAGCTGGCAGTGTGACTTCAACCAGGGCACCTAGATTCTCTGAGGCATCGGTGGAGATGCTGCTGGAGCAAGTAAACAATAGGAAATACGTCCTCTTCCCCTCCAATGGGCAACAGGTGCCCAGATAAATTTCTCAGCAGCAATGGAGAGAGGTGGCAGAGCAAATAAATGCCATCGGTATTGTTCCCAAGGACCTGACTGCAGTGCAAGAAAAAATGTAATGAACGCACCAGGACTGCTATGGTAAAATTCCCCTTCACATCTCTCTTACTCTCTGAACAATCCTGCCCCACTCTATTTTAGCCCCAGCACTATCAAAGAAAGAAAGAAAGAAAAACTGGCACTTATATAGCGCCTTTCAGGACCCCAAGATGTCCCAAAGCGCTTTGCAACCAATTAAGTAATTTTGAAGTGTAGTCACTGTTGTAATGTAGGTAACATGGTAGCCAATTTGATTACAGAAAGATCCCACAAACAATAATGTGATTATGACCAGATAATCAGGTTTTTAGGTATTGGTTGAGGGATGAATATTGGTCAGGACACCAGGGCAAACTCTTTGAATAATGCCATGGGAGCTTTTACATCTACCCGAGAGAGCAGACGGAGCCTCGGTTTAATGTCTCATCCATAAGACAGCACCTCCAACAGTGCAGCACTCCCTCAGTATTGCACTAAAGTGTTAGCCTAGATTAAGTGCTCATGTTTCTGGAGAGGCGAGAATGCAACTACTGAGCCCAAGCTGAATTAATCCTTCCCTCTTCACTGCACTCTCTGCTTGCACTCACATCCTGAAAACCTGCTACTGCCCTCACAACTACTGCACCCTTTGGACCTCACTTGTTACTTCTTTCTGTCATCATGCACACTACACGCTGTCTCAAATATTATGAAAACACTTCAAGAGGGAACACACTAACCCACTTCCACTCTTCTTTCAGGAGAAGCTGGCACACAACAGAAAGGAGAGTACATGAACAGGAGGAAGTTCTGCCTTTATACACATCCGGCCCCCAATGGAAGTGGCTGCCATCACTGGTAGAGGGAAGCACAGTATTGGAGATATAGAGAGAGGGCACAGCATTGGAGATATAGAGAAAGAGCACATAGCAATCAACAGATCAAATCAAAGCTCTGCAGTCCTGCCACATCCAGTCGTGAATGGTGGTGGACCATTAAACAACTAACGGGAGAAGGAAGCTCCACGAATATCCCCATCCTCAATGATGGTGGAGCCCAGCACGTGAGTGCAAAAGACAAGGCTGAAGCATTTGCAACCATCTTCAACCAGAAGTGCTGAGTGGATGATCCATATCGGCCTCCTCCTGAGGTCCCCACCATCATAGATGCCAGTCTTCAGCCAATTCGATTCACTCCACGTGATATCAAGAAAAGGCTGAGCACGCTAGATACAGCAAAGGCTATGGGCCCTGACAACATCCCAGCTGTCGTGCTGAAGACTTGGGCTCCAGAACTAGCCGCACATCTAGTCGAGCTGTTCCAGTACAGCTACAACACTGGCATCTATCCGACAATGTGGAAAACTGCCCATGTATGTCCTGTCCACAAAAAGCAGGACAAATCCAATCCGTCCAATTACTGCCCCATCAGTCTACTTTCAAACATCAGCAAAGTGATGGAAGGTGTCGTCGACAATGCTATCAAGCGGCACTTACTCACCAATAATCTGCTCACCGATGCCCTGTTTGGGTTCCGCCAGGATTACTCAGCTCCAAACCTCATTACAGCCTTGGTCCAAGCATGGACAAAAGAGCTGAATTCCAGAGGTGAGGTGAGAGTGACTGCCCTTGACATCAAGGCAGCATTTGACCGAGTGTGGCATCAAGGAGCCCTAGTAAAACTGAAGTCAATGGGAATCAGGGGGAAAACTCTCCACTGGCTGGAGTCATACCTGGCACAAAGGAAGATGGTTGTGGTTGTTGGAGGCCAATGATCTCAGCCCCAGGACATCGCTGCAGGAGTTCCTGAGGGCAGTGTCCTGGGCCCAACCATCTTCAGCTGCTTCATCAATGACCTTCCCTCCATCATAAGGTCAGAAGTGGGAATGTTCGCTGATGACTGCACAGTGTTCAGTGCCATTCGCAACTCCTCAGATAATGAAGCAGTCCATGCCCGCATGCAGCAAGACCTGGACGACATTCAGACTTGGGCTGATAAGTGGCAAGTAATATTTGTGCCACACAAGTGCCAGGCAATGACTATCTCCAACAAGTGAGAGTCTAACCACTGCCCCTTGACATTCAACGGCATTACTATCGCCGGATCCCCCACCATCAACATCCTGGGGGTCACCATTGACCAGAAACATAACTGGACCAGCCACATAAATACTGTGGCAACAAGAGCAGGTCAGAGGTTGGGTATTCTGCGGCGAGTGTCTCACCTCCTGACTCCCCAAAGCTTTTCCACCATCTACAAGGCACAAGTAAGGAGTGTGATGGAATATTCTCCTCTTGCCTGTATGAGTGCAGCTCCAACAACTCTCAAGAAGCTCGACACCATCCAGGACAAAGTAGCCTGCTTGATTTGCGCCCCAGCCACCACCTTAAACATTCTCTCCCTCCACCACCGGCGTACTGTGGATGCAGTGTGTACCATCTACAAGATGCACTGCAGCAACTTGCCAAGGCTTCTTCGGCAGCACGTCCCAAACCCGCGAACTTTACCACCTAGAAGGACAAGGGCAGCAGGCGCATGGGAACACCACCACCTCCAAGTTACATACCAACTATCCTGACTTGGAAGCATATCGCCGTTCCTTCATCGTCGCTGAGTCAAAATCCTGGAGCTCCCTCCATAACTGTAATCACCACCACCTTCTCAAGGGCAAGTAGGGATGCGCAATAAATGCTGGCCTTGCCAGCGACGCCCACATCCCATGAACGATTTTGAAAAAAAATTTGAAAGACAGCACCTCTGACATGGAAGCATGCCCTCAGTACTGCACTAGAGTGTCTGCCTAGATTTTTGAGCTCCAATCTCTGGAGTGGGACTTAAACCCACAACCTTCTGACTCAGAAGCAAGAATGCTACCAATCGAGCCACAGCTGACACTTGTGCAGCTGCCTTATGCACTGCTCCTCAAAGGCATGGTGTTCTGGGCCTATAAACTGTATTGGGACAGTAAGGATTCCTGTAAGTGCATCTTCTATTTGCTCTCCCTCCAGCTGTAGCTCTGATTGCTCCTTCCTCAACCTGCACCTCCTCCTGCTGCTCCTTCTCCTATTGCCAGCGTGGAATTGCCAGAAGGACACCCATTAAGAAAAAAATGCATTGCCAGAATCTGCTTATGATTTCATAACATTCTATAGCCATTACAAGCACTTTCAAAGGGTCTAAGTAGCAAAAAAACACAATGTAATACAAGCAAAATGTCTCCCAAATCTTTCCAGCATTTTACCTGAGAGTGGCAGAGAATCGCTTTAAATAATGCTGTAAATGACCGCTTCCCAATTTTTACCACCCATGGTTTGTGAGCCGGATCAGAAACAATGCTAACAACATGGGCAGAGATGAAAATGGCATTTGACCCTGATTTACATATATTCATTAGTCCCGCACTTGTTTCCAGCAGGAGCTCTCGCTGCCTAAATTACCAACGACAAGTTAGCAATGTTGTGTCCCATGCGATTTGGTCCCACTATTGCCCAGTATTTAGGTGTAAATGGGATGATAGCAGGACAAAAATCACCCGCATGTTTTTTAAGCCCAGAAATGAAATACATGTTTCAAAACATTTCTCACGTCTGTGGAAATATTTCATTCCTATGTTATATAGTTTAGCTTGTATATGACAGTATAATAACATCAGCAGGATTCTCATAAAATATCACTATCTAGTTAGTCAGAAGAAAGAACTTGCATTTATATAGCACCTTTCATGACTTCAGGATGTCCCAAAGTGCTTCACAGCCAATGAAGTACTATTTGAAGCGTAGTCACTAATAATGTAGGAAAATGCAGCAGCAAGGTCCTAGAAATAGCAATAACACAAATGACCTGGTTTTTTTGATGGAGGGATAAATATTGGCCAGGTCAAATATTCTGTTGTTCTTCAAACAATACCATGGGATTGTTTATATTCACCTATTTGGGCTGACAGGTCCTCAGTTTAACATCTCATCTGAAAGACAGCACCTCTGATAGTGCAGCACTCCCTCAGTACTGTACAGAAGTATCAGCCTGGATTATGTGTTTTAGTCTCCCGAGAAGGGGCTTGAACCCATGACTTGCTGACTTAGAGGCAAGAATGTGGCCACTGAGCCGCTGACAGATCTTCAGCAAGGGCAGTCTAAATTGACAAATAGATCCTGATCTCAGGTCACCTAGTGTTAAAACAAAAATTAGCAGTGACAATTTGATGTGTGATTCCTATAGCAAAAGTTTTAACGTCTGTCTGAGTGGATTGCTACAATTACAAAAGAAAGAATTTACATTGTCCAGAGTGAGCACATGGAGCAAAATTAAATATTATGATAACATGATCAACATCAAACAGGCAATGCAGATGAATTAAGTACCAGTGCAGCTGAACTTTGCGGGAGCTCATAAGCAAGTGAAGGTGTTGTTGTTTCATGTGCCAGGGAATTTTGTTTTCACTCCATCTTTTTCCATGAATTTTCTCCCCTTCCATCCTCCTCGCCCGAAATCCTTGACTCCCTGATGGGATGCAGTTCCAGGGCCACTGCTGACTCATCGGCACCTCATCTAAGAGCTTCACATGTGAAACTACAGAATGAAGGGATGATCTTGCGATCCTGGCAAAATCAGCACCTGGATTGGTGAGAGAATAGCCAATATCGGGCCAGTAGTGAGGTGGGCTGGCTTTGTCAGACTTTATGAGGTCATCTCCTTCTGCTAATGGTAATAGGCTCCCTGCACATGTTCAATGAGAATAGGGAGCACTCTCACTGGCTGCGGCAGGGGTGAATCAAATCCTGTGAATCAGCAGGTTGTAAAAGGTTCCCAATGATTTTGTGACTTGTGCTTCCAAGCCAGCGAGGCTCCATAGACCAGCAAAGCTGGGAAAAATTTACCCTTAGGTGTCGACAGGCTTTTTGCTGCAGTTGACAACCAAGGTTTCTGGGTAGCAATCAGGAACAGAGGTCATTTTCCCCTCTCTAATCCAAGGGTGCTGAGGGCAATTGTAGTGACTGCTGTAATCTCCATCTGAGCTTGGCTAATTTAGCACAGATTGAGGATTGAATCAAGGGCCTTCCTGGTCTGTATGGCTGGTTACTCGCTGCCTTATCCAGCGGATGGGGGAGAGGGACTTGTGCACACGGTGGTGCAGCCTATGAAATCTCTTCAGTCATGTTTCCTGGAGACTTAGGGCCTAGGTTTTTTCCCCCCTTATTCCCCAATGGAAGAATCCTCTCATGTGGGGGCATCAAGGTCAGATCAGATCTTCAGCAACATTGGCAGAAGTTCAAATAAAAAAGTGAACATGATAATCCAGAGGGATCAGTCACTGAGATACAAGAATTCATCCCTGAAAAAAACACAACATATGTAGTTTCTATAATAGCAGAACAGCAGGTTTTTTTGAGCTACATGTGCCATGTGTTTTTAATCGAGATGTAGCCAAATATATGATTATAATTTTAACATTTGCCAAAAGGAGTGCATGCATGTGAGACATATTGTGGATTGGGTTACACCCTCTTCCTCACTGCCTCTTCCTGTTGTGCCGATGTATCTCATTAATGTCAATAAAGCTCTGGCATGTTCTCTGTGGTTCAGTGTTGCAGCAGTTCTATTTATGCTTGTCACACATTTAGTACTCAATTTAAATAGGTTTTATTAACAAACAGACTTTTATCCATGAAAGATTAACTATGCAAGTCAGAGGCCGTACTTAATGCATCTGTGAAATGTCACAGCGCTGCATTTAACAATTGCAAACACACACAGTGGGAAAACATGTGTAGAAAATGGTGCTCACTGTGCCACAGCGAAGAACATTCGTAAATGTCGGAAGAAATCTGCCAGTGTGAGAAAGATAATGCAATATTTTGCCTGAAGGAGATTGTCAACAATCTCAGGTTTGACTCAGGAGTGGGCAAACTAGGATTGGGAGAGCAAATCAGCTTCGGGCAGGATCGCCAACTGATTGCATTTTGAAGTCTGCATTAACAACCAACACTGACAGTTGCTGCCAAATGTACTGAAGGGCAATTAAACCCAATAATGATGGGGTAAGACACTTAGAAAATAGCAACTTTTAATTTTCAGTCATTAGTTCTAACATTAACCATTGGCTATATAAAGGCATTTTCACCACACACTCTCTGATTACAGCAATGGTTGTTGAGCAACTGTGTGTTGAGGAAAACACTTGGCACATTAATTTACAGAGTGGCAACAGCTGCAGCAACTACTCCACCAGAGTCTGAACACAGATGGTGAAGGAATCACCCTTCAAATAAAGCACACAGG
Organism: Squalus acanthias; assembly: GCA_030390025.1. Classification (NCBI taxonomy): domain Eukaryota; kingdom Metazoa; phylum Chordata; class Chondrichthyes; order Squaliformes; family Squalidae; genus Squalus; species Squalus acanthias. The sequence goes on from CM059431.1 coordinate 92,702,173, forward strand.
CAGCAAGCTAATTATTTACCTTGTTCTGAAAGGCTGTGTTTGAGGAGAGCGTTTATCAGCAGTCACTTGTTGATGGAGCCATGACAGGGATTTTACAGAGGAATTTACAAACCAATTCTGTGATGATACTTGCACATCCAGTTGCCTTGAGAGACACAGCAGACCTCACTTTCTATGCTGTAACCTCGTTGCAAGTAATAATAATTGGAAAATAATTTGGGCCTCTATTTCTGGCACCAAAATGGCACAAGGAAACTTAACAAAAACTATGGCAAACAATATGCACGTTGATAGCAGAATGATACTTAATCACAATACAAGAAGCAAATCTGCAGCAACAGCTCCCCACACTCTACTACAGTGCTGTCACTAAGTAACCTCTGCCTGTTTATGCTACAGTGACACAGTATAAATAAGGCAACATGTGTAGCTCTGGGGGTTTGGCACCTCATGAAGTGATTTCACATCTTGCGACAGCATCGGCTGCTGACAGACTCCATTTTGTTCTTGTCACGAACAGGCTGAGCTCTAGGCCTTCCATAAAGGCCAGTAATGCAGCTTTCATGTTGCCCACTTGCACAGACTTTTCACCAACATTAAGCAAGGCCCGTGTCCAGAAACAGAAAGGTACAAACACAACTTTTGAGCAACTGCACCCATGTAATCTTTCACATATGAAATTGCTTCACCCTTGTGTCCTGTGTTCTGAATACACCCTACAATGTAGTGAGGGGCAAATTCAGAGACTGGCAACATTTAACACACTAAGAAGTAACTTCAACTGAAAGAGGTAAAGCAATATGAATTGGGTGTAACAATTAAAGGGCCAATGTAGCATAGTACACAGAGAAATACATAGGTTCTATAACACGGAAACAGTCCATTCAGGCCAACCAGTTCACGGCAGCATTTACCCTCCACACGATCAAATATTTCTAATTATGTTTACCCACCTTGTTCCCATAATGTTGACATTGTGTGAAAAAGAAATCTCTGTTTCTCTATTTCTTTACTAAACTAATTGTAGCATTCATTATTTACATAATTTACTGCTTCTGCCCCAGCTATGTCTTGTAATGATTTGCAGCGAACCCCAAAAAAGGGGAAACTTTCAAACAGAGAAGGCAGATGGAGAGGTTCAGAACATTCTACATCACCAGGCAGCAGGTGAACTGTCTTAGTTCTGACATTTTCTATGTTAGCTCTTTGTGACCCTTTACAAAGATGGAGCCATTGACAAAAGGCCAGCATCAGTTGAACAGCTCAAAGCCAGTTAGTTAAGTTTCATGCTGATTAAAGTATTGTTACAGTAAAACTGTTTTCCTATTAAAACTTTTTAAGTCATGTTTTACATCAATAACTAACTTTCCTTACTGAATTTTTTTGAGGATGTAACTGATAGAATAGATAAGGGAGAACCAGTGGATGTGGTATATTTGGACTTTCAGAAGGCTTTCGATAAGGTCCCGCATAAGAGATTAGCGTGTAAAGTTAAGGCACATGGGATTGGGGGCAAGGTACTGACTTGGATAGAGAACTGGTTGGCAGACAGGAAGCAAATTGTTGGAATAAACGGGTCTTTTTCCGAGTGGCAGGCAGTGACTAGTGGGGTTTCGCAGGGATCGGTCCTAGGACCCCAGCTATTCACTATATATATTAATGATCTAGACGAGGGAACTAGATGTAATATCTCCAAGTTTGCAGATGACTCAAAGCTGGGTGGGTGTGTGTGCTGCGAGGAGGATGCCGAGAAACTCCAGTATGATTTGGACAGGTTGGGTGATTGGGCAGAAGCATGGCAGATGCAGTATAATGTGGATAAATGCGAGGTTATCCACTTTGGTGGCAAAAACAGAAACATAGATAGAAACATAGAAGATAGGAGCAAGAGTAGGCCATTCGGCCCCTCAAGCCTGCTCCGCCATTCGATGAGATCATGGCTGATCATCGAAACTCAGTACCCTGTACCTGCCTTCTCCCCATATCCCTTGATACCTTTAGCTTTAAGAAATATATCTAACTCATTCTTGAATATACTTAATGACTTGGCCTCAACTACCTTCTGTGGTAGAGAATTCCACAGGTTCACCACTCTCTGGGTGAAGAAATTCTTCCTCATTTCTGTCCTAAATGGCTTACCCCTTATCCTTAGATTATGACCCCTAGTTCTGGACTCTCCGACCATCGGGAACATTCTTCCTGCATCTAGTTTGTCCAGACCTGTCAGAATTTTATAGGCAGATTATTATCTGAATGGCAATAGATTGGGAGAAGGGGAAGTGCAACGAGACCTGGGAGTCCTTGTGCACCAGTCGCTGAAGGTAAGCATGCAGGTACAGCAGGCGGTTAAGAAGGCAAATGGTATGTTGGCCTTCGTAGTGAGAGGGTTTGAGTACAGGAACAAGGATGTCTTGCTGCAGCTGTACAGGGCCTTGGTGAGACCACACCTTGAGTATTGTGTGCAGTTTTGGTTGCCTTATCTGAGGAAAGATGTTCTTGCCATGGAGGGTGTGCAGCGAAGATTCACCAGACTGATACCTGGGATGGCAGGAATGACGTACGAGGAGAGATTGGGTCGATTGGGCTTATACTCGCTGGAGTTTAGAGGAATGAGAGGAGATCTCATTGAAACTTATAAAATTCTAACAGGGCTAGACAGATTGGATGCAGGAAGGATGTTCCCGATGGCGGGTGAGTCCAGAACAAGAGGTCACAGTCTAAAGATAAGGGGTAAGCCATTTTGGACAGAGATGAGGAAGAATTTCTTCACCCAGAGAGTGGTGAACCTGTGGAATTCTCTACCACAGAAGGCAGTTGAGGCCAAGTCAGTAAATATATTCAAGAAGGAGTTAGATATATTTCTTAAGGCTAAAGTTATCAAGGGATATGGGGAGAAAGCAGGGACAGGGTACTGAGTTTGGATGATCAGCCATGATCTCATCGAATGGCGGAGCAGGCTCGAGGGGCCGAATGACCTACTCCTGCTCCTATCTTCTATGTTTCTATGTTTCTTACACAAACTGGGCTGCATCAATGACTCAAAACAGTTCACGTCAATTGCAGGTTTCAGGAACATAGTGCAACCATCTTAAAGAAACGCATTCAGTGCAACAGTCAAAGAGTATAAAGAAAATCTTACAGCAGTGGTCAAAATGAAACAGGTCAGAGTCACCCATTTAAACACAAAAACAGTTAACAATAAACTGCTCACTCAGTTACAGCGCTGTGCAAAGCAGCCCCTGTGGGTGAGAAGGAGCAGGAGAAGGTGGCCTCAGCAAGAAGACATTCACCCTAATCCTTCGAGGCATCGCAATTCCCCCTCATGCCAAGACAAGCTTTTTGGCCAACTCTCCTGCTGCTCACCTGACGTTCTCGTTGGAATCAAGGAGTTGGGAAGAGGGAGGGCTACTGTTCCTGAACAGAGGGGGGCATGGAGCTCACCTGACGTTCTCGTTGGAATCAAGGAGTTTGGAAGAGGGAGGGCTACTGTTACTGAACAGAGGGGGGCATGGAACTCAGGTGGACTTTAGCTCTTGGCAGCTGGCTCTTAGAAAGTAGCTGCTGCTGGCCACATCCCTGAAGGGATCCCTTAAAAGCTGGGTCTCGGCTTCCAGGACTCACTGGCATGGATTCCTGGGGGAAGAGGAAGTCGGAGTCCTACAAAGTTCTGCCATCCTGACAGTTGGCAGTTTCTGCCGCTTGGACAGCGGCCGATGCCTTTCCACTGGTGCTGGTTCTGTGGGCTCTGGCATAAACTGCCTGCTCAGTGCCATAGCTGCAGCCACATCCAACAGGCCCTGAATGACCTGGAGTTAGAGACTGGAAGACATGCTTTAATGTGCCTTCCAGTCTGTTCCCGAGTCACCCAATGCTGTCATAAATCCCAGGAATCACCTGCATGGCCACTTCCATGCTCTGGCGCAATTGGTACTGATCCCCAAAGTGCGTACATGCTTGTGATGCTCCTGGAGCATCTGTCTTTTGAGGCAAGAAAACCATGCTGTACTCACCTGCCACACGCAGAAACAACTTGTATTTATAGAGCACTTTTAACGTAGTAAAAACGTCCCAAAGCGCTTCACAGGAGTGGAATCAGACAAAAATTGATTCCGAGATGAAGGAGACATTAGGATAGGTAACCAAACGCTTGGTCAAGAAGTAGGTTTTAAACAGTGTCTTAAAGGAGGAGAGGGAGGTGGAGAGGCGGCAAGCTTAGGCCCTAGGCAGTTGAAGGCACGGGGTGAAGGGAGTGGGGAATACACAATAGGCGAGAGTTAGAGGAACGCAGAGTTCTCAGAAGGTTGTAGGGCTGGAGGAGGTTACAGAGATTAGGGAGGGGCGAGGCCATGAAAAGATTTGAACATGAGGATGAGAATTTTAAAATTGAGATATTGGTAGACTGGAAGCCAATGTAGGTCAGTGAGCACAGGGGTGATACAAACCTCAGTTTGGGGAATGGCATTTCTTCACACCCTTTTATATTGCTCCCAGGGCCCGTCACTATTTTCGTTATTTCCAAGGTCGGGATTTTACGCTAGTTTGTATGCTGGGGCGTATGCTAATGAAATTTCCAGGAAACTTCAGCGTAAGCTACTGCCAGCAAGATCAGGGCAGAGCTGGTGTTATGATCAGCTTAAATTGCCAATTACCCTGATGCAGGAAATTCAACCCCATCAGATGGAGTAACACTAGATGGAACACGTATTGGGAATTGAGGCATAGAGGTCTGCAGGCCACTCAGGACTTTCCTTCCATTAACAGAAGTTCCAGAAGGGTCTGCTGACCTCTGTGCCTGATGTATGTTCCTGGCAGGCAGAGTTCCAAACCGTGTGCACAAATTCATAACATTGATCCTTAGTGGTGACCACCTGTTTGTATAGTTTGACCAGCATCAGCCCTGAACTGAGCAGAAGTGGATTAGGCATTGGGGCAATGGCTGAAAGGACATTGACTGATAAGCTGATGACCTCACAGAGTTATGCAAACCACTTTGTGCAGTTCTGTACGACATTAACTGGTTACAATTTGTCTGGCTGAGGATGTCAGACAAGAAAGCATTGCAGATTTCTCCTATGCCAATCTGAATTATCTGTCACCCCATTTAGAATTGCTTTCTACTGCACTATTGTAGCAGTCTGACAGGGTGACACAACCAGATTGAATAGCTCCATGCTGACTGGTCATGTGTTGATATGCTATAATGGCGGTCATAGAATTATGCAATTCATAGCAAAGAAGGAGGCCATTCAGCCCATTGTGCCTGTGCAATTGCTAGCTCTTCAACTGTAACCAACTAATCCCATTACCCTTCCTTTTCCAAATCCTTTCATATGCTTCCTTCTGGAATGTTTATTCAATTTCTTTTAAATAATGTTATAGGGGAAAAAATTTGTGTTCACCAGCAAAGTTTCCGTCATTAATGACCGCTGGAAATGGTTGCAACACTAACCGAGTGAAATTGGTCTGGAGGGCATGGAGATAGGTGGCACAGCGCTCACCTTCTGTGCAACACCGTCCTGGTGGCATTGCTGGAGGGATCCGGGACAAAGTTCCTGTCCAGGTCTGGCATTGCAGCTTCCCACAGCCTCTGTGAGCGAAGCTGTGGAGCTCGCAAGTTTTGTGGGTAATGAAGAGGTCTGAGATTTAAAGGAGCCATGCACACTGAAGCAATACAAAATAAAATGCACGAATCAATACATTTTTCAGCCCTTTCTGCCTTTTAAGAAATATTCAATATTTAAAAGAAGTTCCAAATGTGAATATTCAGCTGTTAAATCTGAATTACCTTCCTAACCTCAACAAATGGGAAAACTGCCTCAGCACTAACACAAATGGCTCGGCGGGCCAGGGAAGGGACACTGAGGGTCTCACACGCAGCACTCCAGCTTTGTACAGGGGGTCAACACTTGAAGAGCGGCCCTCTACCCACAGGGGCCAGGAGGTCATCAAGAAAGAATGATGTGGGAGTACATTACTAAGGCCATCACTGCCAGAAGTGTCGCACTCACCACCTGGCTCCAGTGCCCAAAGAAGCTTCATGACCTCAGACCACTGGTCAAGGTCAGTGAATGCATCTTGAAAAGCTGTCTCCTACCAACTGCACCACTAGCCTCACACAATCTGCACCAATCACGAGGCACATCTCCCATTCCTAGCCTCACCTCACCCCCTTGGAGGAGACGGTGCTGGCCATTCTTGGCAGGGGCATGGATGAGCCCTTGGCCAGCGGCTGGGCTGAAAGGATACAAGATGCTGGTATCCTCATACATTATCCTCCTTCTGGCATGCACCTCTTGCTTTCCCGCCCTCCCCTCACCACAACTCCACCCATGTGCCTTCCTCATTTCACACACCCAAGAAATGCAGCCCACCCAGCCAGCGGTTGACCAAGAAGATGGAGAGGAGAGTGAAGAAGAAGAAGAAAAAAAGAAGATTGATTTGACACTTCCAACCACCAGTTTCTCAAGGTCCACCAGCAAGGCCATGTCCCCCACTGAAAGTCAGCAGCCTTCCACCAGCCATGCTGCAGCCACTGGGGTAGCACTGCATGACATCAGTAGGATAGGCAAAGGTACACACAAGATAGTCACTAAGAGAATGCACAAGGGCGATGAGTTGATTTCTTGATGTCACATTGGATGGATAGATGTATAAAGTTGGATTGAAAAGTTTGCTTCGTGGTGGCTTTTATTTCAGCATTGTGGCCAAGAGGACGCTGTGATAGTCAGTAACAGAGGGAAGGGAAGGTGTGGGAATTGGGGATGTGGTCACAGGTGGTTGATTCCATCCTAGATATCCCAGCCAGAAAGGGACTGTCTGAGTTGCATCCTTCCTTCTGCATCCTCCTCTTCGGCTTCTTCCTCTTCTGTGTCTTCCTCTTCCCTCTGCGAGCGGATGCTTTAAATCTGAAATTATAGCATAAAATGCTGGAAATACTTAGCAGGTCAGGCAGCATCTCGACCTGAGACATGAACTCTGCTTCTCTCTCCACGGTTGATGCCTGACCTGCTGAGTATTTGCAGCATTCTCTGTCTTCTCAGAGGCCTTTGTTTACCATCCGAGGCCTTGCAAGCATCCAGCAGCACTCCCTACACACTTAAAAAACTTTTAACATGTATTGCAGCAAGCCACGACTTCAATAAAATCAAAAAAACCTAGTCCAAAAGCTTAATTGCAAACTTACCTGAAAGATGTTTGTGTCCCTTTAAGAGGTGCTGATATCGCCACTGTCAGCCTGGTTGCACATCAGGTTAACCTGGCATGCTTAGGACCTTGCGTTGAATTCAGCGTGCAATGCTGACTTACTGTCATCACACCGAACTTTGACCCTAGCGCTCGCTAGGGTCGAAGTTCGGCGTGGTGACGGCAAGTCGGCGTTTCACACCGATAGACGTCACCACGCCACCATTTTTTCTTTCAGGGCGCTGCCAGTTACCGGCAGCGCAAAGAGGGACCCGAATATGGCGGCCGCCGCGGGACCCGCCACCAGCTTGCGAAAGAGCAGCGGCTGCCATTTTATCGCCATTTCATGGCGCTATGGAGTGGCGCTCAGCAGATAAATTTCTAGCCCACAGTCTCTGCCTCTATAACCATTCCATGTTCTAGAAACATTTTCTACCTTTCCCATTTGTTCTTCCAGTGATATTCGAGTCTATGCCCGCTTGTTCCTGATTCGTCAGCCAGTGACAACAATCTTTCACTATTTACCCTCTTAAATCTTTCAAAATTTTGAAAACCTCTATTAAATCTTCCTTCGTCATTTTTTTTTCAGTGAAGGAAGGCAGCCTGCAGAACTTTACATCAGTTAAACAGTCTTGAGTTCTTGCAGCCTCCAGGCTTCTCTTGTGAAGCAGCTGTTATGTCATTATATCTGATTCATTGACCTGCATTGTTCCTGTAGTTGTTCCCAGGGCTGCTTCTTCCACCTGCTGTGTGGATTCCATATCTGCTACCAAAGGCACTGGAGCCTCTGATGAGTCCCAAGTGGCCTATGATTCTCTTCAGGCCCTGATCTTTCCTCAGGTGTGGACTCTGAGCTGCCTTTCTGAGTCCAGATGGCTTAGAATACAAAAAGAACACGGGTAGATACATAAAAACTATTTCCTCTGGTGGGACAATCCAGAACAAGAGGGCATAATCTTAAAGTTAGAGTTAGGCCATTTAGGGGTGAAATAAGGAAGTACTTTATCATGAAAAGGGTAGTGAAAATCTGAAACACTCTCCCCCAAAAGGCTGTGGATGCTGGGTCTATTGAAATTTTCAAGACTGAAATTAATAGATTTTTGTTAAGCAAGGGTATCAAGTGATATGGGTCAAAGATGGATAAATGGGGTTAAAATACAGATCAGCCATGATCTGATCGAATGGCAGAACAGGCTAGAGGTACTGAATGGCCTACTCCTGTTTCCGTATGAGCAGTAAGCAGTGGAGATGGAATTCTTTTTATTTACATAATTAATGACAGCGGCAGTATATATCTTGGATTTGACAGCTAGATTCATGTGAGACACCAATTTGCATTAATAATCTTAATGTGATACTGCTTTACAGAACATGCTCAACAGAGGCTATAGAAAATAATTTTCCATGTCTTAATGGGTTAAAATTTCCATGAAGGGTCTCTCCCAATCTCCCGCCATAACTTTGGTGGAGACCCCAGAGAAATGGCTTAAGTCATTGTTTCCGCCATATATCTGGGGTTTCTGCCAATCTTTTGTCAAAGTTACTTAGGAGATCAGGAGAACCCTCCTCCCTGTGAAATTTTACCTGAGTATCTTTAAATGGTAATTCTGACCAGAATCTGAGGAGCACCAGAAAAATGACTATGAAAGCTACCAATTTGTTATAAAAACCCGACTGGTTCACTGATGCCCTATAGGGAAGAGAATCGGCCACACGTACCTGGTCTGGCCTACTCATGATTCCAGTCCCACGCTATATGGTCGACCCTTAATGCCCTCTGAAGTGGCCTGGCAAGCGACTCAGTTGTATAAACAATCATTACTCAAGAAATGCCCCAAAATCCACTGGAGGTCATTTTCAATGCCGGGCGTTAGTAACTCAACTAAAAAAAAGTGCTACCGGCATTTCAAAATCGGAGGTGAGCGACTTTATTTTTGTCGGGCCAGAAGGAGCAGGACTGGGTACAAAAAAACCTCCATCCCTTTATCAGTCCGTGTATAGCCCCCTCCCGGCCTCTGGTATCGCCTCCCGCTCCTCAGCCCGATCTACTGGCCAGCTCAGCGTGGGATCTGAACCATTTCTCGGCCTCCCACAACCAGAAAGCTGCAGCAGGTCATCCGCTTGGAACCGCAGCTTGCCAGCGCCATTTAAATGAGGCCCAAACATGAAAATGGTGCAGGCCTCCCAACGCTTAAAGTCGCCACCTGTTCTCAGAGCAACTAGGAATGGGTAGTATTTTACGACCGAGCCATATATTTTTTTAAAAGCTTGGATACCCATCCTTTCTCAATGATTGGGACACAGCATGTGGTCTGGACTACTCAGCGTGACATCCTGCTTTTCTTGTTTTTCAATAAGCTGCTCTTTTATGTATCTAACTGTGGGAAGCACTCTGTTTGAATTAGGAACAGAAGGTCAGGGTCTGCCCTGGTCCAAAGATATGGCAAAGCAAGAGGGGAACCTGATTAAATGAGCAGGGTGCTGTCCATCAAAAGACCAGCAATTTGAAAGCGCTTATCTCTTATCTTGGTTTGGCACTTTGCCACAAATTGCCAGTTCTACGTGTTTTCACAAAATTGAATCCCATGTTTTAAAGCAGATTAGTGCGAGTATTTGTTGTCAGCAGTAATGACAAGCTTACCTCTGGATAACTTTAAATGAAATCAGTTTTTACAAAAGAAAAGGCCCATCGATGGGAGCAACTAGCCCAGTATTATTTTTCATCAGAATGACTTCTCTGACAAGTGGCAATATTATATTTTTGCAATGATATGACATTTTTACAAAACAAGTCAACTCTTCAGATATGAACAATGGCCCGTATTTTCCGATGCCTACGGGTGGGTACGAGGTGTGTACACACCCGTAGGGACATCGGAAATGCCGGTTTCAGGCATGCGAAGCGCATGCGCTGAAAACCGGCATTTCCGATCTGTCAAGAATCCTCTTGACCAATCGGACACTTGCCCTAGAGAAGGGCCTCTGCGGGTGGAGAGTTCTGCTTTCTGCAGAACCTCCGCCCGCTGAAATCACTTAAAAATCTTACGCCTGGTAAAAGCAGGCATAAGGCCTGCTTTTACCAGCATAAGAGTTTAAAAAAAATTAAAAAAATTTTTTTCACTCATTTATAATTTAAAAATACTTTTAAAAAAGGTACGTTTATTTTTAGCCCCGTAAAAAACTTAATTTTTTTTTTTTCAAAATATTACATTTTTGTTTAAAATATTTAATTTAATGTAATTTTAACTCATTTTTAAAACGTGATGGATTTTTAAAAAATGTATTTAATGTTTTAGTGTCTTTTTTCAGTGATCTCCATTCATACTTTTGACAGGTCTATCTGTCAAAACTATGAAGGGGATTCCCTTCTTTCATTGGCTCGCCTGGCCCACGTGATCCCAGGGACACTTGCGAACCGCATGCGCCCCTAAGATACCTGGGCCCTGCGCATTTCGTCGTGGAGAGGCCCAGGAGCGGAAGAGTCCGGACCTCTGGAGCCCTCAGGTAAGGGCGTAGACTTTTTTCCCGATAGGAGGCATCCGCACACAGGAAGCCTCCTGTCGGAAATTACAGGCCAATGTCATCATATTGCACACTCACCATATATTCTCCATCATATTGCACACAGTGCATACTGCACACTCATTGGGCTAAAAATTCACGCCACCCCGTTATGAGGTCCGGCAGGGCTGCCGGTAAGAGCGATGGCCCTGCAAATTTAAATTAGGGAGAGGTGACATCAGTCGGCGTGCAACGCCGAATTAACGTGACCTCAGTGAACTTGGGCCTTAGCGCTGAATTCAACGCTGGGTCCCAATCTCAGCATGAAAACCCAGCATTCAGCAGACTCACAGAGGCAGTGTCATCACCTCTTAAAGGACACACACATCTTTCAGGTAAGTTTACATTTAAGCTTTTGGATTGGATTTTTTTTTGTTTTTATTGAAGTAGTAGCTTTGTGCAATCCATGTTAAAAGTTTTTTAAGTGTGCAGGGAGTGCTGTTGGATACTTGCAAGGCCTCAGATGGTAAAGCAAGGCCTCTAAGAAGATAGAAAGTGCTGCAAATACTCAGCAGGTCAGGCAACATCCATCAAGAGAGAAACAGAGTTCACATCTCACGTCCAAATGCTGCCTGACCTGCTGAGTATTTCTAGCATTTTGAGCTTTTATTTCGGATTTACAGCATCCGCTCGCAGAGGGAAGAGGAAAATGCAGAAGAGGAAGAAACAGAAGAGGAAGACGCCAAAGAGGAGGAAGCAGAAGAGGAGGAAGCAGAAGGAAGGATGCAACCCAGACAGACCCTTGCTGGCCGGGATATCTGGGATGGAATCATCCACCTGCGGTACCAGTGACCACACCCTAATTCCCCTTTCAACATTAGCCCTACACCTTACCTTCCATCTGTTACTGACCATCACAGCGTCCTCTTGGCCACAATGATGAAATAAAAGCCACCACAAAGCAAACTTTTAAATCCAACTTTACACATCTATCCATCCAATATGACATCGAGAAATCAACGCATCACCCTTATGCATTCACTTAGTGACTGTCTTGTGTGTGTCTTTGCCTATCCTACTGATGTCACGAACTGCCACCTGAATGGCTGCAGCATGGCTGGTGGAAGGCTGCTGCCTTTCAGTGGGGAACACTGCAAGTGGCCTTGCTGGTCGAGCTTGAGGAGCTGGTGGCTGGGAGTGTGAAATCAAGTGATGATGTTTCTTCTTCTTCTTCAGTCTCCTCTCCCTCTTCTTGGTCAACCACTGGCTGGGCAGGCTGCATTTCTTGGGTGTGTGAAATGAGGAAGTCACAAGGGTGGAGTTGTGGTGAGGGGAGGGCGGGAAAGCAAGAGGTGCATGCCAGAAGGAGGATAACGTATGAGGATACCAGCATCTTGTATCCTTTCAGCTCTGCCGCTGGCCAAGGGCTCATCCATGCCCCTGCCAAGAATTGCCTGCACTGTCTCCTCCAAGGGGGTAAGATGAAGCCAGTAATGGGAGGTGTGCTTCATGATTGGTACAGATTGTTGGTAGGTGATGATTGGGGAGGGGGGGAGTCATGCATTGAGAAGTGTGTGAGGCTAGTGATGCAGTTGGTAGGAGACGGCTTTTGAAGATGTGGTCTGAAGTCATGAAGCTTCTTTGGGCACTAGAGCCAGGTGGTGGGGGGTGACACTGCTGGCAGTGATGACCTCAGCGATCTGGTCCCACTTTGTTCTTTCTGGAGGGCCTCCTGGCCCCTGTGGGTTGAGGTCCTCTCTTGCAGTGTTGACCCCCTACACAAAGCTGGAGTGCTGTGTGCGAGGCCCTGGGTGCCCCTTCCCTGAATTGCTGAGCCATTTGTGTTAGTGCTGAAGGACTTTTCCCAGTTTTTGAGGTGCGGAAGGGAATTCAGCTTTTACAGCTTTTGACTCCCATTTGGGAATGTTTTTTCAAATGTTAATTTTTTCTTAAAAGGCAATAGAGCTGCAAGGGCTGAAAACTGCAGTTTTTTACTTCGTTTTTATTTTTATCAGTTCAGAAGGCATGGCCCTTTTAAGCAAACGACAATGCATTGCCTTTTTAATATCCCACAATGCCTAGCGAACTCATAGCCTCGCTTCCAGAGACTGTTGGAAGATGTAACGCTGCTTCTGGATGCCACTTTCGGCAGTGATGCCTGGACTAATGCCACCAGGAGGGCATTATACGGTGAGTTTAGTGCTGGGCTAATAATCTTCAGTCCCCGCGTGAAATTTTCTCTCCTACCGGTGCGACCATTTTCAGCGGCCGTTAACCTGAGGCCGTGGTGACACCGGCAACTTTTGTGTCACAGTCCAATTTCTAGGCCATTATTTATTGTATCATAATGTACATTCAATATAGATTCCATCATATTGCACACTAAGACCTAGAAATTGGATATGGCCCATAAACGGGCGAGTCACGGCCCAACGTGATATAGCTGCGCCGGGTCAAAGTGCTCCAGGCAGCACGCAAAATTCGTGCCGAGTGCTCATTTACATGATTATAGTGCTGCTCTCAGCACTAAATGTGCTGCTGATTGGCTTTCCTCTCAACAGGTGGGCCAATATTGGGTGCAGTCTAATTGCCTGTAATGTTTGGCCTAGGCTTTCTCCACTACTTAAAGGGGAGGTGCTTTGATGCAGCAGCACCTCATTGTCATTGTAGTTTGAGCTCGAATGGGAATCACATCTGAAGTTGGAAGACATGGGTGAGCACCAGCAAAAAGAACAAGCCCAAAGGTTCTCAGATGTGGCTCTGGAGGTATTGGAGGTGGCCGTGGAGAGGAGGCGGGCTGTCCTGTTCCTGCAGACAGGCAGGAAACCATCAGCCCATACACTGAGACAGCTCTGGCAAGCGATATCTGGGTACGTGAGGGCCAACAGTTTGATCCCCAGATCATGGATCCAGTGCCGCAAGAGGTTTAATAACCGCACACGGCAGATCAAAGTGAGTGAAGGCTTCAGCAAATGCCATATCCCACCATCTGCATCACAAGCCTCACACACTGCTCAATGCACCACACCCCCATCACTCACCCACCAACAATCTCTACCTATCACCACTCATACCTCACAATCATAGCTTCACTTCACCCTCACAACCTTTACATAGGATATATGGCACAGAAACAGGCCATTCGGCCCAACCAGTCCATGCCAGCGTTTATGCTACACTCGAGCCTCCTCCCGTCATTCCTCATCTAAATCTATCAGCATAATGCTCTATAACCTTCTCCCTCATATGCTTGTCTAGCCTCCCCTTAAATGCTTCTATACTTTTTGCTTCAACCACTCCCTGTGGTAGCGAGTTCTACATTCTCACCACTCTTTGGGTAAAGAAGTTTCTTCTGAATTCCCTATTGGATTTCTTGGTGACTATCTTATATTGATGGCCTCTAGTTATGCGCTTCCCCAAAAGTGGAAACATTCTCTCTGTTTCCATTCTATCAAAACCTTTCATAATTTTAAAGACCTCTATTAGGTCACCCCTCAGCCTTCTTTTTTCAAGAGAAAAGAGACCCAGCCTGTTCATGCTTTCCTGATATGTGTACCCTCGCATTTCTGGTATCATCCTTGTAAATCTTCTCTGCACCCTCTCCAGTGCCTCTATATCCTTTTTATAATATGGCGACCAGAACTGTACGCAGTACTCTAAGTGTCATCTGACCAAGGTTCGATACAGGTTTAGCATAACTTCCCTATTTTTCAATCCTATACCTCTAGAAATAAACCATAGTGCTTGGTTTGCTTTTTTTATGGCCTTGCTAACCTGTGTGATTTGTGTATTTGTACTCCTCGATCCCTTTGTTCCTCTACCCTACCTAGACTCGCACCCTCCAAGTAATAAGTGACCTCCCTATTCTTCCTACCAAAATGTAATACTTCACATTTATCTGTGTTGAAGTTCATTTGCCAATTATATGCCCATTCTGCAAGTTTATTAATGTCCTCCTGTAATTTGTTGCAGTCCTCCTCAGTATTGACTATCCCCCCAATTTGGGGTCATCCGCAAATTTAGAAATTATGTTTTGATTCCAAAGTCTAAATCGTTAATATAAATTATGAACAACAGTGGTCCCAGCACTGATCCTTGTGGAACACCACTACCCACCTTCTGCCACTGTGAATAGCTACCTTTTACCACTACTCTCTGCTTTCTGTCTTGAAGCCAGCTAGCTATCCATTCTGCTACTTGTCCGCTAACTCCGCATTCTCTGACCTTGTTCATCAGTCTATTATGGGGTACCTTATCGAAGGCCTTTTGAAAATCTAGATAAATCACATCTACTACATTACCATTGTCTACTCTCTCTGTTACCTCTTCAAAAAATTCAATGAGGTTGGTCAAGCAAGATTTTCCCTTTTGAAATTCATGCTAACTATTCATTATTATATTTTTTGGTTTCTAGATGTTCTTCTATTTTCTCCTTTAGTAGGGATTCCATTAATTTTCCTACCACCGATGTTAAGCTGACTAGTCTATAATTCCCTGGACATGTTCTATCCCCCTTCTTAAATATTGGTATTACGTTAGCTATCTGCCAGTCCTCTGTCACTACACCTTTTTCTAATGAATTATTAAATATGTGTAGTAATGCCTCTGCTATCTCTTCCGCTAGAATCTTTTAAAATGTGTGGATGCAATCCCTCCAGATCAAGGGTTTTATCCTCTTTGAGTTTGATTAGTTTATTTAATATATCCCCTCTATTTATTTTAAATGCACTTATCTCA
Source organism: Squalus acanthias (assembly GCA_030390025.1). Taxonomy (NCBI): domain Eukaryota; kingdom Metazoa; phylum Chordata; class Chondrichthyes; order Squaliformes; family Squalidae; genus Squalus; species Squalus acanthias. Next base: position 92,717,593 of record CM059431.1, read on the forward strand.
TTACTAATCTCATCATCCAATACTGAAGCAAAATAATTATTTAATATTTCTGCTCTCTCTATCATTACCTGTGGTATTATCCTGTCTATCCCTTAATGGCTGTATTCACATCCCAACCTTCCTTTTTTATTGATGTGCCTGTAAAATATTTTACTATTTTGTTTTATGTCCCTAGATAATTTAATTTCATGGTTCCTCTTTGCCTTCCTAATTGTTTTTTGACTTCTCTCCTAATCTGTTCGTATTCTCCCTTATCATGCACTCCCCTGCTGTCTATGTACTTAATGAATGCCTCTTTCCTTACCCTCAGTTGTTTCCTTATGGCTTTATTCATCCATGGAGTCTCATTAGTGTTTAGTTTGTTCTTTCCTTTTAGCGGAATATATTGTTCCTGCTCTCTGTTGAACACCGTTTTAAATGTTTCCCATTGCTGTTCTACATCATTATTTGCCAATATTGTTGCCCATTCTATTTTCCCAAGTTCTATTCTCAGTCCCTCAAAATCAGCTTTTCTCCAATCTATTACCCTGGTTTTCGTCATACTTATGTCCTTCTCAATTACCATCTTAAAGCGTGTTATATTATGGTCACTATAGCCCAGATGTTCCCCCACTTTTACTTCTCTTATCTGCTCTGGTTCATTCCCCATTACTAGATCCAATAGCGAATCCTCCCTTGTTCGGCTTTTTACATATTAGAACATAAGAACATAAGAAATAAGAGCAGGAGTAGGCCATACGGCCCCTCGAGCCTGCTCCATTCAATAAGATCATGGCTGATCATCGACCTCAACTCCACTTTCCCGCCCGATCTCCATATCCCTTGATTCCCCTAGAGTCCAAAAATCTATTTATCTCAGCCTTGAATATACTCAAAGACTCAGCATTCACAGCCCTCTGGGGCAGAGTATTCCAAAGATTTACAACCATCTGAATGAAGAAATTCCTCCTCATCTCAGTCTTAAATGGCCTACCCCTTATCCTGAGACTATGACCCCAAGTTCTAGACACTCCAGCCAGGGGAAACAACCTCTCAGCATCTACCCTGTCAATCCCCTTCAGAATCTTGTATGTTTCAATGAAATCACCTCTCATACTTCTAAACTCCATAGAGTATAGGCCCATTCTACACAATCTCTCATCATAGGACAGCCCTCTCATCCCAGGAATCAATCTCCTTAGATAAGGAGAACAAAACTGTGCACAGTACTCCAGGTGTGGTCTCACCAAGGCTCTGTACAATTGTAGCAAGACTTCCTTACTCTTATACTCTAAGCCCCCTGCAATAAAGGCCAACATGCCATTTGCCTCCCTTATAGCTTGCTGTACCTGCATTCTAGCTTTCTGTGTTTCTTGCACGAGGACACCCAAATCTCTCTGAACACCAACATTTGAAAGTTTCTCACCATTTATTGGGTTAGAAAGGAGTCCTGTAGACATTGTAGGAACTCCATTCCCTTATCCCCTTTACCTACCTCTTCTGTCCAATTAATATCTGGGTAATTGAAATCCCCCATGATTATTATTCTATGTTTTTTACTCATTTCCCTAATTTGTCTGCATATTTCTTCCTCCACCTCCCTTCCACCAGTAGGTGGTCTGTAGACTACAACTACTAGTGTGATTGATCCTTTATTATCTTTTGTCTCTATCCATATGGATTCTATTTTTGTCTTGCTGATAGCGGCGTCCCTTTTTTCTACTGCCATTATGTTATCCCTAATAAGTACAGCTACTCCACCTCCCCTTTTTCCCCTCTCTATCTTTTCTAAATATATTATTCCCTGCAATGTTTAATTCCCAGTCCTGATCCTTCTATAGCCATGTCTCAGTAATCCCTACTATGTCTGGTTCCCCACAATGCATGATTGCCTCCAGATCCCCTGTTTTATTGGCCCAGAAATTGGAGTTCGATGGTTGCCGCGGGGGTAAGGATCCCCCGCGATATCGCACTCTGCGCCTACCTTTATGGTTTTGGCCCACACGAACTTCAGTTCCTGGGCCTCTCCCTGGTGCCGGTGCGCAATGTGTGCGTGTCCCAGAGGCGCAGTTAGTTCGATGCTACCTCTGGGATCATGTGGGCCAGTTAGAGCCAATGGCAGCACACCATCTTTCATTCATAGTTTTGACAGCAAGAGCTGTCAAAACTATGAATACAACAAGCCCCCAAAAGAACAGCTAAACCTCAATTAATTTTTTTTAAAAAGCCATCACATTAATAAAATAACTATAGTTAAATAAATTAACCACTTTAAACAAAAATTTAAATTTTTGAAAAAATTTAAATTCTTTTTAAAAGTTATAAAAATAAACTTAGCTTTCTTTAAAGTCTCTAAAAAAAGATAAACCTGTTGAAAAAAATTTAAAATAATACTTAATTAACTACTTACCTTGTTAAAAGGGGGTCTTACGCCTGCTTTCTTCATGTGTAAAATCTTCAACACTTACCTGCGCGTTCAAAGCTTGAAAAAAAAACTAAGTGTGCTGCGTGCGCGCAACCTGTAGCGCGCACGCGGTTCACTTAGGAACCGCCCCCTTTGTCATACACGAAATGCCGGTTTCCCGCGCATGCGCAGTGCATGCAGGAAACCGGCACTTCGGGACCTAATACGCGAGAGTACACAGTGCGTACTCTCCCGCATTAGGTCTAATTTTCGGGCCATTGTGGACACTGTGTGCATTGCTGTACAGACAATTTAACTCATTTTTAATAGGATTTCTTCTCACTTTATGTTTAACTATCTTTCTAGACTCCTGTTCTATAACTCTATTTATTCCCTTGCCATCAATGTCCTCCCTTACTTTATTCTTTCCTATGCTCTCTTTTCCTGTTTTGTTTATAATTAGGCTGGTTATGTTTCTTGTAGATCCCTCCCCCCATCTTACTAGTTTAAAGCCTTTGCCACCTCCCTATTTACCCTTTCCGCTAAGACACGAGTCCCATCCCGGTTCAGGTGGAGCCCGTCCCATCAGTACAGCTCCTTCCTGTCCCAGAACTGGTGCCAGTGTCCCCTGAAAAGGAACCCCTCTTTCCCACACCAGTCCTTTAGCCACATGTTAATTCTCCTGATCTGTCTGCTTCTATGTCAATTTACACGTGGCTCGGGCAATAATCCAGAGATTATTACCCTCGAGGTCATGCTTTTTCCTTTCGAGCCTAACTCCTGAAACTCTTTCAGCAGGACCTCCTCCCTGTTCCTACCTATGTCATTTGTTCCAACATGGACCACGACAACTGGATTTACCCCCTCCCTTTCCAAGTTCCTCTCCAGCCGCCGTGAGATATCCCTTACCCTGGCACCGGGTAGGCAACACACCCTTCGGGATTCTCATTCTTGGCTGCAGAGGACGCTATATATCTCCCTAATTATAGAGTCCCCTATCACTACCACATTTCTATTCTGCTCTTCCCCACTCCCCCTCCTCCCTTGGACAGCATTCTGAGCCATGGTGCCTTGGTCTGCATTGTGGCTATCCTCCCTGCAGTCTTTTTCCTTGTCCTCACAGATAGCAAGTACTTCATACCTGTTGGACAGGACCAGTGTCTGCGAGACCTCCTTCTCAATCTCTCCCAAATCCCTGCTACCCGTCTCCCTAGCAGTCACACCCTCCCCTTCCTGAACCTGTGCTTTCCTCTGGGGTGTGAGTGTATTGTGGATAAAACTGTCCAGAAATTCCACCCCCTCCCTTATGTGTCAGAGTGTCTCCAACTCGCACTCCAGCTCAATGACTCTGAGCCAGAGAGATTCGAGATGGAGACCTCTCCTGCAGATGTGTTCGCTTGGGACAGTCTCGCTGTCCATAAACTCCCACGTACTGCAGTCCAGACACACAACCTGCCCTGCCATATCTTAGACTAGCCTTATTTTATTTATTTATTTAGTTAAAGTCTATATTCAATGATTATTTATAGTTATATTAATTATTTTAGCTAGTTAAGCTATAAATTTAATACAGTACGTTGTAGTTTCGCACCTAGTTTAAACCACTGTCCTAGGTTAGAGAGAAAAGAGAGAAAAAAAACCTTATAACTCACCAACCAATCACCTACCTGCTGTTCTGTGATGTCACTCCTTGTTTTTTTGGAAATTGTTGAAGGTTCGGCCGCCGTTGATACCGCCTCCAATTAGGTCCGTGCTGTATGGTCTCCCACTTACCTTACTACTGCTGCAACACTCACACCCACATCTCACACCTTGCACACACTGACAACTATTCAACAATGGCAGGAACATCACCCAAACACATTGCACTACACTCTCTGAAACACTTCCCTTTCTGTTGCAGACCAAAGTGGCTCACAATTGCCGTGAGCAGCAGCAGATGGGAGGCGGCCAAATTGCAATACAAGCCTTGAGCCAATTGGAGGAGAGCGTGCTCGACATCATTGGAGGGGAAGTCACCGAGGCCGTGGCAATGGGTGAAGTTGAAGCCCTTGGGGACAACAACGGTATGCTCAATCCTAATCCTTCTTCTCACATCCCACTTCCCTTTCATCCCCTAATCTCTTCTCAATTACAAGCTGCCGATGCTGTATGCATGGATATTTTGCTTCCCCACCACCACCCCTTCCCTCACCATAATCCGACTCTTGTGCCTTTCTGATGACCAAGATCTGCCACCCACACAGCCCGGAAGCAATGGAAGAAAGTGAAGGAGAAGAAGAAGGCACACAGTCTGCATCTGTCACTCGCAGACACCAGCTCAGAAACTTGCACTGAATTTAGAGGGTAGTATAGATGTGGGATCTGCACAGGGTGTGGCACCGGGCACAAGTGCGCTGCAGCAAGGCCAGAAGGAAAGGGTAGCTCGCGGGCCCGCTCCCTGGAGGGCAAGTTTGCGCGTGAGTTCTGCTGCACATGACTCAGATGAAGACCTCAATGGGGCGGCCTTCAGAAGAAGGGTGATAGGCAAGCGCACCGAATTGCTCAGTGCAATGGCAAGCCTGCCAGAGAGCCTCTTGGCAATGTCAAGTAGTATAGAGGAGTCCGGCTCCAACATTGGACGGGGCTTTGCGCAAAGCTTGTAGTCCATGATTTCCAAGCTGGAAATGATGGACAACTCCAGGAGAGACCTTGTCGACCCAGACATGATGCTGCGTGTGATGGGCGATGTCACGGCTTCCATTGCAGCACAGTTGGAAGCGACCCAACGTCTCAGTGCTGCAGTGCAAGCGCAGATTAAGGAGGTAGTAGCAGGACATTTAGAAAATCATAATACAGTCAAGCAGAGTCAGCATGGTTTTATGAAAGGGAAATCATGTTTGACAAATTTGCTGGAGTTCTTTGAGGATGTAACGAGCAGGGAGGATAGTCGATGTAGTATTTGGATTTCCAGAAGGCATTCGATAAGGTGCCACATAAAAAGTTACTGCACAAGATAAGAGCTCATGGGGTTGGGGTAATATATTAGCATGGATAGAGGATCGGCTAACTAACAGAAAATAGAGAGTCGGGATAAATGGGTCATTTTCAGGTTGGCAAACTGTAACTAGTGGGGTGCCACAGGGATCAGTGCTGGGGCCTCAACTATTTACAATCTATATTAATGACTTGGATGAAGGGACCGAGTGTAATGTAGCCAAATTTACTGATGATACAAAGATAGGTGGGAAAGCAAGTTGTGAAGAGGACACAAAGGGCTGGATTTTATGAATGGAGACGTGATGGAGGTGGGACTGCTGCTTGCCGGGTCTCTGTCCCGCCTCCATCATGTTCTGGCCAACCAGTGGGATTTTCCCCTGATTGACCTCGTTAAGCCCGGCCTGCGGGCTCAGCAGGCCAATTAGGGGGAAGCCACTGACAGAGCACGTCAATGTCTGACGTGCCATCTGTCAAGATTTCTTGAAAGAAGAAATGTCAGCGTTTGACAGCTCTGTGAAGCTCTCAAACACTGACATTCTCCAACCCGGCAGGGTTCTCCGAGGTTGGGAAGCCTGCACTTGAAAAGGTAAAATGGGACTAATCCTTTTTTCTGCCTGTTAAATACCCGCTAACAGGCAGTTAAAAGGATTTAATCCCTTTCCCGCCTCGAGGAGACAGGACCCGGGGCAGGACGACTTCCCGTCTCCTGGCGAAAGGGCATGGAGGCGGGATGGGGGTGGGTTTGCCAGCCGCCCCCACATTCTGCTAATTTACCGGCAGTCCCGCCTCCATACCCGCCTCCTGGGGGCTGGCAAAATCCAGCCTAATGAATCTGCAAAGGGATATTGATAGGCTAAGTGAGTGGGCAAAAATTTAGCAGATGAAGTATAATGTGGGAAAGTGTGAGGTTATCCACTTTGGTAGGAAAAATAAAAAAGCAAATTATTATTTAAATGGAGAGAGATTACAAAATGCTGCATACAGAGGGATCTGGGGGTCCTAGTACATGAAACACAAAAAGTTAGCATGCAGGTACAGCAAGTAATTAGGAAGGCAAATGGAATGTTGGCCTTTATTGCAAAGGGGGATGGAGTATAAAAGTAGAGACGTCCTACTACAACTGTACAGGGTATTGGTGAGACCACACCTGGAGTACTACATACAGTTTTGGTCTCCTTATTTAAGGAGGGATATACTTGCATTGGAGGCAGTTCAGAGAAGGTCCACTCGGTTGATTCCTGAAATGAAGGGGTTGACTTATGAAGAAAGGTTGAGCAGGTTGGGCCTATACGCATTGGAGTTTAGAAGGATGAGAGGTGATCTTATTGAAACATATAAGATGCTGAGGGGGCTTGACAGGGTAGATGCAGAGAGGATGTTTCCCTTTGTGGGGGAATCTAGAATTCGGGGGCATAGTTTCAGAATAAGGGTCGCCCATTTAAAACGGAGATGAGGAGGAATTTCTTCTCTCAGAGGGTCGTGAATCTGTGAAATTCTCTACCCCAGAGAGCTGTGGAGGCTGGGTCATTGAATATATTTAAGGTGGAGATAGACAGATTTTTGAACAATAAGGGAGTCAAGGGTTATGGGGAGCGGGAGGGAAGTGGAGTTGAGGCCAAGATCAGATCAGCCATGATCTTATTGAATGGCGGAGCAGGCTCGAGGGGCCAAATGGCCTACTCCTGCTCCTATTTCTTATGTTCTTACGTAGACCGCTCTCCTGCAGTCTCAGCTTGCTGCCACGCAAGCTCAGACTGCTGCCATCATGGTTGGGTTTATCAGTGTCAAAAGGGCTTGCAGGGTGTCGCAGCAGGCCAGCAATCTGTCCTCCAACAGATTGCTAGGAATGCTGAGACGCCGCCCTGGGGGAGTGGCAGTGGGTCAGTGGAGCAGGAACCTGTTGTCCTCTCTCAGGATGACAGCATTTCTATTCCCACCACTGCCACTCCATCATTACCCTTGCTGCTGTCTGTCAGCCAGCCCAGACTGCTGCCACCTATGCCGAGGTGTGGAAGTCTACAGCTGGGCTTTCTAGCTCCACAGCTGGTCAAAGTCATCCTGCAAGTCTCCCCCACAGAAACTCAGCAGCCTTCCACCAGCCATGCTGCAGCCACTGGGGGAGCACTGCATAGGAGCACCAGAGTAGGAAAGGGCACATGAATGACAGGCACTAAGAGATTGCACAAGGGTAATTAGTTGATATTGTAATTTGAATTGAATAGTGATAAATTTATTAATTTTGTTCGGAATCTTTGTTTTGTGGTGACTTTCATTTCAGCTTTGTGCCCAGCAGCATGCTGTGGCAGTGGGTCTGTGGAGCAGGAGGATTCTGTTACAGAGGGATGGTATGATGGGGATCAGTGTTTCTTGTAAGGTGCGCAGCCATGTGGGAACCCGCGCAGCTGGCTTGCCGGCATTTCAATGTAAAAACCATGCATGCGCAGTATTTTGAATGTCCTGCACAGTCCCTTAAAGGGGCCACGCAGGGCCAAAAAATTGCAGCGAACATAGATGGGGATGTGGTTGATGGGGATGTGGTGAGCAACGGGGATCTGGGGTTTTATTTACTCGAATTGGAGTCTAATGAGGCGTTCACGGACAGTCCGTCTGGAAGGGGTTTTGCTGCCTGCCTCCGTGCTTCCTCCTCCTCCTCCTCCTCCTCCTCTCCCTCGTCCTCTTCCTGAGGTGGTCCCACAATCCCTGCTGGCAAGGGCTGTGCCCTCATGATGGCCAAGTTGTGGGGCATGCAGCAGACCACCACGAAATGGGACACCCGCTCAGCTCCTCCCGAGCGGACAAGGCAGCGGAACTGTTGCTTCAGCAGCCCGATGATCTGCTCGATTATGTTCCTGGTGGTAGCATGGCTCTCATTATATGAGTGCTGGGCACGAGTGTTGGGGTTGCGGAGGGGAGTCATGAGCCAGGTGCAGAGCGGATAGCCCTTGTCTCCCAGCAGCCACCCTTGGGTTTGAGGTGGTGGCTGGAAGAGTGCTGGCACACCGGACTGATGCAGGATGAAGGCATCATGACTGCTGCCAGGATAGTGGGCATTGACCATCAGGATGCGCTGGGCGTGGTAGCACAACAACTGCACATTAAGTGAGTGATAGCCTTTGTGGTTATGGAAGATTTCAGGATTGGTATATGGTGCCCGCAAAGCCACGTGTGTGCATCCGATGGCGCTCTGCATCATGGGGAAGTCCGGTCTCCTGGCAAAGCCATATGCACGCTCATCCTGCTTCTCTCTGCTGAGAGAGAAGACAACGTAGTACCTTCTCCTGGTGTAGAGAGCCTCTGTGACCTCCCGGATGCAGCGATGGATGGCGAACTGGGGGATGTTAGTTATGTTTCCTGCTGTAGACTGGAAGGATCCGCTGGCAAAGAAATTGGGGCCACGGTGACCTTGAGGGCCACTGGGAGAGCCATGTTTGCCCTGCTTTGAGGCTCCAGGTCTGGTTGCAGGAGGTGGCAGAGTTCTGTGGCCACCTACTTGGTGAAGCGGAACCTCCACATACACTGCTACTCGCTTAAATGGATATAAGAGAAGTGCTCTCTGAAGACCCTAGGTAGGTAAGGCGTCCTGTTGAGACCCCTCCTGGCCCTCCTCATCCTCGGTCTATGCGCAACTTCTCGTCTTTGCTACCTCCGCTCCTTCTCCCAAAGATAGAAGCTTTTAAATAATAATGAAGGCATTCTCCACTTGCCCCAACACTCCCTGTTACCTTAGGACCTTGAAAGAAGTTTAAAAAGCTGCTAGAGTTGCAGAAAGTTCCACAGAGCCAGTCAAACTGAAACTGCAGCAACTCGCCAAGGCTTCTTCGGCAGCACCTCTCAAACCCGCGACCTCTACCAACTAGAAGGACAAGAGCAGCAGGCACATGGGAACACCATCACCTGCAGGTTCCCCTCCAGGTTACACACCATCCTGACTTAGAAGTATATCGCCGATCCTTCATTGTCGCTGGGTCAAAATCCTGGAACTCCCACCCCAACAGCATTGTGGGAGTACCTTCACCACACGGACTGCAGCGGTTCAAGAAGGCGGCTCACCATCACCTTCTCGAGGGCAACTAGGGATGGGCGATAAATGCTGGCCTTGCCAGCGATGCCACATCCCAAAAACGCATTAAAAAAAACACGTCAGTTGCTAGTAGTTGCTGATGATCACTTTAAATATCGCTGCTGGAAGCTCCTTCCTGCTTGTGAACGTTTGGTCAGCTGGTCGTAATTAACACAAACTGGTAAGTTGAGCGGCGCACTCCAAATTAGCAGATCAGGCGTCAGGTGAGCTTTGCACACGCACTGACATCACAATCTGCATAATTTCCATATCGCTAGTGAGTATGGACATCGGCAGATCTGTCGCTCAGCCGAAAATGGCGGCTTCCGCGGGACCCGCCAGCAGCGGGCAGAAGTGAGGTGGCCGCCATTTTTTTGCCGAAACGGGCCTTTATGGCCAGCGCAAGCACTACGAATTTCTAGGCCTAATTGTATATAGCATCATATTGCACACTCACTGTATATTGGAGCATAATACATTCATTGTATATTGCATGATATCATACACTCATTTAATATTGCATTTTCATTGCATATCATGTCATATTGAACACACACTACATATTGTAACCTTTTACATACTCTCTGTGCACTGCATCTTATTGCATACTCACTGTATGTACACACTTAGTCCATATTGCACACACACTGTATATTGCATACTCACTATATCTTGCATTATTTTGCACATTCACAAACTCACTTGATAAACCATGCCAATAACTGTCCACCAACCACAAATCTTCATCCATCAACGTTCATGGTCTCACCATCTCTTCTGACCTCAAATGTAACTCCCACATCACCTCCATTACCAAAAATGTCTCTGAGAATCTCAGTTTCCTCTTCCATGCCTAACACTTTTTCTCCCGCAACAACTTTTAACTCTTTATGAAATCCGGGTCTGTCCAAAACTTAAGTTCTGCTGCAATCTCAAGGGAGGATCTTCTAACTCCTCTCTCACACTGTTGGGCAGAATGGTTTGTAATCTGAAAGACAATCCATATTACGCTTCTACCCCTCAATTTCTAACCTTCTACCTCAATTTGTATTCTTCAACTTCTTTCTTTCACTGGATTTGAGTTTTTTGCCTCTCTGTATGCTACCACTGTCATTGGTTCTATCCCTTGATAGTACTCTTCCCCTTCCCTCTATGTCAGAACATTGTGGGTTCAGTACTTGAGCACATTGTGGGAGTGGTGTACAGGCCCCCTAACAGTAACCACATGGTAGGATGGAGTATAAAGGAAAAAATAATGGGAGCTTGTCAGAAGGGTACAGCAATAATCATGGGGGATTTTAATCTGCATATAGACTGGAAAAATCAGATGGGCAAAGGTAGCATAGATGAAGAGTTCATGGAATGTTTTTGGGATAGTTTCTTACAACAGCACGTTCTGGAGCCAACCAGAGAGCAGGCTATCCTAGACCTGGTATTGTGCAATGAGATAGGATTCATTAATGACCTCATAATGAAGGCGCCCCGAGGTAGCAGCGATCATAATATGATTGAATTTTACATTCAGTTTGCGAGAGAGAAGAGTGGGACCAAGACTAGTATTTTAAACTTAAATAAGGGCAATTATGAGGGCATGAAGCAGAGCTAGCTAAAGTGAATTGGCAAATTAGGTTAAGGGATAGGTCAATAGAGTTGCAGTGGCAGACATTTAAGGGGATATTTCAAAATACACAGAATATATACATTCCAACAAGAAGAAAAAATTCCAAGGGGAGGACCCACCATCCATGGTTAACTAAAAAAGTTAAAGATAGTATTAAACTTAAAGAAAAAGCATATCATTGCGCAAAGCTGGGTGGCAGGTCAAAAGATTGGACAGAATATAAAAAACATCAAAGAATGACTAAAAGATGAATAAGGAGAGAAAAATTAGAGTACAAGAGAAAGCTAGCTAGAAATATAAAAACAGATAGTAAGAGTTTCTATAGATATTTAAAAAAGAAAAGAGTTAACAAAGTGAGCGTTGGTCCTATAAAAAGTGAGTCTGGGGAATTAATAATGGAAAATAAGGAGGTGGCAATTGAATTGAACAGGTATTTTGCATCGGTCTTCACTATAGAGGCTATAAGTAACATCCCAGAAATAGCTGTAAATCAGGAAATGGAAGGGAGGGAGGAACTCAAGAAAATTATAATCACCAGGGAAGTGGTACTGAGCAAATTGTTGGAGCTGCGGGCTGACAAGTCCCCGGGTCCTGATGGACTTCATCCTAGGGTCTTGAAAGAAGTGGCTAGTGAGATAGTTGATGCGTTGAGTTTAATTTTCCAAAATTCCCTAGATTCAGGGAAGGTTCCATTAGATTGGAAAATAGCGAATGTAACTCTTTTATTCAAAAAGGGAGGGAGACAGAAAGCAGGAAACTACAGGCCAGTTAGCTTAACATCTGTCATAGGGAAGATGTTAGAAGCTATTATTAAAGATGTTATAGGTGGGCACTTAGAAAAGTTCAAAGTAATCAGGCAGAGTCAACATGGTTTTGTGCAAGGGAAATCATGTTTAACCAATTTATTGCAGTTCTTTGAGGAAGTAACATGTGCTGTGGATAAAGGGGAACCGGTGGATGTACTGTACTTAGATTTCCAGAAGGCATTTGATAATGTGCCACATCAAAGGTTATTGCGGAAAATAAAAGCTCATGGTGTAGGGGGTAACATATTGGCATGGATAGAAGATTGGCGAGCTAACAGAAACAGAGAGTAGGCATAAATGGGTAATTTTCTGATTGGTAAAATGTAATGAGTGGTGTGCCACAGGGATCAGTGCTGGGGCCTCAACTTTTTACAATTTATATAAATGACTTGGATGAAGGGACCGAAGGTATGGTTGCTAAATTTGCTGATGACACAAAGATAGGTAGGAAAGTAAATTGTGAAGAGGACATAAGGAGGCTACAAAGGGATATAGATAGGTTAAGTGAGTGGGCAAAGATCTAGCAAATGGAGTATAATGTGGGAAAATGTGAAGTTGTCCATTTTGGCAGGAAGAATAAAAAAGAAGCATATTATCTAAATGGTGAGGGATTGCAGAGCTCTGAGATGCAGAGGGCTCTGGGTGTCCTAGTGCATGAATCGCAAAAGGTTACTATGCAGGTACAGCAAGTAATTAGAAAAGCTAATAGAATGTTATCGTTTATTGCGAGGGGAATTGAATACAAAAGTAGGGAGGTTATGCTTCAGTTATACAGGGCATTGGTGAGACCACATCTGGAGTACTGTGTACAGTATTGGTCTCCTTATTTAAGGAAGGATGTAAATGCGTTGGAAGCAGTTCAGAGAAGGTTTACTTGACGAATACCTGGAATAGGTGGGTTGTCTTATGAGGAAAGGTTGGACAGGCTAGGCTTGTATCCGCTGGAGTTTAGAACAGTAAGAGGTGACTTGATTGAAACATATAGGGGGAGAAATTCAGTATCGCCCCATTTGGGGCGCAATTATCGGCCGGGCGCAAAGATTAGCGCCTGGCGCTAATTATCGCCACCGACTGCAAACTTGACTTTTATCGCCCCTGGAGGTGATTGGAGCGCTAAATCAGGCGCTTCACACCTGTCTTAAGGCGCAAAGGCCGAGGAGCGAGGCGCTAGCTCAGAGCGCTGGCGAAGCTCATGTGATGTCAGTCAGCAATGGAACACACACACAATGGCACCGGACAGCTCTTAAAGGGGATGGTTGATCTTGCTTTCCATCCACATCCTGCTCATTGCAGCCTTGAATCTCTGCCTGGAGAGACCTGTACATCAAATCTGCTGGAAAGAACAATGGAGAGTGCCAGTGAAAGAGTTTAGAGTGCAGCCCCCACAGTCTCTTCTAAATCGATACAAGGAATGGCAAATCAAAATGAACCTGCAAAGTGCTGCTCAGTACCCAAAACTCCTTCACACAGCGTTGAATCTCTCCAGAAGTCTCTCTCTCTCTCTCTCTCTCTCTCTCTCTCAGAATGCGTGGTTCAAAAATGGCACCAACAATAAAAGGCAGGAAGCGGTCGCCTTTAAATAGCGCTCCCCCTTTCCCTTCATGACTGCAATTTGCTCCCCTCAACATGTCGTTGCTAGCGTCAGGCGGTAAGGCAGGGGGTGCCACTCAATATCTGCTCTGGGGCGATACCCGGGCGTTGCGCACTCGACTGACGTCACGATCTGCCGGCGCAGGAGATCGTGGCGGTAGTGTTTAGCGCTGCCGCAAAATGTCTAGTTAATTTCGCGAGCGGCGCAAACATCGCCGCGCCTGGGCGCTAGATGCTTTGCGCCCCATTAGCGCCCTCTTAAGGCGCTAACGGGAGGCGCAACCAACTGAATTTTTCCCCCATAAGATCCTGAGGGGTCTGGACAGGGTGGATGTGGAGAGGATGTTTCCTCTTGTGGGAGAATCTAGAACTAGGGGTCACTGTTTAAAAATAAGGGGTCGCCCATTTAAGACAGAGATGAGGAGAAATTTTTTCTCAGAGTCGTGAGTCTTTGGAACTCTCTTCCTCAGAGGGGGGTGGAAGCAAAGTCTTTGAATATTTTTATGGCAGAGGTAGATAGATTCTTGGTAAGCAAGGGGTTGAAAAGTTATCAGGGGTAGGCGGGAATGTGGAGTAATCGGTTCAGCCATGATCTTATTGAATGGCGGACCAGGCTTGAAGGGCCGAATGGCCTACTCTTGCTCCTAATTTGTATGTTCATACATACCTAGGCTGACACTTAAGTGCAGTGTTGAATGAGTGCGGCATTGTAAGAGATGTTGTCCTACAGATGAGATGCTAACCTGGCCCTGCCTGTCGGTTCAGGTAGGTATAAAAGACCCCCAGCCACTTTTTAAGGAAGAGCAGGGAGTTCTGCTAGTGGCCTCGCCAGCATTTCTCCCTCAATCAACATCATCAGAGGAGCGAGCTTAGTGGCAGCATTCCAACCTCTGGATCAGAAGGTGCTGCGTTTGAACCCCACTGAAGACAGTCCCAGTAAGTGAGCTCCGGCTTCTGGGTTGACATCCAGCGAGATACTCGCATCTGGTGGGTGTGGGTGTGGGTGAACGCCCCCTGCCCCGCCCCCTGCCCGCCCTCGTTGTATGGGTTGTGGGAGCCCGTAAAACCCTCCTACCTATAGGACTAACCTCCCTATCAGTTGGTATAAGATGCTTTTGGCCACGGAAGGAGCGTTCACATTGCAGCTTATCAGCCTGTGAATCCTTTCTCTAGCCTCCAAGGGAAGAGTGTGAAGAGATCAAAACAGCAACATCATTAAAAAATTAATTGGTCATTGGCATTTGCTATGAATATAATGGCCCAAAAATTTGGCCCTTCCCGGGTGAGTACGCGCTCTGTACTCACCCGTATTCAAACCCGAAGTGCCGGTTTTCTGCATGCACTGCGCATGCGCGGGAAACCGGCACTTCCGGTATGGCGAAGGGGGCGGTTCCTAGGTGAACCGCGTGCGCACTAGAGGCTGCGCGCACACAGCACACTTCGTTTTTTTTTCAGGTTTCAACGCGAGGGTAAGTATGGAAGATTATACACATGTAAAAAGGAGGCGTAAGACCCCTTTTGAACAAGGTAAGTAGTTAATTAAGTATAATTTTTAATTTTTTTCAACAGGTTTATCTTTTTTAGAGACTTTAAAGAAAGGTAAGTTTATTTTTATAACTTTTATTTAAAAAAATATATTTTTTCAAAAATTTAAATTTTTGTTTAAAGTGGTTAATTTATTTAATAATTTTATCAAAGTTATTTTATTAATGTGATGGGTTTTTTTTAAATTTATTTGAGGTTTAGCTGTTCTCTTGGGGTCTCTTTCAATTCACAGATTTGACAAGTCTCCTGTCAAATCTATGAATGAAAGATGGTCTGCTGCCATTGGCTCTCCATGGCCCACGTGATCCCAGAGGTCGCATCGCACTAACTGCGCCCCTGGGACACGCACACACTGCGCGCCGGCACTAGGGAGAGGCCCAGGACCCGAAGTTCCTGTGGGCCCAAAACACAACGGCTGGCGCGGAGTGTGATATCGTGCGCGATCCTTACCCCCGCGGCAAGCCTCCGAGTCAAATTTGTGGGCCATTAGCTGTTGTGTTCACCTAGATAGCAGTGCCTGTATTTCAAGAAACAATTCAATGGACGTGAAACACTGGGACATCCTGAATGACATGATAAATAATTGCAGGTGTTTTCTTTCAACGCTACAAGTTGTCCTCCCATCCTCACTGTGTTAAAGTCAAGATTCTTCGGATAGCCTGCTACTTTAACTCATCGGGGGTGGCAGGAGGTGAAATTGGTCTATGCCAATAGCGTAATACAGGCTCATAGTGAATCGACAGCCTGTTTTACACTGCGCCCAGTTTTCTTTTCCAATCGGGCGTGGTGTAAAACCAGCTGCCAATTCGCTATCAAAATATTTTGTGCTACTGGCAAAGACCAATTTCACCCCCATCTTTTCTAGGTCCTCAAAACTGTGGTACTTTCCAACATTTAAATTCCAAGCTTGGCATTAATTTATGTACCTCACCTCTTTGATATTTGTAATCTTAGTGTTATCCTGCAGCATGGACCTGAACCTTTCACCTTGATTTGATGTTCTCTATTAGGGAACAATGTGATACCACTTTGCTGAGTCAACAAAATGTTAAGTCTGACTGGCACAGTGGGACCAATTTTCTAAATATGGGCTAGTGGTGTGGAGCCATGAATGCCTGCTGACATTGTGGGCAGCATGCTCGTGACTTCCTGATCTGCCCCGTGAGCAGGCGAGGCTCCCCCACCCAATCGGTGGTGTGCATTCGGGAAAATCGGCTTCAGTGAGTCTGGGCATTGGTGGCAAACAGTTGCATGCAAAGGTGGTTAGTAACTTTTTTCTGTAAAAACTTTTTATTGAAATAACCTGGACTAGGTTGACAATTTTGAAGAATGTTTGATTATTTATTTGAAGAAATTGTAAGGCAAATAGGAGAGGACTAAATTTTTTTTATGGTTGTACAGATATGTGTACCCACCAGGAAAGTTGGTATAAATAGTGAGGATGATGTTGCTTACAACACATCTTATATTAACAGAACAGGAGACTTTTCTGTTACAGTAGAAATGAATAAAGGTTCACGTGCGCACAGAGCTTAGGGGAAAATCGGGTGGGGAGGCTTGCATGTTAGTAACAGCATCCACCCAATTTTCCTCTCTGTGCTGTGCCCAGGTGATCTTTTATGACTAAGCGCAAGAGGAAAGTATGACCCCCTTTACTCCGTGTCAGCTGTGCCTCAGTTGGTAGCACACTCGCCTCTGAGTCAGAAGGTTGTGGGTTCAAGTCTCGCTCCAGGGTCTTGAGCACATACAGCTAGGCTGACACTCCAGTGCAGTGCTGATGGAGTGCCGCACTGTCAGAGGTGCCGTCTTTCGGATGAGACATTAAACCTGCTCTTTCAGGTGACGTAAAAGATCCCATGGCACTATTTTGAAGAAGAGCAGTGGAGTTATCCCCAGTGTCCTGGCCAATATTTATCCCTCAATCAACATAACAAAAACAGATTATCTGGTCATTATCTCATTGTGGTTTGTGGGACCTTGCTGTGCGCAAATTGGCTGCCGCGTTTCCTACATTACAACAGTGACTCCACTTCAAAAGTACTTCATTGGCTGTAAAGTGCTTTGAGACGTCTGGTGGTCGTGAAAGGTGCTATATAAATGCTTAAAGTCTTTCTTTCTTTACTCTTAGCAGCTCTGCTGTTGGTACAACTCTTGGTACCAGTGATGCTGGAGGATTCAGCAATGAGGAAGAAGCTGATAAATGTTTGGATGGAATTGACTTGAGAAATGAGGTGACACATTGATGGCTGCCTGATCCATGGCTGATCATAGTTAAAATCTGAAAGGTGTAGTTAGTATGTGAGGTGCGTGCTGTAGTCAATCTTACTGGCATCAGAACCACAGGGAAATCATGTCATCTCCTCAAACAAATCATAAAGCATTTTCTTATTAAATCTAAATTTCAAAAGAGTGGGTGTCACATCATGCTACAAAACGAATCTGACATAGATAAATCATGATGGCCAACTCTCAGTTCACAGCAGAACTGCGCTAGACCACTAATCTCCCTAATGGCATCTGTAAAACAAACAGGCATTAAAAAACCTTGCAGTATTATTTACTGTGCTTCGGAGATCTGAACAGTGCTGTGGAAATCTAACACTTTGGCTGGAATTTTCTGTATCTGGGCGGGTCGGGTGTGGTCGGTTGCCATGGCGGGTCGCGACCCCGTTCCTCATTTCTTCCCTCTCCTGAGATCGACTTTCCGTTAATGGCGCCTGT
Organism: Squalus acanthias; assembly: GCA_030390025.1. Lineage (NCBI taxonomy): Eukaryota > Metazoa > Chordata > Chondrichthyes > Squaliformes > Squalidae > Squalus > Squalus acanthias. The sequence continues at coordinate 92,735,298 of CM059431.1, forward strand.
TAAGGCAGCCCTGTGTGTTACCCGACCCTATTAAATGGTGCGGGTCTGATGACATCATTGATGACGCATTTTCACCCGAGTTATTTAAAGGAGCCATGGCCACATTGCATTTGAAGGTTCATCCAGGATAGTGCAGGCACTGTACTGCACCATTGGAGTGCTCCAAGGAGTGGCAAACATGACTGCACAGAGACAGAGGGCTGCACCCAGGTTCTCAGGTGACTCCCTCCATATGCTTGTGGAGGGAGTGTGTAGCATGCAGGGAGGTCCTCTTCCCTTCTGATGGGCGGAAGAGACCTCCCCAGCAGACCAAAGCAGCCTGGCTTCAAATAGCAGAGGAAGTCAACAGCAAGGATGTTGTCAGGAGGACCTGGGTGCAGTGCCGGAAATGCTTCAATGATCTCATGAAATCAGGAAAGATGAGATTAAAGCCACATTCAACTTCATCCTGCTGTGTGTCTCATCACATCCCCATCACTCTGCCTTCCAAACCCTACTCCTGCACATCATTACTCAAACCAACATACCTTGCACATCCACCCATCCATCTCTCTCTATCTACATTATCACATCCCCATCATACAAGCCACCCATCACATCCACCCTCATCCTAATGCAATCATACCAACCAACAACACACAAGGAGGCCACTTGGCATTGCCACCCTACTCCATCATAGTCACCCTCTAAAGATGTAACCCGTTCATTCCTTACACGCATTCCATTACTCTCACTCAACTTTGTCTTCTTTCCCTCCTTGCAGGAAAAGAGAGCCCACAATAAGAGGGAGAGGGAGAGAACCGAAGGTGGCCCTCCATCATTGGCCACCTTAACAGCAGCAGAGGAGATTGCCTTGGAAGTGTCAGGAGTCGCTGAGCAGCTGGAGGTGGGAGGTAGAGAGAGGGGGACATCTCAGCAACCTGGTGACAGAATTACATCTCATACAGCCACATGGCATACAGCAGTCACTCATATGGGGACTGATGTCAGCAGCCACTGAATGGTCATCGTGTGCATAATGGTCTCTGTACCCAGTCTTCATATGACATATCGAACTCATCTCTTTACTCTCCCACAGGTCCATCAAGAGCAGTCCCCCCCCACCCACTGTCCAGGAGGAAGAGGAAGACAACTTCTCAGAGGAGCCTCCAGCCTCTGAGGGCGCACCGTCACCAGACATAAGCCCAGAGCCAGCGCAGATACGCACACCTCGGTGGGTGCCACACGAGATAAAGTAATGTTGTCACTTGGTGTCTCACAAGTCACAAGTCACAAGTGAGCAAGAGCTGATGGTGGAGACAGGGACAGCAGTGGAGACTCCTCACCGGAGGGCGCAGGACACTCCCAGCTCTGCTCAACTGCATACAGACGCTGAGCCTCAGGGGCCATCCAGAAAGACGGCGACCTTGGAGGTGCAGCGAGACGTGCAGGAGGCTTTGACAGGTTTTGCGACTGCGATGTCTGCAAATGTGTAGAGAATGAAGGAGTCCATCTCCAGCATGAGCACCACTGTGTCGCAGGCGATGGCGACTGTCAGCTCTTCCATGGATAGGATGGCCACCTACATGGAGCAGCTAATGCGCCAGTCATAGGAGCACATGGTCTCTATGGAGAATAGATGGTTATCTATGGATAATAGATGGCTAGCTATGGAGAATAGATGGCAGATGCTCATAAACCGCTTCTCTAGGAGGGCTGTCAACGTAGACGTGGGTCCTCATGGTCCCACTGCTGTGCAGCACAGTGCTCTCCAGCTCTTTGCTAGCAGTGAAGTGCGGGTGGCCCATGAGAGGGATGATGGTGAGAGGAGGCATGGAAGTGGGGGCTCCTCTCAAAGCGCTCACACTTCTCCCCCATTGCCCCTCCTCAGACAGAGCCCCAGATGGCTCCTTGGATCGCGATGGCCGAGTCTGCCCCTGCAGAGTTGCAGGAGGAGCAGGCTTCGGCGGGGCCATCAGAAACTCCAAAACCCAGAGATGTCCGCCAAAAGTGTCTGTGGTAACACAATACAGCTTCCTGTGACTCGAACTTTATTACATCACTTCCTGTGATTAGTCCAGGATAAATACGGGACTGATCAGTTGGATCCTGGAGAGGCATAGAGTAAGACCTCTTTTGTATGTAGCACCTTTTTAGTTGATTAAAGCTTACTTTAAGTTCACCACGCGTAAGGCTCATTCTTACGACAATTTAATCAACTTTGAAAAACTTCGCACTCAAACTTTTTGGACGAACTCGGAACTAAGGATCCAGGGAATCACCCATCATGGAAAACATCCTTAAACCATCGCGTCTTGACTTGGACCCAAACACCCCAGCAGCCGGTAAGGTGTGGAATCACTGGTATCGCACGTTTGACAATTTTCTTGAATATTGCAAGGCTGATGATGACACAAAGTTGCAGATACTCATCAACTGTGTCACTCCGAATGTATTTCAGTATGTCGAGGAATGGGGCAGTTACGAGGAGGCAATTAGGACGCTTAAAAGACTATATACTAAGACACCGAATGAGGTCTATGCCAGACATCTACTAGCTACAGCCCAACAAGGGCCGGAGGAATCCATTGATAAATTCCTCCAAGAGCTTCGCAGACTTAGTATGGACTGTAACTTTCAGGCGGCCTCAGCTGAGCTGTACCGTGAAGAAATGATCCGTGATGCTTTCATCTGCGGGCTTGCCTCCCCATTTATACGCCAGCGTCTACTGGAAAGTAAGACACTTGAGCTTCAGAGAGCTTATGACATGGCTTGCTCTCTAGATCTGGCAAAAAGAAATGCAGACCTTTATACAGTGCCCAGACCTCGGTCTGCTGCCTTAACTACAGTCAGGCAATTTAAGAGGCCACAGGTGAACTCTATTAGGGAGGACTTTATCCCTGACGATCAATCTGATGACTTCACTGATGAAGAGGATGATGACCCCACTGTGGCAGCCTCTTGGCAATCTAAGAAATGCTTCTTTTGTGGTGATGAGTTTCACCCTCGGAAATTCTGCCCTGCTCGCAATGCGTTTTGCAGTCATTGCAACAAAAAGGGTCATTTTGCAAAGGTTTGCCTATCAAGAGCCTCTACGAGGGCTTATCAAGCTAAGTCCTACCGAACTGCCCCGGTAAGGGCCTATCAAGATGTTCCGGCTAAAATCTATCGTGCTTCCTCTCGGGTTTTCTCTCGAAGAAACACACCTAGAGTTTCAGCCACTCTTTGTGCAACGACACCAATTACAGCTGCTTGTCCTCAGAACCTATTCCATGCAGCTACAAAAGCATCAATTAATGGACATACTTTAGATGCCTTAATTGACTCAGGTAGCACTGATAGTTTCATAGGGAACAGATTGTTGCAGAGTTAAAGCTACATGTTTTCCCATCGGACCAGGCAATTGCGATGGCTCAGTCATCACTTAATACCAGAATTTCTGGCTTTTGTATGGTTGAAATAACACTTAATGGTCACAGGTATCCCTCCACCTGGCTTTCGGTGCTCAAGGACTTATGTAGTGATCTTATCTTAGGACTGGATTTTCAAAAGCAGCATAAGAAGCTCACCATTGAGTTCGGCGGATCCAAACCTGAACTCACTATTTCTAATATACGACCTCGATTACCGTTCTGTGCATTGTCAGCAGCGTCACTGGATGAACCCTCACTGTTTACCAGTATCCCTCCTCGATGCAAACCGATTATAACAAAGTCACGACGTTTCAGTCAGGAAGACCAGTCTTTTATTGCGGCTGAGATTTCTCGGCTTTTAGCAGAGGATATCATCGAGCCTTGTTCGTCGCCATGGCGCGCCCAGGTCGTTATTGTTAAGAACCCTCTACAACCTCACAAGAAACGGCTGTGCATTGACTATTCACAGACCATCAATCAATATACGGACTTGGACGCATACCCATTGCCGCGCATCGATGATATGGTTAATAAACTGGCTGAGTACACGGTGTTCTCAACATATGATCTGAAAAGTGCCTATCATCAGGTACCCTTGAAGGTCTCAGACAAGCAGTATACGGCCTTTGAAGCCAATGGACGGCTGTATCAATTTCGTCGCCTCCCCTTTGGGGTCACTAATGGAGTGGCTGTCTTCCAGTGAGCAATGGATGACCTGGTCAAACAGGAAGACTTGAAGGATACGTTTCCTTATCTGGACAACATTACTGTCGCAGGTCGCAATCAGCGGGAACATGACGCCAATCTCCAACGATTTTGGGATGCACTCCAGCACCGTAATTTGACATTGAATGCGGCTAAATCCATTGAGTCACAACCAACCATCAACATCCTTGGCTATTGTGTGGGCAATGGCATCATTAAACCTGACCCTGAAAGGCTTCGCCCACTCCAAGAACTCCCGCCACCTAAGAATCCGGCCTCCTTGCGCCGGGCCCTCGGCCTGTTTGCATACTATGCTAAATGGATTCCTAACTTCTCGGACCGAATCCAACCTCTACTGAAGGCCAGCACATTCCCACTAGACACAGCGGCTGTTGCAGCCTTTAACCTCCTGAAAAAACAGTTGGAGAAAGCGGCTCTTCACTCCATCGATGAGAGTCTTCCTTTTGTTGTTGAGTGTGATGCCTCGGAGGTGGCGATCTCGGCCACTCTGAATCAGGAAGGTCGTCCGGTGGCATTTTTGTCCAGGACTTTTCAAGGGGCTGAGCTACATTATCCTCCAGTCGAGAAAGAAGCTACAGCCATCATAGAGGCAGTACGGAAGTGGACTCATCTCCTAGCTCGCCAGCACTTTACCTTAATCACGGACCAGCGATCGGTCGCCTTCATGCTCGATAATCGAAAACGGACCAAAATTAAAAATAATAAAATCCAGCTTTGGCGGCTGGAATTGGCCTCTTTTGGTTACACCATCCACTATCGACCTGGCAAGGAGAATGTGGCTCCAGATACCCTCACACGAGCATTCTGCTCCGCCATGGCACCCTCTACGCTCGTAGACATCCATGATGGGTTGTGTCATCCGGGCGTTACTCGCATGCTACACTTCGTGCGGTCCCGAAATCTCCCATTCTCTACCGGGGATGTAAAGAAGATGTGCTCGGACTGCAGAGTCTGTGCGGAATTGAAACCTCAGTTTTTCCACCCCTCGGGTGGTATACTCATACATGCGACCCAGCCAATGCAACGGCTTAGCATCGATTTTAAGGGGCCGTTGCCCTCTTCAACTCGCAACACTTATCTATTGACCATGGTCGATGAGTATTCCCGTTTTCCGTTTGCCTTTCCCTGCCCCAATATGCTGACGACCACGGTTATCAGCTGCCTTGAGCAGGTATTTGCTTTCTGTGGCATGGCATCCTATGTTCATTCGGATCGGGGCCCTTCTTTTATGTCAGGAGAACTCAAGGCCTATCTCTCGGAACGGGGTATTGCTGCCAGCAGAACGACGCCTTATCATCCGGTCGGGAATGGGCAAGTCGAGCGTTTTAACGCTATCATCTGGAATGCGGTACGTCTGGCTTTGAGATCTCGGGGCCTACCCAACCAGCAATGGGAAGCAGTACTTCCAGACGCATTACACTCCACACGGTCCCTCCTTTCGACCGCCACAAATACGACGCCTCATGAACGGTTCTTCCGATTTCAGCGTCGCTCATCCTATGGGATATCTCTCCCGTCGTGGCTGACTGCACCGGGTCCAGTGCTACTCCGAAGATATGTCCGGGCGTCTAAGAATGACCCCCTGGTAGATGAGGTTGAGCTCACTGACGTCAACCCTACCTACGCCTATATTCGGTATCCTGACGGTCGGGAATCTACTGTGTCATTGCGGGATCTGGCTCCCTGCCCGCCGAAACATAGAGGGACACCAGGGGATGATATTGTACCAGGCACATCTCTGGGCTCGCCAGGTGCCTCTCATCACGATCTGGATCTGACGCCGGCTGGTACCTCACTCCAGCGTGCCGACCTGGGGCAGACTGACTATGAGCCCGTCGGGGCTCGCACGCGCAGCCACGATCCACCCCGTACCATACGCTCGAAAACGGATCTGCCACAGCCCTGCCTGACACCCGTTCGGGCACCAGTACACAGTCAGGATCGTCCTGACCCCTCACAGAGCAGGCTGGATCACTCGGACTCTGGTCCACGGCCCGCGGCGGGTAAACGGGCTAGGGGCCCTCTACCGCTACGAGAACCCAAACGGGTGCGGCTCTCCCTCATCCGGCGGCTACGAAATGGAGGGAGCATCCCGGCCTCCTAATCTTTTGGGGGGGGAGAATGTGGTAACACAATACAGCTTCCTGTGACTCGAACTTTATTGCATCACTTCCTGTGATTAGTCCAGGATAAATACGGGACTGATCAGTTGGATCCTGGAGAGGCATAGAGTAAGACCTCTTTTGTATGTAGCACCTTTTTAGTTGATTAAAGCTTACTTTAAGTTCACCACGCGTAAGGCTCATTCTTACGACAGTGTCTATGCAGTCGCAGCAGGGAAGTGAGCAGGCTGCCTGTACCTCTGCTGAAGCCACAGGGGTAGCACCTCGTAAAAGCACGCATAGGAGAAAGATGACACACAAGTAAATGCACATGGCTAAGCACTTGGGTGTTTTCAGAAATGTTTGTGTAAAGTCTCCGTTACTGTGATGTCACAGATAAAAATATTTATTTTCACCATATTCTGGTCATGGTTAAATTTGTGTGCAACTTTGGATGTGGTTTAGTGAGTTGGAGTGAATGGTGAGACATATAATGTTACCTCCAGCAATGGGGATCAGTGTGAATGGAATGGCTTGGTCATTGTAGGGATGCTTTATGGTGTTGCTGTGGGGTGGTGGGAAGCTGGTGCAGCATGTGGCAGCCATATGGGTGTAATGTGTGAAGTTAAGTAAATCTGGCCATGATGTGAGAACACTGGGAAAGTCTCCACTTCACATTCACTTACTAACTAACCTGAAATATAATCAATTCATCCTATTATTAATTGTAGATTAAAGATTTCATTATGTAATTGTTGCACTTATAATCATACTTGTAAACCTGTTGTAAAATGCCCTGGGTAGCCCTGCTTCGGGAGGTTAGATGGAGAAAACTAAAGGCTCATGGGTCCTTCTTGACCAAAATTTAAAAAAGCCATTTCAGCATTTTCTCATAAAAGAATAGCTACCTGTAAAACAACAAGGCTAGCTTGGCAAGATTCCAAAGACCCTGATAAGGGACAAAGGCTAAGTCATAGCAAAGCCCTAACGAAATCATAACTGTTCACTTCCCAGGCAAGATAAATGATGGACAAGGACATCATGTCTCGCTTGCATTAAACACTGTTAGGGAGTAAAACACAGATGGTGTCAGGAGAAGGAGGGGGTCATGAGGGTGATGGTCTGACAGGGGCATGCAGGATCAGTGTGTACGTGGCAACCCTGTAATTGGGTAGTGAAACTCAGGTGTAAGTCCATGATTGGGTTAACTGGTCCCCATAGATTTTGCTGTGAAAAAGGGGTATAAGAAGGGGGTCTCTTAGACACAAGGGTTGTAGAGGTATTCAGCTGAAAAGCTTGGGTCTATCCACAGAAGGGCCAGGAAGGATGGACTGGTGGAGGGACCACATGCGTGATACCAACTGTACGCAGAGTCTAAAGGACTAATGGGCCAGTGGGGGCTTGCTCATGGAGATCGCAACCTTTCTACCCAAGGCATACTGGGTAATATAAAATAACAACAGAAAACGCTGGAAAAACTCAGCAGGCCAGGCAGCATCCGTGGAGAGAGAAAGAGAGTTAACGTTTCAGGTCGATGACCTTTCGTCAGAACTGGGTAATATAACACTTGATTGCACCTTGTGAGCTACTGCTCAGATACTGTAATGTATCGAGTCTTGTTTACACTGAAAATAGTATAATCACTCTCACCAATAAGAGTCAAGTCGAATCTTTCAGAACTTAAGAGTGAAAACGTTAATTGGCACAGATCCAGAAACTCAATAATGATGAGGCCGCCCCTGGTCTCCCGGGCAGCAATGTGCTCAGGTGCTGGTGTGATCCGGATCACAGGTTCCTCCAGCTCCTCTTCCTCCTCGTCTTCCAGCTGATGCTCCTCCTCCTCCTCCTCTGAAGAGGCTGTGCACTCAGAGCCTTGGTCCTCATGCAGCGCAAATTCTCGCTGCTGCACTATGTTGTGCAGGGCGCATCAGACCACGATGATTCTGGGGACCTTGGCTGGTGTGTACAGAAGGGCTCCTCCAGATCTGTCAAGACATCTGAAGTGTATTTTCAGCATGCCTATTGTCATAGAATCATAGAATCATAGAATCATAGAAGATAGGAGCAGGAGTAGGCCATTCGGCCCCTCTAGCCTGCTCCGCCATTCAATGCGATCATGGCTGATCATCCAAATTCAGTACCCTGTCCCTGCTTTCTCCCCATAACCCTTGATCCCTTTAGCCTTAAGAAATATATCCAACTCCTTCTTGAATCTATTTAATGAATTGGCCTCTACTGCCTTCTGTGGCAGAGAATTCCACAGGTTCACCACTCTCTGGGTGAAGAAATTCCTCCTCATTTCTGTCCTAAATGGCTTACCCCTTATCCTTAGACTGTGACCCCTGGTTCTGGACTCCCTGACCATCGGGAACATCCTTCCTGCATCTAGTTTGTCCTGTCCTGTCAGAATTTTATAAGTTTCAATGAGATCCCCTCTCATTCTTCTAAACTCCAGCGAGTATAAGCCTAATCGACCCAATCTTTCTTCATACGTCATTCCTGCCATCCCAGGTATCAGCCTTGTGAATCTTTGCTGAACTCCTTCCATGGCAAGAACATCCTTCCTCAGATAAGGCGACCAAAACTGCACACAGTACTCAAGGTGTGGTCTCACCAAGGCCCTGTACAACTGCAGCAAGACATCCTTGTTCCTGTACTCAAACCCTCTCGCTATGAAGGCCAACATACCATTTCCCTTCTTAACCGCCTGCTGCACCTGCATGCTTACCTTCAGCGACTGGTGCACAAGGACACCCAGGTCTCGTTGCACTTCCCCTTCTCCCAATCTATTGCCATTCAGATAATAATCTGCCTTTCTGTTTTTGACACCAAAGTGGATAACCTCACATTTATCCACGTTATATTGCATCTGCCACGCTTCTGCCCAATCACCCAACCTGTCCAAATCTGCTCTGTGACACATCTGGTGGAGATATGGCTTTCATTATATCTCTCCTCGGCCTCAGTACTTGGCCTCCTCAAGGGTGTCATGAGCCATGTCTTCAGTGGATAGCCCTTGTCTGTTTGGAGGAGGGAAGAGCTGAGGGAGGATGGAATGGCGCAGGACGAAAGAGTCACGGCAGGTGCCAGGGAATTTGGCGCACACATGCATGATGATCTTCCTATGGTTGCCGCTGAGCTGCACATTGAGGGAGTGGAAGCCCTTGCAGTTGACAAAGACTCTTGGGTGATGTGGGGGTGCCCTGATGGTCACATGTATGCAGTCGATGATGCCCTGTACCCGTGGGAAGCCAGCCAGAGTGGCAAAGCCAAGCGCCTATTCAGTAACACTGGCATCATCAGTGGCAAAGTTGATATAATTGGCTGACTTGTCAAAGAGGGTATCGGTGACCTGTGTGATGCATCTGTGGGTGGCCGACTGCGAGATGCCGCAAATGTCTGCTGCAGATCCCTGGAAGGAGCCTGAGGCGAAGAGGTTGAGGGCTCTGGTGACTTTGACAGCCATTGGTAAGGTGTGTCCACCCGCTCCTCTGGGATGCAGGTCTTGTTCCAGCAATCTGCAAATGCCTGCGATGACCTGGTGCGATAGCCTGAGCTTCCTTTGGCACTGCTGCTCAGTCCTGTTGAGGAAGCTCATCCTCTGCCTGTATACACTGTGTTGGGGGTATCGCCTCCAGCGCCCGCACGGACCCCAGAAAATTCCGACCTTTATTTCACACCCTACTTTCAAATTGAATGAACACTTCAAAGCACAGTGCAGTGAAGTGGTTACATTGGGCTTCAATACATCAGCACAGAAAGAAAAGAAAATCACCAAACTCTGGATGAATATAGAATACAACAGGCAAAAAATATGCACTGGAGTCAATTCTCGTCTGCACTGCTCCACTTGTTTTTAAGCCTCACTGTCTTTTCTAGTTTGTTACTAACTGAACTTAAAGACAACTGCAACAGTCCTATATACAGAAGTGAACAGCCTGATAACTGGAGCAGCCGAAAAAGAAGCCTTCAACCAAACTCAGTGCCGCAGGGTCAGTTACATTGTTGATTGTAGTTGGAATGCTCGGCATGTGTTGTTGTAAATAAACTTTTTCCAGTTGTTTGACAAAAAAATTTGCAGCCGAACGCTGTTATCTGTTTCGCACCATTTTAATCCAGAACTGTTAAGAACATAGGACGATAGGAATTGCTAGACAAAAACAGACCACGATCCTTCTCGTTCACCTTCTACCATCCTGGTAGCTGCATGGTACAATGATAATGGATTTGTTGACTAATCATGGCAATCGATCACTATCAATTAGTTTACAACAGACCCAGACATGAGGTGAGGCAAACCCCAGTGGTGGAGAGCTTTGGGATCCATAGGTCCAAAATCACCTCTTCCTCCCAAGCAAGCTGCACTTACCACGCCGTGTCTCAAATGACTCATATACTGTATTGCAAAATATTTTTTGAAAGAAATCTATCTAATTTGAATTAATCAATACGAACTTCTTCCGCCATCTCCCTAAGGAGCTTGTTCCATAGATTGATTACTCACTCACTGAACTATTGTTTCAGCAAATTCGTTTTGAATTTAGTTAGAAAAGTAAAAGCCCATGGGATCCAAGGGAAAGTGGCAAGTTGGATCCAAAATTGGCTCAGTGGCAGGAAGCAAAGGGTAATGGTCTATGGGTGTTTTGTGACTGGAAAGCTGTTTCCAGTGGAGTTCCGCAGGGCTCAGTACTAGGTCCCTTGCTTTTCATGGTATATATCAATGATTTAGACTTCAATGTAGGGGGCATGATTAAGAAGTTTGCAGATGATACAAAAATTGGCCGCGTGGTTGATAGTGAGGAAGAAAGCTGTAGACTGCAAGAAGATATCAATGGACTCGTCAGGTGGGCAGTAAAGTGGCAAATGAAATTCAATCCGGAGAAATGTAAGGTAATGCATTTGGGGAGGGCAAACAAAGCAAGGGAAAACACAATAAATGGTAGGATACTGAGAAGTGTAGAGGAACAGAGGGACCTTGGAGTGCATGCCCACAGATCCCTGAAGGTAGCAGGGCAGGTCAATAAGGTGGTTAAGAAGGCATATGGGATACTTTCCTTGATTAGCCGAGGCATAGAATATAAGAGCAGAGAGGTTATGCTAGAACTGTATAAAACACTAGTTAGGCCACAGCTAGAGTACTGTTGTCAGTTCTGGTCACCACACTACAGGAAAGATGTGATCACACTAGAGAGAGTACAGAGGAGATTTATGAGGATGTTGCCAGGACTGGAGAATTTTAGCTATGAGAAAAGATTGGATAGGCTGGGGTTGTTTTCTTTAGAACAGAGGAGGCTGAGGGGAGATGAGGTTTATAAAATTATGAGGGACCTAGATAGAGTGGATAGGAAGGACCTATTTACCTTAGCAGAGAGGTAAATAACCAGGGGGCATAGAGTTAAAGTAATTGGTAGAAGGATTAGTTGGGAGTTGAGGAGAATTTTTTTCACCCAGAGGATGGTGAGGGTCTGGGACTCACTGCCTGAAAGGGTGGTAGAGGCAGAAACCCTCACTGCATTTAAAAAGTACTTGGATATGCACTTGAAGTGTCGTAACCTACAAAGTTACGGACCAAGAGCTGGAAAGTGGATTAGGCTGGAGAGATCTTTTTTGGCTGGCACAGAAATGGTGGGCTGAATGGCCTCCTTCTGTGCAGTAAATTTCTATGATTCTATGGGGGAAAAATTCAGCTGCTTGCGCCTCCCGTTAGCGCCTTAAGAGGGCGCTAATGGGGCGTAAAGCAGCTAACGCCCGGGCGCAGCGCCGCCCACGCCTCCCGAAAAATTTAGTGGGAGGTTAGTGGCGGCGGCAGGCGGTAGCGCCCTGTGGCGCTGCGCCGCCGGCAATGACGTCATCGCCGTGCGCAGCACCCCGCTCGCGCCCCGGCCGTGATCTTCAGTCGCGCCCCCTGATTTACCGCCAGACGCTATGTCCGACGGGTTCAGGGAGGCGTACGTGCGGCCGGGGCGGCGATATTTAAAGGGGAGGTGGCAGGCGGCCATTTTTGTTGCTGGCCGCCTGCCAGCACCTGCCCCCGTTGCTGTCCCCGGCCCCCGTGAAGCCCCCCCACCGTGAAGTGCCGGCTGCGCTCCAAGAGCCCGGCACTTCTCTTGAGTGCCGGGCTCTTTTGCCGGCACTCCCGATCCCTGGGGGCCCAGCTGGGCCCCGGTTCGCGCTGCGCAGGGTCCCTCCCCTTTAAGAAGGGGAGGAAGGCCTGCAATACCGCGGCACGTAGCGCCAGGATATTCACTCGCAGCGCCCCAAGAGGGATGCGGGGTGCTTCCAGTGGCGCCCCGCTTCCCTCTTGGGGCGCAACCACTGAAGTTCCGGCGCGGGGCCGCTAATTTTTTCGGGGCGCTAAAAGTCGCGCCCCGGCGAGGTTAGCGCCCCAAATGGGGCGCGACTCAATTTCTCCCCCTATGATTCTGCAGAAACTATTTTCTCAGTGAAGCTGGTCCTGCTTCTCTAATAAATAGACCTCCTCCACTCACACCATGGTATTGAGTTGTGCCCAGAGTCTTATAAACTCACTGTGAAGGTCAAAAGTAGATATAGAATGAAAACAAACTCAAAAGGGCTGGATTTTACCTTTCAGTGCGGCCTAGGGGTGGGACAGCTTCCTTCCGGGTTCTGATCCCACCCCCAATGACGTCCGACGCACAGACGCTATTTTGCGTCAATTGGCCTTGTTAAGCCCGCCCTGTGGGCTTGCCGGACAATTAGGAGAAAGCCGGTATCAGATGACGCCAGTTGATGACGCATCATCTGCCGGTTTTCTTAAAGGGGCCATGCTCAATTTTTTTTTGACAGGTGATTTTTCAGTGTTTGACAGCATTGAGGTGCTGCAAACACTGACAATCACTGTACAAAGGTGAGCCCTTTCACCCAGGCTCTCCAGTGACTCCCTCCTTAGGCTAGAACAGATGGCAGCTGCAGGTGAGGTTACAGAAGCGATCTGTCACTGGTGAGAGAGGTTCTCCCAATGAGGTGGGACTATACAAACACTTCAAAACTTGTTACCTACAGAAAAATCTAAATACATTAAAAATGATTTTCCCAACATTTTCTTACCTCTGAAACTCACCAGTGTACCATTGGATCCTTCACACCACTTCTGCAGCTGTCATGAAGAAACATTACAGTAGACCCACAGCACGCTACACTTACCCTAACGTGGTGTCCGGACATCGGGAAGCCCGCAGTAGACCTGTCAAAATTGCAAAAAGCCTCTTAACTGCCTGTTAACAACCTGTTAACAACCTGTTAACAAGCAGTTAAGTGCCTATAATCCTCTTCCTGCCACTAGGTGTCGGGTCCATGCACAAATCGGGGACCCGACAGCTGGGAAGATTGATTGGAGGCGGCTTGACAGCGGGTTTCCGACCCGCTGTCAATCTTTGCAATTTTGCCGGATGTCCCGCCTCCAAACCCGCCCCCTGAGCACCCGCAAAATTCCGGCCAAAGAGTAACAAACTGAGAGTGACCATGAAAAGAATTAAAATGAAATGCCAGTGGGTGTGAATCACTTCAAACTGCATGTGGACTAGTAGTCTGCACACTTCAATGTAATTAACTGCTAAAAATATACTGTGTGCAGACTGTATTTAAAAATCTAGCTGTTCCGATTACAGATACTGTCCTTGTTAATCTTTTTTCCCCAAAGTTTTTTAAAATGTTTCTTTCCTCTGCTTCTCTTCTGAAGACGCTGACTATGGTATATGATTCCACGGCTGTAGATCACCATCCAGGGCATCAGCCATTCCCTGTGGCACTTATTCCGCTATTGGATGCTCCCAGGGATGTGTGGTGCTCACCGGGTGTGCTGCTCAGGAAATAGCAGGTCTGCAATTTGTCATTTTCTACCCGTTCCTTTCCCTGGATGAAAAATCACAAGACGCAGGCCGTGATTCTCCAATTTGCAATCCTGGGAAGTGCCACCCATCACTGGGAGCATCTGGTTGTGGAATAAGCCCTGAAGAGTGAATGTTAACAATATACTCAATAGTAGGGAAGGGGAGGAATCAAAAGCAAGCCCAGTCTTATTCTCACCCAATAACCACACACTTGCACTTTTCAGTAAGGGTAACCTTGGCTGATTTTTCAACTCCTTAATGTCAAGGTGCTGAGGTCAATTACTGACCTGGGGAAATTAACTAACTGAGCACAGATTGGGAATCGAACCTGGTACCTTCATGCTCTGTATAGCAGAGTAGCACACTGGGTGGTACATTGTCCAATAGAACAGCAAGGTACTTGTCCCATTATCAATTAATGCTCCTCCTACCACCCAAAAAAAAATTAAAGCTTTTTTAAAGTTTCTTGGAATGACCTACTGTGGTCCCTTAACAGCTGCTGCACAGGAAATCTCACCCTGGCTCCTGACCCAATCCAGGCAGGGAAACCACAGGTCTCCAGATTACAAAAAAGATATAGATGCACTGGAGAAAGTGATTTCTAAGGATGATACCAGAACTGAGAGGGTACAATTTACATTAATGACCTGGATCAGGGAGTCGGATGCAGCATTTCCAAATTTGCAGACGACACTAAACTAGGAGGGGGGGTGGGCTCAGAGGAGGAGACCAGGAAGCTCCAGAGCGATTTGGACAGACTGGGTGATTGGGCGGATAAATGGCAGATGCGCTATAATGTGGACAAGTGCGAAGTTATCCACCTTGGGTGCAGGAACGGGGGGGCAAATTATTATTTAAATGGCAATAAATTGGGAGAGGGGGAAGTACAGAGAGACCTGGGTGTTCTTGTACACCAGTCACTGAAGGCGAGCATGCAGGTGCAACAGGCGGTCAAGAAGGCAAACGGTATGCTGGCCTTCATAGCAAAAGGGTTGGAATACAGGAACAGGGATACCTTGCTGCAGCTGTACAGGGCACTGGTGAGACCACACCTCGAGTACTGTGTACAGTTTTGGTCGCCTCATCTGAGGAAAGATGTTCTTGCCATGGAGGGGGTGCAGCGGCGATTCACCAGGCTGATACCAGGAATGGCGGGATTGACCTATGAGGAGAGACTATGTAGTTTAGGGATGTACACACTGGAGTTTAGAAGCTTGAGAGGGGACCTCATAGAAGTGTATAAAATTCTGACAGGTCTAGACAGACTAGATGCAGAAGGAATGTTTCCCTTGGCGGGTGAGAACAGAACTAGAGGACATAATTTAAGGATAAGGGCTAAACCATTTAGGACAGAAATGAGGGGGAATTTCTTCACTCAGAGGGTGGTGAACCTGTGGAACTCATTGCCACAGAGGGCAGTGTACGCCAGCTCATTAAATATATTTAAGAGGGAATTAGATATATTTCTACAGGCAAAAGGGGTTAAGGGTTACGGAGAGAAGGCGGGGACGGGATACTGAATTGGAGGATCAGCCATGATCTCATTAAATGGCGGAGCAGGCTCGAAGGGCCGGATGGCCTACTCCTGCTCCTATCTTCTATGTATCTATGTATAACTATCTAGGCAGACAGAACAGGCTGGGGCTCTTTACTCTGGAAGAGAGAAGGCTGAGGGGTGACCTGATAGAGGTCTTTAAAATTATGGAAGGGTTTGATAGGGTAGGCGTAGAGAAGATGTTTCCACTTGTGGGGGAGTCCAAAACTAAGGGCTAGAAATATAAGATAGTCATAATAAATTCAATTAGGAATTCAGGAGAAACTTCTTTACCCAGAGAATGTGGAACTTGCTATCTCACAAAGTGGTTGAGGCGAATAGCATAGATGCATTTAAGGGGAAGCTCGATAACTACATGAAGGAGCAAGGAATAGAAGGATATGTTGATAGGGTGAGATGAAGTAAGGTGGGAGGAGGCACGTGTGGAGAATAAGCACCGGCACAGACCTGTTGGGGCGAATGGCCTGTTTCTGTACTGTAAAATTACATAGAATTACACAGAATATACAGCACAGAAACAAGCCGTCCGTCCCAACCAGTCTGTGCTGGTCTTTATACTTCACATGTGTCTCCTCCCATTCCATCTCCCTCATCTGAGCCTTTCAGTATATATTTCTATTCTCTTTTCTCTCATGTACTCACCTAGTTTCCCTTTGAAAGCATCTACGCTATTTGCCTCAACCACTTCCTGTGGTAGAAAGTTCCACATTCTAACCATTCTCTGAGTAAAGAAATTTCACCTTCACCCCAGCTTTGAATTTACAGGTTAAACTTACATTTGTAATATAAGAAAACCACTAAAAATTAATCAGTTCTGAATAAAAGGTTATTTGTTACTCGTACAGTTGCTTGTTTGGTGTTGTAAATCTCTTGAAATCATTTGGTTGCAGAACCCTACTGTCTGGTCTGCAGCCTGAGGCTCAATGTGTGGCCCTTCACTTTGTTCTCTAACAATGGCTGGAATTTTAATTTGGAGACGGGTAGGGAGCGGGGGGTGCAGGAAATCAGTCGGAAAACCAGGGAGAACAGGTTTCCCACAGGCTCTGCCAAATTAGCATTAGCATCTAGAATCACTGTTTCCTGCCTGCAGCCAGCCAGATGGAGAGGCTGGCTGGCTGTCAGGTAGGTAGACCTGCAGCACCAGGTCACAGAGAGGCGGGAGGAAGGGATCTGGGGCGAGGAGGTCGTAAGGCCGGAGGGGGATCAGGGGCCGGGGGGGGGAGGTCGGAAGGCCAGAGGGGGATTGGAGGGGCCAAGGGGGAAGGTCGGAAGGCTGGAGGGGGGATCAGGAGCCGGAGGGGGGAGGTTTGTAGGGGGTGGTGGTTTTGTGTCAGCTTTACCTCTGACTTCTGAGCGGTTCGAATCGCTCCCACTCCCTTGGTTCTAGACCTTGGACTTATTTGGGGGTTGTGATACAAAGGTGCAGCAGACAATTGAGTTTGATGAAAGAACTTCAATCTTTATTAAAAGGTAAAACACAAATGACAACACTCTTAACACTCTAAAAGTGGGGAACACTTCGGTACAAGCGAGGGAAATAACATTAGGAGAATACTTCACCCCTCCCAATCCCACTTCACTAGCTAGGTTGGACTCTGGAGAACCAGGGATAATGCTCACCAAACGAATCCTTGACAGTTGAGAGTTAGGGTTTAGAGTCTTTTGAGTAAAAAGTTTCGTAAGGCCCTTGTTGCCGCAAGGTGTCCGATGGTCACTGAGGCGGTCGCTCTGGTCTCTTCTTGCATGTCGGCCTACTTCTGGAGCTGTTGGCCTTTGTTGAACTTCTTTCTGTTTAAACTGTCTTCTTCCGAGCTGTAGAACTGCCTTCTTGCAGAACTGTAACTGTCGTGCTGGAGAACTGGAGAACTCCCTTCTTACTGAACTGTCTTCTTTAACTGCCCAACTTGCTTCTCCTGAACTCTGTAACTCCAGCAGGCTTTCAATTGAACTCAAAACTGCAGAACTGCCTTCTGTTGAACTTGAACTGTTGTTACCGGAGAACTCTTGATTTGAGGCCTCGTTAACAGTAACTACTTTACTAGCGTGTTAACTGGTTTTGTAAATGTGTGAAGTGGTTTCAGGATAGCTCCATCCTGTCGATCTGTTGTTTAATCGGAGTTTGAATTGTCCTCATGTTTTGAGTTTCTAGGCTGGACTCAGTCTTTTCTATAGAAAAAGTCCTGAGTGGTTTGTATTATGCATGTTTCCTGATGGGCCCTGTAATTGGTTTGATGGGACCTGGGGGGAAAAATTAGGTCGCGCCCCGTTTGGGGCGCAAATATCGTCTGGACGCAAATATTAGCGCCTGGCGCTAATTATCGCCACTGACTGGAAACTTCACTTTTACCGCCCCGGGAGGTGAGTGGAGCGCTGAATCAGGCGCTGCACACCTGTCTTAAGGCGCAAAGGCCGAGCAGTGAGGTGCTAACTCAGCGTGCGAGCGCAGCGCAGCTGCTGCCAGTTAGCGAGGGAACACAGACACACTGGCGCCGGCCAGTTCTTAAAGCGGGGGGGGGGGGCAACTGTTAGGATCAGTAGGCAAAACTACCTCACAAAGCGTTGACTCAATGCAGAAGTCTCTCTTTCTCTCTCTCCGAATCTCTCTCTCTCTCTCAGAACGAGTGGTGCAAAAATGTCAACCACAGAAAAAGACAGGAAGAGGCCCCCTTTAAATAGCGCCCCCCGCAGCCCCACAGCGATTGATAGCGTTCCAGTCTTCCGGTCGTTGGATGCGCCAGGCGGTAAGGCAGGGGGCGCCACTCAATTTCCGCTCCGGGGCGCCACAAGGGCGTTGCGCCATGGAATGACGTCACAATCTGCGCGCGCAGGTGGTCGCAGCGGTAAAGTTTAGCGCCGCCGCACAATGTCTAGTTAAGTTCCCGAGCGGCGCAAACATCGCTGCGCCCGGGCGTTAGCGGCTTTGCGCCCCATTAGCGCCCTCTTAAGGCGCTAACGGGAGGCGCAACCAACTGAATTTTTACCCCTTGTTGTTTTGGGTGGGACTGTCTTCTCCTAGAATCTATTGTCAAAATGTTAATGCTTGCTGGGGCTTTGAGTGAGGTCATCCCGGTTCCGCAGACATTGCAATTAACTGCAATACCCAAAAACTGCTTTTACAGAGGTTGAACCCATCCTTTTGTTCCTTTACAGGCCCAGACATAGTTTTAAAATGCCAAAACTTGGTTTTTGGTCTTACAGTCTCTTAGGTTAGGCTCAAGTGCAATATTATCACTCTGAGGTAGTTCCAAAGTCCTTTTTCCTTAGGTTTTGGGGATCTGCAAATTTTGGAAACCTTATAGGTTGGAAGGCCGCAGGAGGATCAGATGCCGGAGGGGAGAGGTCAAAAGGCTGGGGGGTAGATTGGGTGCTAGAGGTGGAGGTCGGAAGGCCACATTCACCCAAAATTGTCAAATCCCACATTCCCTGATATTGTCAAATCCCACATTCACCCAAAATTGTCAAATCCCACATTCCCCCAAAATTATCAAATCCCACATTCCCCCAAAATTGTCAAACCCTACATTCTCCCAAAATACGCGAAAACCCGGAACTTGCGATCTGTCCGATCCACCGCATCTGCTACAAAATAACTTTTGTTGGCGCAGAGTTGGGCTTTTGCCCAACTACTGCCCAGCGAATGCCCACGAAACCCTTATGCCTGGTAAAAGCAGGCGTAAGGCCTTCTTTTACCAGCGTAAGGGTTAAAATAATTTAAACATACACATACATTTATAATTAGTTTAGGTAAATTTTGGCCTGTTTTAAAAGGTTTAAAATTATTTTTCAAAAAATTAAACTTTTATTTGAAATGCTTAATTAAAGGGGCTTTTAATTAATTTTGAACATGTGATCATTTATTTTTATTTAAGTGATGTGAATTCTTATTTATTTGGGGATTTCTAATATGCTTATGGGGATTCCGTATGTAAATAAGCATCATAGGAATCCCCCTTTTTGATTGGTTGGCCTGGCCCAAGTAATCCCAGGGACTCTTACAAACTACATGCACCCCTGGGATCCGTGGGCCTTTACACAGGCATACACCTACAGGCCCAGGACCCAAAGGGCTCGATTTTGTCGTTGGGGCGGGTTGGGGGCGTGTCATCCGCTTTTCGTGTTAGCCACCAGACTCCAATTTGATATGGCAAAAATACGCGATTTTCCCCTAATTGGGCAATTGATTTCCAGCGTGTGGGAACCCCTGGCCCAATTAGTCTTTCCATTCTGAAACTCGCCTCCGATGACATCATCAATGCTGCTGGATTTAAGGCCTGCAAGCAGCCTTGCTTCTTCTGCAGACTGCAAACCTTTTGGCCTTTGCTCTGATAGTTTCTTCCAGGCAAAATGTCCAGCAGTAGACCTAAGTCCGGCACCGAGGTTTGATGACGCCGCCCTGCAAGCTCTGGTGGAGGGAGCAAGAGGGAATAAGGAGGTCCTCTTCCCTTCTTCAGGGAGGAAGAAGCCTCCCCAGCAAACGAAGGCTGTGTGGATGCAAGTGGCCCAGGAGGTCAATTCCTTATCTATGTGCCGCAGAACCTGGCTGCAGTGCAGGAAGAGGTTTCATAACCTTCTGCGCACTGGAAAAGTAGGTATGACTTTCCCATCACCCTCAATCTGATCCCCATTGCCTCTCCTCACCAGCACTCAGCTTTGACAACCTCTTCCTCCACATCCCACTTGACACTGACATCCCTGCACCCTTACCCATTCCCTCTCTCTGTATGTTCACTTTCACTTAACTATTCGACGATGCAGTCCTCACACTCCCTATCGCTGTGATGCTATGAAAACGACTTATAACACACAGGGAGGGCCCTTGGTCTTGCCACCTCACTGAATCTTTGTCTCCTTCTAGGCATTTTTGCTATGGAGTCTCTACACTCACTCCTTCATTCTCACTCAAACTCCACTTGTCTCCCTCATTGCAGGAAAAGAGAGCTCACAATAAGAGGGAAAGTGCAAGGACAGCAGGAGGGCCACGATCAGTAGCCCAGCTCACCCCCTGGGAGGAGGCGGCCCTGGAGATCGTGGGAGTGGAGGACGATGCGCAAGTGGGGGACGGACAGATGGGTGCATCAGAGCAAGCTGGTGACAGAATAGTTTTTCATCTCTCTCATTGACATTGCATGAGTCACTGATAATGATTCTGATGCTCTAACAGATTGACTTATGATCATCTGCAATATTCAATGTGCATGTAACCTTGGCCTCACATCTCTGACTCTTTCCTTTACTCCCCCACAGGACTTCCGAAAGCCCCCGTCCCCACTATCCAGGAGGAACAGCCTGAGCCTCCAGATACCCCAGAGGAAGCTGCAACCTCTGAGGGTGCAGCGTCAGCAGAATTCAGCGCACCCAGCACCAGTGCAGACACTCACACCTTGGTGGTACCTTCGCGAGATAGTGTAGTGTTGTCACCTGGTGTATCACAGCTCACAAGTGAGCATCAGCAGATGGTGGAGACAGGGACAGCAGTGGAGAGTCCTAGTCGGATGGCGCAGGACTCTGCCAGCTCGGCTCAGCTGCATGTCGACCCTCTGCTTCCGGGTCCATCCAGGAAGAGGTGCAGGAGTCTCTGGCAGGTTGTGTCTCCAGGGTCGCTGCGAGTGTGGAGCGAATGGAGGAGTCCATCGCTAACATGAGCAGAGCCTTTGTGGAGGCGTTGGCGCATGAACGCATCACCACGGAAAGGATGGCTACCTCCATGGTAAGGCTGGCTACTGTAGAGGAGAGGATGGCTACGTCCATCGAGGAGCTTAGTCGCCAGGGTATGGAAAACATGGTCATTGTTCAGAATAGACTGACATCTCTTGAGGAGCGATGGTTAGCTATTGAGCAAACAAACCAGACCTTCAGGCAAGTCCTCGGGAGTAGGACTTCCAGTACAGAAACGGGTCCTCATGGTCCCCCTGAAGTGCAGCAAGGTGCTGTCAAGCCACTTGCTAGCTCTGAAGTGGGGCTGACCCATGAGAGGGATGTTGGTGGCAGACAACAATGAAGTGGGGGCTCCTCTCCAAGCGCTCACATGACCATGCCACTGCAAAGTCCTTGGTCAGAGCCCCACCAGAGTCCCCACCCAACTGAGATCGGCGTCTCAACCCCTGCACAGCCGCAGAAGCAGCAGACTGTTGCCGAGCCCTCACAGGCTCGCAACCCCAGAGGACGCCTGCCAAAGGTATCGAGACAGGAGCAGCAAGAAAGTGAGCAAGGGGCCTCCACATCTGCTGAAGCCACAGGGGAAGCACCATGTAGGAGCACGCGTAAGAGGAAGATAATGCACAAGTAGTCACAAGGGTAGTCACTTGGGTGAAATGTCATGTTTAATGTTGAAAAGCCATCAGTTGGTTATTGTAAATAAAAAATTCTGATGGCAACTGTTGCAGTTGTGGCATCTGTCATATCGCTAATGGGACTTCCACACCGAGGGCTTAGGATGACTTGCAGTTGTCAGTATGGTGGTCAGAGTGATAGGAATCCGCAGGTTCTTGGCCATTGTCGATGGTCTGATAAGTAGGTGCGAGGCAAAAGTGTTTGATTGGGCAGGCTAAGCAAATCTGGCTAAGAGGAGTGCGTCCCTTGCATCCCGGGCAGCAATGTGGTCGCGCGCTGGTGCCTTCTGGCCTGTGCAGCTTCAGGTGGGTGAGCAGCAGCTTGGCGCTCCTGTTGTTGCTGCTGCTGTTGGTGTTGCTGTTGTTCATGGATCTGTTGCTGCCACGGCTGGTCTTCGTCCGAATCTGATGTCCAGGAGGAAAGGAAATAAATGGTTCCCATGCTTCTGGTATATGCCTCAGTTGAGGAAGCGCTCATTCAAGGTGGCGAGAGGGGTTTCCCAGGAGGTCACACTGGAGATGGGTGTCAGGCTCCAAACTTCCACAACAATGGGTATGCCTGCTAAAAGTTCCCCCAGACCTGAGACAACAAAGTACTGCCACCTGCAAATGATCATTGGTGAAAACTCCTTTTTAATGGTGGAGCTGCAGCTGTTGTAAGGAGTCCACTTGTGAGGTCACCAGGATTCACTGGCGTGTTTCAGAGGAGACGTGAACCACGTGGGAAAAGTGTTAAAATCAGAAAGGCCTCTCAAAATGGGATTATAGAGGCAATTAACTGGTTGTTAAGGGCCTTAAGGGCCTATCCTGCCTCTTGGAGGCGGGATGGAGACGGGGTCAGAAAACTCGTATTTGGGAAAATTGCTCGGAGGCGGGATGGAGGCGGGATCGGGCCCGCCTGCCATTTTTCGCAATTTTAACACCTCACACGTCTCCAATCCCACCTCCGCGGGCCTGGCAAAATCGAACCCAAAGAGTCCGAAGCTCTGGAGACACCAGGTAAGTTCAGATTTATTTTTCAATTTGGAGGCGTATTCTCCACCGTATTAATACAGCAGTCCTGTCCATAGCCTGTCATTTCAGAAATAACCTCAGAAATCATACTTGGAAAAAAATCAAACCAATCATTTCATCCTGGGTTCTGAACTACAGCCTTAAGAGCCATTAAACTGACTTATTGACTCGGGAGCAGCCAAGACGTCTCCTTAGAATTCACATTTAATAAAAGACAAAGAATATTAGGCGTTTTATCCTGGGTTCTGACCTGCAGCCTGAGGAGCAATTAAACTCTGACGGACATCACTCTTTTCACTTCTCTCACCGCACAACGAAACTCTGAAGGCTCTTTACAACAATTGGACTTTGTGGCTTTACATAGAAACAACTCAGTCGCAGAAGAATAATACTGTATTACATGGTATGACAATACCATCCTGCAGTGTACTTTGTGGCCAATTGTCTTAATATTGCTTTGAAGCTTCAGACCTTAACTATAACTCGGACTGCTCTTTGGCAGGAAGAGCTGGTGATGTGGGATGGGTGTGTTCTGTGGGTGAGAGGGAGGGAGTGTACTGGTGCTTCGGACGGGGACTCTCTGTTGGAACAACCTACTTTTGTTTTTTCCCAGACTCCAGGGCTGCTCTGTTTTGGCAGTTACTTGTGCTTCCATTTCTATCTGCAACATCCCCACCTTATTAGCTATTCATTCTATGGGGGTTAAATTGGGTTGTGTAGCGCCTGCTTTTTAAGGCACTACATGGCCACATGGCCACATAAGGCTTGAAAATGGGGTTCAAAATGCACAGGTACACTTCCGACGGGTAGTGCGTAGATCGCCATCTTGATAAAGGTGTTTGCGCACGCGTGACTAGTGATTGCTGGCAACATGCAGAGCAGGCAGATCGTGACCCGAATCAGTGTGCAATACTGATTTGAAGCCACCCCTGCCATTATGCAAATCCACACTCCAGCCAACACCTTGTCTTAACCTCGCACAGCTGAACACAACGTTAAACGGAACGAAGACCCCCACACAAGTGCTGTTAAAAGGGATCATGAAGTACTTACAGGTTAGTTGCTGAATTAGTTCCTCCTGCTGCTTGTGCAATTGTAAACATTTTTGGACCTTTTCCATACTTGGCTAAACATAGAAACATAGAAACTAGGAGCAGGAGTAGGCCATTCGGCCCGTCGAGCCTGCTCCACCATTCAATACGATCATGGCTGATCATCCAAATCCAGTACCCTGTCCCTGCTCCCTCACACAGAATCCCCATCGAGCCTGCACCGACACATATCCCACCCTATCCCCGTAACCCCACATATTTAATTCCCCCTAACATATCCCTTCCTATCCTATCCCCGTAACCCCACATATTTAATCCCCCCCTAACACTAAGGGTCAATTTATCATAGCCAAATCAACCTAACCCGCACATTTTTGGACTGTGGGAGGAAACCGGAGCACCCGGAGGAAACCCACGCAGACACTGGGAGAATGTGCAAACTCCACACAGACAGTCACCCGAGGCCGGATTCGAACCCGGGTCCCTGGCGCTGTGAGGCACCAGTGCTAACCACTATGCCACCATGTTTGAATACTCTACAGGGAGTGGTCTTGCTGTATTTTTCTGTCATTTAAAATATTTTGCTGAAAGAAGTTGCTTCCAGACATGGGTGGCCTGGTAAGGCTTCCTCTGGGAATTGAACATGACTGGGAGAATGAAGAGAGGCCTGGCAGAGCAGGACAAGTTGCTAGAAGAGGGAGGAGGAGGAGAGGGAGAAGAGTGCGCAGCAGGAGGCCATATCTGCCGAGGGTCTTTCAGGAGCAATTATCTTACCACAACTTCAGTGAGGACCAATGCATGAGATATCTTTGATTCACAAAAGAGGTTGTAAGTGAAATCTACCAAATGCTGCAGCCACAACTGCGACCTCAAAGTCGGGCAAGGACAGCATTGCCTGTGGCAGTCAAGGTGACCGTCATTCTTAATTTGTATGCATCTGGCTAGCTTAAGGCTGCTGCTGGAGATACAAGCAAACACCTTGCAGTTTGCAGTGCACTGCTGTATAAGAGCGGTCACTGAGGCTCTCTATACAAAAAGAAACACATTCATCTCATTCCCTCTTGCCAGAGACAAGCAGGCAGAGTGAGCACAAAGGTTTGCAGACGGTAGGCTTCCCCATGGTGCAGGGTGCCATTGATTATATGCACATTGCCTTGCATGCACCTCATGTGAACTCGGCAATTTTCATAAACCGAAAGGGATTCCACTCCCTCAATATGCAGCTGGTGTGCGACAACACGCAGTGAATGCCCGTTATCGTCGCAGCAGTCACGATTCCTTCATTCTGCAGCTGTCCTCTGAACCAACATAGCAAGTCAAAGGCTGGCTATTGGACGACAAGGGTTATCCACTCATGACATGGCTCATGACTCCGGTCAGGAACCCACGCACATGTGCACAGCAGGCCTAAAATGAGAGCAATGCTCCCACCGGGAACATTATAGAGCACACCATCGGTGTCCTCAAGCAATGCTTCCGCTACCTGGACTGATCCGGAGGAACCCTACAATATTTAGCTAAGCGGGTATCGAGATTTAACTCGTAGCAAGTTCCGTTCACCCATCACCCCTGTGTTCGCTGACCTACACTGGCTCCCAGTCCGGCAACGCCTCAATTTTAAAATACGCATCCATTTTTTCAAATCACTCCATGGCCTTATTTCAATTTTGCATCCTGCGTATCCCCTATTTTAATCGCTCCACCATTGGCAGCTGTGCTTTCAGCTGCCTAGGCCCTGAAACTCTGAAAATTCCACCCTAAACCACTCCGCCTCTTTCCTCCTTTAAGCTTTTGGTTACCTGTCCTAATATCGCCTTACGTGTCAAATTTTGTTTGATAACATTTCCGTGAAGCGCCTTGGGATGTTTCACAACATTAAAGGCGCTATATAAATGCAAGTTGTTGTTGTTGTCGTGGTAGGCTGCTGCATACTGCACAACCTGGCTATTATGCGGGAACAGCCCTTGCCACAACCAATCAGGTGAGAAGATGTGGAGCAGGAGCACGAGGAAGAAGAGGAGGAGAAGGAGGAGGAACTGAAGGAGAAGTGGAGGAGGAGGAGGAGGAAGTGGTGAAGGAGGAAGAAGTGGAGGAGGAGGAGGAGGAGGAAATCATAGAATCATATGGGGAGAAATTCACTATCGCCCCGTTTGGGGCACTAATTTTTAAAAGTTTGAAAAGTTAGCGGCAGGCGCTAACGATTTCAAACTTTTGAAAAATTCGCCGCTTGCACTCCAAGAAGTAAGTGGAGCGCTAAATCCAGCATTCCACTTCCTTCTTGGAGCGCAATCAGCAGCAGGCGGAGCGGAGGATTCAGCAGCGCTGCGAACTGGGCCGTGCAGCGCTGCCACGTTCAAAGGCTACTTCCGTCCATTAAAGGGAAGGGCCATCGCTGCAGGCTCTGCAGTATAAAAAGTACCTACCTGGACCACCAAGGCAGGCGCGATCCTGTGCGATCAGCCCAGCACTCAATCACGGGCAGGAAAACGTGAATAAAAACTGGAACAAGAAAGGTAAGTTTTTATTTTACTTACCTCGGCCACCTCGCCTTTAATCATCGCCCCCGAAGCGGCCGGCTGCCCAATGCACGCCTCCTGCAGCTGTCGGTGTTTTCGACGGGCACTGCTGCAGGGGGCGGAAGTCAATTTCGGGTCTGGGGCGCTACCGGGGCGATGCGCACAGCGATGACATCACGATCTCCGGGCGAAGAGATCGGGGCACAACACTGTCGCGCCACCGCAAAACTCCCGCCAAATATGTCAGCGCAGCGCCCGGTCGCAAAGCCATTTGCGCCCTGTTACGGGAGGTGCAAAGGCACCCAATTTCACCCCCATAGAATCAAAAAATTGTTATAGCACAGAAGGAGGCCATTCAGCCCATCGAGCCCATGCCAGCTCTCTGCAAGAACACTTCAGCTAGTCCCACTCCCCCGCCCTTTTCCCGTTACCCTGCAAATTATTTTCCTTCAGGTACTTATCCAATTCCCTTTTGAAAGCCACGATTGAATCTGCCTCCACCACCCCCTCAGGCAGTGCATTCCAGATCCTAACCATTCACTGCGTAAAAAGGTTTTTCCTCATGTCGCCTTTGGTCCTTTGCCTCTCGACTCTTCTGCCAATGGGCACAGTTTCTCTCTATCTACTCTGTCTAGACCCCTCATGATTTTGAACACCTCTATCAAATCTCCTCTCAACCATCTAAGGAGAACAACCCCAGCTTCTCCAGTCTATCCACATAACTAAAGCCACTCATCCTTGGAACCATTCTTGTAAATCTTTTCTGCACCCTCTCTAAGGCCTTCACATCCTTCCTAAGGTGCGGTGCCCAGAATTGGGCACAATACTCCAGTTGAGGCTGAACCAGTGTTTTATAAAGATTCATCATAACTTCCTTGGTTTTGTACTCTATGCCTCTATTTATGACAAGATCCCGAAAGGACTACAGATCACGAACCCACTCAAGTCGACATACAACACAGACTACGCTGAGAGACTCTGCCGTCGTACCTCTCGCACACTCCTCAACCATCTCGTACACCAGCTCTACAGCAAACGCCACAACCTCGAAACCAAGATAGAGTCCATGCTCTCAGCCTGTGCTCAGGACACAGCAGACCAGTTACGAGACACCACCAAACAGACGAGGCAACGGAACTACGCTGCCTACATGCGCATCAAGAACAGGAAGCTTGAGAAACTCGGCATCACCACCAGCAGCAACCAAGCCTCCCCCGGTACCACGGCTGCAACCACAGGGAAGTCCATCGTCAACTTGTCCGACCATACCCTTCAACCAGACGAAATCGAAGTTCTCGCCCTAGGGCTCAAGTTCTGCCCAACCACCAAAATGGACCCCATCGGTCTCGCGGCAGACACGGAGGAATTCATCAGGAGAATGAGGCTCCGGGAATACTTCCACAAATCCCAAGATGTCAGCAACAAACCCAATGAGACAATCAATGATCCAGAACAGCAGACAGAGGGACTCGCAGTGCAGCAACCGAAGAAAAAAGAGTCAAACTGGACCCCTCCGGAGGGTCGCTGCCCCAAGCTTGACATGTATGCTCAAGCTGTCAGGAGATGCATCAACGCCAGATTCATCAGCCGCACTCACAAGACAGTCCAGAATGTCACCCGAGCACAACGCAACGCCATCCACGCTCTCAAGACCAACCGCAACATTGTCATCAAACCAGCGGACAAAGGAGGAGCCATCGTCATACAGAACAGAACGGACTATTGTAAAGAAGCATACCGACAACTGGACAACCAGGAACACTACAGACAGCTACCCGCAGATCCGACCAAAGAACACACCCGCCAACTCAATAGACTGATCAAGACCTTCGATCCAGACCTTCAAAACATCCTACGCGCTCTCATCCCACGTACTCCCCGCGTGGGAGACTTCTACTGCCTCCCAAAGATACACAAAGCCAACACACCCGGACGTCCTATCGTATCAGGCAACGGAACCCTGTGTGAGAACCTCTCTGGATACGTCGAGGGCATTCTGAAACCCATCGTACAGGGAACCCCCAGCTTCTGTCGCGACACTACAGACTTCTTACAGAAACTCAGCACCCACGGACCAGTTGAACCAGGAACACTCCTTGCCACGATGGACGTATCGGCACTCTACACCAGTATCCCCCATGATGATGGCATCGCTGCAACAGCCTCAGTACTCAACATCAACAACAGCCAATCTCCAGACGCCATCCTACAACTCATCCGCTTCATCCTTGACCACAATGTCTTCACCTTCGACAACCATTTTTTTACCCAAACACACGGAACAGCCATGGGGACCAAATTCGCACCCCAATACGCCAACATCTTCATGCACAAGTTCGAGCAAGACTTCTTCGCTGCACAGGACCTCCAGCCAACGCTGTACACCAGATACATCGACGACATTTTCTTCCTTTGGACCCATGGCGAAGGATCACTGAAAAGACTACACGATAACATAAACAAGTTCCATCCCACCATCAAACTCACCATGGACTACTCCTCAGAATCGGTCTCATTCCTGGACACACGAATCTCCATCAAAGACGGACACCTCAGCACTTCACTCTACCGCAAGCCCACGGACAACCTCACGATGCTCCACTTCTCCAGCTTCCACCCTAACCATGTTAAAGAAGCCATCCCCTATGGACAAGCCCTGCGAATACACAGGATCTGCTCAGACGAGGAGGAACGCGATGGACACCTACGGACGCTGAAAAACGCCCTCGTAAGAACGGGATATGACGCTCGACTCATCGATCGACAGTTCCGACGGGCCACAGCGAAAAATCGCATAGACCTCCTCAGAAGGCAAACACGGGACGCAACCAACAGGGTACCTTACGTCGTCCAGTACTTCCCCGGAGCGGAGAAACTACGCCATGTTCTTCGCAGCCTTCAACATGTCATCGATGACGACAAACACCTCGCTAAGGCCATCCCCACGCCTCCACTACTTGCCTTCAAACAGCCACCTAACCTCAGAAGTACCATCGTTCGCAGCAAATTACCCAGCTTTCAGGATAACAGCGACCACGACACCACACAACCCTGCCATGGCAAACTCTGCAAGACATGCCAGATCATCAACACAGATACCACCATCACACGTGAGGACACTACCCACCAGGTACATGGTACATACTCATGTGACTCGGCCAACGTTGTCTACCTCATACGTTGCAGGAAAGAATGCACAGCGGCATGGTACATCGGCGAGACCATGCAGACACTGAGACAACGTATGAACGAGCACCGCGCAACAATCGCCAGGCAGGATTGTTACCTCCCAGTCGGGGAACACTTCAGCAGTCAAGGACATTCAGCCTCGGATCTGCGGGTAAGCGTTCTCCAAGGCAACCTTAGAAACACACGACAACGCAAAATCATCGAGCAGAAACTGATAGCCAAGTTCCGCACTCATGAAGACGGTCTCAATCGGGATCTTGGGTTTATGTCACGATACATGACGTGATCCGGACTCGAGTCGTCGTTAGCTTGTTCACAGATGTGATTCCCAGTAAAAAAGTAAAAATTTTCCCAGTAAAAAAGTAAAAAAATGTTAAAGCTTTTCGTTTTACATACAGACGGCAGCTTTTGACACGTTAGAACCCCTGCGACTACACCTCATTGTCTCAGTTGTATCTTGCTATGTCTTTGATGTGGTACCTTCCTGGCTGACTTAATTAACTTTATCACACCTCGGCAGATAGTCAGGATGATTTAATTTATTGGTCTGCAATTGTAAAGTACACATGCTTTGTTTTCTATCTATATATGCTTTGGCGATTCTGTATCTAATTTACTTCACCTGAGGAAGGAGCAAATCGATAGCTCCGAAAGCTTGTGATTTCAAATAAAACTGTTGGACTATAACCTGGTGTTGTGCGACCTCTCAATTCTATTTATGAAGCCCAGGATCCCATATACTTTTTTAAGAACATAAGAAATAGGAGCAGGAATAGACCACTTGGCCCCTCGAGCCTGCTCCGCCATTCAATAAGATCATGGTTGATCTTGGGCTCAAAGCCACTTCCCTGCCCACTCCCCATAACCCTTCACTCCCTTATCTTGCAAAAATCTGTCTATCTCCACCTTAAATGTATTTAATGACCCAGCCTCCACGGCGCTCTGGGGCAGAGAATTCCACAGATTTATGACCCTCTGAGAGAAGAAATTCCTCCTCATCTCAGTTCTAAAAGGGCAACCCTTTATTCTGAAACTATGCCCCCGAGTTCTAGATTTTCCCACGAGGGGAAACATTTACCTAGTCGAGCCCCCTCAGTATCTTATATGTTTCAATAAGATCACCTCTCATTCTTCTAAATTCCAATGAGTATAGGCCCAACCTGCTCAACCTTTAATTCATGAGTCAACCCCCTCATCTCTGGAATTAACCGAGTGAATCATCTCTGAACTGCCTCCAAAGCAAGTATATCCTTCCTTAAATAAGGAGACCAAAACTGTACGCAGTACTCAAGGTGTGGTCTCACCAATACCTTGTACAGTTGTAGCAGGACTTCCCTGCTTTTATACTCCAACCCCCTTGCAATAAAGGCCAACATTCCATTTGCCTTTTTGATTACTTGCTGTACCTGCATGCTAACTTTTTGTGTTTCATGCACAAGGACCCCCAGGTCCCTCTGAACTGTAGCATTTTGTAATCTCTCTCTATTTAAATAATAATTTGCTTTTTTATTTTTCCTGCCAAAGTGGATAACCTCACACTTTCCCACATTTATACTCCATCTGCCAAATGTTTGCCCACTCACTTAGCCTGTCTATATCCATTGCAGATTTTTTGGGCTGGATTTTGTCTTGGGGTCGGGTTGGGGTCGTGTCATCCGCATTTCGTTTTCCCCCCCCGACTCCAGATTAATGTGGATGAATGATGCAATTTTCACTTAATTGGGCAATTGAGTTCCAGCATGTGGGAACCCATGAACGAATTAGTGGTTTCAGTCTGAAAGTCGCCTCTGATGATGTCATCATTGCTGCTGCATTGCAGGTCAGAGACTGACTGCCTGGTCTCAGAGACTGCCTGGATGTTGGTGATGTTTTCAATGCAGCAGCATCAGAGGCGACTTTCAGACCTAATACTACTACCTTCATCACATCTCCGTTGTAATAGTGGACCTGCAGCTGATAGTCAGCTATCCACTTGTGCTCCCGCCAGGTTTCACTGGAGTGTTTCACATCAGGCGTACTTCACGTCGGAAAAGGGTTAAACTAGCTAAAATATTTAAAAATGGCATTACAGAGCCAATTTAGGGCTTGTTAAGGGCTTTAATGGCCTCTCCCGCCTCTTGGAGGCGGGATGGAGTCGGGAACCCCGCAACTGATTTTGTCAAAATTGCGTGGAGGTGGAATGGAGTCGGGATGGGGTCGGGACCCCCGACCCCGCAAATTTAACCCCCCACACGCCTCCAAACCCGACTCCACAGGTCATTCAAAATCCAGCCCTTTGAGTCCTCTGCACAACTTGCTTTCCCACCCATCTTTGTATCATCCGCAAACTTGGTTACATTACACTCGGTCCCTTCATCCAAGTCACTAATGTAGATTGTAAATAGTTGAGGCCCCAGCACCTATCCCTGTGGCACCCCATTAGTTATCGTTTGTCAACCGGAAAATGACCCATTTATCTCGGCTCTCTGCTTTCTGTTAGTTAGCCAATTCTCTATCCATGCTGATATATTACCCCCAACTCCGTGAGCTCTTATCTTATGCAGTAACCTTTTATGTGGCACCTTATTGAATGCCTTCTAGAAATCCAAATACACGACATCTACTGGTTCCCCTTTATCCACCCTACTCGTTACATCCTGAAAGAATTCCAGCAAATTTGTTAAACATGATTTCCCTTTCATAAAACCATGCTGTCTCTGCTTGACTGCATTATGATTTTCCAAATGCCCTGCTACTGCTTCCTTAATGAAGGACTCCAGCATTTTCCCAATGACAGATGTTAGGCTAACTGGTCTATAGTTTCCTGCTTTCTGTCTCCCTCCTTTCTTAAATAGGGGTGTTACATTTGCGGTTTTCCAATCCAGAGTCCAGGGAATGTTGGTATATTGCAACCAATGCATCCACTATCTCTGCAGCCACTTCTTTTAAGACCCTGGGATGCAGGCCATCTGGTCCAGGGGACTTGTCGTCTTTTAGTCCCATTATTTTACCAAGTACTTTTTCCTTAGTGATAGTGATTGTCTTTAGTTCCCCCCTCCCTGTGGCCCCTTGATTATCCATTAATGGGATGTTGTTAGTGTCTTCTACAGTGAAGACAGATACAAAATATTTGTTCAGAGTCTCTACCATTTCCCCGTTCCCCATTATTAATTCCCCAGTCTCATCCTCTAAGGGACCAACATTAACTTTAGCTACTCTCTTCCTTTTTATATACCTGTAGAAGCTCTTACTATCTGTTTTAATATTTCTTGCCAGTTTACTCTCATAATTCATCTTCTCTCTCTTTATTATTTTTTTAAACTGCTTTCTCAACCTGCCCTGCCACCTTCAACAATTTGTGCACATATACCCCCAGGTCTCTCTGTTCACGCACCCCCTTTATAATTGTACCCTTTAGTTTATATTGCCTCTCCTCATTCTTCCTACCAAAATGTATCACTTCGCACTTTTCTGCATTAAATTTAATCTGCCACGTGTCCGCCCATTCCACCTGCCTGTCTATGTCCTCTTGAAGTCTATGACTATTCTCCTCACTGTTCACTATACTTCCAAGTTTTGTGTCATCTGCCCTGTACACCCAAGTCCATGTCATATATATCACGAAATCGAGGAAGATGAGGTGGCAGTGCAACAGGAAGTGGAGCAACAGGAAGAGGAACGGAGGCTACAACATTGACAACCCCTTTCTGCCTGGGCTCTACATGATCAGATTATTCACGAGCAATACCAGTAAACGCAACCACCCCTCCCCATTCACCACAGTCCAACACTCCTTACCTTTCCTCGATTAAATCTTCCTCTTTCCGACAACACAAAATTAAAAACCACCAGAAAATGTACATTCAAATCCAATTTTATAAATTAATTAATTAAATATTGCATGCAAAATGAAACTAATCATCCTTGTGCATTCCCTTAATGTCTGTCTTCCATGTGCCTTTGGCTATTCCAGTGCTCCTACGAGGTGCTTCCCCAGTGGCTGCAGCATGGGTGGTGGAAGCCTGCTGACTTTCAATTGTGAGAAGTCGCACAACACCAGGTTATAGTCCAACAGTTTTATTTGAAATTACAAGCTTTCGGAGCGCTGCTCCTTCGTCAGGTACAGTGAGGGAATACGAATCAGTATTAAAGCATATATAGACAGAGAACAATGTGTCTGCAGAGATACAATCCGTCAGGAAAGAATGCACTGCAGCATGGTACATCGGCGAGACCATGCAGACACTGAGACAACGGACACCACGCAACAATCGCCAAGCAGGATTGTTACCTCCCAGTTGGGGAACACTTCAGCAGTCAAGGACATTCAGCCTCGGATCTGCGGGTCAGCGTTCTCCAAGGCGACCTTCGAGGCACACGACAACGCAAAATCATCGAACAGAAACTGATAGCCAAGTTCCGCACCCATGAGGACGGCCTCAACCGGGATCTCGGTTTCATGTCACACTACAGGACGTGACTAGAGTCCAGACTAGAGTCGTCGTTGTCTTGTTCACAGATGTGATTTCCAGTTTTTTTTAAAAAGTAAAAATCTTAACTGCAGTCTGCAGCATTTGACACGTTGGACCCCCTGTGACCGCACCTCATTGTCTTAGCTGTATTCTGCTGTGTTTTTGATGTAATGCCTCCCTGACGGATTGTATCTCTGCAGACACATTGTTCTCTGTCTATATATGCTTTGTAACTGATTTGTATTCCCTCACTGTACCTGTCGAAGGAGCAGCGCTCCGAAAGCTCGTAATTTCAAATAAAACTGTTGGACTATAACCTGGTGTTGTGCGACTTCTCATTTTTGTCCACCCAGTCCAACACCGGCATCTCCGCATCATGACTTTCAATTGAGGAGATAGCAGATGACCTTGGAGGAAGACCTCGAGCAGCGCTGGGCCTAGAGGGCCCAGCTTCAGACTGCACAGTCTTGGCCTGCACTGCAGCAGTCTGGGTGGGCTGGCTGGCTGACAGTCAACAGCAAGGCACTGACAGAGTGTCAGGGTGGGAGCAAGAATGCTTTCCTCTTGAGAGAGAGGACAACACTTTCGAGTTCCATGGAACCACTGCCACTCTCCCAGGGTGGTGTCTCAGAAATCCTACTGATCTGTTGGAGAACAGATTGATAGACTGCTGTGATGCCCTGGAAGCCACTTTGAACAGTGGTATCAGAGCCATGATGGCAGTAGTCTAAGCTTCCGCTGCAGCACTCAGACCTTTTATGGAAGCTGATTGTGCTGCAATGGAACCTGTTTGTGCTCCATTGGAAGCTGTTTGTACTCCATTGGAAGCTGATTGTGCTGTAATGGAAGCTGTTTGTGCTGTAATGGAAGCTGTGACATCGGCCATCAGACTCTCCATCATGGTGGATTCCACAGGTGTGTTGATGGAGGTGACCACCCGTTGCATGTTGAAAGAATGGGCTCCAAGCTCTGCACAAAGTCCAGTGCCAAGTCGGCGCTGGACTCCTCAATGCTCCTTGACATTGAATGCAGGCTTTCTGGCATGGTTCACAGTGCAACAAACATTTAGGTATGTACAGCTATCAGCCTTCTTCTGTAGCCTGCCCAACAAAATCCTCATCTAACTCCTCTGCAGCAGAACTAGTGTTCGACCTAGCACTTTGGTGAGCTGGCACCTGTGCTATCCTTTCCCCCCCCGCCCTGGCTCCTGCGCACTTGTGCTCGGTGTCACACGACATGCAGATTCCTCCTCTATCCTAGCCTCTAAAATATGGGCAGTGCCATTCTCTGAGTTGGTGACTGCCAGTGTAAGATCGATCATTGGTGTCTCTTCATCTTCATTGTCTTCTTCGTCTTCCTTTTTTGACTGGGAAGGTTCCAGTTCTTGGGTTTCTGAAATGAAAAAGGGACAAAGGTTGGGTGTGGTGAGGGGAGAGGAGAAAGTAAGAAATGCGTGCTTACACCATCTGCAGCTTGAGAGTCAGAAGAGATTCTGGGATGAGAGTGAAGTGGAATGAGAGAATGAGGATTAGGAATGCAGATACCTTATCATCGATCCTTCCAGTGCCATCAGTGGCCATGTCCTCAGCAATGCCCCTTCCCATGATGGCCAGCATGGTCTCCTCCTTGAGGGTTAAAATATGCAAGCGCACTTGTTCTCCTCCTGTTCATTCCTGCTGCCTCCAGTTATGTGCCACCTTCTCCTGCAAGAAAGAGGGAAGAGTGTCAATAGTGTGAGTGTGAGTTGTGAGGCTTGCAACAGTGCTCAGTGTGTGAGGGTGAGGTAAAGCATATTAATTGAATGCTTGAGTACTGATTGATAGAGATTGTTGGTAATTGGGTGATGGGACTGTAGTGAATTGAGCAGTGGATGAGGCTAGTGTTGTATTGGTAGGTTATGGCATTTTTAAGATTGAACTCACTCGCCTTGACAACTCGTGTCAGATCGTTAAACTACTTCATGCACTGCATCCATGTTCTTGGAGCTACACTCTGGAATTAATCTCCGCCGCTACTTCTTCCCACTGCTCTTGAGCAGATGTCTTTCCTTTCTCCACATCTTGCACCAAGACCTCCAATGGATTGTCAGAAAACCTTGGTGCACACTGTCTCGCATGTTCAGCCATTCCTCAAAGTATCATAGCACAAATTTAGTTTTTAAATGACTCCCCCACGTCTTGCAGCCACAATTCACCTCCCCTTTAAGAGGTGGAGGCTGTCTGTAAGTAGCGCTAGACACTCATGATATTGGCCCGCCTGCTGATGCCTGCAGCCAACGAACGGCGCAAGTAGCACTGGCTGCACATAGAATCATGTAAAGCAGCAGGCAATTTACCGTGCTGCCTGCAGCGCAATGAATGGGTGTGGGTTAATCCCGTACTGCGGTCCCCATACCCGTTTTCGGGTCATATCCAATTTAACTCCCATTGCGAGAGAAATTGGGTACCTTTGCGCCTCCCGTTACCACCTCCTGGGGGCGATAACGGGGCACTGACCACTTACCGCCCAGGGCGTGGCAAGAATATTGCCTCCCGCTAAATTCGGCAGGAGGTTTGTGGTGGCGGTATGGCGTTGTGCCCCGATTTCCTTCGGCGATCATGACATCATCGCCGTGCGCATCACCCCCGAACTTTGGTTTCACCCCCAGCAGCATCGCCAGGTGACAACACCGGCAGCTGCAGGAGGCGTTCATCGGGAGGTCGGGTGCTTCGGGGGCGATACTTAAAGGTGAGGTGGCCGAGGTAGGGAAAAAAATAATCAAATGCTCGTTCTCTGCTTTTTTTGCTTTTTTCCCCAGCTCTCGATCAGCCCGGCACTCTGCTGCAGTACATCGGACTGATCGGGCTGGATCGCCGCTGGCGTCGGGGACCAGGTAAGTTGCTATCCCTTGCAGAGCCTGCAGCGATGACCCTTCCCTTTAAGGGAGGGAAGGAGCCTTCCAATGCGGCAGGGCTGCACAGCCCAGTGTGCAACGCTGCTCACCTACCACCCCGCCTGCTGCCTGTTGCACTCCAGGAAGGAAGTGGAGCGCTTGATTTAACATTTACTTCCTTCCTGGAGCGCAAAACCACATTTTTTTACAGTTGAGAAACATTAGTGCCTGGCGCTAATTTTTTCAATTTTTAAAAGTTAGCGCCCCAAAAGGGGCTATTGTGGCGGATCGCCACCTAAACGGGTATTATCCACTTTTCTGTCCGTGGACAATATATCGAGCACCTTGCCTTTAAGGCACCTTGCCTTTAAGGCAGGAGAGAAGAAGTGGGCGGGGCCTCAGGATTTTTCCAGAGAATTCTGGGAGCAGTCTGTTCAGCCATTTTGGACCATGCAGTTGTATTAAAAAGTCTCTTGTTTTCCACACATGGATTCAGTCTTAATCCGTGTTTCGCGGCAGCCTCAACACTATAATGAATTTTCTCACCCATAATGTCTTGTGAATGTCCTTTGTTTGTTTGATTTTGCTCATTATGCCTTATATTGTCTCAAGCTCATATCGCTCCTGGCATTTCACCATCTGCTGTTTTACACTTAAGTACTTTACAAGTCATTTCTTTTATTCTTGTATGTGTGTGTATGTTTCTGTGTATGTGTGTCTGTGTGCATGTCTATGTGTGTGTGTGTGCACTTGTGCGTGTTTCAGTGTGTGTGCGTGTCTCTGTGTCTGTGCGTGTATGTGTGTTTTTCCCTCCACTGTCTGATCCTTTCTAATGCTGTTCATTTGTAATATTCTTCAGTTTTGATGAAGTATTTTCTGTTTTTGTTTCAAATTAATAGTTTTTTTTGTTTCTTCAAGGTCACTCATTTACAGTGACTGAATAATGTTTTTATTAAATGGCACAGTAATTTTTATTCGTATTTTTGGGCTCGAATTCTGCATTCTGTAATATTGTTTTGTATTATTACATGTTCCTTCATATATGTACTTAATTTTATCTATTGTCTTTTTTTAAACCGAGGAACCTATTAATGATGTGCATTTGTAAACTCAGATCCTATATTTTTAATATTTTTTTCTGGGTTGTTGGCAGCTGGTGACCACTTTCATTTGAGTATTTCTTGCTGGAACAGCCTCTGTGATCGCACCCGAAATTATGGGGGTGAAATTGATCTGTGCCAGTAGCGTGAAAAACACTCACAGTGAATCGGCAGCCCGATTTACACTGCGCCAAATTTTCTTTTCCATTAAAGTCAATGGGGCGCAGTGTCAAATGGACACCGATTTGTTTTTAACCCGTTTTGAGCTATTACCATACATCAATTTCATTCCCTATTTACCTCATGTTCCACAATCATTTGGAAAGGCGAATGGGTCACCTCTGTCTAGGTGGACTGCTTAACGAGTGTTATTCACCTATATGTTAGTTAATATAGTTCACAAAATGTTACAACGGATGAGTTGATTGTACTTATCTGGTCTGTCAATGAATCCATGCAAAGATAGTGAATGAACAGGCAGTTCTTTACACTCTCTTGATCCCAAAGATGTTATTGTTCAAAAATATGATTATCAGTGTCTGTTGACACCACAGTGTCAGCCAGTGAGTTGGAGGCGCACTGGGACTTACAGCATTTATGCAGAAACAGTAAAGCAAACAAAGTGTATTTACAGAGCCTATTTAAAAAGAGTCTCTATAAACTGCAGCAAACAGAACTCATCAACTTCTGATTAAAGCAGGTGATTTCTCCAGCAAAATGCAGTGAGCGGAGGATAGTTACATAAAATAAATTATGCGCGTAAAATCAATCTCAGTCACTTACAGAAGAGTGGTTTCCAGACGTGATTGACGGGGGAATTGCCCAATCATCTCCATTCTGGCTGGGAATAGTGGTGTCACGATATGCAACCGATTATCAGGCTGAGAGAAGACAGAGATCATTGTTTGTCCCATCAGGAGGGTCCTGCCAGTACTATCTTCACAGTTTGTTCTGAAATTATATAGAATGACATAGAAATTACAACACAGAAACAGGCTGTTCATCCCAGCAAGTCCATGTTGTTTATCCTCCATATGAGCAGTCGTCCTAATCACATGTGCCTGACCTGTTTCTATATTCCTTTATTCTCCTTTCTTTCAACCACCTATCTAACCTATTCTTAAATGCTGACATGGTCTCTGCTTCAATCACTAACTCTGGTACTGCATTCCACAGTCTCAGAACGCTGTGTGTAAATAAATTCTCCTGCTGTCTGTCCTAAATCTCTTATCTTTCCTCTTATATCTATGTCCTTTCATACTAGGTCCCTCAGGCCTAGACTGGACACGGTCTGTTTCTATCTACTCAGTTTCATCCCTTCATAATTTTAAACACTTCTATCAAATCATCCAGTAATCTCCTCTGCCAAACTCCAGGACCCTGTCCCAGTGCTACCAAAGGGTGCATCGCCTGAGATACGTTTTTAGAGACTGCCTTCACACATTTTGAAAACTGAATTTAATTCTGAAAGATATCCTTTTGATATTCTTTTGTCCCAGTTTGAACTTCAAAGCACAGAGTTTAGCCCTATATCAAAGTGTTGAGGCTGCCACGAAACACAAATTAAGGCTGAATCCATGTGTGTTAAACAAGAGACTTTTTAATCACTGCATGGCACAAAATGGCTGAACAGAAAAGCCCCCAGAATTCTCTGGGCAAACCCTGAGGCCCCGCCCACTCCTGCCTTAAAGGTAAGGTGCCTTAAAGGGAAGGTGCTGGATATTTGTCCACGGACGGAAGAGTGGATAATGCCCGTTTAGGTGGTGATCCGCCACACAGCTCCCCCCAGAATCCGCTTAGGAGGTGTGGACGAGATGGTGCGGCGGTCTGATGGGCCGGCCGGAGCGGCTCTTGTAGGACGCCGGTGGACGTGTAACGGCCGGGCGTGGAGCAGCCGGGTGAACCGGCTTGAGGGCAGGTCGGCCGCGTGGAGGTGGACGAGCTACAGGGACCTGCTCACCGGGCTCCGAGTGTGCTGGCTTGAGTTGGTCAACCGACACTTTTTCGGTCCTGTCGCCCACTTGCAGGGTGAAAAATTTGTCCCCAGCCTGTAGCACCTTGTAGGGCCCGTCGTACGGGGGTTGAA
Source organism: Squalus acanthias (assembly GCA_030390025.1). Lineage (NCBI taxonomy): Eukaryota > Metazoa > Chordata > Chondrichthyes > Squaliformes > Squalidae > Squalus > Squalus acanthias. The sequence goes on from CM059431.1 coordinate 92,775,532, forward strand.
GGGGTCCTTGTTGGGGGTTCGTGCCGGACGAAAACAAACCGTGCCTGGTGCAGGCTTAGTGGGACGTGTGAGGTGGATTTGCCGTGTCGGGCAATGGGCACCGGGGCGAACTGCAGCGCCGGTGAGGCGAAGTCGTGGCGTTACTGGTCGGCTGACCAGGGTGTCGTGGCGGTGGGCAGGAACTCGCCGGGTACGCACAGCGGCTGACCGTACACGAGCTCTGCTGCCGATGCATGGAGGTCTTCTTTAACCGCGGTGCGCAGGCCGAGGAGGACCCACGGAAGTCGGTCGGTCCAGGCACCGTCTTGGAGGCTGGCTCGAAGAGATGCCTTCAAGGATCTGTGGAACCACTCACACAGTCCGTTGGCTTGGGGATGGTACGCTGTGGTGCGGTGAATGGTCACCCCGAGATTGCGTGCGACGGCGGTCCAGAGTTCAGAGGTAAATTGCGGACCTCTGTCCGAAGTCATGTCGAAGGGGACGCCGAACCGTGCGACCCAGGTGCTGACGAAGGCTCTGGATATGTCGGCGGTGGTGGTAGAGGTCACTGGAATTGCCTCAGGCCAGCGTGTGGTGCGGTCAACGATGGTCAGCAAGTGCGTGTGGCCTTGCGACGGCGGCAGGGGCCCGACGATGTCCACGTGGATGTGGTCGAATCTCCGCGAGGGGACGGTAAACTCCTCGAGGGGTGCTTTCGTGTGTTGCTGTACCTTGGCCCGTTGGCAGGCTAGGCAGGAGTTGGCCCAAGTACGCACATCCTTGAGAAGGTCGCGCCAGACGAAGCGGTTGGCTACCAATTTGATGGATGCGCGGGCGCCGGGGTGGGAGAGGTTGTGGAGAATATCGAATACCCGGCGGCACCAGGACGCTGGGACGACGGGCCGAGGTTGACATAGGGATATGTCGCACTTGACCGTGACTGCGGTCGGGCCACAGGCGACGTCGGCCAGGCATAGCCCTGGTAGGTTGGTGGGTGCGGAGAGCAGATCAGGGTCGGTGATCTGGTCTGCTGTGAGTTGAGCGTAGTCGACTGCTAGGTGTGCGGCATGGATGGCGGGGCGGGAGAGGCAGTCGGCTACCACATTGTCTTGGCCGGAGACGTGTTGGATGTCCGTGGTGAACTCGGACACTGCCGCGAGCTGGCGCTGCTGCCTGGCAGACCAGGGGTCAGTTGTATTTGCCATTGCGAATGTCAGGGGCTTGTGGTCGACAAACGCAGTGAAGGGGTGGCCCTCAAGCAAAAACCGGAAATGGCGGACTGCCAGGAACAGCGCGAGGAGCTCGCGGTCGAAGGTGCTGTACTTGACCTCCGGGGGGCGTAGTTGGCGGCTGAAGAAGGCAAGTGGTTGCCAGGCGCCGTCGACCCACTGCTCATACACGGCGCCGACCACGTGGTCGGAGGCGTTCGTGGTGAGCGCTACCCTGGCATTGGGCCGTGGGTGCGCGAGCAGGGTGGCGTTGGCGAGCGCGGTCTTGGTGGAATCGAAGGCGGCGGACGCGTCTGCCGTCCATTCGACCGCCATCTTGCTGCTCCTGCCCCGGAGGGCTTCATACAGGGGCCTCATGAGGGACGCCGCTTTGGGGATGAAGTGGTTATAGAAATTCACCATCCCGAGGAACTCCTGGAGGCCTTTGATGGTGGTGGGGCGGGGAAATTGTTGGACAGCCTGCACCTTGGTGGGCAGGGGAATGGCCCCAGCATGGGTGATGTGGTGGCCGAGGAAGTCGATCTTGTCCAGGCCGAACTGGCATTTGGCTGGGCTGAGGATGAGCCCGTGGTCGCTGAGGCGCCCGAACAGGATGCGAAGGTGTTCGAGGTGTTCCTGCTTAGAGGAACTGGCTACCAGGATGTCGTCCAGGTAGATGAACAGGAACTTCAGGTCCCGAAGGACCGAGTCCATGAGCCGTTGGAATGCCTGGGCCGCGTTTTTGAGGCCGAAGGGCATCCGCAGGAACTCGAACAGGCCGAAGGGGGTGATTACGGCCGTCTTGGGGACGTCCGCGGGGTGGACGGGGACTTGGTGGTAGCTGCGCACCAGGTCGACCTTGGAAAAGACTGAGCGGCCGGCCAGTCTAGCTGAGAAGTCCTGAATGTGCGGCACGGGGTACCGATCAGGGGTGGTGGCGTCATTGAGGCGGCGGTAATCCCCGCAGGGGCGCCAACCTCCGCCTGGTTTGGGGTCGATGTGGAGTGGGGAGGCCCAGGGACTGTTGGAGCGGCGGATGATGCCGAGCTGTTCCATGGTGGCAAACTTGGTCCGCGCGATCTCCAGTTTGGCCGGGTCCAGCCTGCGGGCGTGGGCGTACACTGGGGGGCCTGTGGTGGGGATGAAGTGTTCCACCCAGTGTTTGGCGGCCTCCGCTGAGAAGGTTGGATTGGTAAGGGCCGGGAATTCGGCCAGGAGTGCCGAGTAGTCATCCGTGGCCCGGGCGTGGCACTGTGACGCCATGTCGGCGGGTTGACGGGGGGCCATGGCGCCCAGGATGGGGGACATGGTGTTCATGTCCACGAGGCGGTGACGAGGGATGTCTACCAGTAGGCCGTGGGCGCACAGGAAATCTGCGCCGATGAGGGGGGAGAGCACCTTGGCAGTGATGAACTCCCATCGGTAGCGGTGACCAGCGAGGTCGAGGGTGACTGTCCGGGTGCCATACGTCTGGATTTCCGAGCCGTTAGCAGCAGCCAGCGCCGGTCCTCGTTCGCCCTTTTGGATGTCGAGGGAGGAGGCCGGGATGATGCTGTGCTGAGCCCCAGTGTCGCACAGGAACCGGCGGCCGGTTTTGTCATCCATGACGAACAGCAGGGAGCCCGCGTGGCCCACGGCCATCGCGGGGGCTGGTACGGGGGCGGACTTGAAAGAGCAGGGAGGTGTGCACCGTTGTGCCCTGGCACCGAACCGTGCGTGGTAGTAACAGTGGCCCAGGTTAGTGGGGCGTGAAGGCCCCGTGGGCCTGGTGGCAGGCCCTTGTGGCCGTGTGCTGGCCGGTGAGGGGCGCGCCCAGGCATTGGCTGCCAGGTCCGGAGTGACGTCGCGGCTGGAGTGAGCGGACAGCTGCTTGTCGGCCTCATCGGCCAGGGCTTCCAGGTTCGTGAGGCCGGACGCCACGATCGCTGGGCAGATGCTGAGAAGGAGCTGGCGGATGAACAGCGTGCGGAAGAGGGATCCGGGTGGGCTTTCGTCGGTGAGGGAGAGCATGTGGGAGAGGAGGTCTGACGGTGAGGCATCACCGAGGCCTGGAAGGTCGAGGAGGTGGCAGTTTCACTGATATGCCGAGGTCGTAAATTTTTTAAGGAGCGCTGTCTTGAGATGTGCGTACTTGCCTTCCTCTGGTGGGTTCTGCAGCGTTGTCCAAACCTTCAAAACTGCGGCGCTACCGAGTGATGTGACGAGATAGTCGTACTTCGTCCCATTTGTGGTGATGCGTTGCAGCCGGAAGCGCGATTCAGCTTGGAGAAACCAGGCTTCGGGCTGGTTTTCCCAAAACTCCGGCAGTTTCACGGAAACTGCGTTCGTGTCCACCATTGCAGTGCTCGGAATACGTTCTGAGCGTCGGGGTCACCAATGTTGAGGCTGCCGCGAAACACAAATTAAGGCTGAATCCATGTGTGTTAAACAAGAGACTTTTTAATCACTGCATGGCACAAAATGGCTGAACAGAAAAGCCCCCAGAATTCTCTGGGCAAACCCTGAGGCCCCGCCCCCTTCTGCCTTAAAGGTAAGGTGCCTTAAAGGGAAGGTGCTGGATATTTGTCCACGGACGGAAGAGTGGATAATGCCCGTTTAGGTGGCGATCCGCCACAAAAGTCTCTTTATTGAATTTCTGCTTAGCCCGGCAATTCAATGAGCTGGGACCAATGGATATCTAATGTTACGTATAAACCCATAAATATTTGTCCAAATGACAAATGTTACTTTCACAATCTATGATACCTTTGAGCTGTTTTATTATTCTGTAACCAATTTTGGAAGTTAAGTGAACCATTGTGCTTGCTTGACTTTTGCTCCTGCTAATTTGCTTAATAAAATTTAGATGTGTGAAATATGTATTCTGTCAGTCTTATTTTTCAATCAGTTGGAGTGAACAAGGTGAGCAGGAGGCATCTTAATGGGTTTATCAACAGAATTAGGGGTTTATTGTTCATCCTGGGCACACATTACATTACAGATAAGGTCACATTTTGGTTCACAGGGAATGAAGCTTTTTCTATGGGCTTGAGAAAAAAGGTGTCTGGTGAGATCCTGAATCATAACAGCAGGTATATTGGGGGTGAATTTCCACACGGTGACTTGTTCCGCTTTTTGGTCAATGATATGCACCTACTGGTTGTCTGGAGAGGTATTTACATGAGAGTTTCCTGGGTCAAGCCATTTACATGTGCATTGAGTAATGATTGGTGTAAAATGGGTGTAATCTGCTTGGGCACATGGAAAATAGAGTGCAGCCTTTATAAAGACAGTTCTAGCTGAACACTGCAGCAGCAGATTGGGGGAACAAGTAGGTAGAAGAAGAAGCAGTCTTTGGCGCACTCACTGGACTCTCAGCTAACTTCACTGATGACACTTTTCAAGAAAGTCTACTACAGGAGCAGTTGGCACACACAGCCAACAAGGCTCACAGGCACAGAAGAAGATGCGATCATTTCACAGACTGAGACCTGCAAATCCTCCTCAAAGAAACAGGAGACACATAAAAAGGTGATGAATTCACTAGTTCTCCTGTAAAGTGCGCCAGTCACCTGATGATACCATTGCCTGTACAGTAGCCTGGCTAATGTTGCAAAGATCGCCTGTGCCATGAAAGTTAAGTACGGTTGGCATCTTCATAGCCACAGAGCAGTGCAGGCGGGTGAGCGTGGCTGCAGGTCCTCATGCTGTAGATGGCAGAGCTGCCCTATTGCCTCATTGGTGAAGCACACTCCTCTGACTACACATCTCCTCACTAAGGTCCTGATATGACCTGTGCTGCCTGTATACACTCTAACAGGATAATTCAGGTGGGTTACATTTCCTTAATTGTTGCATTTCCTTAATTGTTGCCTGACTCTCCATCCTCTGCTGCTTCTATTCCTCCTCCATGATAATGGAAAACTGGGGTATACACGCAAATCTTTGAAGGTGGCAGGACAAGTTGATAAGGCTGTTAAAAAAGCATACGGGATCCATGGCTATATTAATAGCGGCACAGAGTACAAAAGCAAGGAGGTTATGCTAAACCTTTATAAAACACTGGTCGGCCTCAGCTGGAGTATTGTGTCCAATTCTGGGCACCACACTTCAGGAAAAACGTCAAGGCCTTGGGAAGGATGCAGAGAAGATTTATTAGAGTGCTACCAGGGATGAGGGTCTTCAAGTACATGGCAAGACTAGAGAAGTTGGGATTATTCTCCTTAGAGCAGAGAAGGTTAAGGAGAGATTAAATAGAGGTGTTCAAAATTATGAAGAGTTCTGATAAAGTAACTATGGAGAAATTGTTTCCACTGGCAGGAGGTCAGTAACCAGAGGTCACAGATATAAGGTAATTAGCAAAAGAACCAGGGAGATGTGGCGAAACCTTTTTACGCTGCGAGTTGTTATGAGCTAGAATGCATTACCTGAAAGGATGGTGGAAGCAGATTCAGTAATATCTTTCAAAAAGGAATTGGATATATACTTGAAAAGGAAAAAAAGTACAGGGCTATGGGGAAAGAGCAGGGGAGTGGGGTTAATTGGATAGCTCTTTCAAAGAACCAGCACAAGCATGATGGGCCCAGTGGCCTCCTTCTGTGTTGTATGATTCTGTAATTTTCATAGGGAGTGCCACATCTATTGCTCACTATGGGTACAGGGTGGGAAGACGGGGCGGGGGTGGTTAAATCTTGGGCCGCCGTTTGTGGGCAGCACGCGTTTATGGGCAATAAACAGCCTCATGGCCCTCCAATATGTCGGGCAAGAAGTGTGCACTCATTATGAGCCAGAAGTGCATATTGGTAAAGGTGTAAAAACTCAGAAGCAGATGGAATCCCTGCTGAGGCACTAAAGCATGGTGGAGAAGCACTACTGGCACGAATTCATGAACTCACTTCTCTTATCTGGAAGAGGAGAGCATGCCAGGAGATCTCAGAGACGCCGTAATTGTGACCATCTTCAAGAAAGGTGACAAGTTCGATTGCGATAATTACAGAGGAGTTTCCCTGCTGTCTGCCACAGGGAAAGTCATCGCAAGAATCCTCCTCAATCGCCTTCTCCTAGTAGCCGAAGACCTCCTCCCAGAGTCGCAATGCGGATTCCGCCCACTAAGGGGCACAATGGACATGATCTTCACCGCATGTCAATTACAAGAGAAATGCAGGGAACAGCACCAACCGCTGTACATGGCCTTCTTTGATCTCACAAAGGCCTTCGACACTGTTAACCGTGAGGGATTATGGAGTGTCCTCCTCAAATTCGGCTGCCCTCAAAAGTTTGTCACCATTCTCCGCCTGCTTCACAACGACATGCAAGCCGTGATCCTGACCAATGGTTCCACCACAGACCCAATTCACGTACGGACTGGGGTCAAGCAAGGCTATGTCATTGCACCAATGCTCTTCTCGATCTTCCAAGCGACAATGCTCCATCTCACCCTCAGTAAGCTCCCAGCTGGAGTGAAGCTAATTTACAGAACAAACGGGAAACTGTTCAACCTCCGTCGCCTCCAGTCCAGATCCAAGGTCGTCCCATCCTCTGTCGTTGAATTACAGTATGCAAACGATGCTTGCATCTGCGCTCACTCGGAGGTCGAATTCCAAATCATCGTCACCTTCACTGAAGCGTACGAGAGCATGGGCCTTACACTAAACATCCGTAAGACAAAGGTCCTCTACCAACCTGCCCCCGCCACACAGTACTGCCCCCTGATTATCAAAATCCACGACAAGGCCTTGGACAACGTGGACCACTTTCCATACCTCGGGAGCCTACTGTCAACAAGGGCAGACATTGATGACGAAGTCCAACACCGCCTTCAGTGTGCCAGTGCAGCCTTTGGTCACCTGAGGAAGAGAGTGTTTGAAGACCAGGACCTCAAACCCGGCACCAAGCTCATGGTCTACAGAGCAGCAGTGATACCCGCCCTGCTGTATGCCTCAGAGACATGGACCATGAGCAGCAGGCACCTCAAAGCACTGGAGAGGTATCACCAACGCTGCCTCCGCAAGATCCTGCAAATCTATTGCCAGGATAGGCACACCAACGTCAGTGTTCTCGTTCAGGCGAACATCCCCAGCATCGAAGCTTTGACCACGCTCGATCAGCTCCGATGGACGGGCCACATCGTCCGCATGCCCGATACGAGACTCCCAAAACAAGCGCTCTACTCGGAGCTCCGACACGGCAAGAGAGCCCCAGGTGGGCAGAGGAAACGCTTCAAGGACACCCTCAAAGCCTCCTTAAAAAAGTGTAACATCCCAACTGACACCTGGGAATCCCTGGCCCAGACTGCACAAAATGAAGGAGAAGCATCCGGGAAGGCGCCGAACACCTTGAGTCTCTTCGCCGGGAGCAAGTGGAAGCCAAGTGCAAGGAGCGCACGTCAACCCAAGCACCCCACCCACCCGCCGTCTACCCCACCTGTGACAGAGACTGTAGGTCCCACATTGGACTCATCAGTCACCTGAGAACTCATTTTTAATGTGGAAGCAAGTTATCCCGGTTCCGAGGGACTGCCCAAGAAGAAGAAGAAAGGTGTAAAAACTGACATACAGAGCCCACACCTGAAACAGGCATTAGGGCATTTTGCATATGCAAATAAGCCTAATACTTGTTTGAGGCCTCTACTGCAAAATTGGTTACCCTCTGGAAACCAGGTCTACATGTGGCCCAACAGACATCGCTGTTAGATTTCAACGTATACTTAACCGAATGTGCAGGAGAGCACCTCCCAAACCCACATTCAAAATACGTGGGCTGCTGCTGGCCACTGCTTCCCCGCCACCCCACCACCCCCCTCCCCAATCATCACCTCTCCCCCGGATAACCACCACTCCCTCTGGCTACCGCTAACAACCCCTGGCCACAGTCCCCACTACCTCAAGACCTGATTGCCCCACTCCCAGTCACCCCCCTTTCTGGTTGCCACCTTCCTCGTTGCCCCCCTTCCTCACTTACATGAGGTCCACTGCTGCCATCGCAGTAGCTCGATCTTCAATGCTGCTCGCTGGCTCAATGGAAATGATGCCCAAGGTGCACTCAATAGTCAGGCACAGGTTTTGTTCCCTGCACCCCTCGCGCATCCTAAATGGTGGCCGGAATTTCTAGGCCGTGATATCCAGTTCAGAGCACAAATGTGTTCTATTGCTATCCATATCATATTGGACAGTATAGGCACACTCCTGAACATAAGACTCTCAGCCATTTGCTGAGTGACCAGAGTCTGTGCTCAAGACAATGGGCCAAAAATTCAGCCCTTCCCGGGTGAGTACGCATTGTGTACTCACCCGTAAGGCGTCCTGAAGTGCCAGTTTCCTGCATGCACTGCGCATGCGCGGGAAACCGGAACTTCCGGTCTGGTAAAGGGGGCGGTTCATAAGTGAACCACGTGCGCGGTAGAGGCTGCGCGCACGCAGCAAACTTAGGTTTTTTTTCAGGTTTCTACGGGAGGGTAAGTATTGAAGAACCTACGCTTTTAAAAAGGAGGCACAGGACCCGTTTTCAACAAGGTAAGTGGTTAATTAATTATAATTTAAAAAAATTTCAACAGGTTTATCTTTTTTAGATACTTTAAAGAAAGGTAAGTTTATTTTTAGCACTCTTAAAAAGTATTTTAATTTTTTCAAAAATTTAAATTTTTGTTTAAAGTAGTTAATTTATTTAACTTATAGTTATTTTATAAATGTGATGGTTTTTAAAAAAATATTTTAAGTTTAGCTGTTCTTTTGGGGCCGATTTCAATTCATAGATTTGACAGGTCTTCCTGTCAAATCTATGAATGAAAGATGGTCTGCTGCCATTGGCTCTCCATGGCCCACGTGATCCCAGGGGACGCATCGCACTAACTACGCCCCTGGGACACGCAAGCACTGCGCGCCGGCACTTGGAGCAGGCCCAGGAGCTGAAGTTCCCGTGGGCCCAGAGGTCAACGGCAGGCGCGGTAGGTAAGTGCGCGCGCGATTCTTGCCCCCGCGGCAAGCCAGAGAGGCGAATTTCAGGGCCAATATCTAAGGCAGAGAATTAAACCTGTAACTGAAGAATTTCTGCATTTAGAGAAATGCTGACAATGCTGATGGAAGTGAGCATGCATGATATTTGCTTCATTGGTAAAATGGCCTTTTCAGACTTGCTGTTCAGCCATTTTGAAGAAGTGCTGCGCATTTCACAACCTGATTGATAAAGTATTCTACATTTACTAATAAATTACCTATAGCGTTTCCCACAGTCAGTTCATGAGCATAAGTTTTTGTGAAAACAAGATGGCTACCAAAAGTCATGACAACAGGAAGTTGGATAGCAAGTGCATTCATATAGAAAATATTTAATGATCTGTAGTTAAGTGGCTCCTTAGCTGCTTGCGAAATGTTAAAGGATCAAGGTATATCTTGATTGGCTGATTTACTTTTTCATTTCTGCGAGCAAAATCACTTTGAGAAATTGTCTGTTTAAAAATCATGTACACCTACCATTTTCTGGCACTTCATAATGATTAAATCAGTTATTAGCCCTTTTTCAAATAGTGCGGAAAATATGAGGTAAGTTGAATAGGTTAGCTCAGTGCTCAATGGAAGCGCAGAGCAGACAAGTAAGTGAACACAGAGGTCAACGCCTGCTCACTCAATCTGCCATCCTGTGGAGCAATGCTCTCTCTAAATTTACACCTTTTATAACAGTTCGTGCTTGTTTCTGTTCCTGGAATCTCTCAACCAGCGAATGTGCAGTGCAGAGGTATTTGATTCTTCAATACCTCCTTAGTGCAAGATGTCAAATATTTGGAATTCATTTGAAAAGAACAATTTAAAGTTATTGTAATTAAATGTGAATTGTGCCTTTTCTTTCATCACAGAGTGGGAGAGTTTTCAAGGCTTTGAAAATGTGGAGGATAATATATCCTTCAACAGCAGCAGCAAGTAAGGCCAGATCTGGGAAATTATCACAACTGCAGACTACTGCCTCATTTAGTATTTAATAGGACACCGAATGTGTTTGGAATTTGCATTTAAACCTGACTCAGTGACCCTCCCTACTCCATAAACCACCCATTTAGTCCAAGGATACATTTTTGAGCTCAGAGATCGGGGGAAAAAATGGCTGTCAGCTCTTTGTCTGCCGTCCTCCCACGGCCACTATCAACTTCACTACACAGCATTTCTTCGCCCTTCTTACCCTACATTGCAGAGGGAAGAAATGTGCAGGTCAGATAAAGGGTTACAAAAATAGAAAATAGGAGCTGTGAGCAATTTTCTTTGTGGGTTTTTGTTAGACAGATGGTGTAGTTTGATCTTTTTGCCATGTTCTAATTTAGGTTGTTGAATTTCTTTCAACAGACTTGGGAATTTCTGTAGACTTTAAGCTTGCAATTTATCTTCTTAATATTGCTGGCCAACAGGTGCCTCAGTGCAGTGAGGTGGCTTGGATGGAACGACTTTGCCAGCTGCTAAAGGCTGCCAATAACAGGTGTATAAAATTCAATTTCACTGAAGCGTAAGCTCCTGTGTTATTTCTCACCTTCCAGTTTGAACATTTTCCACTGCCAGTGTAATCGGTCATATATTTTGCATAGACTAACATGATAAATTTGATTAATCTCAACTACCATCTCATTAAATGCCTTAATTGTCCACCTACAGTATGGCACAATCCGTGGGAGTAGGGGGAATGCTGATAATTGATCAACACATAGATTAACTGGTCAATCATTCATTTGCTATACGTGGGATCTGCCTGTGCACAAAACCGATTATCATGTTTGCCTACATAATAAAAGTGACTGCAATTCAAAAAAAATCAACTGGTTGTTAAGCACCTTGGGACATGCTGAGGATGCAATAAGATGCTATATAAATTGAAGTTCTTTCTTCCTCCTCTCTTCTTGGTTGAATCCGAAAATTCTCTCCACCAGTTGAAAAATGGCAGAAAGTCTCCGACTCACCAGACACAGAGGGGGGAGGAATTGGGTTCTGCAGCACTTGTTTTTTATGCACTACGCAGCCTCCTAATGCTTGAAAATGGGGTGCGAGATGCGTGCGCACACTTCCAATGGGAAGTCCGTTGTACGCCATCTTGGTAAAGGGGTTTGCGTGTGCACATAATGACTGCCGCCAGCATGCAGAGCAGGCAGATTATAAAGTCAATCAGTGTGCAATGCTGATTTAATGCCAACTTCGCCATTTTTGAATGCCATGCTCCAGCTTATGGCCTGTCTTAACCTCGCACAGCTGAATATGATATTAAAAGGCACAAAGGACCCACTACCAGTGCTACCTAAAGAGATCATGAAGTACTTACAGGTTAGTTGCTGGATTATTTCTTCTGGCTGCTGGTGCAATTGTACCTGTTTTTTGAGCTTTCCTATACTCGGCCAAAGTTTAAATAGTCTACAGGGAGTGGTCTGGCTGGTGCTGAAGTACTAGTTTGTTAATTTAAAAGCTTGCACTGAAACAAGTTGCTTCCAGATATGGGTGGCCTGGTAGGGCTTCTTCTGGGAATTAAGCATAACTAGGAGAATGAAGAGAGGTCACGCAGAGCAGGACAAGCTGCTAGAAGAGGAAGGAGGAGGATGATGGAGAGAAGGTCTATCAGCAGGAGGCCATATCCACCGAGGGTCTTTAGGGAATAATTCCCTTACCTCAACTTCAACGAGGACCAATGCCTGAAGTCTTCGCTTCACAAAAGAGGTCATGAGTGAAATCTGCCAACTGCTGCAGCCACAATTGCAACCTCAAAAAAACGCACTGTATTTCCTGTACGAGAACACATAAAACGCGAGACCGCGGCGGCTGATTTAAAGGTGAGCGGGGGTCCACGGGAGCGGCTACAGCGGACCGGTGAGTGTAAAGAGGTAAAAAGTAATCGAAGTGTGACGTTACCAGAAAGCAGGTAAGTGATTGGTTGCTGAGTATTTCTCTATTTCTCATTTTTTTCCAAACTTGGGTGTCTAAATTTAAGTGCCTTGGTGTAGATCAAAAGATATACGTGTTCCAAATTTTTAAAACTAATTAATCAATTAATTAATTAATTAATTAAGATGGGAGACCAGGCAATGTGTTGTTGTTGTTGCATGTGGGAGCTGGTGGACACCATTGAGGTCCATGGCGACCACATCTGCAGCAAATGTTGGCTGCTCGAGGAACTCCGGCTCAGAGTTGATGAGCTGCAGTCCAAGCTTCGGACACTGCGACACATTAGGGAGGGGGAGCGTTACCTGGACACTAAGTTCCAGGAGGCTGTCACACCCACTAGAGTAATTACTTCCAATTTGGCCCATGGTCAGGGACAGGAGGGTGTGACTACAAGCGAGGCAGGTATTGGGATCCAGGAAGTAGTGATGGAGGAGCCTCAGCCCTTGGCCTTGTCCAACAGGTACGAGATTCTTGCTCCCTGTGTGGACGAGGGCAGGGACTACAGGGAGGATGAGCAATCTGACCACAGCACCGTGGTACAACCATTCAAGTGGGGGGAGTAAAAAGAAATGTTGTAGTGATAGGGGACAGTATAGCTAGGGGGATAGATACTGTTCTCTGCTGCCAAGAGCATGAGTTCTGAAGGCTGTGTTGCCTGCCCGGTGCCAGGGTTAAGGACATCTCCTCTGGTCTGGCGAGGAACTTGGAGTGGGAGGGGGAAGATCCAGTTGTCATGGTCCACGTAGGTACCAATGACATAGGTAGGACAAAGAAAGAGGTTCTGCTGAAGGAGTAGGAGCAGCTAGGGGCTAAATTAAAAAGCAGAACCACCAAGGTAAGAATCTTTGGATTACTACCTGAGCCACGAGCGAATTTGCATAGGGTAAACAAGATCAGAGAAATGAACGAGTGGCTCAAAGACTGGTGTGGAAGAAATGGGTTTTGATTTGTGGGGCACTAGCACCAGTATTGGGATAAGAGGGAGCTGTTCCGTTTGGACGGGCTTCACTTGAACCATGCTGGGGCTAGAGTCCTGGTGAGTCGAATAACTAGGGCTGTAGAGAGGGCTTTAAACTAAATAGTAGGGGGGAGGATCCAGGTGAGCGGGAATTTAAAAAGTCAATGAGAAATGAGAAAACAATAGAGCAGCATAGAGATGGGGGAAATAATAACCAGAGTGTGACAGGAAGGGACAGAATGTGTAAAAATAAGCGTGCAACTGAAAATGAGGCCAAAACAAGGAGAAATGGTAAAAAGACAAAGTTAAAAGCTCTATATCTGAATGCATGCAGCATTCGTAACAAGATAGATGAGTTGACGGCGCAAATAGATACAAATGGGTATGATCTGATCGCCATTACAGAGATGTGGTTGCAAGGTGACCAGGGCTGGGAACTGAATATTCCAGGGTATTTGACAATTCGGAAGAATAGACAGAAAGGAAAGGGAGGTGGGGTGGCTTTGTTTGTAAAGGATGGGATCAGTGCAGTGGTAAGAAGTGATATTGGCTCAGAAGGTCAAGATGTAGAATTGGTTTGGGTGGAGATTAAAAATAATAAGGGGAAAAAGTCTCTGGTGGGCATAGTCTACAGGCCCCCGAACTGTAGCAATACTTTTGGACAGAGTATAAATCAACAAATAATGGAGGCCTGTAAAAAAGGTACGGTAATAATCATGAGTGATTTTAATCTCCATATTGATTGGACAAATCAAATTGACCATGGTAGCCTTGAGGAGGAGTTCATAGAATGCATCCGGGATGGTTTCCTGGAACAGTATGTAATGGAACCAACCAGGGAGCAGGCTATCTTGGATCTGGTACTGTGTAATGAGACAGAAATAATAAATGATCTCATAGTAAAGGATCCTCTAGGAAAGAGTGATCATAACATGGTTGAATTTCAAATTCAGTTGGAGGGTGAGAAAGTTGTATCTCAAACCAGTGTCCTGATCTTAAACAAAGGCAATTAGAATGGCATGAGGGCAGAACTGGCTAAAGTGGACTGGAAAAATAAATTAAAGGGTAAGACAGTTGAAATGCAGTGGCGGACATTTAAGGAGATATTTCATAACTCTCAACAAAAATATATTCCAGTGAGAAAGAAAGATTTTAAGAGAAGGGAGCACTAACTAAAGAAGTAAAGGATGGTATCAAATTGAAAACGAAGGCATACAATGTTGCCAAGATTGGTGGGAGGCCAGAGGATTGGGAAATTTTTAAAAACCAGCAAAGGATGACTAAAAAAATAATAAAGAGAGAGAAGATCAATTATGAGAGTAAACTGGCAAGAAATATTAAAACAGAAAGTAAGAGCTTCTACAGGTATATAAAAAGGAAGAGGGTAGCTAAAGTAAACGTTGGTCCCTTAGAGGATGAGAATGGGGAATTAATAATGAGGAACGGGGAAATGGCAGAGACTCTGAACAAATATTTTGTATCTGTCTTCACGGTAGAAGACACTAACAACATCCCAATAATGGATAATCAAGGGGTCACAGGGAGGGGGGAACTAAAGACAATCACTATCACTAAGGAAAAAGCCTAACATCTGTCATTGGGAAAATGCTGGAGTTCTTCATTAAGGAAACAGTATCAGGGTATATGGAAAATCATAATGCAGTCAAGCAGAGTCAGCATGGTTTTATGAAAGGGGAATCATTTTTAACAAATTTGCTGGCGTTCTTTGAGGATGTAACGAGCAGGGTGGATAAGGGTGAGCCAGTGGATGTGGTGTATTTGGATTTCCAGAAGGCATTCGATAAGGTGCCACATAAAAGGTTACTGCACAAGATAAGAGATCACGGAGTTGGGGGTAATATATTAGCATGGATAGAGAATTGGCTAACTAACAGAAAGCAGAGAGTCGGGATAAATGGGTAATTTTCCGGTTCCGGTGGGGTGCCACAGGAATCGGTGCTGATGCCTCAACTATTTATAATCTACATTAATGACTTGGATGAAGGGACCGAGTGTAATGTAGCCAAGTTTGCGGATGATACAAAGATGGGTGGGAAATCAAGTTGTGCAGAGGACTCAAAGAATCTGCAAAGGGATATAGACAGGCTAAGTGAGTGGGCAAACATTTGGCAGATGGAGCATAATGTGGGAAAGTGCGAGGTTATCCACTTTGGCAGGAAAAATAAAAAAGCAAATTATTGGCCCAAAAATTAAACCTAATACGCGAGAGTACGCACTGTGTACTCTCGCGTATTAGATCCCGAATTGCCGGTTTCCTGCATGCACTGCGCATGCGCGGGAAACCGGCACTTCGTGAATTGAAAAGGGGGCGGTTCCTAAGTGAACCGCGTGCGCACTACAGGCTGTGCGCACGCAGTGCACTTAGTTTTTTTTTCAGCTTTGAACGCACAGATTTTACACACAAAGAAAGCAGGCGTAGGACCCCCTTTTAACAAGGTAAGTAGTTAATTAAGTGTTATTTAAAAAAATTTCAACAGGTTTATCTTTTTTAGAGACTTTAAAGAAAGGTAAGTTTATTTTTATAACTTTTAAAAAGATTTTAAATTTTTTCAAAAATTTAATTTTTTGTTTAAAGTGGTTAATTTATTTAACTATACTTATTTTATTAATGTGTTGGCTTTTAAAAAAAATTTAATTGAGGTTTAGCTGTTCTTTTGGGGGTTTGTAGTATTCATAGCTTTGACAGCTCTTGCCGTCAAAACTATGAATGAAAGATGGTGTGCTGCCATTGGCTCTAACTGAATCACGTGATCCCAGAGCTCGCACAAACTAATTGCGCCTCTGGGTCACGCAAGCACTGCATGGTTCCAACAGAGAGAGCCTTTGAAACTAAAGTTCGTGTGGGCCCAGAGCAAAAAGGTAGGCGCGGAGTGCGATATCGCGGGGAATCCTTACCCCCGCGGGAACCATCCATGTTTAATTTCTGGGCCAATATTTAAATGGAGAGAGATTACAAAATGCTACAGTTCAGAGGGACCTGGGGGTCCTTTGGGCATGAAACACAAAAAGTTAGCATGCAGGTACAGCAAGTAATCAAAAAGGCAAATGGAATGTTGGCCTTTATTGCAAGGGGGTTGGAGTATAAAAGCAGGGAAGTCCTGCTACAACTGTACAGGGTATTGGTGAGACCACACCTTGAGTACTGCGTACAGTTTTGGTCTCCTTATTTAAGGAAGGATATACTTGCATTGGAGGCAGTTCAGAGACGATTCACTCGGTTGATTCCTGAGATGAGGGGGTTGACTTATGAGGAAAGGTTGAGCAGATTGGGCCTATACTCATTGGAATTTAGAAGAATGAGAGGTGATCTTATTGAAACATATAAGATACTGAGGGGGCTCGACAAGATAAATGTTTCCCCTCGTGGGAAAATCTAGAACTCGGGGGCATAGTTTCAGAATAAAGGGTGGCCCTTTTAGATCTGAGATGAGGAGGAATTTCTTCTCTCAGAGGGTCATAAATCTGTGGAATTCTCTGCCCCAGAGAGCCGTGGAGGCTGGGTCATTAAATACATTTAAGGTGGAGATAGAGAGATTTTTGCAAGATAAGGGAGTGAAGGGTTATGGGGAGCAGGCAGGGAAGTGGCTTTGAGCCCAAGATCAACCATGATCTTATTGAATGGCGGAGCAGGCTCGAGGGGCCAAGTGGCCTATTCCTGCTCCTATTTATTATGTTCTTATGTTCTCTGAATACCAACATTTAATAGTTTCTCACCATTTAAAAAATATTCTGGTTTTCTGTTCTTCCTACCAAAGTGAATAACCTCACATTTCCTCACATTTTACTCCATCTGCCACCTTATTGCCCACTCACTTAACCTGTCTATATCGCTTTGCAGGCTCTTTGTGTCCTCCTCGCAGCTTACTTTCCCACCTAGCTTTGTATCGTCAGTAAACTTAGATACATTACACTTGGTCCCTTCATCTATGTCATTAATATAGATTGTAAATAGCTGAGCCCCAAACACTAATCCATGTGGCACCCCACATGATCAGCCTACTAACCGAAAAATGACCAGTTTATCCCTACTCTCTGTTTTCTGTCCGTTAACCAATCCTCTATCCATGCTAATATATTACCCCCAACCCCATAAGCCCTTATCTTGCGGAGCAACCTTTTATGTGGCACCTTATCGAGTGCCTTTTGGAAATCCAAATATACTACATCCACTGGTTCCCTTTTTTCTATCCTGCTAGTTACATCCTCAAAAACTCTAATAAATTTGTTAAATACAATTTCCCTTTCATAAAACCATGTTGACTCTGCCTAATCATATTATGATTTTCTAAGTGCTCTGTTACCACTTTCTTAATAATGGATTCCAGCATTTTCCCGATGACTGATGTCAGGCTAACTGGCCTGTAGTTCCCTGTTTTCTCGCTCCCTCCTTTCTTGAATAGCGGGGTTACATTTGCTACCTTCCAATCTGCTGGGAATGTTCTAGAATCTAGGGAATTTTGGAAGATCACAACCAATGTTCCACGATCTCTGCAGCCACCTCTTTTAGATCGCAAGAATGTAGGCCATCAAGTCCAGGAGATTTGTCAGCTTTTAGTCCCATTAGCTTCTCAAGTACTTTTTTCTCTACTGATCTTAATTACTTTAAGTTCCTCACTCTCAACAGCCCCTTGGTTCCCCACTATTTTTGGTAGGTTTTTTGTGTCTTCTATTCTGAAGACAGATATGAAATATTTGTTTAACGTTTCTGCCATTTCCTTATTTCCCATTATAATTTCTCCTGTCTCAGCCACTAAGGGACCAAGGCTTACTTTTGCTACTCTATTCCTTTTTATATACTTGTAGAAGCTCTTCCAATCTGTTTTTATATTTCTTACTAGTTTACTCTCATATTCTAACTTCTCCCATTTTATCAATTTTTTGGTCATCCTTTGCTGTTTTCTGAAAGCTCTCCCAATCCTCAAGCTTATTGCTATTCTTTGCAACATTATAAGCCTTTTCTTTTAATCTTGTACTATCCTTAGCTTCTTTAGTTAGCCATGGATGGATCACTTTTCCAGTGGAGTTTTTTTTTCTCAATGGAATGTATATTCGTTGAGAATTTTGGAATATTTCTTTAAGTGTTTGCCACTGCTTATCTACCATCTTACCTTTTAATGTAATGTCCCCATCTACCTTAGCCAACTAAGCCCTCACACCTATGTAATTGGCTTTATTTAAGTTTAAGACTCTAGTTTCAGACTTAAGTATTTCACTCTCATACTCAATGTAAAATTCTATCATATTATGTTCACTCTTCCCCAGAGGATCCTTTACTATGAGATTACTAATTAACCCTGTCTCATTACACAATACAAGATCTAAAATATGTTGGTTCCATGATGGAAACTGTCTCGAATGCATTCCATGAACTCATCCTCCAGATTGCCTCTGCCAATTTGACTTGCTCAGTCTATATGAAGATTAAAGTCCCCCATGATTATTATATTACTTTTGTTACAAGCTCCTATTATTTGTTGATTAATACTCTGCTCAATGGTATAGCTACTGTTTTCTGGCCCTTGGTATTTCTTATCTCCACCCACACTGGTTCTACTTCCTGATCTTCCGAGCCTTGATCCTTTCTCAGTACTGTTATTATGCCATCCTTTATTATCAGGGCTAACACCACCCACCCCCCACCCCACCCGTTCCATCCCCGCTCTTCCATTCTGCCTGGCTTTTCAAAATGTCTAGTACCCTGGAATATTTTGTTCCCAACTTTGGTCACCTTGCAACCACAACTCTTAGATCAAAAGCATTTATCCCTATCTGTGCCATTAATCCATCTATCTTGTTATGAATGCTTTGTGCATTCAGATAAAGAGCCTTTAATTTTAATTTTTTACCATTATTCCCTGCTTTCACCTTATTCACTGATGCACTATTACCGTTAAACTCTCTGTCCCTTCCTGTCACACTCTGCTTATCTTTACCCAAATCACTACAGTTCTCCATTGCCTTGACTTTTCCAATTAGATTTCTAAGTTTCCCCTCACCTGACCCCTCCCCCCCCTTGTTAGTTTAAAGCCCTATCTACAGCCCCAGTTATTCAATTCCCCAGGACAGTGGTCCCAGCCCAGTTTAAGTGTAGGCTGTCCCAATGGAACATCTCCCTCTTTCCCAGTCTTGGTGCCATTGCGCATGAATCAAAATCCCTTCCTCCCACACCACTCTTTGAGTCATGCATTTAACTCTCTGATCTGCTTGTCCCTATGCCAATTTGCACGTTGCTTAGGTAACAATCCAGTGATTATTACCTTTGAGGTTCTGTGTTTAATTTGGACCCTAGCTCCTCAAACTCTCTCAGCAGAACCTCGTTCCTAGTTCTACCTATGCCGTTGGTTCCTACATGGACCACGACAACTGAATCCACCCCCTTCCACTCCAAATTCTTCTCTTGTCGTGAGGCGACATCCAGACAGGCAACACAGATTTTGGAACTCCTGGTTACGGCTGCAGAGAACAGTATCTATCTCCCTGACTATACTGTCCCCTACCACTACAAAATTCTTTTTCACTTCCCCCACTTGAATGGCCTCCTGTACCACGGTGCCATGCTCAGTTTGCTCATCCACCCTGCAGACTTTGCCCTCATCCACACAGGCAGTAAAAACCTCATATCTGTTGGATAAGAACAAGGGCTGAGGCTCCTCCACCACTGCACTTGGCTGAGTCACAATCACACCCTCCTGTCCCTGACCACTACCCAGATCTGTACCACAACCTAACCTAACAGCGACCACGACACCACACAACCCTGCCACGGCAACCTCTGCAAGACATGCCAGATCATCAACACAGATACCATCATCACACGTGAGGACACTACCCACCAGGTACATGATACATACTCATGTGACTCGGCCAACGTTGTCTACCTCATACGTTGCAGGAAAGAATGCACAGCGGCATGGTACATCGGCGAGACCATGCAGACACTGAGACAACGTATGAATGGACACCGCGCAACAATCACCAGGCAGGATTGTTACCTCCCAGTCGGGGAACACTTCAGCAGTCAAGGACATTCAGCCTCGGATCTGCGGGTAAGCGTTCTCCAAGGCGGCCTTAGAGACACACGACAATGCAAAATCATCGAGCAGAAACTGATAGCCAAGTTCGGCACTCATGAGGATGGCCTCAACCGGGATCTTGGGTTTATGTCACGATACATGACGTAGAGTCATCCAGACTCGAGTCGTCGTTGGCTTGTTCACAGATGTGATTCCCAGTAAAAAAGTAAAAATTTTAAAGTTTATCGTTTTCCATACCGACTGCAGCTTTTGACACATTAGACCCCACCTCATTGTTTCAGTTGTATCTTGCTATGTCTTTGATGTGGTGCCTTCCTGGCTGACCTGATTGTTTATCTGCCGAGGTGTGACAAAAGGCAGTCAGGAGGATTAAATGTAGTCGTCAGCCATTGTAAGTTACACATGCATTGTTCTCTATCTATATATGCTTTGTCGATTTTGTATTCCTTTACTTCACCTGACGAAGGAGCAACCGCTCCGAAAGCTTGTGATTTCAAATAAAACTGTTGGACTATAACCTGGTGTTGTGCGACTTCTCACTTTTGTCCACCCCAGTCCAACACCGGCATCTCCGCATCATAACCTAAGGGGTGTGACTGCCTCCTGGATCAAAGTGTCCAGGTAGCTCTCCGTTTCCCTGATGCCCCACAATGTCTGCACCTCGGACCCCAACTCAACAACTCTGAGCTGAAGTTTCTCGAGATTCAGACACTTACTGCAGACATGGGCATCCAGGATCACAATGTTCTCCACAAATTCCCACATGCTGCAGTTGTGGCACACCAGCTGCACTGCCATCCCTATATAACCTTGTTTTATTTATTTAACGAATTAAAGTTTAGGGGGCAAAAATTGAGTCGTGTCCTCTTTGGGGCACTAACTTCACCGGGGCACTACTTTTAGCGCCCCGAAAAATATAGCACCCCTGCGGCCAATTTTCTCAGGTCGCGCCCCGAGAGGGAAGAAGGGAGCTCCTGGAAGCGCCCCATGTCCCTCTTGGGGCGCTGCGAGGCAATATCGTGGTGCTACGCGCCACAGCGCCATGCGCTGTGACACATCACGTCGCGGTACTGCAGGCCTTCCTCCCCTTATTAAAGGGGAGGGGCCTGGCGCAGCGCGTCCCGGCACCCAGCTGGGCCACCACGGGATCAGGAGTGCCGGCAAACGAGCCTGGCACTCAAGAGGAGTGCCGGGCTCATGTAGAGCAGCCGGCACCCCACGGGGGGGCTTCACGGGGGCCGGGGACAGCAACGGGGGCAGGTGCTGGCAGGCGGACAGCAACAAAAATGGCGACCCGCCACCTCCCCTTTAGCTAGCGCCACAGCGGCCGCAGGTAGGCCCCCCTGACCCCGTTGGACATAGCGTCTGGCGGTAAGTAAGGGGGCGCTACCGAAGATTGCGGCCGCTAACAGTTACCACCGCCGCTAACCTCCCACTGAATTTCGCAGGAGGCGACTCAGTTGGCGGCGCCGTGCCCGGGCGCTAGTTGCTTTGCACCCCGTTAGGGCGCTAACAGGAGGCGCGAAGCAACCGAATTTTTCCCCCCAGGTATTTATTTATATAGTTTTGTTTTTTAAATAAACTGCTGCACTCGAAGCTGTGACATCAGCTATTAGGCGTGGCATCATGGTGGGTTCCACAGGTGTGCTGATGGAGGTGACCACCCGTTCCATGTTGGAAAGGATGGGCTCCAAGCTCTGTGCAAAGCCCTGTGCCAAGTTGGAACTGGACTCCTCCATGCTCCTTGGCATTGTGCGCAGGCTTTCTTCCAGGCTTTGCAGTACACCAAGCATTTGGGTGTGTACACCCAGCAGCCTTCTTCTGTAGCCTGGTCCATCGAAGTCTTCATCTGACTCCTATGCAGTGGAACTAGTGTGCGACCTCACCCTCCCACGAGCTGACACCTGCACTATCCTTTCCCCCCACCCTGGCTCTTCCGCACTTGTGCCTGATGTCTCATCATGTGCAGATCCCTCCTCCATTCTAGCCTCTAAACGATGTGTAGTATCATTATCTGAGCTGGAGGCTGTGTCTGTAAGTTTGAGTGATGGTGTCTCTACATCTTCACTGTCTTCTTCTTCTTCCTCCACTGACTCGGAAGGTTCCAGTTCTTGGTTATCTGAAATGAAAAAGGGACAAGGGTTGGGTTGTGGTGAGGGGAAAGGAGAAAGCAATAAGTGCATGCTTACACCCGCTGCAGCTTGTGAGTCAGAAGAGATTGTGGGATGAGAGTGAAGTGGGATGAGAGAAGAGGATTAGGTATGCAGATACCCTCATCATCGATCCCACCAACCCTGCCAGTGGCCACGGCCTCAGTGATGCCCCTTCCCACGATGGCTAGCACTGTCTCCTCCATGGGGGTTAAAATATGCGGTGCACTTGTTCTCCTCCAGTTCGTTCCTGCTGCCTGCTGTTATGCGCCACCTTCAGAGGGAAGTTTGTCAGGGAGTATCCTGCAATGTGTTAGGGTGATGTGGCTGTCATGGTTGAATACCTGCCAGTGTGTGCAGGTTGTGAGTTGTGGGTGTTAGTCTCGGAACAGTGCTAAATGTATGAGGGTGTGGTTAAGCATATGAATTTTAGGGTTGAGTGCTGATTGATAGAGATTGTAGCTAGGTGGGTGATGGGGGTGTAGTGAATTGATCAATGGATGAGGCTGGTGGTGCAGTTAGCAGGATATGCTATTTGAAGATGAACTCGCTCACCTTGACAACTTGTTTCAGATCGTTAAACTTTTTCCTGCATTACATCCATGTTCTTGAGCAACAATCCTGGCATGAGCTCCACCATTACTTGTTTCCACTGCCTCGTGAGCATCTGTCTGGAGGGCCAGCTGTCCCCCTGCAGATACAGGACATTCTTCTTTCCACCTCTTCCACAAAGACCTCCAGTGACTGTCTGAAATTCCTGGGGCATTGGGACCAGTTCTGGGACATGTTCAGATAGATGGCTTGCACCTCAACAGAGCTGGGACCAATATCCTCGTGGGGAGGTTAACTTCTGCTGTGGGGGAGGACTTAAACTAACTTGGCATGATGCAGAGATGCCGGCGTTGGACTGGGGTGGACAAAAATGAGAAGTCGCACAACACCAGGTTATAGTCCAACAGATTTATTTAAAATTACAAGCTTTCGGAGCTATCGATCGCCCCTTCTTCAGGTTAAGTTACTGTGAGTGAATCTACAAAAATTCACAGAATATAAACACAGAGAAAATGCAGAGATACAATCTTTCCTTACATCAAAGACACACTAAGAGCACAGCCAAGACAATGAGATGTGTCCCAGGGGGTCCAACGTGTCAAAACCTGCTGTCTGCATATCCTCTCCATTTGGGTTTGTTTTTTGTGTTTGTTTTTTGTGTTTGTTTTTTTTAAAAACTGGAAAGACAGACAACGATGTCAAGTCACGTTCTGTAGCGTGACATGAACCCGATATCCCTATTGAGGCCGTCCTCATGGGTGCGGAACTTGGCTATCAGTTTCTGCTCGATGATTTTGCGTTGTCGTGTATCTCGAAGGCCGCCTTGGAGAACGCTAACCTGCAGCTCCGAGGCTGAATGCCCTTGACTGCTGAAGTGTTTCCCGACTGGGAGGCAACCATCCTGCCTGGCGATTGTTGCGCGGTGTCCGTTCATACGTTGTCTCAGTGTCTGCATGGTCTCGCCGATGTACCATGCTCTGGGGCATCCTTTACTGCAACGTATCAGGTAGACAACGTTGGGCGAGTCACATGAGTATGTACCATGTACCTGGTGGGTAGTGTCCTCACGTGTGATGACGGTATCTGTGTTCATGATCTGGCATGTCTTGCAGAGGTTACCGTGGCAGGGTTGTGTGGTGTCGTGGTCGCGGTCGGGGAACACTTCAGCAGTCAAGGGCATTCTGCCTCGGATCTGCAGGTTAGCGTTCTCCAAGGCGGCCTTCGAGATACACGACAACGCAAAATCATCGAGCAGAAACTGATAGCCAAGTTCCGCACCCATGAGGACGGCCTCAATAGGGATATTGGGTTCATGTCACGCTACAGAACGTGACTTGACATCGTTGTCTGTCTTTCCAGTTTTTAAAAAAAACAAACACAAAAAACAAACACAAAAAACAAACCCAAATGGAGAGGATATGCAGACAGCAGGTTTTGACACGTTGGACCCCCTGGGACACATCTCATTGTCTTGGCTGTGCTCTTAGTGTGTCTTTGATGTAAGGAAAGATTGTATCTCTGCATTTTCTCTGTGTTTATATTCTGTGAATTTTTGTAGATTCACTCACAGTAACTTTACCTGAAGAAGGGGCGATCGATAGCTCCGAAAGCTTGTAATTTTAAATAAATCTGTTGGACTATAACCTGGTGTTGTGCGACTTCTCTAATTTGGCATGGGATGGGCACCAGGATGAAACATTAGCGAGGAGAAACAAGGTGCACAGAGGACTAAGAGAGACAAATAGCACTAGAGTAAAGAATAGTTCAGAAGCGGGAGCGATAAAGTCTAAGATGGGTTTGGAGTGCATGTGCGCAAATGCACATAACATGGTAAATAAGGTTGGTGAGCTGCAGGCACAAGTTGCCACATGGGACTATAATATAGTGGCAATAACCTGGCTCAAAGATGGGGAGGATTGGAAACTTAATAGTCCTGGCTACAAGGTATTCAGGAAAGATAGGGAAGGAAAAAAGGAGGAGAGGCGGCAGTATTGATCAAAGAAACTATTATAGCCCTGGAAAGGGATGATGTGGTTGAGGGGTCAAAGGCAGAATCTATTTGGTTAGAATTAAGGAACAATAGAGGAGCTATTATGCTACTGGGTATATACTGTCGGCCATAAAATATTGGGAAGGTGCTAGAGGAGCAAATTTGCAGACAAATTATAGAAAGATGGAAGAAGGATAGAGTAGTTATATCCTAATATAGACAGGGATAGTAATAGTGTAAAGGGCAAAGAGGGAAAGGAATTCCGGAAATGCGTATAAGAGAAATTTCTTGATCAGTGTGTTTCCAGCCCAACAACAACAACAACAAAAACAACTTGTATTTATATAGCGCCTTTAATGTAGTAAACCGTCCCAAGGCGCTTAACAGGAGTGTTATAAAATAAAATTTGACGCTGAACCACATAAGGATAAATTAGGGCAGATGACCAAAAGGTTGATCAAAGATAGGTTTTAAGGAGTGTCTTAAAGGAGGAAAGAGAGGTAGAGAGGCAGAGAGGTTTCGGGAGGGAATTCCAGAGTTTAGGGCCTTGGCAGCTGAAGGCACGGCCACCAATGGTTGCGCGATTATAATCAGGGATGCTCAAGAGGCCAGAATTAGAGCAGCTATCTCGGGGGGGGGGGGGCAGTTTGTGGGGCTGGAGGAGATTACGGAGATAGGGAGGGGCAAGGCCATGGAACCATTTGAAAACGAGGATGAGAATTTTAAAATCGAGGCGCTGCTTAACCAGGAGCCAATGTAGGTCAGTAAGCACATGGGTGATGGGTGAACGGGACTTGGTGCGAGTTAGACACGGGCAGCCAAGTTTTGGTTGACCTAAAGTTTATGTCGGGTAGAATGTGGGAGGCCAGCCAGGAGTGCATTGGAATAGTCAATGAGGAAGGAAACAGAGCTGGATCTAGTTTTGGGGAATGAAATGGGGCAAGTCTAGTATGTGTCAGTGGAGAAGCATTTGGGTAACAGTGATCATAATATCATCAGGTTTAGAAGAGTTATGGAAAAGGACAACGACAACGATCAATCAATCTTAACTGGGGAAGGGCTAATTTCAGTGAGTTGATAACGGATCTGGCCCAGATGGATTGGAATCAAAAATTGGTAGGCAAAACACTAATTGAACACTGGGAGGCCTTCAAAGAGGAAATGGTTCAGGTACGGAGTAGACCCATTCCAAAGAGGGTGAAAGGAAAGCCATCCAAAGCTAGAGCTCCCTACATAACTAAAGATATAGAGATAAAAATGAAACAAAGATGGAGGCTTATGACAAATGTAAAGTTAATAATACAGTAAAGAATCAAGTTGAATACAGAAAGTACAGAGGAGATCTAAAAAAGGGAATGAGGGGCAAAGAGAGAGTATGAGAATAGATTAGCGGCTAACATAAAAGGGAACCCAAAAGTTTTTTATGAACATAGGAATAGTGCAAGGGTAGTCAAAGGAAGGGTGAGGCCAATTAGAGACCAAAAAGGAGATCTTCTTGTGGAGGCAGAGGACATGGCTGAGGCACTAAATGAGTACTTTGTATCTGTCTTCAAAGAGAAGAGGATGCTGCCAATGTAGCAATAAAGGAGGAGGCAGTACTGACATTGAATATGATACAAATAGATAAAGAGGAGGCACTTAAAAGGTTGGCAGTACTCAAAATAGAAAAATCACCTCGTTCGGATGGGATGCATCCTAGGTTGCTGAGGGATGTACGGATTGAAATTGCAAAGGCTCTGGCCACAATCTTCCAGTCCTCCTTAGTTATAGGTGTGGTGCCAGAGGACTGGAGGATTGCTAGTGTTACACACCTGTTCAAAAAAGGGGCGAGAGATAAACTCGGCAACTACAGGCCAGTCAGCCTAAAGACGGTGGTGGGGATTGTTTTAGAGACAATACTCCATGACAAAATTAATTGGCACTTGGAAAAGTACGGGCTAATAACTGAAGGTCAGCATGGATTTGTTAAAGGCAAATCATGTTTGACTCACCTGATTGAGTTCTTTGATGAAATAATGGAGAGGGTTGATGAGGATAGTACGGTTGATGTTGTGTATATGGGCTTTCAAAAGGCATTTGATATAGAGCCACATATTAGATGTCTTTATTAAAATTAAAACCTGTGGAATTAAAGGGACAGTAGCAGCATGGATACAAAACTGGCTAATGGACAGAAAGCAGAAAGTAGTGGCGAACTGTTGTTTTTCAGAATGGAGGGAAGTATACAGTGGTGTTCCCCAGAGGTCGGTATTAGCACCACTGCTCTTTTTGATATATATTAATGACCTGGACTTGGGTACAGGGCATAATTTCAAAGTTTGCAGATGATACAAAACTCGGAAATGTAGTAAACAATGAGGAGGATAGTAACAGACTTCAGGAGGACATGGACAGACTAGTGAAATGGGCAGACACATGGCAGGTAAAATATAATGCAGAGACGTGTGAAGAGATACATTTTGGTCAGAGGAATGAAGAGAGGCAATAAAAACTAAATGATATAATTTTAAAGGGGGTGCAAGAACAGAGATACCTGGGAGTGTATGTATACAAATCTTTGAAAGTGCCAGGACAAGTTGAGAAGGCTGTTAAAAAGAAGCATATGGGATCCTTGACTTTGTTAATAGGGGCATAGAGTACAGAAGTAAGGAAGTTATGCTAAACATTTATAAAACACTGGTTCGGGCTCAACTGGAGTATTATGTTCAATTCTGGGCACCACATTTTAGGAAAGATGTCAAGGCCTTGGAGAGGGTGCAGAGGAGATTTACTGGAATGGTGCCAGGGATAAGGGACGTTAGTTATGAGGTAAGACTGGAGAAGCTGGGTTGTTCTCCTTAGAGCAGAGAAGGTTAAGAAGAGATTTGATAGAGGTGTTCAAAATCATGAATGGTTTTGATAGAGTAAATAAGAATAAACTGTTTCCAGTGGCAGAAGCATCGGTAATCAGAGGACGCAGAATGCGGCAATTGGCAAAAGAACCAGAGGTGACATTTAGGAAAAAAAATAATGTGGTGAGTTGTTATGATCTGGAATGCACTGCCTGAAAGTGTGGTAAAAGCATATTCAATAGTAACTTTCAAAAGGGAATTGGATAAATACTTGAAAAGGAAAAATTTGCAGAGCTATGGGGCAAGAGCAGGGAGTGGGATTAATTGCATAGCTCTGCCAAAGAGTCAGCACGGGCACAATGGGCCGAATGACCTCCTTCTGTGCTGTATCATTCTATGTTTCTACGTTTAGCACATAAATATGATTTCTGCCGCACCTCCGGCGAACTCACGATTGCCGAACGGGTAGTAGCTCTGAGGAGGTTCTTAGCCAGAGTGTTTGTTCTTAGAAAATCTCAAGCTTTGATCAACAAGATAATTTTAGAATGAGCAAATAAATACTTCAAGCGTGTAAATGCTTACAGTTCCCTTCACAGAGCAAAATGGTAATAGGATTTGACATGATCATTAACTGCATCCTCCATACCTCTCCCCCTCGTGAAGCTTTGTCTGCATACAAGGCAGGTGACTGACGTTGGGCTGATGCTGCCCGTTGGCACGGAAACGCAACAAAGTGCCAAACATGGAAAGCAACTGAGTAGTGCACCAATGTCGCCATTTGAATTTTGGAATCCAGCTTTCAGGTTTAATAGAGTTTAAATCTAAAATCTGAAGGCCAGCTAATAATTAAATGCATTCATCTAAAAACAGAGCATTGTGATCAGCAGCAATGAGCTTGACTTCAGGCAATGAATACTTAACTATTTTTATATCCAATGCCATTTAAAATTTCTTTTCACCTGGGAAGAGGTATAGTGGGTCATTCTCTTGTAGATATTTCACAGTTTCACAGAGAACGAAGAGCTGTGAACGAGATATTGCTGGAACTAACTGAATTCTATGCCAACATTATTTATAGCCTCAGAATTAATGTATAATTCCAATCTAGTTTGTGGCTCGATTAGGTGCTGGAATTTTTGGTTTCATTTATGCGCTGATTGCCACAGCATTGCAAAAATTGTTGATATTTTTGAATTAGACAGCAATGATATGCCTATACATTATGAAATAAATTATGTAACATAAGCAAACTAATGAATTATTCACGTTAATCAGATCAATAGACTTCAGACAACACTGGCACTTACAAGCAGCCCCTACTGTTTGATCTGTCATTCACTGTTAATGTAGATTTAGATTATAATGTAAACAAATACTTTGCAAGGAGTTAAAAGCAGATTTGAATTGTTAAACTCCCACAGATTACACTCTGCGGCACTAGTGTAAGTAAACCGTGGTGCTTCTATTTATACCTCAGCTGGTGTCACTATAGACATCAGTCACACATCAGTGTTACAGTATATCTCTCATGCCCCCTTTACATTGCAGATCTGCTTTTATCTAAACAGTAAAAGATCATTTTATTTTTATTTTTGCAATGATAGATTTTCCAACACCTTTAGTGACATTGGCTGCAGAAAGAAGAATTTGATGAGTTTGCGGGTGAATTATGTCCATAACATCCACACAGTTCCTCCATGACTCTGTCATAATCTCTCAATCATTACAAGACAAGAAGTTTGACAGTGTGGCTCCATTTGGTGGCTGCCTGCTGTACAGGTTGGATTGATTGTTGAGTCCTGTATTCTGTGTGTCGTGTTGTGAGTATGCACGGGAACTTTTTTCCCTCAGAATTGAAACTTTGGCTCACAACCCCCAAGCCAAATTATCAAACTCAAACACAAGAAAAAAAACATTTCCATTAATATAGTGCCTTCCACATTCTCAGTTGTCCCAAAATGTTTTGTAACCACTGAACCTTTGAAGTGCACTCACTGTTTTTATGCAGGCAAACACGACAGCCAATTTTCAAACAGCAAAGTCCCGTAGACGACAATGAGATTAATGACAAGTTAACCTGAATAGGTTGAGGGATAAATGTTGGGCCAGGACACAAGAAAACTCCCCTGCTCTTCAAAAACATGTGCCATGGGACCTTTTACCCAGGTTTAACAGGTTTAATATCTCATCCTCAGTTTAACATCTGATCCAAGAGACAACAAGCAGATCAGTTCCCATTACAGTTCCTGTCCTAATCTCCTGAGTTAAATTGGGGAGGAGCTGGTATAACTTGAGCAGAAAATCCAACCCATAATGTGCATTTCAGATAGAGTGGGGGACATTTTAACATGGGTGAGCCCGTGGGATTGAGTGCGGGTCGGGGATTACAGTGGGAAAAATTCCGAGTGCGTCAGGAAGCTGGGTGACCTACCGACTTCTGGGTTTTACCAAGTCGGGACAAGGGATGGGCACCCAACCTGCTCCCAGGAGGCGTTTTAAATATGTTAATGAGGCTGGCAGCCTCTGATTTAACCTGCTTTGCAGGCTTTACAGTGGGTGCCCAGGTTTCCCAAGTCTCGAGAAACCCTGCAGCTGAAGCAAGGCGAGGACATGTTCGGGGAGAAGGTAACTGTCTTTACAGCACTGCTTGTGGGCCAGGAGGAGCAAGCTTCCCCCGCGGCCCCCAAGCTCCCCCCCATCAGACCACCCCCCATACAAAGACCCCATGGTTGGGGTTCAGAAACCGCCCCCACCCCCCGGAATCAGACCCCCCCCCTCCCGGGGTCGTGGATCAGACCTCCCCGGGGTCTGAGACTGGAACCCCCCGGGATTGGAACCCCTCCCCAGGATCTGGGATCGGACCCCCCACTGGGATCTGGGATCGAATCCGCCCCCGGGATCGGACCATTCCCCAAGCTCGGACTTCCCCTTCCTGAGGTCGTCAATCAGACCTACCTGGTCCTGCGGCCTGCTCTGACACCGCAGAGTGTTTTCTGCCAGACTGAATGCCAAGCCTTTCAATCAGGCTGACTTACGGGCGGGGGCACCTGTCAGGGCCAAAAGACACGCGCTGTCGAGTTAAAACTCCACAGCATATGGGGACAACCAGACTTCTGGGTTTTCCATTCGAAACTCCGCCCCCCCCGCCTATGTAACCCACCCCAGTAAATATCCAGGCAGTACTGAAGGCTTTCAACAGTTTTAAGTTAATGGGTGTCAGCCGTGGCTCAGTGGTAGCCTCTGAATCAGAAGGCTATGGGTTCAAGTCCCACTCCAGAGACTTGAGCACAAAATTCAAGCTGGCATTTCAGTGCAGTACTGAGGGAGTGCTGCACAGTCAGAGGTGCTGTCTTTCAGATGAGGTGTTAAAATAAGGCCCTGTCTGTCCTCTCAGGTGGATGTAAAAGATCCCAAGCACCGGGGATTTCTCCCCGCTATCCTAGCCAATATTCATCCCTCAACCAATATTTCTAAAAACAGACTATCTGGTCATTGTTGTTAGTTTGACCTTGCTGTGCGCAAATAGGCTGCTGCGTTTCCTGCATTAAAACAGTGTTTCATTGGCTGTAAAGTGCTTTGGAATGTCCTGAGATCGTGAAAGCTGCAAGTCTTCCTTTCTTTCTTTCTACTGGGAGGAAATACAGAAGAGCTGCCATTTCTTTACCACCTCTTTTCTGAAAGCATAGCAACTAATTGGTGAAACTTTCCAACAGACCATGAAACTGAACAGGGCAATAAAGTGCAGCAACAGCTGGCACCAGATGTGTGGCTGCTGAGAATATTTGTTGCATCTTCAATCAATTCAGGCAAGGTCAATGGGCATGCATGCTGCTCTACATCAAGTGAAGGGTATGTGTGTGGGATGGTGGCTTCTTATCTCCTGTGTCATTGCCACCACATGAAAGAATGATCAGAGTTCTACATGGCACAGTCCTTGCTTCACTGCAGATGTTCTCTCACTGACGTATCCTTCGTATTTGCTTTGCAGCACCTGTGTGAACAAAGATCCTCGGCTAGCAGACTCTCATCTGCAAAGGATAAATGCTGCAGTTAATTGCAGAAAAGAAAAGAAAAACAGCACATTGCTAATATTCTCCTGGGCCTACCACTGGGCATCTGGAGCTACCCTCAGTCAGGCGGGAGGCCCATTTACAATGTAAATCAGGATCTAATAGGATAGGACCCCAACTGTCATTTTAGGGAAAGAGAGTCTCAGAAGAATTTGTGTTTATGGTTCTTTGGAATCTAACTAGAATTCTGTACATGTATTGCTTACCATGACTGAGAGTTCCAACTGCCTCTCGCAATGGTATCAATTTCCTCTGTTTCCATCTCCCTATTCCCAGAGGCTTTGGGGGTAGATTTTCGACTTTACCGCCTGGACATTAAGCATCGTCTGGGCGGAGCAGAGAAAGGAAAATCTGGTGGGGAGGATCGGATACCCCTAATAGAATCCCCAGATTTTACATCTGTGATGTGCGATCAACCCTGCTAGATTTTCTTTTCTGCATTCCATCCAGACAGTGCTTAATGCCCAGGCGGTAAAGACCAAAGATCTACTCCAGTCACTTCACTCCATCAATGCCCACTACCTGCTCTTGAGTGATAATTTCCCTGGCACTTTTCCCTAATTGGCTGAGGTAGGTTGGGATGTGTAGCAAGTTTGGTTCTTGCGTCAGAGGCCTTAATCTGGGTATTTGATTTTACACTCATTTCCCGATATCATTCCATCACTTATTTTGATTGGAATGTTTGTTTTTGAGGGCAATTTCTGACATGGCTGGTGCTGCCTCACACATTAACTTTTCAAAGTAAAGAAACAAGTTGAAGAGCCAAAGGTTGAAAAGAGTAAAAAAAGAGGATGAGGTAAGTGAGGAAATAGTGATTAGGTGAGTTTAAGGTTGAGTGTTAAAAACCTGAAGATTGTTGTAGAAAGAAAAGACTGAGGAAGGAAGGTACAGAGATCCACAGTTTTGAGGTGTTGCAAAATATGAGTTCGAGTTGGAAATGTGTAGGATACTATCTTTGTAACTTAAGAGGAACAAGAGAGGGAAATTCAGAGATCAAACCACAAATCTGAGGGGAATATCCAACATACATGGAGAAGGTGGAGTCAGGAGATCATGACTTCTCTCTTCCCAATTTTCTTCCCAACTTTGTTGCCTTTCTTTCACTACTTCACTTCCTTTCATAGCCTGGATTTTCTTCTGTATTTATGCCCGTTTTGGGAAAGATTTAGGGCAGATGGGAGCAGGTATTATGGTGGGGAGTCGTTCTGCCAGCTCCCCGTGATCTGTTGTCACTTCCGGGATTTTCCACCAAAGGTTTGGGTAATGACAGAAAAACTTCATTCTGACATATTTGTCATCATTAAATGCTAAGGAATGCATTTTGTTCCTGGTGTCTAGCATTGTTAAAGTGGCAGCGAGGGCAGGCAGAAAGGGAATTTATAAGATGAAAGGACCACCTTGTTTAATGCAATTAACTTCAGTGGGTCTAGAATGAGGGGCCAAAGATGCAAGATTAAAGATCAGCAATTTAGAACAGAGGGCAGGAGAAACTTCTTTACACAAAGAGTTGTGAGGCTGTGTAATTCATTTCCAGGGTTAGTGGTTAGTGAGACAGAAACTATGTCAGTATTCATGATTAGATTGGACAGATGGATGAAGGAAAAGGGGATGAAGGGATATGAGATCAGGGTGGGTAAATGTGATCAGGGCTTTGAATGCTGCCATAGGCTGGTTGGGCTGAGTGGCCTGTTTCCATGTTTTTTATTTATTCATTCTCGGGATGTGAACATTTATTGCCAATTCTTAGTTGTCCTGAGAAGGTGGTTGTGGCCCTTCGTCTTGAACACAATTGAATAGCTTGCAAGAAGGTAGTTAAGAGTCAACCACGTTGGTGTAGGACTGGAGTCACATATAGGCCAGACTAGGTAAGGACAGCAGGTTTCCTTCCCTAAAGGACATTAGTGAACCAATTGGGTCTTTACAATCCGAGAGCTTCATGATACCAGGTTTTATTTCCAGCTTTTAAAAAAATTTAATTCAAATTCTCAAACTGTCATGGTGGGATTTTAACTCATGTTCTCTGGATTAATAGACCAGCCCTTTCGGTTATTAGTCCAGTAACATAACCATTGCTGTATTTCTATGAAGGCATCAGGAAATTTAAAATAAGATTTTAGCAAAATTATGTTTCTTCAGCTAGCACTGCTGGCCACACTAAGCTATGGCAGAAGCTGTAGTTATTTTCCAAGCCCTGCTCCCTTCCAAAGGTAAGCTACCAAAAGAGAGCACTAATAGCAATGAGAGCATACCATGAATATTTTAGTCAGACTGACCCTGGGGAGGGGGAGGAATCTAAGCCCTAGAATTCCAGCAACACTCTGGTACTTTGTCCATTCTCTTCAGACATTCTTCAATGAGAAAACTGGCTAATACTTTGGAATCTGTGGGGTAAATTTCTGTCTTCATCGCATGGGCAGTAACCTGAAGGAGAGGATCGCCTGCTTGTCTGTTTTCATTCCATTGAAGTCCGAGTTCTACAGCAGGCGGATGATCCACTCGCCAGATTACGCTGTATGCACTGAAGACAAATATTTCCCCCAGTATCTCTCTATTAGCCTTCATGAGCCTGACAAAGGTGGATATGTTTGCATCATATTAAGATGCTACAATCGATTGTGTCACCCATTTATATCATCCATATGCATTTCCACAAAGTTTCCACAACTTGTGTAATTTTTGGTTTCACTAATGTTTCTGTACCGTAACGCTACATCAAGTACAGATTTTACACCTCAGCACAACTTTGCTAAACATTGCTTGTGGCACCACTAGAATTCAGCTCTCATTAGAGTCCCTTTTGTTATTTTTTTCCCAACATAATGCAATGTTTTAAGTCAAATAAAAAATTGCCTATAATTGTTTTTTCATTCGCCAGGATGTGGGTGTTACTAGCAAGGCTGGCATTTATTGCCATCCCTAGTTGCCCTTGAGAAGGTGCTGGTGAGCCTTCTTGAACTGCTGCAGTCCATGTGGTGAAGGTGCTCCCACAGTGCTGTTAGGTAGGGAGTTCCAGGGTTTTGACACAGTGACAATGAAGGAACAAGGAATATGTCTAAATCAGGATAGTGTGTGACTTGGAGTGAAACTTGGAGTTGATAATATTGCTTTGGACCTTCTGCCCTTATCCTTCTAGTTGTTGGAGGTCGTGGGTTTCTTGTCAATTTTCTGCCCTCACCTCCTGAAGGCATTGACTCATTGATGAGATATGGCTCTGTGGGTACCCAGCACTCTCTGGTACCTCAGTCAAGTGGCCATTAGTTAAGTTTGAACCATGATGGTGAATATGTGCAAGCTATGCGCCCATGAGAGGAATCGGAGCCAAACCCAATCCTATCCTCACATAAAAACAGAAAATGCTGGAAATACTCAGCAGGTCAGGCAGCATCTGTGGTTGAGAAACAGAGTTAACGTTTCAGGTCGATGACCCTTCGTCAGAACTGGAAAAAGCTGGAGATCGAACAGGTTTTTAAGCAAGTGCAGGGGCAGGGAAAGTGGGGAGGGGAGGAAAGAACAAAACATCTTCACATGATGTTCACACACATACACTTCAACTGAAGTCACTGGAAAGCGATTAGAAATGGGAATTCTGAGTTTCCCCTCCTTAAACCAGGATGCTGAGGCCAATTTAAGCTGCCCTGCTGCTGCCCTGCTGAAATCACCTAAGTCAGCACATACTAGGGCTCAGACTGTGGACCTCCCTGGGCTGTGCACCTCAGCTACTCATTGAACAAGTCCACTGAGCCACTGGGGGCATACAGAACATAGAAAGGAGTAGACCATTCAGCACTTAGAGCCTGTTCCACCATTCAATTATAGCTGATCTGTACCTCAACCTCATTTATCCGCATTTGATCCATATCCCTCGATCCCCTTACCTAACAGACATTTATCGATCTCAGCTTTTACAGCTCTCATTATTATTAAAAATCGCAGGTTTCATTATTGTTAAATAAAATAAAATCGCTTGGTTTACAACTCAGGAAACCAGAAATACCCGAAAGGATTGCTTGATGGAAGGGAAGAGATTTAATTTAATAGATGTATTGGATATCCTATTAAAAGTGCCTTTACAGCTTAGAGTGATTGCCAGTATATATAATACATATATAATCACACAAATACAAGTACACATTTATTAATAAAAATAATATTTGGTTATGAAAAACAGAAAACATAGAGTAGGTTAGCATGTTAATGGTAGCTACATAGACTAGCAAAAGGTGGGAAGTGGTGTTCCACAGGAATAGGGGCTGGAACCATTGTTGTTCACAATTTACATTAATGATTTGAACTTGTGAATCAGTAGTACAATTTAAAAATTTGTGGACCATCAAATTGGGAGGTGTAGTCAATGCAAAGAAGAATGCAACTAAATACAGGAAGACGTTAATAAACTTGTAGAATGGGTGTGTAATTGGCAAATGAATTGGCCCAGAAATTCCGATCGCAGGCCTCCCGTGGGCGGAGGGCTGCGATCTGGAAAAATCTGCACCAAGACCAGAGGGCTCCAGGGAGACGCAGAGTTCCATTGCTGGGCCTCTCCAAACTGCCGGTGCGCAGGGCCCAGGTATCCCAGAGGCGCAGGCGGTTCGCAGCGTCCCTGGGATCACGTGGGCCATGGGGAGCCAATCAGAGAAGGGAATCTCCCTTCATACATTTGACAGGAAGACCTGTCAAATATATGAATAGAGATCACCCCCAAAACAAAGTAAAACTTTAAATAAATTTTTTTAAAAACATCACATTTTTAAAATGACTTTAAATTACAATAAATTAAGTATTTTAAACAAAAATGTTATTTTTTGAAAAAATAATTAAAGTTTTTAACAGGACTAAAAATAAACTTACCTTTCTTTAAAGTATTTTTAAATGATGAATCAGTGGAAATTTTTTTTTCAACTCTTATCCAGCTTTTACCAGGCGCAAGAATTGTAAGTGTTTTCTGCGGGCGGAGGGTCTCCAAAAAGCGGAACTCTCCGCCCGCAGAGGCCCTTCTCCAGGGCACACGGAGGATCTGTCAAGAGCTTTCTTGACAGATCGGAAATGTCGGTTTCCAGCGCATGCGCAGTGCATGCCTGAAACCGGCATTTCCGATGTCCCTACAGGTGAGTACACAGCGCGTACACACCCGTAGGGATCGGAATTTCTGCACCAATAGATTAGTGTTTCCTACATTACAACAGTGACTACACTCCAAAAAGTACTTCATTGGCTGTAAGGCACTTTGAGACGTTCGATGGTCGTGAAAGGCACTATATAAATGCAAGTCTTTCTTTCTTTTTAGTGCGAGGCAGTGCATTTTGGTAGGAAGAATAAGGATACCACATAAGCTTGGAAAATAAGAGTCTAAATGGGGTAGAGGAGCAAAGCGATCTAGAGGTACCGATACAAAAATCACTAAAAATGGTGATACGGGTTAATAAGTCCATAAAAAGCAAATTAAGCATTGGGGTTCATTTCTAAAGGGATAGGATTGAAAAGCATGGCAGTTTTGTTAAACTTATGTTAGGAGGCCACATACTGCTTGGATAATAAGAGTATGAATGGGGTAGAGAAGCAAAAGAATCCAGGGGTACACATACAAAAATCACTAAAAGTAGCAACGCAGGTTAATAAGGCAAACCAAGCACTGGGCTTCATTTCTAGAAGGATAGGATTGAACAGCAGAGTAGTTATGTTAAACTTGTATCAAACCTTGGTTAGACCACACTTGGATACTGTGCACAGTTCTGGTCTCCATATTATAAAAAGGATATAGAGGCATTGGAGAAGGTGCAAAAAAGCTTCACAAGGTTGATACCAGAAGTGAGAGGATATACATATCAGGAAAGACTGAACAGGCTGGCACTGTTACTAAGTTGTCACTACTAAATCCAATAGGGAATTCAGGAGAAACTTCTTTACCCAAAGAGTGGTAAGAATGAGGAATATGCTCCCACAAGGAGTAGTTGAGGCAAATAGCATAAATGCATTTAAGGATAAGTTAGATAAGCACATGAGGAAGAAAGGAATAGAAGGATATGCTGATAGGGTCAGTAAAAGAAGGGTGGGAGGAAGCTCGTGTGGAGCATCAACGCTGGCATAGACCAGTTGGGTCGAATGGCCTGTTTCTGTGCTATAGACTTGATGTAACTCAATGTTTCAATCAGAACTCTCTGTACAGTTCCTGGCAAAGCCAAACGATACGTATTATTTTCTAACTGTTCTTCTCTAAAGTAATTTGTGCCAATTGTGTTATGAAATGACTAATTGGGCATTTAAACATTTTTACTTCCTGAACTTTCTTCTTGATGTTATCGAAATAACCATTGCACTATCACCAGCACCAGCACGGCTTTAGCACCAAAGATGCCACTGTCACAAGCACCAGCATCAGAACTATTACCAGCACCAGAACTACCACTATTACCAGCACACCATCAGGATATCACCAGCACCAGCACTGCATCAACAACAGCACATGCATGAGGAGTATCGCCAGCACAAGAACTACCACTATTACCAGCATAGCATCGGCACCAGCTCAATCACCAAGACTTTTACCGCTGCAGCAACAGAGTAACCACTATCACCAGAACTAGCACCAAAGCTGCCACTATCATCAGCACCAGAACTATCACCAGCACCAGGATCAGGACTATCACCAGCACAGCATCAGCACCAGCACTAGTACCAAGACTATCAAGCAGCATCAGGACTACCATTATCACCAGAACCAGCATCAGGACTATCATAGAAACCAGAACCAGAATTACCACTACCACTATCGCTAGCACCAGAGTTGCCAGTATCACCAGCACGGCATCAGCACCATCACTAGCACCATGACTATCACCAGCACAGCATTATCAACAGCACCAGGACTATCACTAGCATCAGCACTAGAGTTGGCATCGGCAGCAGTTGTACCCACACCTTCCCCATCACCAGAACCAGCAGTACAAACACCAACACCAGCACCAGTACCAGTAATAACACAGCACTAAAGACAACAGTACCAGCAGATCTCATCACCTAACAATCCGAATACAAGAATACAGCACCACGAACACATCAGCAATGATTATCTCCTTCTTACAGCAAGTATATACTTAAAAACTAATATTCATCATTCCCAGATAGTATAAATAGAAAACAGGTGGGAGCTTTATTAGCAATTAAAAATGGAGCAGGGAAGGTCTCCATGTCATTTGAGGGCCAGGTGTGTGCTAGATGCCAAGTTTCCAGCATATAGGCAACAGAGGGTTGATGAGGACAATGCGGTTGATGTGGTGTACATGGACTTCCAAAAGGCGTTTGATAAAGTGCCACATAAAAGGCTTGCCAGCAAAGTTTAAGCCCATGGAATAAAAGGGACAGTAGCAGCATGGATATGAAATTGGCTAAGTGAGAGGAAACAGAGAGTAGTGGTGAACGGTTGTTTTTTGAAATGGAGGAAGGTATACAGTGGTGTTTCCCAGGGGTTGGTAGTAGGACCACTGCTTTTCATGATATATATTAATGATTGGACTTGGGTGTACAGGGCACAATTTCAAAATTTGCTGCTGACACAAAACTTGGAAGTATAGTGAACAGTGAGGATAGTGATAGGCTTCAAAGCTACATAGACAGGCTGTGAAATGGACGGACATATGGCAGATGAAATTTAATGCAGGGAAGTGTGAAGTGATACATTTTGGTAGGAAGAACAAGGAGAGGCAATATAGATTAAAGGGTACAATTCTAAAGGGGGTGCATGAACAGAGAGACCTGGGGGTATATGTGCAAAAATCGTTGAAGGTGGTAGGGCAGGTTGAGAAAGCAGTTAAAAAAAACATATGGGATCCTGGGCTTTATAAATAGAGGCATGGGGCTGGATTTTGTCAATGGGGACGTGATGGAGGCGGGACTCCCACTTTTTGGGTTGTAGTCCCGCCTCCATCGATTTGTGGCCAACCCACTGTATTTTCCCTTGATTGACCTTGTTAAGCCCGCCCAGCGGGCTTAGCAGGCCAATCAAGGGTCCCTTGGATACAGATGACGTCAGCCATTGAAATTTCATCTGTCAAGAGCTTTTGACAGATGAAATTTCAGCGTTTGACAGCTCTGTGAAGCTGTCAAACACTGACAATATGATTTCTAACTTGAGTCCCTGTACTTAGACTCAGTTAGAAATCAATCCAGCACAGAAAGCAGAGACTGCAGCTTTTGACAGTTCCGCGGCCATTCTGCTTTCTGTGCCGTGGATGTGAGGGACTCCCGACACCTTAAGGAAGCTAGCCTGCAGGACAAAGTTAAGGGAAGTAAAAGTTCTTAAAACACTTTACACACACCAAACACACTTACCTCTGCACTCATGCACCCATCACTCACCTGCACACCGGACATCTCGACCCCTCCAAGCCCTCCAGACCGACAGTACGCCTCGCTAAATTGGCATGGTTCAGACCTGTCGGGAAGCCCACACTTCAGGGCTAAAAATAGGGATTAGGCAAAAAACTGCCTGTTAATTACCTGTTAACAGGCAGTTTATTGGCACTAATCCCCTTCCCGCCTCGGGGAGGCAGGTCCCAGCACAGGTCAGGTACCCGCCTCCTGGGAAACTGGCATGGAGGCGGGTTGGGGGCGGGATGGGTTCGGGACCCCCGAATCTGCTATTTTTACACCACTCCCGCCTCCAAACCTGCCTCCACGGGCTGGTGAAAATTGAGCCCATAGAGTACAAAAGCAAGGAAGTTATGATGACCCTTTATAAAATACTGGTTCGGCCTCAATTGGAGTATTGTGTCCAATTCTGGCCAACGCTCTTTAGGAAGGATGTGAAAGCCTTAGATAGGGTGCAGAAAAGATTTACAAGAATGATTTCAGGGATGAGTGGCTTCATTTATGTGGATAGACTGGAGAAGCTGGGGTTGTTCTCCTTAGAGCAGAGAAGGTTGAGAGGAGATTTGATAGACATGTTCAAAATCATGAGGGGTCTAGACAGAGTAGATAGAGAGAAACTGTTCCCATTGGCGGAAGGGTTAAGAACCAGAGGACACAGATTTAAGGTGATTGGCAAAAGAACCAAAGGCGACATGAGGAAAATCTTTTTTACACAGCGAGTGGTTCAGATCTGGAATGCACTGCCTGAGAGAGTGGTGGAGGCAGATTCAATCGCAGCTTTCAAAAGGGAATTGGATAAGTACCGTAAGGAAAAATATTTGCAGGGATACGGGGAAAGGCTGAGGGAGTGGGACTAGCTGAAATGCTCTTGCAGAGAGCCGGCACAAGCTTGACGGGCCGAATGGCCTGCTTCTGTGCTGTAACCACTCTATGATTCTTTGATTCTATGCCAATGAAACCTGGTGGAGTACAAGACCTCAGGAGAACCTGCAGGCGGGAGCGCATTTAACACCTCACTTTCGCAGATGTTGTTGGTGGGTGCTCCTCTTCCCAATGACGACTGTGACACCAGACCACCAGTGGCATCACAATGAAATGGGAATATCTGTCCAACTGTTATGCTGGAAGGTTCTTCAGAAGAAAGTCATGATTTACATTGTATTGCATTAAAGAAGGCATTGTCAGGGTGATCAGGAACCAATGTTGCTTGTTTGGTTGCACCTGCGAAGATGCCACCAACCATTTCTCTGAGCCCTGGCAAACCCACCTGGGAATGACTGTGGTAACCTGTCTTCTCAGAGTCTGGATCAGCAGAGGAATGGATGCCAAGCTCCACCATCTGCTGCATGGACACCAGCAGCTAATCTGCAGCATAGAGCTTGTACATATGCAGGGACAGTAATGGTCTGCTGTGGCCTGAAACGTGGCTGCACCATCTTGCAGGAGTGGCACAGAAGAAACCCTCCTCGCAGCACCTGATTACCAACTCAACTTCATCAGCCATCAAAGAGGAGGCCAAGTACTGGACTGCACCATCTCTTGCCTGCAGACTTATGCCTGCACCTGCGAGTCCCCTTTCCTTCATCTTGGCCACCACTTCTTAATTACACACCCCTTCAGCCCCAGAAATGGATGCTGATGGGTTGAGATGTCTTATAATGCTCTTCAGAAGCTCTCTAAAATGTTGTTTGCCTACTTGCGACACATCCCATTAATTGTCCCGATCCCTTTAAATTTGACCTACACACAATTTTTGTCTCCTGCCAGTGTAGAACCAGCGGAGTTTGCACCTGGAATTGTTAATCATTATTCAAATCAGATCAGATGAAAATCGTCCCCCTTGAGTTTATAGGGGATCATTTTCACCTTCACTACATGGGTGGTAAACTGGTGGAATGGATTGTTCATCTGTTATAGATCCCGCCTGATGTTCATGGAAATCATCGTGTCAGAACATCTACATCTGTATAATTTAAACTCCTGCAGGAGGTTTAGAATGAGATGACATTGCGGTGAGGTGTAACACTGATTTGACGCCCCTGCTGCCATTTTTGACCTCAACACTGGAGCTGACGCCCTCTCTTAACCTTACACAGCTGAACATGCATTCAGCAGCATGAAGTAGCCCCCACCAACACTATTTAAAGGGATCATCACCTACTTATAGGTTAGTTGCTGATTGATTTCTACTAGCTGTACTGAGTTTGTTGAATCGTTTGGTGCTTTCTAGTCTTCTTTAAAGTTATCTAAAGTCTACATGGAGTGGTGTAGCACGTGCTCATGACAGTTCCTACATTACAACAGTGACTACACTTCAAAAAGTACTTCATTAGCTGTAAAGCACTATGGGACGTCCGGTGGTCCTGAAAGGCGCCATATAAATGCAAGTCTTTCTTTTCTTTTGAGGAGTTGGTCCGAACTTGGTCAGACCAGTTGCTCCCAGACGTGGGTGAAGTAGTTTGTATTCCCCTTGGCCTGCAGCATGACCGGGAGAATGAGCAGAGGTGACACAGAGGAGGACAAGCTGCTAGAAGAGGCAGGAGGAGGGGAAGAAGGGCTCTCAGCAGGAGGCCGTATCCACCCAGGGTCTTCAGGGAGCCATTCTCCTACCTCAACCTCAGCGAGGAACAGTGCATGAGCCATCTCTGTTTACTGAGGAAGTGCTCACTGAAATCTGCCACCTCCTACAGACAGACCTGCAGCCTCAGCTCAGGGCAAAGATGGCATTGCCAGTGGCTGTAAATGTGACCGTCTTCGCGTTGGGCTCCTTCCAGGCTGGACAGGCGACATCTGTCATGTCTCCCAGTTCACCGTCCACTCCTGTAAACAGGAGGTGATTGAGGCTCTGTACGCAAAGAGAGCTGAATACATTTCATTCTCTCTCCCAGAGAGAAGCAGGCAGTGTGAGCATGCAACTTCGCCAGGATAGCAGGCTTCCCCATGGTGCAGGGTGCCACTGACTGCACACACGTTGCTTTGTGGGTACCGCATCTCAATTCGGAGATGTACCGCAATCGGAGGGATTCCACTCCCTCAATATCCAGCTGGTGTGCAACCATACTCAGCGCATCATGCAAGCCAATGCTTGGTTTCCTGGCAGCAGCCATGATGCCTTCACTCTGCGGCAGTCTGCTGTACCATCAGCCACCACGACAAACCAAAGGGTGGCTATTGGATGGCAAGGGCATATCTGCTGACCACCTGGCTCAAGACTCCACTGCGCAACCCATACACACGTGGGCAGCATGCATATAACAAAAGCCATGCTGCCACATGCAATCAGATAGACCAGACCACTAGCAATCTTAAACAATGCTTCTGCTGCTTGGACCGCTCTGGAGGAGGCCTGCAGTACTTGCCAGAGTGCGTCTCAAGATTTGTCATGGTCTGCTGCATGCTCCATAACCTCGCCATTACGAGGGCACAGCCCTTGCCGCCAGGCTTACAGCAACCAGCTGAGGAGGAGGAGGAAGAGTAGGAGCAGGAAGAGGAGAAGGAAGTAGCAGAAGAGGAGGAAGAGGAAGTGGAAGAGGAGGAAGTGGAAGGGATGAAGCAACCCAAACAGCCCTTTTCTGCCCGGGCTGTCTATGATCGACAAATCCAACTGCGGGGCCAGTGAACGCAATCCCAACTCCACATTCACCAATAGTCCCACATCTTACCTTCCCTTTGTAACTGACCATCACAGCATCCTCTTGGCCACAATGCTACAATAGGAGCCACCACAAAAACATTACAAACCGATTTTATGAATCAAACCATTAGAATATTTCATTCAAAGTCAACTAATCACCCTTGTGCATTCCTTTTGTGCCTGTCTTCCATGTGCCTTTGCCTGTCCTAGTGCTCCTACGTAGTGCTACCCCAGTGGCTGCAGCATGACTGGTGGAAGGCTGCTGACTTTTAGTGGGGGAGACTGCAGATTGACTTGCAGGATGACCTTGAACAGCTCTGGGCCTAGTAGGTCCCACTTGGGACTGCACCACCTCGGCATGATGGGCAGCAGTATGAGGTGGCTGGCTGACAGGCAACAGCAAGGGCACTGGCAGAGTGGCAGTGGTGGGAGGATGAATGCTGTCATCCTGAGAAAGGACAGCAGGTTCGTGCTCCACGGAGCCACTGCCACTCCCCCAGGGATGGCACCTCAGCAATCCTAGTAATATGCTGGAGGACAGATTGCTTGACTGCTGTGACACCCTGAAAGCCCCTTTCTATACTGGTAAACCCAGCCATGCTGGCAGCAGTCTGAGCTTGCGTGACTTCAGTCTGAGCTTCCATTGTAGCACTCAGACATTGGGTGGCTTCTGTTTGTGCTGCAATGGAAGCTGAGACATCGACCAAGATGCTTCATCATAGTTGGGTCCACAAGTGCACGAATGGATCTGCCCACCCCTTCCACACTGGAAAGGATGGGCTGCAAGCTCTGAGCAAGCTCTAATCAAGGCCCTCTGCAAGGTTGGAGCCAGACCCCTCCATGTTCCTTGACATTGCATTCAGGCCTGCCATTGCACCAAGCATTTCATTGTGCATACCTATCAGCTTTGTTCTGTAGGCCACCTCATTGAAGTCCTCATCTGAGTCCTGTGCAGCAGAATTCGTGTGCAACCTCGCCCTCCAGGGTGCCTGCACCTGTGCTATCCTATCCCCCGGTGACTCACCACATGCAGATCCCACCTC
Organism: Squalus acanthias; assembly: GCA_030390025.1. NCBI lineage: Eukaryota > Metazoa > Chordata > Chondrichthyes > Squaliformes > Squalidae > Squalus > Squalus acanthias. The sequence continues at coordinate 92,820,249 of CM059431.1, forward strand.
TAAGCTACCCCCTAAAGTCCACGCAGTGCCGACATCTAAGCTGGGGGCTGCTACTATCAGATCGAGTGACGGTGTTTCTTCTTCATCATCAATCTCCTCTTCCTTTTCAGTGCTTTGACCACTCGTGAGGTCATTGAACTTCTTCCAGCACTGCATCCAGTATCTGTCTAGAGGGCCTCCTGCCCCCTGTGGAAACAGGACCTCTCTCCTCCTCTTCACCTCCTGTACTAAGGCCCCCAGCGCTGCGTCTGAGAACCTTGGAGTACTTTCTCTGGCCTGTTATGCTATTCCTGTATGTCTCCCAGGTGAAACTCCTTTCTGCAATTACTTCCAGCGCCTGGTGTCGTCAAATTGTGCCTCCCCTTTAAGAGGTGCAGGCTGCCTTTAAGCACTGCAGGCTAGCTTTAATTTGTGCTAGCCTCGCACGAACTTGGAGCCCTGCTGAGCGTAAAGCCACTCGGCAGCATGTTTAGCACTAGGCTGCATGCCACTATCATTTAAATTAGCAGGCAGCATGAAGTTTGCGTGCTGCCTGCATTACCTTGAATGGGCGCGGGTGAATTGCGTATCGTGATCCCTGAGCCCAATTTTGGGAGCTATCAAATTTTTAGCCCATTGAGTCTACAGCACAGAAACATGCCATTCGGTCCAACTGGTCTATGCCGGCATTGAAGCTCCACACAAGCCTCCTCCCACTCTACTTTATCTAACCATATCAGCATATCCTTCTAATACTTTCTCACTCATTCACTCATGTACTTATCCAGCTTACCCTTAAATGCATCTGTGCTATTCATTGCAACTACTCCTTGTGGGAGCAAGTTCCACATTCTTACCACTCTTTGGGTAAGGAAGTTTCTACTGAATTCTCTATTGGATTTATTAGTGACTATCTTATATTTATGTCCTCTAGTTTTGGAATCCCCCCTTATTGGAAACATTTTCTACACGTTTTTTAAATTCATTTATGGGATGTGGACGTCGGTGGCAAGGCCAGCATTTATTGCCCATCCCTAATTGCCCTTGAGAAGGTGGTGGTGAGCCGCTTTCTTGAACCGCTGCCGTCCGTGTGGTGAAGGTACTCCCACAGTGCAGTTAGGGAGTTCCAGGATTTTGACCCAGCGACGATGAAGGATCGTGATATACTTCTAAGTCAAGATGGTGTGTGACTTGGAGGGGAACTTGGAGGTGGTGGTGTTCCCATGCGCCTGCTGCCCTTGTCCTTCTAGGTGGAAGAGGTCACGGGTTTGGGAGGTGCTGCCGAAGAAGCCTTGGCAAGTTGCTGCAGTGCATCTTGTAGGGAGCGAATGTTTAAGGTGGTGGATGGGGTGCCAATCAAGCGGGCTGCTTTGTCCTGGATGGTGTTGAGCTTCTTGAGTGTTGCTAGAGATGCACTCACCCAGGCAAGTGGAGAGTATTCCATCACACTCCTTACTTGTGCCTTGTAGATTGTGGAAAGGCTTTGGGGAGTCAGGAGGTGAGACACTCGCCACAGAATACCTAGCCTCTGACCTGCTCTTGTTGCCACAGTATTTATGTGGCTGGTACAGATAAGTTTCTGGTCAATGGTGACCCCCAGGATGTTGATGGTGGGGGTTTTGGCGATGATAATGCCATTGAATGTTAAGGGGCGTTGGTTAGATCCTCGCTTGTTGGAGATAGTCATTGCCTGGCACTTCTGTGGCGCAAATGTTACCTGCCATGTATCAGCCCAAGCCTGAACATCGTTCAGGTCTCGTTGCATGCGGGCATGGACTACGTCATTATCTGAGGAGTTGTGAATGGCGCTGAACACTGTGCAGTCATCAGCAAACATCCCCATTTCTGACCTTATGTTGGAGGGAAGGTCATTGATGAAGCAGCTGAAGATGGTTGGGCCTGGGACACTGCCCTAAGGAACTCCTGCAGCGATGTCCTGGGGCTGTGATGATTGACCTTCAACCACCACAACCATCTTCCTTTGTGCTAGTTATGACACCATCCAGTGGAGCGCTTTCCCCCCCACCGATTCCCATTGACTTCACTTTTACTAGGGCTCCTTGATGCCACACTCAGTCAAATGCTGCCTTGATGTCAAGGGTAGTCACTCTTACGTCACCTCTGGAATTCAGCTCCTTTGTCCATGTTTGGACCAAGGCTGTAATGAGGTCGGGAGCCAAGTGGTCTTGGCTGAACCAAAACTGGGCTTTTGATGAGTAAGTGCCGCTTGATAGCACTGTCGATGACACCTTCCATCACTTTGCTGATGATTGAGAGTAGACTGATGGGGCGGTAATTGGCCGGATTGGATTTGTCCTGATTTTTGTGCACAGGACATACGTGGGCTGTTTTCCACATTGTTGGATAGATGCCAGTGTTGTAGCTGTACTGGAACAGCTTGGCTAGAGGCGCGGCTAGTTCTGGAGCACAAGTCTTCAGCACGATAGTTGGGATGTTGTCGGGGCCCATAGCCTTTGCTGTATCCAGTGCGCTCAGCCATTTCTTGATATCACGTGGAGTGAATCGAATTTGCTGAAGACTGGCTTCTGTGATGGTGGGGACCTCAGGAGTAGGCCGATATGGATCATCCACTCGGCACTTCTGGCTGAAGATGGTTGCAAATGCTTCAGCCTTGTCTTTTGCCCTTACGTGCTGGGCTCCACTATCATTAAGGATGGGGGTATTCGTGGAGCCTCATCCCCCCGTTAGTTGTTTAATGGTCCGCCACCATTCACAACTGGATGTAGCAGGACTGCAGAGCTTTGATTGCTTAGCCCTGTCTATAGCATGCTGCTTCCGCCTTTTAGCATGCATGTAGTCCTGTGTTGCAACTTCCCCAGCTTGGCACCTCATTTTTAGGTACGCCTGGTGCTGCTCCTGGCATGCTCTTCTACACTCCTTTTTGAATCAGGGTTGGTCCCTTGGCTTGATGGTAATGGTTGAGTGAAGGATATGCCAGGCAATGAGGTTACAGATTGTGGTGGAATACAATTCTGCTGCTGCTGATGGGCCCACAGCGCCTCATGGATGCCTAGTTTTGAGCTGCTAGATCTGTTCTGAATCGATCCCATTTAGCACGGTGGTAGTGCCACACAATACGATGGAGGGTGTCCTCAGTGTGAAGACGGGACTTCATCTCCACAATGACTGTACGGTGGTCACTGCTACCAATACTGTCATAGACAGATGCATCTGCGACAGGTAGATTGGTGAGGACGATGTCAAGTAGGTTTTTCCCTCGTGTTGGTTCTCTCACCACCTGTCGCAGGCCCAGACTGGCAGTTAATTCCTTCAGGCTCGGCCAGCTCGGTCAGTAGTGGTGCTACCGAGCCACTCTTGGTGATGGACATTGAAGTCCCCCACCCAGAGTACATTCTGTACCCTTGCTACTCTCAGTGCTTCTTCCAAGTAGTTTTCAACATGGAGGAGTACTGATTCATCAGCTGAGGGAGGGCGGTAGGTGGTAATCAGCAGGAGGTTTCCTTGCCCATGCTTGACCTGAAGCCATGAGACGTCATGTGGTCCGGAGTCAATGTTCAGGACTCCCAGGGCCACTCCTTCCTGACTGTTTACCACAGTGCCACCACCCCTGGTGGGTCTGTCCTGCCGGTGGGACAGAACATACCCAGGGATGGTGATGGAGGAGTTTGGGACATTGGCTGAAAGGTATGATTCTGTGAGTATGACTATGTCAGGCTGTTGCTTGACTAGTCTGTGGGACAGCTCTCCCAATTTTAGCACAAGTCCCCAGATGTTGGTGAGGAGGACTTTGCAGGGTCGACTGGGCTGGGTGTGCCGTTGCGTGTCCGTAGCTGATGCCGAGGTCGATGCCGGGTGGTCCGTCCAGTTTCATTCTTATTATTGTGTTTCGTAGCGGTTTGTCACAACTGAGTGACTTGCTAGGCCATTTCAGAGGGCAGTTAAGAGTCAACCACACTTCTACCCAATCAAATACTTTCATTATCTAAAATAATTCTATCAGGTTACCCTTTGGCCTTCTATTTTCTAGAGAAAAGAGGCCCAGCCTGGTTAATCTTGCATGATCGTTAGAACCTCTCAGTTCTGCTATCATCCTTATGAATCTTTTTTGCACCTTCTCCCACTCCTCTATGTCCTTTTTAGAATATGGAGGCCAGAACTGTGCACAGTACTCCGTGTGGTCTAACCAAGGCTCTATATAAGCTTAACATGACTTCCCTGCTTTTCAGTCCTATCCTTCTAGAAATGGAATCCAATGCTTAATTTGCTTTTTATGGACTTTTAGTGATTTTTGTATCTTTACCTCTTGTTCACTTTGCTCCTCTACCCCATTTAGACTCTTATTTACCAAGCAGTGTCTGGCCTCCATATTCTTCCTACCAAAATGCACCACTTCACACTTGTCTATATTGAAATTCATTTGCCAATTACACACCCATTCTGCAAGTTTATTAATGTCTTCTTGTATTTTGTCACATTCTTCCTTTGTATTAACTACACCCCCCAATTTAGTGTCATCCACAAATCTTGAAATTGTACTTCCGATTCCCGAGTCCAAATCGTTAATGTAAATTGTGAACAACATCCCAGCACCAATCCCTGTGGAACATCACTTCCCATATTTTGCCATCTGTTTCTATTTTGTAGTCAGCTTCCTATCCATTCTGTTACCTGTCCTCTGACTCCACATGCTCTGACCTTAGTAATAAGTCTACTATATTGAAGGCCTTTTGAAAATCCAAATACATTACACTTACTACATTATCCTTGTCTACTCTTTCTGTTACTTCTTCAAAGAATTCAATAAGGTTGGTCAAGCTTGACCTTCCCTTTTGAAATCCATGCTGACTACTCTTTATTATGTTTTTGGTTACTAGATGTTTTTCTATTACATCTTTGAGTAAAGATTCCATTATCTTTCCTACCACTGACACTAAGCTAACTGGTCTATAGTTTTCTGGACTTGTTCTTTCTCCATTTTTAAATATAGGTATCACATTAGCTGTCCACCAATCCTCCAGCACTATTCCCTTTTCTAATGAATTTACATATATATATATATAATAGTGCCTCTGCTATCTCTTCCCTAACTTCTTTTAATATGCATCGAGGCAATCCATCTGGACCAGGAGTTTTATCTTCTCTAACTTTGATTAGTTTATCAATTATCTCCCCCCCCTTTCTATCTTTTTTGATTTCTTCTTCTAATGTCATGCCCACCCTGTTCGTCTCCCTGGTAAATACTGAGGCAAAGTAACGATTCAATTTCTGCCATTTTGCTGTCACTAGTGGTCCTATCCCTATCCTGATTTTCCTTTTGTTAGTTATGTGTCTGTAGAATACTTTACTATTCATTTTTATATTCCTTGCTAATTTAATTTCATAGTTCCTCTTTGCTTTCCTAATTTTGACTTCTTTCCTAACATCTACATATTCCCTTTTGTCATCCTCTCTTTTATTGTCTATGCTACAGCCAAAGCGTTAAATTGCTTTCCCTCCTCCTGGACGCCAATGTTTAATCTTGATTCACTTTTCCCCTGTGTTTTTGTTGCACGGGGCATATATTCAGAGTGTCAGGGGTAAAAGCAATTTAGCTTTCCAGTAATAATCATACTTTTAGCACAGCGATAGTGCTGAGTATTCAGGTCCACTACATCTTAACTTACAAGCGGTGATGAATTAAAGCATCCGATTGAATGGTAATCGAAATTAATCAAATTTTATTGTTATAAAGAACATTAATCAACCATTTGACCTATACAAATTAATGTAACTTATAGCACACAGGATGTTACAATTTTGAAATATTGGACTGCAATGAATTATTAAAATGAATTAATTGAAAGGAGGTGACAGAGAATGAACTTTATAGAGGTATATAAGATATTAAACTGTAACGAAGACTGGAATGAACAAGAATCTTGGAATCATTTGCTGTACAGTTGGATGCTGTAAAGGAGGACTATAGAGTTTGCTAGATGCAAGAACTACGTTGGGTTGACTTGCCTTCCATAGCTATCTTGTGATCTTGTGTATTTGTGAATTGATGCTTTTAGTTTGCTGCTAGTAATCATTTCCTACTGTGTTATACAGTACCTATATCAGAATGTGAAGAGGTCAAACACTGGCCAAAGTAACCCTCAAGCCTAGACTGCCTCCAGTAAAATTTCCAACAATTCACGGGGTAGATTTTCACACTTGGCGGGAGTGGAAAGCGAGCAGTAGCAGATCGACCGCCCATTATACACCTCGCCACCACTTTCCTTACTATTGACTTCAATGGAATCACGCAGGGTGTACAACAGGTGGCTGATTCGTTACGGCCTGTTTCCTGCTCTGCTGAAAATGAACTTGCACATGTCTGGCCTTCTAATTTTTTCACTTGTTCTTGTAGATTATCATATTTCATCTGTATTTATTTGTTTAGCCTCATTAGCCTCTGATTATAAAAAAAAACGAACAAGATTTTGGGCGCAAAATTCAGATCCTTAGCGCCCGATATTTTGGCACTATGAGTGCCGTTTTGGTTCCAAAATGGTGTCTACGCATGTGTACACACTTGTGGGGTGAATCGCGCTGGATGCCATATTGGTGACGACGTTCGCACGTGCGCAATGAAAATCTGTCGGTAGTATACAGCGTAGGCAGATCGTGATGTCAATCAGGATACAACGCTGATTTGATGCCAGGCAGTGCCATGTCAGAGCTCAACGCTCCAGCTAACACTCTCTTAAACTCACACAGCTGACCAAGCTTTCAGCAGCAGGAAGGACCCCACGCCAGTGTTATTTAAAGGGATCATCACCGACTTTCAGGTTAGTTGCTGATGATTTCTACTGGCTGTTGTTACAATTCTACAAGTGTTTGGTGCTTTCTATACAATAGCAAAATACTGCAGAAAATGCTGGAGACACTCAACAGGCCAGGCAGCATCCATGGAGAGAGAAACATAGTTAACATTTCAGGTCGATGACCCTTCGTCAGAACTGGAAAAAGTTGGAGATGTAACAGGTTTTAAGCAGGTGCAGAGGTAGGGAAAGGGGTGGGGGGGGGGGGTGAGGGGAGGAAGGAACTAAAGGCACGAGCACAGACTGTGCCTTTAATAGTTGTTTAAAGTTGCTAAAGTCTACAGGGAGTGGTGTGGCAGGTGCTGAAAGACTTTTTCCTGAATTCAAGGCTCTGCACAAACCAGTTGCTGCCAGACATGGGTGCACGAGTAAGCAATCCCTTTGGAACACAGCATGACTTGGAGAATGAACAGAGGGCACGCAGAGCAGGACAAGCTGCTGGAAGAGGGAGGAGGAGGAGAAGGGGGAGAAAGGGCTCTCAACAGGAGACCATATCCGCCCAGTGTGTTCACGGAGCAATTCTCCTACCTGAACCTCAGCGAGGAACAATGTGTGAGACGTCTGCACTTCAGTAAGGACGTCATCACTGAAATCTGCCACCTGCTGCAGCCACAACTGCAACCTCAGAGCAGGGCGAGGACCACATTGCCAGTGGCTGTCAAGGTGACCGTAGCGATGAACATTTATGCATCTGGCTCCTTCCAGGCTGGAGCTGGAGATATTTGAAACATCTCACAGTTTTCCATCCACTGTTGCATAAGGGAGGTCACTGAGGGTCTCTATTCCAAGAGAGCTAACTACATTTCATTCTCTCTGCCAGAGACCAGCAGAGCACATGGCTTTGCTAGGATTGCAGGCTTCCCCATGGTGCAGGGTGCCATTGACTGCATGCACATTGTTTTGCAGGCGCTGCATGTCAACTCTGCCATATACTGGAACAAAAGGGATTCCACTCCCTCAATATCCAGCTGGTGTGTGACCATCGGCAGCGCATCATGCAAGTCAATGCCCGGTATCCTGGCAGCAGTCATGATGCCTTCATTCTGTGGCAGTCCGCTGTGCCAGTTGCATTTCAGCCACTACGGCAAACCAAAGGGTGGCTACTGGGTGACAAGGGCTATCTGCTGACGACATGGCTCATGACACTGCTGTGCAACCCACGCACATGTGCGCCGCATGTATACAATGAAAGCCATGCTGCCACACAAAATGTGAGAGAGCATTGACGTGCTGAAAGTATGCATCCACTGCCTGGACCGCTATGGAGGAGCCCTGCAGTACTCGGCAGAGTGGGTGTCAAGATCCGTGGTGGTCTGCTGCATGCTGCACAACCTCATCATCATAAGAGCACAGTCCTTGCCACCGGCTATAGGGCGGCCAGCTGAGGAGCAGGAGCATAAAGAGCAGGAAGAAGAGGAGGAGGCAGAAGAGGAGGAAGCGAAGGAAGGAGGCAACCTAGACTGCGCATTTCTGCCCGGGTTGTCCGTGATGAACTCATCTGAGTGTGATATGAGTAACCACAACCCCAATTCCCCATTCACCAAAGTACCACGCCTTCCCTTCCCTCTGTCACTGACCAGCACAATGCAAAAATAAAAGCCACCAGAAAATAAACTTTCCAAACAAAATTTATCAATGAAATCATGCCATATTGCATACAAAAGTCAACGAATCACCCTTGTGCATTCCCTTGATGCCTGTCTTCCCTGTGACTTTGCCTGTGTTAGTGCTCTTATGCAGTGATACCCCAGTGGCTGCAGCATGACGGGTAGAAGGCTGCTGAGTTTGTGGAGGAGGCTGCAGATGGCCTTGGAGGACAACCTTGAGCAGCTCTGGGCCTAGAAGGCTTGGCTGTGGACTGCTCCACCTCGGCAATAACGGCAGCAGTCTGAGCCGGCTGGCTGACAGGCAACAGCAAGGGCACTGGCAGAGTGGCAGTGGTGGGAGCACGAATGTTGTCATCCTGAGAGAGGACAGCAGGGTCCTGCTCCATGGAGTTACTGCCACTCCCCCAGGGTGGGGCCTCAGCAATCCTAGTACTCTGTTGGAGGACAGATTGCTGGGCTGCTGTGACACCCGGCAAGCCCCTTTGAACACTGTAATCCACAGCCATGATAGAAGCAGTCTGTGCTTGCATGGCAGCAAGGTGACTTTGCATGACAGGAGTCTGAGCTTTCACTGTAGCACTCAAACGTTGGGTGACTACTGCTTGTGCTGCAATGGAAGCTGAGACATCGGCCATCAGACACTGCACCATGATTGGGTCCACTAGTGTGCTAATGATGTTGGCCACCACTTCCATGCTGGAAAGGATGGGCTTCAAGGTCTGCGCAAGCCCTGTGTCAAATTGGTGCTGGACTCCTCCATGTTCCTTGACATGGAGAGCAGGGTTTCTGGCAGGCTTCCCAATGCACCAAACATTTCATTGTGCATACCCATCAGCCTTCTTCTGTAGCCTGCCCCATTGAAGTCCCCATCTGAGTCCTCTGCAGCAGAACTCGAGTGTGACCTCACATTCCGGTGAGCTGGCACCTGCACTATCCTAGCACCCTGCCCTAGCTGCAGGCCACTTGTGCTCAGTTTCTCACCATGTGCAGATCCCACCTCTATGCTATCCTCTAAATTGCACGCAGTGTCAGTATCTGAGCTGGTGGTTGCGAGTGTGAAATCGGGAGATGGCGTGTCTTCATCATCACTGTCTTCCTGCTCTTCCACCACTGCCTGGGCAGGTTGCAGGTCTTGGGTATCTGACGTGAAAAAGGCATAAGGGTAAAGTTGTGATGAGGAGAGGGGGTAAAGTAAGAGGTGCATGCTTACACCACCTATAGCTTGTAAGTCAGAAGATATTGTGGGATGAGTTGGAAATGGGATGTGAGAAGGAGGATTAGGTATGAGGATACCGTCATCTTCAATTGGTTCAGCCCCGCCGCTGGCCACAGGATCAGCAATGGCCATCTCAATAATGTCCAGCACCGTCTCCTCCATGGGGGTTAGGACACGCAGCTGCGCCTGTCCCCCTCTGGTTAACTCCTGCTGCCTCCAGTTGTGCGCCATGTTGTCCTGCAAGAGAGAAGGAAGTGCGTCAGTGAGTGTGGTGCAAACTGTTTGGCTGATGTGGCTGCCATGGTTGAATAGCTGGCAGTGTGTGCAAACTGTGAAATGTGGGTGTGAGGCTTACTGCAGTGCTAAGTGTGTGAGTGTGAGGTGAAGCATATGAATGTTAGGTATGAGGTCTGATTGATAGAGATTGTTGGAAGGTGAGTGATGGGGGTGTGGTGAATTGAGGAGTGTCTGTGACTAGTGGTGCAGTTGGCAGGATATGCATTTGAATATGCATTCACTGAACTTGACCACTCATGTGAGGTCATTGAGCTTCTTGCAGCACTGCATCCAGGTCCTCAGGGTATGACTCCTTGCATTGACCTCCACGGCTATCTGCTCCCACTGCCCTTTGACCCTTTGTCTGTTGGGCCTCCTTCCCCCCTGTGGATACAGGACATCTCTCCTCTTTTCCACCTCCTCCACCAAGATCTCCAGTGCAGTGTCTAAAAACCTTGGAGCCCACTCTCTTCCCTGTTGTGCCATTCCCCACTCTTTCCCAGGTCAGAATCTCTTCAAACACAACTCTGAGCACCTGCTGCAGCCAAAATGCACCTCCCCTTTAAGAGGGGCAGGCTAGCTTTAAGCAGTGCAGGCTATAGCTTTAACTGGTGCTTGCCTCTCGCGATATTGGACTCCTGCTGATGCATCCAGCCAATGAACAGTGCGATTAGTATTGGCTGGACGCTGTAATCATTTAAATGAGCAGGCAGCACAAAGTTGGTGTGCTGCCTGCATCGGAATCAATGGGCATGGGTTAATCACACAACGCGATCCCCGTGCCCGTTTTCGGGGGCTATAGAATTTAGCAGCCTTTCTTTCTTGTTGTTTGTGGGGCTTTGTTTTTAGCTGCTGGGACTGGGACTTTTTGTCGCCTGTGTCTGTTTAGTTTGAGGGCTTTTCTCTTCTCCTTTCGTTTCTGCAAAGATCTGCCTTTTTCTAATAAGCATCTGAACAGTTTATTTATCATCTTCCCGCATGCATTGCAGGGAGCCTGCTGCCTGCATAAGCAACTAAAGGAAGAAAGTTAGAATTTAGAGAAGGGAGGTTAATCTTTCAAAACATGAACATGGTTTAGTTTACTAATGAAAATATAAACTGAGTTGTATTTAATTTTCTGAATTTTGAAATGCATGGCACCTACTTATTTTCTTTATATTACAAATAATTACAGTTTTGTTTTTTGTGCAGCCCAAGATAAACCAGAGCACAATGCTGATTGTGCATGACTCGAGTCGTCATTGGCTTGTTCTCTCTACACAGATGCGGCTGGACCTGCTGTGATTTCCAGCAAAAAAAGTTTTTTGTTTTCCATACAGACCCCAGCATCTGCCACATTGTCTTTGATGTAATGTTTTCCTGACTGACCTGTTTGGACACCATCCACACCTTTGATTGCCATGATTATCTCTCTGCCGAGGTGTGATAAAGGGCAGTTGGAAAGATTAACTGTAATCATCTGGCAGTGTTCTCTGACTATATATGCTGTGCCGATATGCATCTCTTTACTTCACCTGACGAAGGAGCAGCGCTCTGAAAGCTTGTGATTTCAAATAAAGCTGTTGGACTATAACCTGGTGTTGTGCGACTTCTCACATTTGTCCACCCCAGTCCAACACCGGCATCTCCACATTAAGGATAAGGGGTAAGCCATTTAGGACTGAGATGAGGAGGAATTTCTTCACCCAGAGAGTGGTGAACCTGTGGAATTCTCTACCACAGAAGGCAGTTGAGGCCAATTCATTAAATATATTCAAGAAGGAGATAGATATATTTCTTAAGGCTAAAGGGATCAAGGGATATGGGGAGAAAGCAGGGACAGGGTACTGAATTTGGATGATCAGCCATGATCTCATTAAATGGCGGAGCAGGCTCGAGGGGCCGAATGGCCTACTCCTGCTCCTATCTTCTATGCTTCTATGCTATGCTTCTATCTTGGTTTTCCGAGCTAAGATGCTTTCTTTCTACTGTCTTTATCCCATCTTATTCTGCTTGCTCCTATGCCAATTTGCGTGTGGCTCAGGTAATCCAGAGATTATTCCATTTGAGGTTCTGCATTTTGATTTTGACCCCAGCTCCTCAAACTCTCTCAGCAGAACCTTATCCCTGGCACCAGGCAGGCAACACAACCTTTGGAACTCCCGGTCACGGCAGCAGAGAGTCCAAAGCCAAGGCACGATATCTATCTCCATGGCTCAGTGCACTTAGAATGAGGGTCATTCTCATTACTCTTCTCTGTACTTCCTTTAGAACCATTATGTCCTTCTTGAAATGGGCGCAATACTTCAGCTGAGGTCTACCAAAACCTTATATAACCCTATTATTGTGGCACTACTTTTCCAGTGAACCGTCTGGGCAACGGAGCCCAGGATCCTGTTCACTTTGGCTGCAAGCCTCCTGGCACTGAGCTTGAACCGTTAGGGAGCAATCATTGACCACACCCAAGTCTCTCTCCCTTCTCGTCACCTTTAACTTATTTCCATGTTATACTCTGTTACCGAATTCTGCCCACCTAAGTGCATAACTGCTTGTTTAACAAATTAAAGAACATTCACCAATTTTTGCACACATTCCCAATCTATGTAAATCTAATTATAATCTATTTCCTTCTTCAAAGGTCCCTACTCTACTGCACATTTGAGCATCATCCACAAATGTAATAACTGTACTATCTATGCCCTGTGCCAGATCATTAATAAATAAGAGGGAACCCAGCACCAAATCTTGAGGCACCCCATCAGTGATCGCACCCCATTAGGAAGCAGCCTTATTTAAAACTAACACTGTGCCTATGTTCCTTTATCAATATCACCCTGATAACTTGTGGTAGAAGTTGGTCCCCGTTGCATCCAATTTTTATGTGGAATATGCAGCCAAAATGGACCAAATTTGGGGTGCAATGCCTTGCGCCCGATCTGTGTCTATATTAGGGGTGCAACCCTATTGTAATGACAGCTTTCCCGGCATCTCTGGCGCCCACCTGAAATATAAGCAGCCTAACGCCAATTTGAGGACCCTGCCGGAAATTCATATGCACGTGCAGGAGGTTCATTCCAAAAATGTTGCCAAACACAACAAACAAGCAGTCGTACCTGTCGGCCAGGTATAGCGAGTAAGATCGGTCAGAAACAGGTCAGAGATTATGAGAAACGATACTAGTGCTTCTAGAATGATACAGAAGGAGGCCATTCGGCCCATCGTGCCTGTGCCGGCTCTTTGAAAGAGCTATCCAATTAGTCCCACTCCCCTGCTCTTTCCCCACAGCACTGCAAATTTTTCCTTCTCGAGTATATATCCAATTCACTTTTGAAAGTTATTATTGAATCTGCTTTCACCTTTCAGGCAGTGCATTCCAGATCATAACCACTCGCTGCATAAAACAAATCCTTCTCATTCACTTTTGGTTCTTTTGCCATTTACCTTAAATCTGTGTCCTCTGGTAACCATCTCTCCTGCCAGTGGAAACAGTGGCTCCTTTGTTACTCTATCAAAACCCTTCATAATTTTGAACACTTCTATCAAATCTTCCCTACCTTATCTGTTCAAGGAGAACAATCCCAGCTTCTCTAATCTTTCCACGTAACTGAAGTTCCTCATCATTGGTATCATTCTGAAAAATCTCCAAAGCCTTGGCATCCGTCCTAAAATGTGGTGCCCAGAATTGAACACAATACTCTAGCTGAGGCCTAACAGGTAGTTTATAACAGTTCAGCATAAATTCCTTGCTTTAGTACTCTATGTCTGTATTTATAAAGCCAACGATCCCGTATGTCTTGTCAACTTGTCCTTGATTTCTGTATGGTTCCAGGGATGACGGATTACAGTTACGTGGATAGACTGGAGAAGCTGGGGTTGTTCTCCTTAGAGCAGAGAAGGCTGAGAGGAGATTTGATAGAGGTGTTTAAAATCATGAAAGGTTTAGACAGAGTAAATAAAGAGAAACTGTTTCCAATGGCTGAAGGGTCGATAATGAGAGGGCACAGATTTAAGGTGATTGCCAAAAGAACCAGAGGCGACATGAGGAAAGACTTTTTTATGCAACAAGTGGTTAGGATTTGGATTGTACTGCCTGATAGGGTGGTGGATACAGATTCAATATTAGCCTTCAAAGGGAATTGGATAAATACTTGAAGGAGAAAAATTGCAGGGATATGTGGAAAGAGCGGGGGAGTGGGACTAACTGTATTTCTCTTCGAAAGAGCTGGCGTAGACTTGGTGGGCTGAATGGCCTTCTTCTGTGCTGTACTATTCTATGATTCTATGATTCTATATGAACCAGCGGTCCTTCATGTAGAACTGGGAGAAGCAGGATTGCTCCTCCCGGTTCCACAACACTATTGTGCCACAGCTAATCCCTCCTCCCGTTCTCTTCCCGCAGGATTTACCTGAGGGCCGCTTCCCTGTGCACCTTCCCCCAATCAGTTGCCATTTCCCTGGATCTCAGTGAACTATTAAAAATATTTACCAGGGCATCATCAACATCAATTCTGCATAAGTGCCAGTCTATAACCATCTCGAACAATAGAAAGCCCAGCCACTTCACCTTGACCTTCAATGTCACCACTATCGTTGAGCCCTCCACCATCAACATTCTGGGGCGTCACCACTGAACAGAAGCTTAACTGGACCAGCCATATCAATGCATGAGGAGGACAGAGGTTGGGTACTCAGCGACAAGTGGATCAGCTCCTGACCCCTCAAAGCCTTTCCATCATCCCCTGAAAGGCTCAAGTCCTGTAGCAACTGACCAGATTACTTTGACACCATCTCCCTCCGCTGAAACCTCTAGAACACCATCACCTTCAAGTTCCCCTCGAAGTCACACACCATCCTGACTTGGACATATATCACCGTTTCTTCATTGTCGCCTGGTCAGAATTCTGGAATTCCCAACTAGCACTATTGTGTGCACACCCACTACAAGGTCAGCAGATGTTCAAGGAGAAAGCCCACCACCACCTTTCCAGGCAACTAAGGTTAGGCAATAAATTCAGCCTTGCCTACGTCACCCACATCCCACGAACAAATTAATAAACATTTCAGCCATTTCTTTTAATAGCCTGGGATAAACTAAATCTGGCTTGCTACTTTTTCCATTTCGAACCGCTGTAATTTCAGCCTGCATTATTTCCCCTATGAAGTCATGAATTTTCTTTCTGAAGCTTTATGATGGACATGGAAAGTCAGCATAGGTCAACAATATTAGTGAATCTAAGCTGTGCCATTTACCTTACAGTGTTGCTATGGTAGTCAAGGCTGCTGCAAATGAGGAAAATGCAGCAACTGAATTTTTTATTTTTTATTCGCTTATGGGATCTGGGCGCTGCTGGCAATGCCAGCATTTATTGCCCATCCCTAGTTGCCCTTGAGAAGGTGGTGGTGAGCCGCCTTCTTGAACCGTTGCAGTCCGTGTGGTGATGGTACTCCCGCAGCGCTGTTAGGTAGGGAGTGCCAGGATTTTGACCCAGCGACGATGAAGGATCGGCGATATACTTCTAAGTCAGGATGGTGTGTGATTTGGAGGGGAACTTGGAGGTGGTGGTATTCCCATGCGCCTGCTGCCCTTGTCCTTCTAGGTGGAAGAGGTCGCGGGTTTGGGAGGTGCTGCCGAAGAAGCCTTGGCAAGTTGCTGCAGTGCATCTTGTAGATGGTACACACTGCAGCCACGATACGCTGGTGGTGGAGGGAGTGAATGTTTAAGGTGGTGGATGGGGTGCCAATCAAGCGGGCTGCTTTGTCCTGGATGGTGTTGAGCTTCTTGAGTGTTTTTGGAGCTGCACTCATCCAGGCAAGTGGAGAGTATTCCATCACACTCCTTACTTGTGCCTTGTAGATGGTAGAAAGGCTTTGGGGAGTCAGGAGGTGAGACGCTCACCACAGAATACCTAGCCTCTGACCTGCTCTTGTTGCCACAGTATTTATGTGGCTGGTCCAGTTAAGTTTCTGGTTAATGGTGACCCCCAGGATGTTGGTAGTGGGGGATTTGGCGATGGTAATGCCATTGAATGTCAAGGGGAGGTGGTTAGACTCTCGCTTGTCGGAGATAGTCATTGCCTGGCAATTGTGTGGCGCGAATGTTACCTGCCGCTTATCAGCCCAAGCCTGAACATCGTCCAGGTCTTGTTGCATGCGGGCATGGACTGCTTCATTATCTGAGGAGTTGTGAATGGCGCTGAACACTGTGCAGTCATCAGTGAACATCCCCATTTCTGAGCTTATGTTGGAAGGAAGGTAATTGATGAAGCAGCTGAAGATGGTTGGGCCCAGGACACTGCCCCGAGGAATTCCTGCAGCGATGTCCTAGGGCTATGATAATTGACCTTCAACCATCACAACCATCTTCCTTTATGCTACGTATGACTCCAGCCAGTGGAGCGTTTTCCCCCTGATTCCCATTGACTTCAGTTTTACTAGGGCTCCTTGATACCAGACTCGGTCAAATGCTGCCTTGATGTCAAGGGCAGTCACTCTCACCTCAGCTCTGGAATTCAGCTCCTTTGTCCATGTTTGGACCAAGGCTGTAATGAAGTCGGGAGCCGAATGGTCTTGGCGGAACCCAAACTGTGCATCAGTGAGCAGGTGATTGGTGAGTAAGTGTCACTTGATAGCACTGTCGATGACACCTACCATCACTTTGCTGATGATTGAGAGTAGACTGATGGGGCGGTAATTGGCCGGGTTGGATTTGTCCTGCTTTTTGTGGACAGGACATACCTGGACAGTTTTCCACATTGTCGGATAGATGCCAGTGTTGTAGCTGTACTGGAACAGCTTGGCTAGAGGCGTGGCTAGTTCTGGAGCACAAGTCTTCAGCACGATAGCCGGGATGTTGTTGGGGCCCATAACCTTTGCTGTATCCAGTGCACTCAGCCGTTTCTTGACATCACGTGGAGTGAATCGAATTGGCTGAAAACTGGCTTCTGTGATGAATATATCAATGTTTCTTAGGTTCACCATGTGGGCATAACTATGTGTTGCCGATAACAGGCATTTTCTTTTGGGCAGAGTGGGCCTGTATTACAGCCTTCCAAATGCCATTGTATTATGTTGATTTATGTGTGCAGAGCAGTGGTACTTGGTATTTGAATATTTTCTTGTTCTAAGATGCCAAATATTCATTAAGAAGGAAAGATTCAAAGTTATTTGGATGTAAATGTGAATTGTACCTCTTCTTTCGATAGAGAATAAGAGAGATTCCAGGCTTTCTTACTGAGAAGAATAATATATCCTTCAACAGCAGCCATGGCCAATTAGGTGAGACCTGGGAAGTTAAAACACCCATACAAGAAGACTATTTCCTGAAAGGGCACTGGGAGCTGCCCCAAGTCTGATGGATAAACAATAATAACAATTTACATTCATATAACACCTTTAATGTCGAAACATGGCCCAAGAAGCTTCACAGAGCGGTAAAGAAAATGGAAGCCGAGCCAAAGAAGGAACCATGAGGAGGGGGCAGCCAAAAGCATGCATTTTAATGAGGGTCTTAAAGGAGGAGAGGAAAGGAATTCCAGCGAGTGGGACGTAGCAGGTCAGAGGTGCCTTAGGGGTGGGGGGTGCACAGGAATCTAGAGTCAGAGGAACGGAGAATACTGCGCAGGTGTTTTAGGGCTGGAGAAGGTTACAGAGCTAGATGGAGGAATTTAAGCACAAGGATGAGAATTTTAAATTTGAGATGCTGAGCAATCGAGAACCTACATAGGTCAGCAAGAGCAGGTGTGATGAGCAAATGGGATTTGTTGCGGGTTCAGATTCAAACAGCATTGTTTTGGATGATCTAAGGTTTATGGAGAATGGGAGACAAGCTAGGAGAGCTTTGGAATAGTTGAATCTGGAGGTGTCAAGGGCATGAAACACAGCTTCAGCGGCAGATGGGCTGAGGTAAGGATAGACCTGGGCAATATTACGGAGGTGGAGGTAGGCAGCATTTGTGATGGAAAGGATATGAGATCGGAAGCTTAGCTTAGGGTTGAATAGGATGGTGAGTTTGTGAATAGTCTGGTTCAAGCTGAAACAGTGGCTAGGGAGGACGATGGAGTTGGTGGCAAGGGTACGGATTTTGTGACGGGGACTGAAAACATAGGCTTCAGTCATAGAAACATAGAAATATAGAAAAATAGGAGCAGGAGTAGGCCATTCGGCCCTTCACGCCAGCTCTGCCATTCAATATGATCATGGCTGATCCTCTATCTCAATACCATATTCCCGCTCTCTCCCCATACCTCTTGATGCCTTTTGTGTCTAGAAATCTATCTATCTCCTTCTTAAATATATTCAGTGACTTGGCCTCCACAGCTGTCTATGGTAGAGAATTCCACAGGTTCACCACCCTCTGAGTGAAGAAATTTCTCCTCATCTCCTACCCTGTATCCTGAGACTGTGACCCCTCGTTCTAGACCCCCCAGCCAGGGGAAACATCCTCCCTGCATCCAGTCTGTCTAGCCCTGTCAGAATTTTATATGTTTCCACGAGATCCCCTCTCATTCTTCTAAACTCTAGTGAATACAAGCCTAGTCGACCCAATCTCTCCTCATACGACAGTCCTGCCATCCCAGGAATCAGTCTGGTGGACCTTCGCTGCACTCCCTCTATGGCAAGTATATCCTTTCTTAGGTAAGGAGACCAAAACTGCACACAGTACTCCAGGTGTGGTCTCACCAAGGCCCTGTATAACTGTAGTAAGATATCCTTGCTCCTGTACTCAAATCCTCTTGCAATGAAGGCCAACATGCCATTTACTTTCCTAACTGCTTGCTGCACCTGAATGTTTGCTTTCAGTGACTGGTGTACAAGGACACCCAGGTCCCTTTGTACATCAACATTTCCCAATCTATCAACATTTAAATAATACTCTGCCTTTCTGTTTTTCCCACCGAAGTGGATAACTTCACATTTATCCACGTTATACTGCATCTGCCATGTTTTTGCCCACTCACTCAACTTATCTAAATTGCCTTGAAGCCTCTTTGCATCCTCCTCACAAATCACAATCCCACCTAGTTTTGGGTCGTCAGCAAACTTGGAAATATTACATTTGGTTCCCTCATCCAAATCATTGATATATATTCTGAATAGCTGGGGCCCAAGCACTGATCCCTGCGGTACCCCACTAGTCACGGCCTGCCACCCCGAAAAAGACCCATTTATTCCTACTCTCTGTTTCCTTTCTGTTAACCAATTTTCAATCCATGACAGTATATTACCCCCAATCCCATGTGCTTTAATTTTGCACACTAACCTCTTATGTGGGACTTTATCAATAGGTTTGTCAAACACGACTTCCCTTTCATAAATCAATGTTGACTTTGTCTAATCCCGTTGATATTTTCTAAGTGTCCTGTCATCACATCCTTTATAATAGTCTCCAGCATTTTCCCAACTACTGATGTTAGGCTAACCGGTCTGTAGTTCCCTGTTTTCTCTCTCCCTCTTTTTTAAATAGTGGGGTTACATTTGCCACCCTCCAATCTGCAGGAACTGTTCCATAATCTATAGAATTTTGGAAGATGACAACCAATGCATCCACTATTTCCATGGCTACCTCTTTTAGTACTCTAGGATGCAGATTATCAGGCCCTGGGATTTATCGGCTTTCAGTCCCATTAATTTCTCCAGCACTATTTTTTTACTAATACTAATTTCCTTTAATTCCTCCTTCTCACTAGACCCTTGGTTCCCTAGAATTTCTGGGAAGTTAATTGTGTCCTCTTCCGTGAAGACAGAACCAAAGTATTTGTTTAATTGCTCAGCCATTTCCTTGTTCCCCATTATAAAGTCTCCCGTTTCTGACTGTAAGGGACCTACATTTGTCTTCACTACTCTTTTTTTTTTACATACTTGTAGAATTTTTTACAATCTGCTTTTATGTTACTTGCAAGTTTACTCTCATACTCTATTTTGTTCCTCTTAATCAATCTCATGGTCCTTTTTTGCTGAACTCTAAACTGCTCCCAATCGTCAGGCTTGTTACTTTTTCTGGCAACTTTATATGACTCCTCTTTGGATCTAATACTATCTTTAATTACTTTTGTTAGCCATGGTTGGGCCACTTTTCCTTTTGTGTTTTTGCGGCAGAAAGGAATGTAGAACTGTTGCAATTCATGCATTCGTTCCTTAAATGTTAGCCATTGCCTATCCACCATCATGCCTTTTAATGAAGCTCCCAAATCTATCATAGCCTACTCACTCCTCATACCTTCGTAGTTTCCTGTGTTTAGATTTAGGACCCTAGTTTCAGATTGGACTTCTTCACTTTCCATCTTAATGAAGAATTCTATCATGTTATGGTCACTCTTCCCTAAAGGACCCCGCACAACAAGATTATTAATTAACCCCTTCTCATTGCACAATACCCAATCTAGGATAGCCTGTTCCCTAGTTGGCTCCAATGTTAAGCAGAAGGAAATTCTGGCTCATCCAAGACTGGGTATTAGATAAGGACTCTGACAACACACCGACAGTGGAGTGATCGAAAGACATTTTGGAGGGTGGAGCTGGGTGTCATCAGCACTCATATGAAAGTTGACCCCATATCTGT
Organism: Squalus acanthias; assembly: GCA_030390025.1. Taxonomy (NCBI): domain Eukaryota; kingdom Metazoa; phylum Chordata; class Chondrichthyes; order Squaliformes; family Squalidae; genus Squalus; species Squalus acanthias. The sequence goes on from CM059431.1 coordinate 92,840,691, forward strand.
GAAATGCAAACTGTATTCTCTTGTCCAAAAGGAAAATTCCATTAAATGGTGGGAAAATGTTATGCAGCAGATAAAAAAAAAATTCCAAGAGGAACAGCGAAATGAATATGGTTTCAAAACAAGAAATGAGAACAGTTTAGTGTGGAGAATCTAAAATGTTAGCTCGGGGGCTGATACAGCTCCCAAAAGGTTGGCAGCATCTATTGCAACCACTGCATTCTCCCAAACAATGACTCAGTTAAAGGCTGGCACTCAGAAACAATCAGTCTTGGAGGAGGGAGGTACGGTTATGTTTAATACCCGACCTCCTCTTGAGGTTTGCATATTAATTAAGACCTTCTGCTTCTTTGACAATATTTTCCAAACATCATGTGGAGAGTTAAGCATCTCAGAGCACCACTGGCTGTCAGATTCCTGAATGCTAAAAATACTTTTGACAGGGTGGAGTGGGAATCACCCTATTCTATTTCAAATCATGAACGTGTAATATACCCACTGCAGCACTGACAAATAGCATGTGTCAAATATTATCAGGCTCAGGAGGGATATAAGGCAGCAGTTACTGTCATTCCTGCTCCTCTCTGTCATAGTCATTGAGTCTTTAGCCTAAACAGACAAAACTTAGCTTCGCATCTGTTGTCTTGTCACTAACAGCAGTCAACATTTAATATGATTTTATGAGAATTGTATTTTATTGGTTCTAAGAAGCCCTCAGAATGAAGCTCCATATGTGCTAAGCCTTATTGGCACTGTCGAGCTGCAAAATTAATTCTTCAAAAGCAGCAGGCATTGTCATTGGCTTCATATTATACCTGAGCTACTCTAATTAAAAAGAGATCAGGCGAACTCTGTTGGTCCAGTATCTTTAGCCTTCATTGAGAACTACTCGCAAGATGGACAAGAGCAGCAATGTGATGGGAACACCATCACTTCTATGATCCCCTCCAAGTTATCCACCACCCTAGCCTGGACCGATACCACCATTCCTCCATCATCACTGAGTTAAGACAGGGAGAAATTTGACTTGCACCTAATAAAGGCGACGGAACAACTTTGGGCTTCATTTAAATGCCAAACGGGTACTGCACTGCAACTTACCAGTTGTGGGGGGTGGGAAATCTAGTGGCTCCTAGAATGAGCTGGTCGGCAAGTCGACACATGATCCTATGGGGCCTCGAATATACAGGCAGTGGGCCAGAGATTTTTTTCTGGGCCAAGGCAGGGCACTCCTGCTTCTCCTGGGCCCACAAAAACTGAAAATATTTTGGAGTGTCTTTCGTTTTTTGAACAATTCCAGCGGTCCCTTTAAGGATCGCCGGGTAAGTAGCTCAAAGCCTGGTGCAGGTAGGCTGAGCATGCGGAGCACAAGCTCCACCCATTTGTGTCTGAATTTCACATTCTGCGTAGGACCCAGATTTTCATGTTTAAGGAGCCTAATGCCTCTTTTAGGCGGGTGTCCTGGAGGCCCAAGATGGTGCCCACACATTTCCAACAGAGTTCAGGCGTGGCAGGTCACAACGCAAAATTCAGAGGTCTAACGCCAGTTTTACGCCGGAAAAACAGGTGGCCATGAGTTGAAGTTCTTCCCCAAAGTCCTGGAATTGCCTACCTAACACCATTGTGGGAGCATCATCAGCACAAGGACTGCAATGGTTCAAGGAGAAGACCCACCACAACCTTCACTCACAGGAAAGCTGGAACAGGGCAATAAATGTGGCCATTCCCAAGAACAACTTTTTTTTAAACTCTGCATCCTTTCCCTCTTTCATTCTGAGGAGTTGCGAATGGAACTCGACACTGTGCAATCATCAGTGAACATCTCCACTTCAAATCCAAGGCTATAGATAATCTTTGTCATTGGACTATTGCTGGAGTATTTTATTCAGTAGGAAGTTGAATTTTCAAAAGGACATGAACCTATTAGTGTAGGGTATGGAACATTTTCTTTACTCCCAATCTACACCTCAGGATATCCTTTACTGTTTGTTCCATGGCTTTAGGCTACACTTCTCATTCCTCATAAATTACCTTTTCCTTTCCCTCTTCTCAGATCATTCTGTCTGCTGTGTGGCTCCCCCTCCTGCCACTGAGCCATTGTCACTAATGCTAGTTCTATATCTCCAAATTTTGCCTCCCTTCAATGACTCAGAGATCTCCATGTCTCCTTGTCCAATCAGATGGTGGTGAAGAGGTTATAAAGACTTGAAGGGTATAGCTCAGAGCTATGCAACAGGAGGAAATCAATGTCAACATCCTGCACCTCCAGTTATCTCTGAGATCCTCCCATGCCCAGCTCTGTGCCTTGGAGATTCCATCTCTCCATCCCTTGGAAGTAGAAGGAGGTCAAGGGTGGAGATACCAGTCAGGTCCAGTCTTGAAATGTCATAGAAATTAGTTTACAAAAGGTAGTGGCCCATGATAAAGATTACTGAATATTAAGCATTCTTATTAGTGCCTTCTCCTCTATTACCCTCCTGTACTGCAGTTTGTCTTGGAGCATGCATCCATAACAAGTTAATGGGGCGATTTTAACCCTACCGGGCAGATGGGCTATACTTGCCCATCAGAGAGCTGCCTGGAACACACTCTTCCAAATTTTAGCCTACTTTACTGAGAAATGCTCCTCCAGGCCCCACAAGGAAAACTGAGGCCTCCCCTACTGTGGACTCCCCCTCACCTCCATCCCAAACACGAAGCCCAAACAAGGGCAGGGGAAAGTGTAGTGTATGTGCCAGCTCCCCGGAGAGCGAGGTCGCACATGAGTTCTGCTGCAGAGGACTCAGATGAGGACTTCGATGGAACGGCCTTCAGAAGAAGGGTGATGGGCATACACACGTAAATGCTTGGTGCATTGGCAGGCCTGCCAGAGAGCCTCTTGTCACTGTCGAGGAGCATGGAGGAGTCTTGCACCAGGCTTGCACAGGGCTTTGCACAGAGCTTGGAGCCCATGAGTTCCAGGATGGAAGTGATGGCTACTCCATTAGAGCACTTGTGGACACAACCATGTAAAGTTTAGCAATTATCGCGATTCGAAATAACGAGATAGAAGCAGATTCGTTTGATCAGTTTATTTAAACGAAATGCTGTCATGATTAAACAGGACACAGAAGCCTGTAAAATGGCCGCCGCGCATCGTGGCAGAAGTTTCCAGAAGTACAGTGGGCAGACAAGATGGCGCTCGAATAAACATTTTCGATAAGCACTGATAAAGACAGGATGCAACCTGTTTGCATTTGTGACAATAGCAAAAGATATGAGTGCTGGAATCGTTTTCCATGCACAAGTAAGGACCATTGTACTGGGCAATCGAAGGCCCATCCAGACACATCAATACGCAAATACCCCCACGGCTCTACAATGAGAGAGCCATTCTCGGGTGATTAAACAAGTATTCGGGGGCCCCCAAAACCCAGCCAGGGAGGCTCCGAGCCGGTTCAACAATGGGGAAAACATTAACGGGTAGTTGGCCAGTCTCAGGTGCTACCGAAACCCGTTAAAGACAAGAATCACCCCATGCTGGGAGTTTTGAGCGCCAATATTTCACAAAGGACAAACATTAAGATTTGGGCGGGAGATAAGGGAACACAGCACTATAACTATAGACAACAAATGTCCATCGCTCTCTTACTCCCTTGATTCGATTCTTATTCGCTTGATTCATGCTCTTGTTTCTCTGGACTGTTGACTCTGGACTTTTAGCCGCACTGGACGGTTATTCGAATGTTGGGTGGAGCTCAAACGGGACGAGCCGCCTCAACGAAGGGCGAGTAACCGGGTGCACCATCCCGAGTGTCGGTAAATGGTGTTTTGGACCCGAAGGCCCGAAGAGACGAGACGAGACGAGATGAGAAGAGAAGAAGAAGAATCCACGTGCCGCCGCGGTCAGTAAACCCCGACCACGCCGAATTTATACGAACTCTATCGGTTACTGCACGAACTGGTCATAGACTCTTCCTCGAATTTTATCGACAACCGGTGTCGATACAGGAAGACTCTTCTTTGAATTCTACCGGCAACTGGTGTCGGTCCAGGAAGACTTTTCTTTGAGTTCTACAGCCGGGCCCGAGCACTGTCGAGTTCTTCATGACAACGGGGAGCCCAGCCTGCTTGCAGCAGCAGCGAAGATAAACAAGTGGGGTACAGAGACCCCTCCAAACACGTGACAGTCAGGCGCTGCAGCGAAACGAGCCGAGCGCCTCACTTTAAAATTCTCCGAAGTATCACGAGTGGTGAGCATGTTTCCCGATCCTACAAATCTAGATGTAGTGTAGGTATTGATAGGGGAAGGTGGTTTTATTAAGGATAAAGTATAATGTGTTCCCCTTTTTACGATGTGCCGTGCGTTCTTCATTACCATAGACCAAGCTTTATGAATGTATGTATACTTGCACTATCGTTAATTTGTGCCTATGACATGTACTTCATGATTTTGGACGCTATGCAATAAAGATTTCCATTTCATACTATTCAACCGGGTCTATTTGAGTTTTTCTCTGCATTACTGCTCTCGCACCTAAGTCCAGTGTTAGAACCGTAAGGGCGAGTGGGTCGAACCACTCACAGGTGCTTATTGCAACAAGGCTGGCCGGAGACCAGAGCAAGCAATAGTATTAGGCAACGAAGGCCTAACCCCGCACCAGCACCGTCTGCAATACAAGCACGACACAAAACCCCTTACAACCATGATGCAGGGTCTGATGGGTGATGTCTCAGCTTCCAATGCAGCAAAAGCGGAAAGGACCCAACATCTGAGTGCTACAGTGGAAGCTCAGACTTTTGTCATGCAGGCTCAGCTTGCTGCCACGCAAGCTCAGACTGCTGCCATCGTGGCTGCATTTACCAGTGTGGCAAGGGGCATACAGGGTGTCACAGCAGTCCAGCAATCTGTCCTCCAATAGATTACTAGGATTGCAGAGGCGCCGCCCGGGGAGTGCCAGTGGCTCCGTGGAGCATGAACCTGCTGTCCTCTCTCAGGATGACAGCATTTGTACTTGCACCACTGTGACTCAGCCAGTGCCCTTGCTGCAGCCTATCAGCCAGCAAGCCCAGTCTGCTGCCACCCATGCCGAGGTGGTGTAGTCCACAGCCAGGCCTTCTAGGCCCAGAGCTGCTCGATGTCATCCTGCAAGGCCACCTGCAGTCTCCTCCACTGAAAGTCAGCAGCCGTCTACCAGCCATGGTGAGCCTGGGGTAGCACTTCGTAGGAGCACTGGGACAGGCAAAGGCACACGGAAGATAGCCACTAAGGGAATGCACTAGGGTGATTAGTTGACGTTTGTATGCAATATGCCATGATTTGATTGATAAATTTGGTATGGAATGTTTATTTTGTGGTGGCTTTTATTTTTGTATTGTGGCCAAGAGGACAATGTGATGGTCAGTGACAGAGGGAATGTAAGGAGTGTAGGACGGTTGGCGAATGGGGAATTGTGGTTATGGTTACTGGTATCGCACTCGAGAGAATTCTTCACGTACAGCCCGGGTAGAAAGGGCCTGTCTAGGTTGCCGTCTCCCTTCCTCTTCCTCCTCATTCTCTTCCTCCTCGTGCTCCTGCTCCTCAGTTTCTTTCCTGATAGCTGGTGGCAAGGACTGTCTCCTCATGATGACGAGGTAGTGCAGCATGCAACATACCACCACGAATCTTGAGACCCGCTCAGCCGAGTACTGCAGGGTTCCTCCTGAGTGGTCCAAGCAGCGGAATCGCTGCTTCAGCGCACCAATGGTCTGCTCTATCACATTTCTTGTGGCAGCATGGCTCTCATTGTAAGCATGCTGCGCACATGTGTGTGAGTTGCGAACCGTAGTCATGAGCCGTATCATCATCATAGCCCTTGTCGCCACGTAGCCATCGTTTGGTTTGCCATGGTGTCTGAAATACTGCTGGCACAGCGGTCTGCCGCAGAATGAAGGCATCATGACTGCTGCCAGGATACCGGTCATTGACCTGCATGATGCACTGCCTATGGTCACACACCAGCTGGACGTTGAGAGAGTGGAATCCCTTTCAGTTCCAGTACATGGCAGAGCTGACATGCGGCACTTGCAAAGCAATGTGCATGCAGTCAATGGCACCCTGCACCACAGGGAAGCCTGCAATCCTTGCAAACCCACATGCTTGCTCCGCCTGCTAGTCTCTGGCAAGAGAGAATCAAATGAAGTTAGCTCTCTTGGAATAGACAGCCTAAGTGACCTCCCTGATGCAACAGTGGATGGCAAACTGTGAGATATTGCGAATATCTCCAGCTCCAGCCTGGAAGGAGCCAGACAACTGCAGCAGTTGGCAGATTTCAGTGAGGACCTCCTTAGTGAAGCGCAGACATCTCACACATTGTTCCTTGCTGAGGTTCTGGTAAGAGAATTGCTCCCTGAACAACCAGGGTGATGTGGCCTCCTGCTGAGAGCCCTTCTCCCCCTCCTCCTCCTCCCTCTTCTAGCAGCTTGTCCTGCTCTGCATGGCCTCTGCTCATTCTCCCAGTCATGCTCTAGTCTAAGAGGAAGGCCTGCTAGTGCACTCATGTCTGGGTGCTATTGGTTTGTGCAGAAGCCACAAAGTCAGTAAAAAGTACTTCAGCACCTGCCGCACCACCCCCTGTATACTTTAGCAACTTGAAACAACTATGGAATGCACCAACAAGGTGTGGATTTGTAGCAACTGCCAGAAGAAATCAACCAGCAACTTAAGCATAAGTAGTTGATGATCTCTTTAAATAGCACTGGTTGGGGGTCCTTTCTGCTGCTTAACACGTGTTCAGCTGTGCAAGCTTAAGAGATGGCGTCGGCTGGAGCACTGAGCTCCAAAATGGCAGTGGTGGCGTCAAATCAGCGTTGCATGTTGATTGACGTCATGATCTTCCTGCTCTGCATACTTCCGGCGGACATTCACTGTGTGCACGCTAGCGCCTTCACCAATGTCACAAGTGTGCGCTTGCGCCGCAGATGCCATTTTTTAGCTCTAAGGGCACTCGTAGCTCTCAAAGAACGGACGCCACCGAGCCCAATGTTTCCACTTGCGGGCGAGGCCAGACTAAATATAAGGTAGTCACTAATAAATCCAACAGTAAATTCAGGAAATAAATCTTTATCCAGAGAGTGGTTAGAATATGGAACTTGCTACCACAAGGAATAGTTGAGGCGAATAGTATAGATGCATTTAAGGGGAAGCTAAATATATACATGAGGGAGAAAGGAATTAAGAAAATAGGGTGAAATGAAGAGAGGTGGGAGGAGGCTCATGTGGAGCATGAACACCAACATGGACCTGTTGGGCTGAATGGCCTATTTCTGTGCTCTAATTATTATGTGATACTATGTAACATAGGTTTAAAAAAAAGTAAGGGAGAAAATAATGAGACTAAAGATAGATAGATTTCCAGGACCTGATGGTTTTCACCCCATGACATTAAAAAAGTAGGCGAGGAAATTGTAGATGCTCCAGTCATGATCTTCCAAAACTCTCTTGATTCAGGAATTGTCCGCTTGGATTGGAAAATTGCCAATGTCACTCTATTATTTGATGAAGGGTAGGAGAGATAAACTAGGAAATTATAGGCCTATTAATTTAACGTTTGTTGGGGGGAAGTTACTAGAATCTATTATTAGGCACAGAGGGACTGAGCACTGAGACAAACATGAACTGATCAGAGAGAGCTAGCATGGATTTGTAAAGGTTAAGTCATGTCTAACAAACCGAGTTGAATTTTTTGAGGAACTAACTAATGTGGTTGATAAGGGAGTGTCTATGGATATTATTTATATAGACTTCCAGAAGGCATTTGATAAGGTTCCAATCCGAAACTAGGGTCCTAAATCTAGACAAAGGAAACTATGAAGGTATGAGGAGTGATTTGGCTATGATAGATTGGGAAGCTTCATTAAAAGGCATGACGGTGGACAGGCAATGGCTAACATTTAAGAAACGAATGCATGAATTGCAACAGTTATACATTCCTTTCTGGCACAAAAACACAAAAGGAAAAGCGGCCCAACCATGGCTAACAAAAAAAATTAAGGATAGTATTAGATCCAAAGAGGAGTCGTATAAAGTTGCCAGAAAAAGTAGCAAGCCTGAGGATTGGGTCCAGTTTAGAGTTCAGCAAAAAAGGACCAAGAGATTGATTATGAGGGGAAAAATAGAGTATGAGAGTAAACTTGCAAGTAACATAAAAGCAGACTGTAAAAGCTTCTACAAGTATGTAAAAAGAAAAAGATTAGTGAAGACAAATGTAGGTCCCTTATAGTCAGAAACGGGAGAATTTATAATGGGGAACAAGGAAATCAGTGAGCAATTAAATAAATACTTTGGTTCTGTCTTCACGGAAGAGGACAGAAATAATTTCCCAGAAATGCTAGGGAACCAAGGGTCTAGTGAGAAGGAGGAATTAAAGGAAATTAGTATTTGTAAAAAAATAGTACTGGAGAAATTAATGGGACTGAAAACCGATAAATCCCAGGGCCTGATAATCTGCATCCCAGAGTACTAAAAGAGGTAGCCATGGAAATAGTGGATGCATTGGTTGTCATCTTCCAAAATTCTATAGATTATGGAACAGTTCCTGCAGATTGGAGGGTGGCAAATGTAACCCCACTATTTAAAAAAGGAGGGAGAGAGAAAACAGGGAACTACAGACAGGTTAGCCTAACATCAGTAGTAGGAAAATGCTAGAATCTATTATAAAGGATGTGATAACAGGACCCTTAGAAAATATCAACGGGATTAGACAAAGTCAACATGGATTTATGAAAGGGAAATTGTGTTTGACAAACCTACTGGAGTTTTTTGAGGATGTAACTGGAAGAATAGACAAGGGATAACCAGTGGATGTGGTGTATTTGGATTTTCAGAAGGCCTTTGATAAAGTCCCACACTAGAGGCAAAATTAAAGCACATGGAATTGGGGGTAATAATCTGGCATGGATTGAAAATTGGTTAACAGACAGCAAACAGAGAGTAGGAATAAATGGGTCTTTTTTGGGGTGGCAGGCGGTGACTAATGGGGTACCGCAGGGATCAGTGCTTGGGCTCCAGCTATTCAGAATATATATCAATGATTTGGATGAGGGAACCAAATGTAATATTTCCAAGTTTGCTGACGACACAAAACTAGGTGGGATTGTGAGTTGTGAGGAGGATGCAAAGAGGCTTCAAGGCGATTTAGACAAGTTGAGTGAGTGGGCAAAAACATGGCAGATGCAGTATAACGTGGATAAATGTGAAGTTATCCACTTCAGTGGGAAAAACAGAAAGGCAGATTATTATTTAAATGGAGATAGATTGGGAAATGTTGATGTACAAAGGGACCTGGGTGTCCTTGTACACCAGTCACTGAAAACAAACATGTAGGTGCAGCAAGCAGTTAGGAAGGGAAATGGTATGTTGGCCTTCATTGCAAGAGGATTTGAGTACAGGAGCAAGGATATCTTACTACAGTTATACAGGGCCTTGGTGAGAGCACACCTGGAGTACTGTGTACAGTTTTGGTCTCCTTACCTAAGAAAGGATATACTTGCCATAGAGGGAGTGCAGCGAAGGTTCACCAGACTGATTCCTGGGATGGCAGGACTGTTGTATGAGGAGAGATTTGGTCAACTAGGCCTGTATTCACTAGAGTTTACAAGAATGAAAGGGGATCTCGTGGAAACGAATAAAATTCTGACAGGGCTAGACAGACTGGATGCAGGGAGGATGTTTCCCCTGGCTGGGGGCTCTAGAACGAGGGGTCACAGTCTCAGGATACGGGGTAGGACATTTAGGACTGAGATGAGGAGAAATTTCTTCACTCAGAGGGTGGTGAACCTGTGGAATTCTCTACCACAGAAGGCTGTGGAGACCAAGTCACTGAATATATTTAAGAAGGAGATAGAAAAATTTCTAGACACAAAAGGCATCAAGGGGTATGGGGAGAGAGTGGGAATATGGTATTGAGATAGAGGATCAGCCATCATCATATTGAATGGCGGAGCAGGCTCAAAGGGTCGAATGGCCTGCTCCTGCTCCTATTTTTCTATGTTCTACATTTCTATAAGAAACTGTTAACCAAAATGAGAGCGCATTGGTTTGGAGGCAACCAATTGACATGGGTAGGGAATTGGTTAGGATGTAAAGACAGAGAGTAAGGATAATGGGTATGTACACCAATTGGCAGGATGTGACTGTTGGTGTCCCCCAGAGATTTGTACCAGGGCCTCGTCTTTTCACTATATTTATAAATGACTTGGTTGAAGGAATAGAGAGCGGTATGTCTAAGTTTGCTAATGACACTAAGTTAGGTGGCACAGTAAATGGTGTAGATGGGAACAGAAAGTTGCAAAGGGACATTCATAGATTAAGTGAGTGGGCAAAACCGTGGCAGATGGAGTTCAAGGTGGGAAAGTTTGAGATCATCCACTTTGGACCTAAGAAAGATAGATCAGAGTATTTTGTAAATGGTGAGGAGCTCGGAAATGTGGAAGGGCAGAGAGGTTTAGATGTCCAAGTACAGAAATCCCTAAAAGATAGTGGACAGATACAAAAAATAATTTAAAAGGCTTTTGGAATGTTGGCCTTTATCTCAAGGGAGCTGGAATACAAAGGTGTGAAGTTATGTTACAGTTTTATGAAACTTTTGGTGAGACTCCATTTAGAGTTACTGCGGTCAGGTCTGGGAACCGCACCTCTTTTACCAGGCCTAAGAATTGTAAGGGTTTTCTGCGGGCGGAGGGTCTCCAAAAAGTGGAACTATCTGCCCGCAGAGGCCCTTCTCCAGGGCAGCCGGAGGATCTGTCAAGACCATGCTTGACAGATCGGAAATGCCGGTTTTCAGCGCATGCGCTGTGCATGCCTGAAACCGGCATTTCCGATGTCCCTACGGGTGGGTACACAGCGCGTACACACCCGTAGGGATCGGAATATCCGGGCCATTGAGTTATTGAAGTGTCTAAGTTAATTAAGGGAGTTGAGGCAGCATAACCTTAAAATTAGAGTTAGGCCATTCTGGGATGCTGTCAGGAAGCACTTCTTCATACAAAGGGTAGTGGAAATCTGGAACTTTCTCCCTCAAAAAGCTGATGAAGCTAAGTCAATTGAAAATTTCAAAACTGAGATTGATAGATTTTTGTTAGGCAAGGGTATTAAAGGTTACTGAACCAAGAGGGGTAGATGGAGTTAAGATACAGATCAGCCATCAACTAATGTTTCTATGTTGGCCTGTACTGGTGGGAGAGTCTGCACCTTGGTGTTGCCCTGTACTGATGGGAGAATCTATGCCCTTAGCCTGAACTGCTGGGACAGTCTGCACCCTTGCCATTGGCCTGTACTGGTGGAGGAGTCTGCAACTTTGTGTTGACCTGAACTGGTGGGAGAGTCTACACCCTTGGTGTTGGTCTGTACTGGTGGGAGAGTCTACACCCTTGGTGTTGGTCTGTACTGGTGGGACAGTCTGCACCATTGGTGTTGGTCTGTACTGGTGGGAGAGTCTACACCCTTGGTGTTGGTCTGTACTGGTGGGAGAGTCTACACCCTTGGTGTTGGTCTGTACTGGTGGGAGAGTCTACACCCTTGGTGTTGGCCTGTACTGGTGGGACAGTCTACACCCTTGCTGTTGGCCTGTACTGGTGGGACAGTCTACACCCTTGCTGTTGGCCTGTACTGGTGGGACAGTCTACACCCTTGCTGTTGGCCTGTACTGGTGGAGGAATCTGCACTCTTGGTCCTTTTCTTCTTTTTTCATGGCCAACAGACACTGCACTACTTTGTCAGCTTCTACAGTTTTAATTCATACCTGATCTACAGGCTTTCAATCGACCTGCTTACATTTATATAGTGCCTTTAACGTTGTTAAATATCCAAAGGTGCTTCACAGGAGCGTTATCAAACAAAATCTGACACCGAGCCACAAAAGGAGATATTAGGACAGGTGACTTGATCAAGGAGGAAGGTTTTAAGGAGTGTCTTAAAGGAGGAAGGAGAGGTAGAGAGGCAGAGAGGATTAGGGAGAGAATTCCAGAGTTTAGGGCCCAGGCAGGATAGCACAGCCACCAATGGTGGAGCGATTAAAATCGGGTATGCACAAGAGGCCAGAGTTGAAGGAGCACAGAGATCTCGGACGGCTGGAGAGCTAGAGGAGGTTACAGAGTGACATGAATCTTGTCATTCATGGGAAATGACTTATGACATAATACTGGGCGGCCTGCTGGTGGCGCTGTCCAGGGAGAGTATAAATACTCAGGCATGGGCCCAGTGTGCTCAGGACATTCTTTAACAGGAACTAAGGAAGGACAACTAGATCTCCATGTTGTAAAACAGTTGATTAAAGCTTTGTTTAACACTTAGACCAAGTGCCTAGTAGTTTTCTTACGTCACAGAGGTAGGGAGGAGCAAGGCTATGGAAGGATTTGTAAACAAGGATGAGAATTTTAAAATCAAGGCATTGCCGGACGGTGAGCAAATGTAGATCAGCAAGCACAGGGCTGATGTGAGAACCAGATTTGATGCATGTTAGGATACATGCAGCAGAGTTTTGGATGAGCTCATGTTTATGGAGAGTGCAAGGTGGGTGGCCAGTGTAGGCAGAAGAGATCACTGGTCAAAATTATATCCCGTGGAATTTCTAGGCTGTGGTGTGTAATCATTGGGTGACTTCTTAGTCTTAGTACTTGAGTCAGTTCTCTATGAGTGCACTAATACCTCCCCTGAGCTTCCTCTGTGACTTGCAGATCTCAGCCCCCCTAAGAACATCTGTAGCTTTGTAACATTAAATCAACGTGACTGAGTCATCTCTCGCTGATTGCATCTGGTCTTCTCCCACAGATTGGGGGTAATTTTGATTTTGTGTGATAGTGTAAAATGGGTTATAGCAAATCGGCAGTCCATTTTACATTGGAAATAAAAATCGGGAGAGATGTAAAACAGGCTATCATTATATCCGCTATCACCTGTTTACACGATCACAAAAAGTCAAAATGATCTTCTTTGTTACTATCCTGGCCGGCCTCCCACCTTGCACACTCCATAAACCTGAGCTTATCCTGTGGAGCTCCTTGGGATGTTTTACTACGTTAAAGATGCTATATAAGTGCAAGTTGTTACACTATCACATAATTTTCCAAGCTCGGGTGATTTAGACAAATGCTTTGGATCTGTCGCATATAATTTTATTTGCTGCTTGAACCCTAGTATTAAATTTGTGTCTCTCACATGCTGTGTTCTCACAAAGGTTACAACAGGCTTCAAAACATTCATGGAACACATTATGCTTATTCTTTTGTTCCTCTCCAACTATAAGCATATGGAAAATTACTAAAGCAGCATCATCAATGACACATAGAAACAAGAAACACTGTAATTTATTCTCGCTCTTTCTTCTGCTTGAGCAGCAGTCATAAACAACTAGAAATGTGAAAAAGAAAATAGAAGGAACTTGCATTTATATAGCCCTATTTCACATCCACAGGATGTCCTAAAGTGCTTCACAATCAGTAGATTGCTTCCAACATTGTCTTCCAGATTCAAACGTTCTTTCAGTTTGATTCAGTTTTCTTTCACAATTTTACATATTTAATTCAGGCTCCTATCATGTGGTTTCGAGGCCAATTTGGAATTAACAGCTGCTGCACGGATTTCCCAGGGTTCTAGAAACTCGTCAGTGAAACGGAGGCAAGATTGAGCGGCACTTTATCGATGGTTAAAGGTCAGGAGTCCTGATCTGAATAAAGGCTCAGTGCTCACAACTGCTTTCTCAGTTCCCTCTGGGAAACTTTTGGTGAGACTACTTGTTGTGAGAGACTTATTTGTACAGTTTGGACGTGTTCACACAGAGAATATCAGAATGGGTGGCGTCATGGCTGCTGATGATTGGACTTCAGATGAGGAAGACAATCAGCATCATCAGCAGCAAGATGGTGCTGTGGAGGGAGCTGCAGGTGGACAACAGAGAGGGGAGCAACAGCGGGGTCAAGGTCGCAGGAGGCACTACCCACCTAACAGGGTCTACAGACAGGGGCTCAGCTTCCTTGACCTCTCGGAAGAGCAGTGCTTCCGAAAGCTGAGATTCTCACGTCAGATGGTCGCAGACATCTGCAGCCTCCTAGAAGAAGGCCTGCTACTTACTGGACCTGGTGGCCACACATTATCAGTCGCTGTGAAAGTTACCACCACCCTCCATTATTTTGCCTCGTATTCCTTCCAGGGCACTACTGGAGACATAGTGAGGGTCTCATAGTCGGCTGCAAATAAATGCGTACGGTAGGTGATGGATGGATTGTTTGCTAGTTTGCCAGGGAGGTTTGTAAACTTCCCCTGTGATGACAATAGCCAGAATTAGTGGGCACTCAGATTCATGTCTCTGGCTGACTTCCAGTGCAAGGTGCCATCAACTGCATGCACGCAGCAATCCGAGCACCCCCAGATCAACCAGGAGCATTCATCAACCGCAAGGGATTTCATTCCATCAATGTTCAGCTGGAGTACAACCACAAGAAAAGTTTCAAGCAGGTCAGTGCCAGATTCTCTCGGAGCTGCCATGATGCTTTCATACTATGGCAATCCGACATCCCCTGACCTGTTGAGTCCTGGAACCAATCTTAAAGGGTGGCTTCTAGGCGACAAAGGATACCCCCTTCAAACTTTACTGATGACACCTCTGAGGAACCCCACTGATGAACACGTAGAGCTCGATTTTAATTCCCGAGGCAGGGTTGGAGTCAGGTTGTGTGGTGGGCGGGTTCGAGAGCTGCTTCTGGCGGGAACAGCTGCAGAGTTGCGATTTTTATTAAACTAGCTTGTTAATTTCATGGAGGCGCGCTGGCCGGTCCAATGAGTGGATCGGGTCAGCTGGCCGCCTCTGATGACTGTCATAATAGCAGCTGCTTTTAACGCTGCCTTCCAGCCTGAGCCTTTCTATTGTGGTTTCCTGCACTTGATTTAAAAGCTATGACTTCTTCCAGAGGCAAGGCAGCTCCTCGTTTTAATGATGAGTCCCTCCAAGTTCTTTTCCATTCTGTCAGAGGGCGCAGGGAGATTCTCTTCCCTCCTGATGGCCGGAGGAAGCCTCCTCAGCAGACCAAGGCAACCTGGCTGCGCATTGCTCAGGAGGTGAGCGCAAGGTGCATTTATGTACGGTCATGGATCCAGTGCCGCAAAAGGTTTAATGATCTTGTGCGAACATCAAAAGTGAGTATCCCATCACACTTGCCTTCACTCTGCTTCCCTTCTCTTCTCATCACCAGCACTCTGTGTTGTAAGCCTCCTCCTTCACATCCCACCTTACCCTTACTTCCCTTGCACCCTTTCCTATCCATCTCTGTCTCTGTACTGAATCACTTCAGCATCCTGCCTATGCACCCCTTAGACTCGCTCTCACTGTCATGCAGTGACAACAACTAACAATGCACAGGGAGCTACCTTCCTCTTGGCACCTTACCCCATCTTCATTTCCCTCAAATCTTCTATGGTAGGGATTAATCACACTCACTCCATCACTGTGGCTGAAACACTGCTTGTGTCCCTCCTTGCAGGAAAAGATAGCCCACAATAAGAGGGAGAGTGCAATGACTGGAGGAGGAACACCTATCTTACAACATTGACCAGTGCTGAGGAGGCAGCAAACAAGATTGTTGGAGGTGGTGAGGACCTGGAAGTGGGCGATGGAGACACAGGCACACTAGAGGAAGCTGGTGACATAATAGAGTTTCATCCCTCTCAGAAAGCAATGGAATATGATGTTCATAGAGAATCGTTTTGTATCATCTGCTCAAACGGATGTGTCTGCTACATCATTATCAGATGTCTAATTCAATCCTTTACTCTCCTACAGGACCATCGAGCGCCCCCCTCCCCACGATCCAGGACGAAGACCCAGACAACTCCTCAGAGAACCTGAAGCCTCTGAGGGAGCAGCGTCACCAGGACTCAGCGCACCCAGCACCAGTGCAGCAACGCACACCTCGGTGGGGCCATCGCGAGTTCGAGTAGTGTTGCCACCTGGTCTATCACAGTGCACAAGTGAACATCAGCAGATGGTGGAGACAGCGACAGCAGTGGAGAGTCCTCTGCAGAGGTTGCAGGACTCTCCTAGCTCTGCTGAGCTGCATGCAGACGCTGTGCCTCTGGGGTCATCCAGAAAAAGAGTGGTTCGTGAAATACAGGAACAAGTACAGGTGTCTCTGGAAGGGTTTGCCTCCAGGGTTAGTGTGAGTGTGGAGAGAATAGAGGAGTCCATCTCTAACTGCCGTGGTGGAGGCAATGGCTAGGATAGGATAGGAAGGCAACCTCCATGGAAAGGATGGCTAACTCAGTGGAAAGGATGGCTACAGCCATGGAGGAAATAAGTCGCCAGAGTCAGGAAAACATGGTGACTGTTCAGAATAGAATGACATCTCTGGAGGAGTGATGGGCAGCTATTGAGCAGAGAGACCAGAGCTTCATGGCCATCCTTGTGATGAGGACTGCCAGTGCAGATATGGGTCCTCATGGTCCCCCTGAAGTGCAGCAAGGTGCTCTCCTGCCACTTGCCAGCACTGAGGTACGGCTGACCCATGAGAGGGATGTTGTTGGCAGGACAGAAGAAGTGTGGGCTCCTCTCAAAGTACTCACATGACCATGCCACTGCAGAGCCCTCAGCCAGAGACCCACTTTGCAGAGACAACTGAGATGGCCGTTTCAGCTCCTGCAGAGCCGCAGGAAGAGCAGACTGTTGAAGAGCCCTCCCAGGCTCCCAAACCCAGAGGATGCCCACCAAAGGCGTCTAAGCCGGCGCAGCATCCTCGTTAGCAAGGTGCCTCTACATCTGCTGAAGCCACAGGGGAAGCACCACGTAGAAGCACGCATAAGAGAAAGATTAAGCACCTATAGTCACAAGGGGACTCACTCGGGTGATGTTTCTTTTTTTCTGACTCTTGTTGGTATATTATCCTTTTGTCATGTGTTAAAGATAAATTATGTCAAACAGTTGATTGTGTGGCCTATGTGTTATGGGAAATGGCAAAAGCGCATTGAGGGCTCAGGGCGACTTGCATTTGTAATGCTGATGGTAAAAGTGATAGGAAATAACAGGGTGTAGCAGAGATGACGTATGACGTTGGACAAGTGTCGCCTGCAATTACAGAGCCATATGCTGGCCACCTATGGTTGAAGAGTAAGCTCATGGTAGTGTAGCATGGCAGTGTGCATACCCTGGTTGACGGGCAGCAGTGAACTGGAGGGATGCTGCATTGGTCACAACAGGACATGCAAGGCTCCCTTCGTCCTCTTCTTACTCCTCTTCCCAGGAAGATCTGCGCTGAGCCATGCGGCTGCTACTCCTCCAGTTATGAGGACCAGGATGAGAGGGCATAAATGTTTCCCATCCCCTTGCTATAGATTTCATTTGAGGTAACAATCTTGCAAATGCACAGTCGAAGTGGCCTGAAATAATTCCATTCATGACATACTGCAGATGGGTGTCAGCTTGAACAGTCAGAAGGCCAGTAGATGTGCAAAATGTTATCCTATACCTACAACAGCAAAGTTGTTGCATTTGAATGTCAGCCATGTTTCAGGGGCGCTTTTAAAGCGCTCCACCAATGCATACAAATCATATCCTCCAGCAACTCGTGTCCTTCAACCTGGCCTGTTTCTGACTAGTTGGGAAACAGGAGCCAGAAGCAGGAAAATGGGAAACTAGTATGAAAATAGGATTAGCAAGGCAGTAACAGGCTGTTAACTGCCTTAACTAGCTGTCCCACCGGTTGGAGATGGGTCAGTTTGGGAGTGGCTAAACAGACAATCACGAAAATCGGGTGGGGCCAGGATGGAGACGGGTTGGGTGTCTGAAGCCATTTTTTCCGATTTTTCCAACAGACCCGCCTCCTCAGGGCTATTAAAATCGAGCCCCAGAGGTGGTGCAAAACGAGCCATATGACAACCAGACGTGTCATCAAGCAAGCCATCGGCATGCTCAAGATGTGTGTCAGGTGCCTAGATAGGTCTGGAGGCACCCTTCAATACTCACCAGTGAGGGTCACCAAGATAATCGTAGTGTGCTGCGTTCTGCACAACATAGCGCAGCAGTGAGGACTAGAGGTCCAGGATGAACAAACAGCTCACCACTCCTCGTCTGATGAGGATTCCAATGAAGAGGAGGGGGAGAAGGAGGAGGAAGATGAAGATGGGACGCCCACGCCAGACCAGCTGCTCACGTTACTGCTCGGGATGGCAGGGCTGCCATAATAGCTCAAAGGTTCAGTTAGTCACTCACACTGGACCAAAGTAACTATCACGTCCACCCTTCTTTAATACATTAAAAATATTAACACATTTTCAGAAACACTCATGTGCATACATTCAGTGAATTACAAGGGTGTTCTCTTTCTTTCCCGACCACTCCTACATGTTGCAACCCCCGTGGCTTCTGCCAAGGTAGAGGCAGGCTGCTCTGTTCCTTGCTATGACTTTTGAGATGCTGCCAGCCAACGACCTCTGGGTGTTAGAGCCCCTGAGGTTCCCACCAAAGACTGCTCCACCTGCATCTCTGCAGGGGCAGTCTGGGCCAGCGGGAGAGGAGGCACCATGTCAGATCCCATCATTTATTGACATTCATCATGAAATGAAAGGGCAAGTTGGCCCTCGGAATTCATTAATGGGCAAGATGTGGAAGTGCTGCAAATCATTACATTTTATGTGGCATTAAAAAAAGTAAACTTAATAATATAAGCATTTGTCACACACCCATGTGTATACACGTGTTGAATTACAATTTCTTCAACTTACGCTTCCTACCGCTCTACGTGGTTCATCCCGTGTGGCTTCAGCAGGAGTAGAGGCAGGCTGCTCAGATCCCTGCCCTGACTGCTGATATGCTTTTGACCTACGTCTTCTGGGTTGTGGAGCCCCTGAGGGCCCTGCCAAAGACTGCTCCACCTGCACATGTGCTGGGGCAGACTAGGCCAGCGAGAGAGGAGGCAGCATGTTGGGTACTGGTTGAGTGGGGAGCAACGGGGGAGATGTGGAAATGCTTTGAGTGGCGTTCCCACTTTCAACTCCCGTATCGCCATCGTCCTTCTCCTGGGGCAGCGACACATCACTCCTGCTTCTCTGCGGAAGAGCAGATCAGTGATGCCTTGTACTGCCACGGCTGTTTAATGCAGCAGAATTGTTGGCATCCAGAGTTTGCACAACCGTTGTCAGGGCATGCAGGGACTGATTAGTGTGCCATGACTCAAGTTCCACAGAGGAGACCACTCTCTCAATGGCAAACATCCTCGCAATGGCCTGCGACATCAATCCACAAATGTTTGAGTGGGACTCTTCCATCATCTATGATATTGTGAAAAGTGTGCCTGGCAGGATTGCCAGTACCTTGCACATTTGCTACTGACCCTCTATCATTCTCCTTTTCATTGATGACCCCCTACACCCCCGGGTTCAGCACCACTGTCCAGCTCAGCAGAGCTTGGAGAAGGCTGCGCCCTCCGATGTAATCTCTCCACAGATGTCCCTGTCACATCTCACGCACACATGTAAATCATCAAGTTTCACCCTATCTAACTGTCTAACAGAACCCACCGAAATGCTCACATCTGCGCTGGTGCCTGGTTTACATGTGTCCTGTGATGGTGCACCCATCTGTGAAGTGGGCCTTTAAATAGTCGAGGTGAAATTACATCATGCCTGTTCACGTGCAGTGGAGACGTGAAACCCTGAAGTAAAATGATAATGAGGCATCCCTGTTGAAATCAGACAATCCCATATGTCCAATGATGTTGCACTCTTGTCGCCCGCTGGTGCCCCCCTCCCCCTACATTTCGATCCCATCTCCATGTTAATTTCGGGGCACATGTAATTTTTTAGGGTCTAAAAATATAACAGCTCAGGATGACTTTGCATTCTGTTGCTCTATTACTTTCCTTCCTTTATGTATTGACAATGGCCTGAAAATTAAACCTAATACGCGAGAGTACGCACTGTGTACTCTCGCGTATTAGGTCACGAATTGCTGGTTTCCTGCATGCACTGCGCATGCGCGGGAAACCGGCACTTCGTGAATTGCAAAGGGGGCGGTTCCTAAGTGAACCGCGTGCGCGCTACAGGCTGCGCGCACGCAGTGCACTTAGTTTTTTTTTCAGGTTTGAACGCGCAGGTAAGTGGTGAAGATTTTACACATAAAGAAAGCAGGCGTAGGACCCCCTTTTAACAAGGTAAGTAGTTAATTAAGTGTTATTTTAAAATATTTTCAACAGGTTTATCTTTTTTAGAGACTTTAAAGAAAGGTAAGTTTATTTTTATAACTTTTAAAAAGATTTTAAATTTTTTCAAAAATTTAATTTTTTGTTTAAAGTGGTTAATTTATTTAACTATAGTTATTTTATTAATGTGATGGTTTTTTTTTTAAATTTAATTGAGGTTTAGCTGTTCTTTTGGGGGTTTGTAGTATTCATAGCTTTGACAGCCCTTGCTGTCAAAACTATGAATGAAAGATGGTGTGCTGCCATTGGCTCTAACTGAATCACGTGATCCCAGAGCTCGCACGAACTAATTGCGCCTCCGGGATACGCAAGCACTGCACGGTTGCAACAGGGAGAGGCTCTGAAACTAAAGTTCATGTGGGCCCCAAACAAAAAGGTAGGCGCGGAGTGCGATATCGCGGGGAATCCTTACCCCCGCGGGAACCATCGATGTTTAATTTCTGGGCCATTATTATTGTCAAATTGGGAACCAGTCTGCAGTGGTTATATAAACAGCCTAACAAATACCGTGGCCCTGAATTTCTTGGGCCAGGGAGGGTGGAACATTGTCAAACACTAGATGGAGGTGCAGAGTTTGGAACGGGACATCGTTCCATCAGGTGTCCACCTCTATTTTTCTTCATTGCGAAATTCTGATGGGAGGAATTGTGCCCGCACACCGCCCCTTCCTTGGGTAAAACTGGTGAGGTGATGAACCACCAAAAATCTTGCCAGTTGTGTCTCCTCTTCTTTCCCATGGAGAGAATGCAGGTGTGCATGATAGAAGCTGGCCAATGTGGGACCTACAATGACATTATCCTAATGGTGCTAGATCCCACGGTGATTGATTGCTGCCAGGAAAGAGGTAAGTTTAAAATCAGCAGCTTCCTCAAAGTATTGGATTGTCTTCAGGGCCATTGGTCTGCCTATCCTCTCCCCTGATGGAGCAACAAGTGTGTACCTGCACTCTTTATACAAATGACCCAGAATTTGGTACAGGATCAGCGCTGAGTCACACTGGCAGCTGCAAGTCTCACTCCACCACACTTCCATGGCACCTGATGAATTTTGGCTCTGTCTGGTTGAACTTGAGCAACAATAATGGCAGTCTTGGATTAGGGCAAGCCTTTCAAAATGCTGGACAATTAAAAAGTTACCTTCAGCTTCCATAACTTTTGAAACTACTGAAGCAAGAGCAATAGGGCAATTGTTGTAAGGGATGAGGGATAAGATTTCTTAGGAATAGGAGGAAGACAAGAACATTTCTAATGAGAAAAGGGGATTGGGAGTAAAACAGACTGAAGGTGAGGGGTCAGATTGAAAAAATAAATAAAAGGTGGCTGTTGTGCTCTTAGCTATGTAAAGAAAAACAGCATGAAACCATCTCTAGGAAAAATAGGTCAAATCCACAGTGCTCCAGTTTTGGGGCCAGCGTGAGGTAATTTGCACCTCATCCCATAAATCCGTGCTGATTCCCTCGTTACCTACCATATCTTTCTTTATTAAAGGGATAACTCCACAATCCAGTGCAATTGTGATTAATTGGATGGAAAATCACGTATTGCATGCTCGAGATTTCCTTGGAACTGCTAGATTGCGGAATCATTCCTTATTTGCTTTAGTAGGCTTTTTTCCTTTCTATATTTCTGTAACTATTGATGTGACAAATTTCTGAATAAAAGTTGAATTGGATTAAAAAAAACAGTATAGGTATGAGGTATTTCCTTAGCACTCATACAAAGCATCTTGCAGTTCCAACTGACACAATTATAATAGGTATAATTCAAAATTGTAGAGATATCATCTGCAGCTCACAGTGATCACACACGGTGCACACTTAACTAACAGTGCCTATCAGCCATAGCATGAATGTCTGCTATATGTTGGACATGAGAAAACATGAAGCTTGAAGTTACTGAGAAGTATGAAGCCTTGTAATCACAACAGAAATAAGCAGCATGGGTGAGAGCACTTAGGGAGCAGAACATAGAGGAAATGTAAATAACCTGCCACAGTCTATGAAGTGACATGCAATTCGTTCAACTCAATGAATAACAGAAGATGTTGAGGATCTGAAGATTGGCTCCCACACCTGACTATCCAAACATAAAGCAGGAGTGTCCATGGGCCACAAGCAGCCATCAAGGCCTGGCAGTCCGGCCCTCAGTCATACTTATGTTTATATTTCTTATTTTTTGGTTTGCCTTTTTTGAATTTTGTGGGCCTGGAGGTTTGGAAAGAGCTATTGCGTAATTGGTGGATCAATCTGAAATCAGAATAATATAACCTGTTACTATCGGTTACTTGAGATATATGCACATTAATGGGTCTAATCTTTTCATGAGGTCTCCAAGGCTCCATGGTGCACACCTATGCAGCTCATGAAGACAAAAGCTTGGATATCCCAACAATGGACAGAATTTTCCCATTCCCTTTATGCCATTTACAATAATCTGAAGGGCCCATCAGTAAAGTTGGTCTTTAACATCTTATTCCATTCCTCAACACCCTCCATTTGCATACCCTGCAGCTGTGTTGTTGAACTGAGCATTATTCATAGCATTGCTCTGCCTATTATCGGCACCATTGTCGTAGTTAAGCTGATGGACGGGAATGTACTTGTATTGGTCGTAGTATATGCCTATTAAGGGAGTTAATGAATGATTACCTAATTTATTTCAGATCTTTTGATTAGCTGCTTGATTGTGGATTAGTTGTAACATATTCGAGCTCCAACAATGCACTAACCTGTGCATTCCTGAAAGTGCATTAAAAAGGGGAGTAAAACCTTAATCTGCACAAAATTAAACCCACAGAGAAGCTCACTATTCTCATTATTAAGGACAGAAAATGCTCATGGGCAAGCATGCAGAAAAAGACTGCAGACATGTGGGTGTTCTGTTGTTGTAGGAAGTAATCCAGAAAAAGTAAACAAGATGGTTCGCACTCTGTGCCTTTTCTTGACTCCAACTGAACGAAAATGCTCACGACTTGCTAATGCCAGTGATTCTTTCAAATATGATTCGGGTCTCTTTGTTCAGGGTCTTTTAAAGGATGCTACTGGTAGCTTTGTGCTGCCTTTCCGTCAGATTATGTATGCTCCATACCCAACCACACACATTAATGTTGATGTTAATACAGTGAAGCAGATGGCCCCGTGCCATGAACACATCTATAACCAGCAGAGTTACATGAGCGTGGAACTTTTCGCACTTCAAAAGACTGCATCAGAAGAAGATATGATTCCTGATACTGTAATTCATATGGATGAAAGTTTTACCCCTAATCTGAATATCTTCCAGGATGTGATGCATCGCGACACATTGGTGAAGTCATTTTTAGATCAGATTTTTCAGCTCAAGTCTGGTTTGTCCCTCAGGAGCATTTTCCTAGCACAGTTTCTCCTCGTCCTTCACAGAAAAGCCCAAACAGTGATAAAATACATAGAGGATGAAACCCAGAAGGGAAAGAAGCCTTTCAAATCCTTACGCAATCTGAAGACTGACCTTGACCTTACAGTGGAAGGTGACTTGAGCATTATCATGGCTATGGCTGAGAAATTAAAACCAGGCCTACACTCATTTATTTTTGGGAAATCTTTCCACACAAGCGTACAAGAACGTGATGTACTAATGTCACTTTAGAGACAAATGTGAATTGTATTTTACATTAATGTGAATAATTATGTGCTTGCTTATTGCAAATAGCTAATTAACATGAAGGTGTAACTGTAGTGGTGCATGTGTTGAAATCAAAGTGTCCTACCAGCAAATAGGGTGCAAAACTTGTACTGTATTTCACACAACTATGAAAAAGTAAGTCAGTAAATGGATTTGTTGGTTCTTTGCTTACAATACAAATAAAACCTACTGGCATTGAACCCAAAAAAAAAAATCAGAGTTGCACCCTGATTGATGTCATGATCTGCACACTCTGCATACTTCTGGCACACGCTTAATGCCCACCCTATTATACAAGTGGATATTAATTAATCAGGCTCCCTAATAAATATTTCAGTGGAACTTACCTTGCAATTTTGTCCATTGGGAATCAGATTTAATGGAGTCAATTACTGCAGCTCCCTCAATTTCACTGTCTCATTAAAGGTGCATGGGTTAAAGTGCTGATATAAGCTATGTGGTCTTAAAGAATATGGGGACTGAAATTAATGGAGCTTTGTCAGTTTACTAAATCTGGAAGTGATTCCTAGGGATTGGAAAGTGACTGGCATAACTCCATTATTTAAATAAAATTGAAACTACACAATAATGCACAGCTAGCTCGGTTTCACATCTGTTACAGAGAAAGCCTTTACAAATGATCTAGTGAGTGAGCACTGTAGAAGCAAAACTTGTTCACCATTGATTCAGGAAACTAAACACCTGGAGCTTTTTCTGAAGATATTAATGACTTGATGAACAGAGGAAATAGAGTTGAGCTTATAAACTAGAGTTTTCAAGCCTTTTTATTTGAAAAGATACCTCACATGCTACACGCATGCATTGGAAAATTGTGGGTTCACAGAAAAAGTGATGTCTCTTCCACTATACATGGAAGAAGGTGTGGAGGAAGAGGAAGACGCCCAGTTTAAAGAAAAATGCCAAGGTAGGTAATGAGAATGATTGTCAATTATCTGACATTTCCATAACTCTCTGAGTTTGGGAATGCCAGAAATGATATCCTGGATAGTTTCATACTGGAAATGCAGCAGAAGAAGGCGATATGGATGTTTAAGAAGTATTACAACAGGTTGGAAAAGGGAAACATGGAAAGTTGCAGATGAGAAAGATTGATGACTTATTTAAAAAGGGTTGTAGGCAGAAGGCTGGAAATTATAGACCAGTTAGCCTAACATCTGTGGTGGGTAAAATTTTGGAGTCTTTTATTAAGGAGACAGTAACGGAGCATTTAGATAAACATAATTTAATAGGACAAAGTCAGCATGGCTTTATGAAGGGGAAGTCATGTCTGACAAATTTGCTCGAGTTCTTTGAGGATATAACGTACAGGGTGGATAAAGGGGAACCAGTAGATGTAGTGTATTTAGACTTCCAGAAGGCATTCGACAAGGTGCCACATAAAAGATTATTACTCAAGATAAAAAATCACTGGATTGGGGGTAATATTCTGGCATGGGTGGAGGATTGGTTATCTAACAGGAAGCAGAGAGTTGGGATAAATGGTTCATTCTCGGATTGGCAACCAGTAGCCAGTGGTGTTCCGCAGGAGTCGGTGCTGGGTCCCCAACTCTTTACAATCTATATTAACGATTTGGAGGAGGGGACCGAGTGTAACATATCAAAGTTTGCAGATGATACAAAGATGGGAGGGAAAGTAGAGAGTGAGGAGGACATAAAAAACCTACAAGGGGATATAGACAGGCTGGGTGAGTGGGCAGAGATTTGGCAGATGCAATACAATATTGGAAAATGTGAGGTTATGCACTTTGGCAGGAAAAATCAGAGAGCAAGTTATTATCTTAATGGTGAGAAACTGGAAAGTACAGCAGTACAAAGGGATCTGGGGGTCTTGGTGCAAGAAAATCAAAAAGTTAGTATGCAGGTGCAGCAGGTGATCAAGAATGTTGGCTTTTATTGCTAGGGGGATAGAATATAAAAACAGGGAGGTATTGCTGCAGTTGTATCGGGTATTGGTGAGACCGCACCTGGAGTACTGCATACAGTTTTGGTGTCCATACTTAAGAAAAGACATACTTGCTCTCGAGGCAGTACAAAGAAGGTTCACTCGGTTAATTCCGGGGATGAGGGGGTGGACATACGAGGAGAGGTTGAGTAGATTGGGACTCTACTCATTGGAGTTCAGAAGAATGAGAGGCGATCTTATTGAAACATATAAGATTGTGAAGGGGCTTGATCGGGTGGACGCGGTGAGGATGTTCCCAATGATGGGTGAAACTAGAACTAGGGGACATAATCTTAGAATAAGGGGCTCCTCTTTCAAAACTGAGATGAGGAGAAACTTTTTCACTCAGAGGGTAGTGGGTGTGTGGAATTTGCTACCCCAGGAAGCTGTGGAAGCTACTTCATTAAATAAATTTAAAACAGAAATAGACCGTTTCCTAGAAGTAAAGCGAATCAGGGGTTACGGGGAGCGGGCTGGAAATTGGACATGAGTTTGAGTTCGGATCGGTCAAGGCCTTGTGGGTGGCGGAGCGGGCCCAGGGGCCGAGTGGCCTGGTCCTGCTCCTGCTTCATGTGTTCTTTAGAGTTGAGGTTGGATCAGATCAGCCATGATCTCATTGAATGGCGGAGCAGGCTCGAGGGGCCGATTGGTCTACTCCTGCTCCTATTTCTTATGTTCTTATGTTCTTATTCAGCGCAGCTACAAGTGACGGAAATCTGGTTAATATTTCCCGCATTCACTTTATTTTTTATTTTTATCTCCACTATGTGTTCATATTTTGTCCTTCTATATTGTTTATGAAGCCCTGATTTGAGCCTGTGGCAACTTATGATGCTCCTTTCATGGAAGGCAACCTTCTTAGGAATGGAGGCCTTGTTTGAAAGATCTGTGGGTTCCAAGACTTAGGTACTGAGCCCCCACCCCTGCCCCAATAAATTTACAAGGCGGCAAAATTTTGAGTTCAGTCTAAAGTGCTCACAAGATAACAACAACAACTTGTATTTATATAGCACCTTTAACATAGTAAAATGTCCCAAGGCGCTGCACAGGAGTATTTTAAGACAAAAAATTTGACACCGATCCACATAAGGATAAATTAGGGCAGATGACCAAAAGCTTGGTCAAAGAGGTAGATTTTAAGGAGCGTCTTAAAGGAGGAAAGAGAGGTAGTGAGGCAGACAGGTTTAGGCAGGGAATTCCAGAGCACCCCACTTCCTCCTCTCCGAAAAATATTGTTTTTCCTATTATTTTTTTTTGTTACACATATTTGGCTGATCTTACGAGAACAATGGGTGAGAAAGATAATTGGGCCATATTAATTCATCCACCTTCTACACTACAATCCACCCATAGCTACTCCTAGTTGTTTTTTAAATGATTGCAGGTTTTTCGACTCCACACTCTGCTCAGAAGTCCATTCCCAGTGTTGATCACTCTCTGTATGAAGAACCTCTTTGATATGAGTCCATAAGATACCTTTTACTAGTTTGAACTTGTGTCTCCTTATACTACTCCCACTGCTTAGTTTAAGGTACTATTCCAGATTAACCTTCTTACACTATAAAGCTGCAGGTAATTCAAACATCCTTTCCAGGACCAGGGCGGTGGGATGGGTAGGAAATTCAACCTCATGTTCCCTTCCTCAGCTCTGTGTTCTGTCATCAGTAGTAAACGTTGGTCCCTTAGAGGATGAGACTGGGGAATTAACAATGGGGAACGGGGAAATGGCAGAGACTCTGAACAAATATTTTGTATCTGTCTTCACGGTAGAAGACACTAACAATATCCTAATAATGGATAATCAAGGGGCCACAGGGAGGGGAGAACTAAAGACAATCACTATCACTAAGGAAATAGTACTTGGTAAAATAATGGGACTAAAAGATGACAAGTCCCCTGGACCAGATGGCCTGCATCCCAGGGTCTTTAAAGAAGTGGCTGCAGAGATAGTGGATGCATTGGTTGCAATATACCAAAATTCCCTGGACTCTGGAGAGGTCCCAGTGGATTGGAAAACTGCAAATGTAACACCCCTATTTAAGAAAGGAGGGAGACAGAAAGCAGGAAACTATAGACCAGTTAGCCTAACATCTGTCGTTGGGAAAATGCTGGAGTCCTTCATTGAGGAAGCAGTAGCAGGGCATCTGGAAAATCATAATGCAGTCAAGCAGAGTCAGCATGGTTTTATGAAAGGGAAATCATGTTTAACAAACTTGCTGGAGTCCTTTGAGGAGGTAACGAGCAGGGTGGACAAAGGTGAACCAGTGGATGTGGTGTATTTAGATTTCCAGAAGGCATTCGATAAGGTGCCACAAAAAAGGTTACTGCATAAGATAAGAGCTCACAGAATTGGGGGTAATATATTAGCATGGATAGAGAATTGGCTAACTAACAGAAAACAGAGAGTCAGGATAAATGGATCATTTTCCGGTTGGCAAAAGGTAACTAGTGGGGTGCAACAGGGATCAGTGCTAGGGCCTCAACTATTTACAATCTATATCAATGACTTGGATGAAGGGACCGAGTGTAATGTAGCCAAGTTTGCGGATGATACAAAGATGGGTGGGTAAGCAAGTTGTGCAGAGGACTCAAAGAACCTGCAAAGGGATACAGACAGGCTAAGTGAGTGGGCAACCATTTGGCAGATGGAGTATAATGTGGGAAAGTGCGAGGTTATCCACTTTGGCAGGAAAAATAAAAAAGCAAATTATTATTTAAATGGAGAGAGACTACAAAATGCTACAGTTCAGAGGGACCTGGGGGTCCTTGTGCATGAAACACAAAAAGTTAGCATGCAGGTACAGCAAGTAATCAAAAAGGCAAATGGAATGTTGGCCTTTATTTCAAAGAGGTTGGAGTATAAAAGCAGGGAAGTCCTGCTACAACTGTACAGGGTATTGGTGAGACCACACCTTGAGTACTGCGTACAGTTTTGGGCTCCTTATTTAAGGAAGGATATATTTGCTTTGGAGGCAGTTCAGAGACGATTCACTCGGTTAATTCCAGAGATGAGGGGGTTGACTTATGAGGAAAGGTTAAGCAGGCTGGGCCTATACTCATTGGAATTTAGAAGAATAAGAGGTGATCTTATTGAAACATATAAGATACTGAGGGGACATGACAAGGTAGATGCAGAGAGGATGTTTCCCCTCGTGGGGAAATCTAGAACGTGGGGGCACAGTTTTAGAATAAAGGGTCTTCCTTTTAGAACTGAGATGAGGAGGAGTTTCTTCTCTCAGAGGGTCATAAATCTGTGGAATTCTCTGCCCCAGAGAGCTGTGGAGGCAGGGTCATTAAATACATTTAAGGTGGAGATAGACAGATCTTTGCAAGATAAGGGAGTGAAGGGTTATGGGGAGCAGGCGGGGAAGAGGCTTTGAGCCCAAGATCAGCCATGATCTTATTGAATGGCGGAGCAGGCTCAAGGGGCCAAGTGGCCTATTCCTGCTCCTATTTCTTATGTTCTTATGTTCACATTGAACCACCACATTAAAAAAAAGCAACTGGGTCATCATTTTAAAATTACCAAAAAGGTTAACAGATGTTCCTCGTAAATCCACTTGGAATTAATGTTTGTTATAAGCAGCAAACATGTGCTGGGACAGAAATAATTTAGTTTTCCACATCAGTCAGTTAACTAACTAGAGGCTGTGTTATTACCAAATCAATACATGCAACATATTCCTGACATATTTTCACAAGATTAATGTTCCAATTTATTCATTCATTTGTTCTCTTTCTCCAGTGAGAGTTCAGGGTTAAACTCAAACTCTGTTTTGCTCGATTCAATGGCCCAGAAATTGATCTCGCTCTGTTCCCGCGGGGGTAAGCCTTCCCCGCGATGTCTCACCTCGCTTATGCTTTTTCTGATCCAGCTCGCACGAACTTGATGTTCCAGACATCAGCTGTGCTGGGCTTGCGTATCCCAGCGGCGCAGTTAATTCGTGCTAGCTGTGGGATCACGTGACTCAGTTAGAGCCAATGGCAGCACACCATCTTCCATTCATAAGTCTCATAGCATGGCTGTGAGACTTATGAATCTTACACCCCCCCAAAATAACAGCTAAACCTCAATTAAATTTAAAAAAAAACCATCACATTAATAAAATAAGTATAGTTAATTAAATTAACCATTTTAAATAAAAAATTAAATTTTTGAAAAAATTTAAAATCTTTTAAAAAGTTATAAAAATAAACTTACCTGTCTTTAAAGTCTATAAAAAAGATATACCTGTAAAAAAAAATTCAAAAAAATACTTAATTCACTACTTACCTTGTTAAAAGCGGGTCTTACTCCTCCTTTTTACATTTCCAAAATCTTCCCTACTTACCTGCGCGTCCAAAGCATGAAGTGCACAGCGTGTGCGCAGCCTGTAGCGCGCACGCGATGCACTCAGGCCCCGCCCCCTTTTCGGAAGAGCAATTGCCGGTTTTCAGCGCATGCGCAGGGCATGCAGAAAACCGGCAATTGGAGTGGGAATACGCGAGAGTACGCAATGCGTACTCTCGCGTCCCGGGATCAATTTTCGGCCCAATATATTTCATTAAGTGCATTGTGTTAAACTATTGAAACAAATAGTGTACTACCATGAGCAGATATGCTACTGCAAACATTTTCTAAAATACAAATTATTCATTAGTTTGAATTAAAATTGTGTAATTATCAAAATGTTATAAAATGTAATGTACAATATTAATATAATGTAAATATAGTTAACGTTTAATGGGGTAGAGTTTCCGCTTTGGGCGCAGTCGGCAATCCGGTTGCAAATTGCGCTCAAAATTGCGTCAGTTTTCTGAAGTGAAGTTATGGTTCAAGTTTCTGCTCAAACACATTTGCATAATCACAAACACAAAATCTTCCATGAACCAGCGCAATTTGGCAGCGTTTTAGAAAGTTATTGTTTATTTTCTTGCATTAAAAAATATTCCTTGATGTATTTAAAAGTGTTAACCTGGTACAGTTTTACTAATACAGCTGAAAATGGGTTTATCACAAAGAATAAGCATTTTCAATAAGAGTGCCTAGTCCACCACCTAGTGCAGAACCATTTACTCATTTCATTGGTGTACAGTAGTCAGTTTTTTAGTTACTTAAATATTTTTTAATATTTAAAAGTTTTTAAAAGGTTCCTATTAGTGTCATTTTGCCTTAAAAAAAGCTTAATTTTAAGAGCCTCCTTGAAGGCCCCCAAACAGGCACAATTAGTGGAAACTTGCTATGCCCATTAATTCAATCTGGAGGTGTGGTCGGTTTCGTGGGCGCGGCCGGCTTCCATTGCGATTATTTTTAAACCAGCGCAAAAAAATTGCAGAAACTTGATTTGCACTGAAGGTAACTTGCGCTTGAAATTCCTTGATCTTTTACATTGGTTTGGCCGATTTTGGGCGAATTGTGCTAGAAAAACCAGTGCAAGCTAGCGGAAATTCTACCTCTTTGTGTGGAACTCAAGTCATTGACACCAGCAGATCTTGGTATTCTGATTTAGGATTTATCCACCAATGAAGTAACAGCTAAGAACATCCCTTTCCAAACCTCCATGTGCACTAAGCTGAAAGACGAGTAAGAAATACCAGCACAAATGGGATTGAGTAGTCTGGGCCTTGAGGGACGGATTGTCAGGACTTGGGTGGCTCACTGACTGCAATCTGGACACTCATGCTGTAGGGTTCTAGCATCACCTATATGATATCAGAGCAGGGAATTAGGCAGCCAAAAAAAATTGCGCAGGGGTGAGGTACAATCCACATACAATAAATAGCTGTGCTGCCTTCCCATTCTTTCCTGGATCGTCATCTGTCAAAGGCTTTCCCTTTTTTGACCTTTGTTTTTATTTAAGCTGTGTTTAATTAATGTTAAAAGCAGTTATTTACAAAGGATCAGGAGTAGGCCATTCAGCTCCTCGAGCCTGTTCCACCATTCAATTAGATCATGGCTGATCTTCATCTTAACTCCATTTACCTGCCTTGTTCCCTATCCCTTGTTACTCTTACCTAACAAAAATCTATCAATCTCAGCTTTGAAATTTTCAATTGACCCAGGGGGAAAAATTCAGTTGGTTTGCGCCTCCGCGCTAACGGGGTGTTGATGCAGTAGCTCGGGGCGAGGCAAATCCAGCAACGCACGGAAAATCCAGACCCCCGTTGCGCCGCCAGTACAAGGTACCACCGGGGATTTCAATGTCAGGCAGATCGTGGCGTCAGTGTGCAATGCTCACTGGGCGCCCGATCTGCAAAATTGATTTTCACCACTTACCTTTGCACCTTGACCAGACAGCGACAGGGAGAGTAGGTGCACAACTGACGGAAGCCAGCACCAGCGACATTATTTAAAGACATCAGCATTAATCACTCGCAGCTGTCAGGGCAGGTTAGTTTCAGTAGTTTCTTGTCAGTTTCAGCCAGTGATAATTTCAAGCTTCTTTTTTATCAGCAGTCTTCTGGCAAGTGCAAAGTGCCTACATTTATTGTTCAAAGAGTCCAACTGCTACAATTGGCATCATTAATGGGGGCTGTACTGACGCCACCTCGCCCTCCAGGATCCATGGTGGAGGGAGCGTAGGCAGCCAGAAACACGAGAACATATGCGCAGAGGGATGAGGAGGGACATCAGGGCTCTCACCAGGAGGCCTAACCCGCCGAGGGTATTCCGACAGCACCTCTCCTACCTTCAGTTAAGCGAGGAGCAGGCTATTAGACAGCTCCGCATCACCAAGGTGGTGGTCACAGAACTCTGCCACCTCCTGCAAACAGACCTCCAGCCTCACACCAGGATGACTTAAACCCCAGATCCCTTTTGCTCACCACATGCCCATCATACCATCCCTGTGTCATGCCATATCACAGCGTTCTCCTGGGCGCAGAAGTGAAATGAGAGAGACCACAAAATACTACAAACTCCATTAATAAATTTATGCGTAAACATATCACACATATCATATTCATTTAAATAATTAATGACCCTTGTGCCTGCCATAATTGATTATCTGTCATCGTGTGCAAGGCGTGAGATGTGGGTGTGACTGTTGGTAGGTAGAGATTGTTGGTGGGGGAGCGCGGAGGGTGTGCTGCTTTGGGCAGTGTGTGAAGCTTGTGGTACAGATGGTGGTCTGTAGCATTTGTTAAAGCATTCAATCACTCTGACCACCCGACTGAGGTGGATCTGCCATGAGCACACCTGCTTCAGTCCTCCGGCTCCTTCTCCTTGTTGTGCGTCTCCTTGCTGAGGCAGCTGCACAGCCAGCAATGCTGAGAATGAGGTGCTGCAGTATCAATGAACCTCCCCTTTAAGTACAGGGTAAAACCTGTCGCAATGATGAGTTGCGATTAGACTGCACCCGATATTAGTCCACCCTTTGAGTGTAACACCACTGAGCTAGGCCTTTAAGACTTGATTTAGCGCCCCAATTATTTCTTTGAGCAGTGAGAATAAATTTTGCGTGCAGTTTAAAGCATTAGCGCCTCGCGTTAATTATCAAACTTTTCTAAAGATACCGCCCATTCCTGGGCTATAATGAATTTCCAGCCCCTAGTCTCAACAGTATTTTGGGAGAGAGAGTTGCAGATTTCCACAACCCTTTGTGTGAAAACGTGTTTCCTGACATCACCCCTGAACGGACTAGCTCTAATTTTCAGGTTATGCCCCCTTGTTCAGAACTCCCCCACCCGAGGAAATAGTTTATCTCGAGCTACCCCATCAACTCCATTACATAGTATATACGGCACAGAAACAGGCCATTCAGCCCAACCAGTCCATGCCGGCGTTTATGCTCCATTCCAGCCTCCTCCCGTCTTTCCTCATCTAACTCTATCACCATAACCCTCTATTCCCTTCTCCCTCATATGCTTATCTAGCCTCCCCTTAAATGCTATTTGCCTCAACTACTCCCTGCGGTAGTGAGTTCCACATTCTCACCACCCTCTGGGTAAAGAAGTTTCTTCTGAATTCCCTATTGGATTTGTTAATGACTATCTTATATTGATGGCCTCTAGTTATTCTCTTCCCCACAAGTGAAAACACTCTTTCTGTATCTACTCTATCAAAATCTTTCATAATTTTAAAGACGTCTATTAGGTCACCCCTCAGCCTTCTTTTTTCAAGCGAAAAGAGTCCCAGACTGTTCATCCTTTCCTGATAGGTTTCCTCGTATTTCTGGTATCATCCTTGTAAATCTTCTCTGCACCTTCTCCAGTGCCTCTATATCCTTTCTATAATATGGCAACCAGAATTGTACGCAGAATTCCAAGTGTGGTCGAACCAAGGTTCGATACAAGTTTAGCATAACTTGACTACTTTTCAATTCTATCCTTCTAGAAATAAACCCTAGTGCTTGGTTTGCTTTTTTATGGCCTTGTTAGCCACGTCTCACGACTTTTAGCGATTTGTGTATTTGTACTCCGAGATCCCTTTGTTCCTCTACCCCACCCAGACTCACGCCCTCCAAGTAATAAGTGACCTCCCTATTCTTCCTACCAAAATGTAATACCTCACGTTTATCTGTGTTGAAATTCATTTGCCAATTATATGCCCATTCTGCAAGTTTATTAATGTCCTCCTGTAATTTGTTGCAGTCCTCCTCAGTATTGACTATCACCCTAATTTGGTGTCATCTTAAACACTTCAATTAGATCACCCCTTAATCTTCTGGACTCAAAGGAATACAAACCAAGTCTATGCAACCTGTCCTCATAATTTAACCCTTTTAGCCCCAATACCATTCTGGTGAATTTGCACTGCACTCCCTCCAAGGCCAACATATCCTTCCTGAGGTGCGGTGCCCAGAACTGAGCACAGTACTCCAAATGGGGTCTCATCAGAGCTTTGTACAACTGTAGCATAACTTCCACCTCTTTGTATTCCAGCCCCCTAGAGATAAAGGCTAACATTCCAGTAGCCTTATAAAAAAAAATGTTCTGCCTGACCACTAGTTTTTAGCAATTCCTGTACATAGTCCTCTAAATCACTCTGCTCCTGTTAAGTCCAAAGTGGATGACTTCAGATTTCCCAACTCGGAATACCATCTGCTACAGTTTTGCCCACTCACTTAATCTATCAATCTAGAGAGGTCAATAACCAGGGGGCATAGTTTCAAGGTAAGGGGCAGGAGGTTTAGAGGGGATTTGAGGAAAAACTTTTTCACCCAGAGGGTGGTTGGAATCTGGAACTCACTGCCTGAAAGGGTGGTAGAGGCAGGGACCCTCACAACATTCAAGAAGCATTTAGATGCCTTGAAACGCCATAGCATACAAGGCTACGGACCAAGTGCTGGAAAATGGGATTAGAATAGATAGGGCTTGATGGCCGGTGCGGGCACGATGGGCCGAAGGGCCTCTTCCTGTGCTGTATAACTCTATGGGGTAAAAATTCACTTGGTTGCGCCACCCGTTAGCGCCTTAAGAGGGCGCTAATGGGGCGCAAAGCCGCTAACGCCCGGGCGCAGCGATGTTTGCGCCGCTCGAGAACTTAACTTGAGATTGTGCGGCGGCGCTAAAACTTACCGCTGCGACCACCTGCGCGCGCAGATTGTGACGTCATTCCATGGTGCAACGCCCTTGGGGCGCCCCGTAGCGGAAATTGAGTGGCGCCCCCTGCCTTACCGCCTGGCGCATCCAACGACCAGAAGACTGGAACGCTATCAATCGCTGTGGGGCTGTGGGGGGCGCTATTTAAAGGAGGCCTCTTCCTGTCTTTTATTGTTGCTGGCATTTTTGAACTACGCATTCTGAGAGAGAGAGGGAGAGACTTCTGGAGAGATTCAACGTTGTGTGAAGCAGTTTTGGGTACTGAGCAGCACTTTGCAGGTTCATTTTGATTTGCCATTCCTTGTATCGATTTAGCAGAGACCGTGGGAGCTGCACTCTGAGGTCTTTGCCTGGTGCTCTCCATTGTTCTTTCCAGCACATTTGATGTGCAAGTCTCTCCAGGCCGAGATTCAAGGCAGCAATGAACAGGATGTGGATGGAAAGCAAGATTAACCAGCCCCTTTAAGAACTGGCCCGTGCCATTGTGTGTGTGTTCCATTGCTGACTGACATTACATGAGCTTCGCCAGCGCTCCGAGTTAGCGCCTCACTGCTCGGCCTTTGCGCCTTAAGAGAGGTGTGCAGCGCCTGCTTTAGCGCTCCACTCACCTCCCGGGGCGGTAAAAGTGAAGTTTCCCGTCAGTGCCGATAATTAGCGCCAGGCGCTAATATTTGCGTCCGGACGATATTTGCGCCCCAAATGGGGCGCGACCTAATTTCTACCCCTATGACTCCTCCACAGTTCCTAGTTTCTCACCATTTAGAAAATACCCTGATCTATCTTTGTTAAGTCCAAAGTGGATGACTTCAGATTTCCCAACTCTGAATACCAACTGCTACAGTTTTGCCCACTCACTTAATCTATCAATCTCCCTTTTCAACTTTCTGCTCCCTTCTACATTACTTACTGTGCCACCTAACTTAGTGTCATCAGGAAGCTTGGATATACAGCTCTCTATTCCTTCATCAAAATATAGTGAAAAGCTGAGGCCCCAGTACAGATCCCTGGGGACACCACTAGTCACATCCTGCTAACTGGAGTCCATACCAATTATCTCTAACTCCTAACTCCTAACCAATTCCCCACCCATGTCAATATGATCCTTTTTGCTTAAACTTCTGACTGCTAACACCTCTCTACCAACCTGTGTTTCTTTTCACTCATCTGCTTTTGCTCCATCACAGTCAGATTCCACAGTGTGTGCTGCGCATGATCCCATCTGAACATAAGAATGAAATAACTTGCATGTATATAGCGTCTTTCACAACCTCAGGGCATTGCAAAGCACTTTACAGCCAATTAAGTACTTTTTGAAGTGTAGACACTGTTGTAATGTAGAAATTGTTGAAATGTAGTAATTTGTGGATCTGTGGAATCAGGTCATTAGCATGGATCCTGCTGAGCCCCTGCCAGAGGCAAGCCACCACAATCAGAAGTGGAAATCTAATGGTAATGGCCAAGGGCTATGATGCCTTCTGGCTGCTGTCCAAAAGCAGCAGCCAGAAGGCTTCCAGTCCTGAAGATCATATCCCTGGTACAATAAAAGAAGGTACATACCATATGGTGGACTCTAACAGCGGGAACGGTAGCATAGTGGTTATGTTACTGGACTAGTAATCCAGAGGCCTGGACTAATAATCCCTGAGCTGGGAGTTCAAATCCCACCACGGCTGATGTGGAATTTAAATTCAGTTACTTAAATAAATCTGGAATAAAAAGCTAGGATCAGTAATGGCGACCATGAAACTACCGGATTGTTGTAACAAACCCATCTGGTTCACTAATGTCCTTTAGGGGAGCAAATCTGCCGACCTGGTCTATATGTGACTCCAGACCCACAGCAATGTGGTTGACTCTTAACTGCCCTCTGAAATGGCCTAGCAAGCCACTCAGTTGTAAGAAACAAAAATAAGAATAAAACCGGACGGACCACTCGGCACCGGCAACGGCACAACCAGCCCAGTCGACCCTGCAAAGTCCTCTTCACTAACATCAGGAGACTTGTGCCAGAATTGGGAGAG
The DNA here is from genome assembly GCA_030390025.1 of Squalus acanthias. Taxonomy (NCBI): domain Eukaryota; kingdom Metazoa; phylum Chordata; class Chondrichthyes; order Squaliformes; family Squalidae; genus Squalus; species Squalus acanthias. Next base: position 92,878,052 of record CM059431.1, read on the forward strand.
CTACCCCACAAAGCAACAGCCTGACAGAGTCATACATTTCTGCCAATGTCCCAGACTCCTCCAATCACCATCCCTGGGTATGTCCTGTCCCACCGGCCGGACAAACTCACCAGAGGTGGCAGCACAGTGGTATACAGTCGGGAAGGAGTGGCCCTGAGAGTCCTCAACATTGACTCCGGACCCCATGAAGTCTCATGACAGCAGGTCAAACATGGGCAAGGAAACCTCCTGCTGATTATCACCTACCGCCCTCCTTCAGCTGATGAATCAGTACTCCTCCATGTTGAACACCACTTCGAAGAAGCAATGAGGGTAACAAGGGTACAGAATGGGTGGGGGACTTCAATGTCCATCACCAAGCTGGCCGAGTCCTGAAGGACATAGCAGCCAGACTGGGCCTGCAGCAGGTGGTGAGAGAACCAACACAAGGGGAAAAACCTACTTGACCTCATCCTCACCAATCTATCTGTTGCAGATGCATCTGTGTCCATGACAGTATTGGTAGCAGTGACCACCGCACAGTCCCTTGTGGAGACGAGGTCCCATCTTCACACTGAGGACACATTCCATAGTGTTGTGTGACATTACCATCGTGTGAAATGGGATGGATTCAGAACAGATCTAGCAGCTCAAAACTGGGCATCCATGAGGTGCTGTGGGGCAGCAGCAGAATTGTATTCTGCCAAAATCTGTAACCTCGTGGTCTGGCATATCCCTTACTCTACCATTAACATCAAGCCAGGCGACCAATCCTGGTTCAATGAGGAGTGTAGAAGAGCATGCCAGGAGCAGCACCAGGCTTAACTAAAAATGAGGTTCCAACCTGGAGAATCTGCAGCACAGGACTACATGAATGCTAAAACATGGAAGCAACATGCTATAGACAGGGCTAAGCAATCCCACAATCAACGGATCAAAGCTCTGCAGTCCTGCCACATCCAGTCGTGAATGGTCATGGACCATTAAACAACTAACGAGAGGAGGAGGCTCCATAAGCATCCCCATCCTCAATGATGGAGGAGGCCAGCATGCGAGTGCAAAAGACAAGGCTGAAGCATTTGCAACCATCTTCAGCTGGAAGTGTCAAGTGGATGATCCATATCGGACTCCTCCTGAGGTCCCCACCATCACAGAATTCAGCCAATTCAATTCACTCCATGTGATCTCAAGAAACGGCTGAGCGCACTGGATGCAGCAAAGGCTATGGGTCCTGGCTATCGTGCTGAAGACTTGCGCTCCAGAACTAGCTGTGCCCTCCAGCCAAGCTGTCCCAGTACAGCTACAACACTGGCATCTACCCGACAATGTGGAAAACTGCCCAGGTATGTCTTGTCCACAAAAAACAGGACAAATCCAATCCGACCAATTACAACCCCATCAGTCTACTCTCAATCATCAGCAAAGTGATGGAAGGTGTTGTCAACAGTGCTATCAAGCAGCACTTGCTCACCAATAACCTGCTAACTGATGCTCAGTTTGGGTTCCGCCAGGACCACTCAGCTCCAGAACTCATTACAGCCTTGGTCCAAACATGAACAAAAGAGCTGAATTCCAGAGCTGAGGTGAGAGTGACTGCCCTTGACATCCAGGCAACATTTGACTGAGTGTGGCATCAAGGAGCCCTAGTAAAATTGAAGTCAATGGGAAGCAGGGGACAGACTGTCCACTGGCTGGAGTCATACCTAGCACAAAGGAAAATGGTTGTGGTTGTTGGAGGCCAATCATCTCAGCCACAGGACATTGCTGCAGGAGTTCCTCAGGGCTGTGTCCTATGCCCAACCATCTTCAGCTGCTTCATCAATGACCTTTCCTCCATCATAAGGTCAGAAGTGGGGATATTCGCTGATGATTGCACAGTGTTCAGTTCCATTCGCAACTCCTCAGATAATGAAGCAGTCTATGCCCACATGCAACAAGACTTGGACGACATTCAAACTTGGGCTGATAAGTGCCAAGTAACATTCGTGCCACACAAGTGCCAGACAATGACTATCTCCAACAAGAGAGCGTCTAACCACTGCCCCATGACATTCAATGGCATTATCATCGCCAAAACCCCCAACATCAACATCCTGGGGGTCACCATTGACCAGAAACTAACTGGACCAGCCACATAAATGCTGTGGCAACAAGAGCAGGTCAGAGGCTGGGTATTCTGCAGCGAGTATCTCACCTCCTGACTCCCCATAGCCTTTCCACCATCTATAAGGCACAAGTCAGGCGTGTGATGGAATACTCTCCACTTGCCTGGATCAGTGCAGCTCCAACAACACTCAAGAAGCTCGACACCTTCCAGGACAAAGCAGCCCACGTGATTGGCAGCTCATCCACCACCTTAAACATTAACACCCTCCACCACCGACGCACCGTGGCTGCAGTGTGTACCATCTACAAGATGCACTGCAGCAACTCGCCAAGGCTTCTTCAACAGCACCTTCCAAACCCACGACCTCTGTTACCCAGAAGGACAAGGGCAGCAGGCACATGGGAACACCTTCACCTCCATGTTTCCCTCCAAGTCACACACCATCCTGACTTGGAAATATATTGCCGTTCCTTCATAGTTGCTGGGTCAAAATCATGGAACTCCCACCCTAACAGCACTATCGGAGTACCTTCACCACATGGACTGCAGCGGTTCAAGAAGGCGGCTCACCACCACCTTCTCAAGGGCAATTAGGGATGGGCAATAAATGCTGGCCTTGCCAGTAATGCCCACATCCCAGGAACATATTAAAAAAAAAACAGCTGGCATCCAGGCCCTGCTCAGATCCTCCTAATGTCTAATGTCTGCTTCTCCAAGGGCAGTTTCAGCTGACCCCCACTAGTGTTCTTCTCTCAGTGCCGCTCCCACTCACCGACTTGCTGCTGCTGCTCCCGGATCTGTGGGAAATGCTGGTCCCCACACCCACGCCAAACCAATTCCCCCCTACTCTTGAGCCCCAATCCCTCGACCACTAGTCAGTCCCCTTCCCCCTCACGACCTCCCATCCCCTAATTCTGCATCTCTCACCCCCCCAGCCCCCATTCCCCAGTCTCCCTCTCCTGAAACCCCCATTCCCCAGTCTCCCTCTCCTGAAACCCCCATTCCCCAGTCTCCCAACTTTCCTCCTGATCCCCATATTCCATCTCTCCCCCATGTCCTCATTCCCCAATCTCCATCTCTTCCCCTCAATTCCCAGTCTCCATTTTTCCCCCTGATCCCCATTCTCCAGTTCCCTTGATCCCCCAGTCTCCTTCGCTTCCCCCTCACTCTCGAACCCCCTTTTTTCAGACCTCTGCCCCATTTCAAGCCACCCAAGTTCAGGCCCTCGCGAGTTCAGACTCCCCGAATGGACACCCATGATTCTCGAGCCTGACGATTTCCGACTCTCCAGTCCCCAGCTCCAGGCGGTCGTGGCTGTCTACAGCGGTGCTCGGGTGACATCACCGAGCCTGAGGCTTGAACAGCAAGTGGTGGCGTCACGGAGCAGGGGTGGAGCTCACTGCGGCGGGAAATTGTAATAGCTGGTCTCCCGGGCTGCTGGAGGCTGAGCTCGGGAGAGGTACCTCTGATTCGGGAAACTCCTGGTTATTCCGGGAGCATTGGGAACCCTACCTGCATTAGAGGAAAGTAGCTTACACTCACCGCCCTCCTCACTGCAGGCATCAATTGTGTTATATGACTGATTATTTTGCAGCTAACCTATGCTGGATTTTGTTGAATGGCACAAAGTTGGAAGAATGTGATCATTTCTATTCAATACAAAGAAGATCTGGATCAGATAAATTAATATTGATGGGGAAAGTTAGCATGAACAGGATGGTTTACATTGATAAGGGAGAACAGCAGGAGCATATCGAATCTTCATCAGCAACCTCCAGCAATGCCTACTATGTGAATTGCTGTGATGATGTTTGCTGTTAGTCTACAAGTCTGTCTCTGAACATGAAAACACTCTGAAGAAGACACATGGGGAACAATGAGAGTTCAAGAGCCATTTGAGCAGGAGATGACTATTGACAGTACAAACAAAGAGACCACACATGCACACCAGACTCTGTTAATGCGCATCAGAAAGTTCTTTGGTAATTATGCTAGATGAGCTTCATTCGCAGTTTAAATTTACTCAGAAATTTCCATTGAATTAACAGTGTATGACAGAGCTGAAAGTCACATGCTGCAAATGGAAATGTTGTTGTCAAGCAGAACAATGAAAGGTGACACTTTATACAAGGTAGACTAATTACTTATGCTATTGACACAATGGCTGTCGTGAGAGTGTCTCTACATCTCCCAAGTAAGGAGCTTTCGAGCAGTAGTACAAAAATACATATTAATTCATTTCAAAACATATCTTATTCTAAATTTAATTACTGGTATGCAATACCAGCCATTTTACCTATTTCAAGATAATGCGTGCATTAATTTTTAAAAATGTATTCTTTTAACATTTCAGTTTCAAAGAATGATACAGTTGAGTGACACGACCTCTGAGTGATGCTGTGTGCAGCAAGTTGCACATCTCAGAAAGCCACGGGGAAGAGCAGCACACAATGTCGATAGAAAACCATTGGAATAATATGGTATTTTCGATTATTACTTGTCATAGCCAATTGCTTAAACTTTCTATACACATAAATGCTATTTGGTTTAGTTCCTGTAATTTTCTTTCTAAAGAGATTAAATAGTTGAATATCGACCACTTACTGAATACTTCAATATTTTATTTTCAAACTATGCCACATAAAGCAACTTAAAATCATCAGTCATATGTACCTGTTAATGTGATTTTGAAACAGAATAGTTTGAATTGTTTGAATGCACACCCACTAGGTTATGTTGATATTATTGTAGACATGAGATCTCTCTGAAGCCAGAATATATCTTGCACATCAGCCATTCTGCCGCAGCTTAGCACAGTCTACCAGCGATACCTTCCGAGATCAGAGATCATTTGATCTGTGTGGGAGCTTAAAACATTTGCAGTTCTTCATTTTCTCGACGCTGAAAGGCTATTGATCTCTTCTACACTGGTTACCTTTGGGATTTATTGCACACTGCCAGTTTCTTTAAGTTTTCAAGGCTGATAGTTCTAAACATTTACTGTGTTTAAGAAAACTGCATTAAGATAGCCTCACACCCACGAACATCTATTTTAACTGAACAATAGATACTGAGCTTAGCCTCCTGGGCATCAATAGCAATCCATAAACCCATTTAACCAGAAATCTACAGTATCCTACTAAAGAATCATGCTTATAAAAAACTGGCTGCTGATAAAATAATACAAATATCCGTTTAAAGATGTGCTGGTTGATTGGTGTTTTGCAATTAACTTCACAGCTGTACATTAAAGGATTTGTGCTTTAAGACTGACAGCTGCAATAAACTGGTATAGGTATATGCACCTTCACATGCATACCACTGCCTATTAGAATTACAATCATACAAAATGCACCACATAAATATTGTGGCAACAAGAGCAGGTCAGAGGCTGGGTATTCTGCGGCGAGTGTCTCACCTCCTGACTCCCCAAAGACTTTCTACCATCTACAAGGTACAAGTAAGGAGTGTGATGGAATACTCCCCACTTGCCTGGATAGGTGCAGCTCCAACAACACTCAAGAAGCTCGACACCATCCAGGACAAAGCAGCCCGCTTGATTGGCACCCCCTCTACCACCTTAAACATCCACTCCCTCCACCACCGGCGTACCGTGGCTGCAGTGTGTACCATCTACAAGATGCACTGCAGCAACTCGCCAAGGCTTCTTCGGCAGCACCTCCCAAACCCGCAACCTCTTCCACCTAGAAGGACAAAGGCAGCAGACGCATGGGAAGACCATTACCTCCAAGTTCCCCTCCAAGTCACACACCATCCTGACTTAGAAGTATATCGCCGATCCTTCACCGTCGCTGGGTCAAAATCCTGGAACTCCCTACCTAACAGCACTGTGGGAGTACCTTCACCACACTGACTGCAGCGGTTCAAGAAGGCGGCTCACCACCACCTTCTCAAGGGCAATTAGGGATGGGTAATAAATGCTGGCTTTGCCAGCGATGCCCACATCCTATAAAAACAAATTTAAAAAAAACACTTTAAGAAGCATTGATACTATGGGCGAGACTTTCAACCGCGGTGGGGGCGTAAAGCGGGCTGCAGTGAATCGGCCACCCATTATACACAGTGCCCAAGTTTCATTTCCATTGACGTTAATGGAATTGGAATATAACTAGCAGCTGATCCACTACCACCTGCTTTACACCCCCATCGAAGTTGAAATTTTCAGGAGAGGTAACAGCCTAGATTCTCTGATTGGTGGTATTTTAACTTTGGCATTGAACCTTTTATTTTAAACGGGTTAAAATAATACCAATCTGAGCACAGTTTTGGTTTCCTTATCTAAGGAAGGATATACTTGCCTTGGAGGCGGTGCAATGAAGGTTCACTAGATTGATTCCTGGGATGAGAGTGCTGTCCTATGATGAGAGATTGTGTAGAATGGGCCTATACTCTCTGGAGTTTAGAAGACTGAGAGGTGATCTCACTGAAACATACAAGATTCTGAAGGGCATTGACAGGGTAGATGCTGAGAGGTTGTTTCCCCAGGCTGAGTGTCTAGAACTAGGGGGTATAGTCTCAGGATAAGGGGTACGCCATTTAAGACTGAGATGATGTAGGGGGTGGTGTTTTTGTATCAGCTTTACCTCTGACTTCTGAGCGGTTCGAATCGCTCCCACTCCCTTGGTTCTAGACCTTGGACTTATTTGGAGGTTGTGATAAAAGGTGCAGCAGACAACTGAGTTTGATGAAAGAACTTTGATCTTTATTTAAGAAAGTAAAACACAACACAAACACTCTTAACACTCTAAAGTGGGGAACACTTCGGTACAAGCGAGGGAAATAACATTAGAAGAATACTTCACCCCTCCCAATCCCACTTCTCTAGCTAGGTTGGACTCTGGAGAACCAGGGATAATGCTCACCAAACGAATCCTTGACAGTTGAGAGTTAGGGTTTAGAGTCTTTTGAGTAAAAGTTTCGTAAGGCCCTTGTTGCCACGAGGTGTCCGATGCTCACTGAGGCGGTCGCTCTGGTTTCTTCTTGCATGTCGGCCTGCTTCTGGAGCTGTTGGCCTTCTTTGTTGAACTTCTTTCTGTTGAACTCTGCCTCTGTTTAAACTGTCTTCTTCCGAGCTGTGGAACTGCCTTCTTGCAGAACTGTGGAAACTGTTGTGCTGGAGAACTGGAGAACTCCCTTCTTACTGAACTGTCTTCTTTAACTGCCCAACTTGCTTCTCCTGAACTCTGTAACTCCAGCACTGACTTCTGCTGAAAACAGGCTTTCAATTGAACTCCAAACTGCAGAACTGCCTTCTGTTGAACTTGAACAGTTGTTACTGGAGAACTCGAACTTGTAACTGTTGTAACTGCTGAACTGGAGAACTGTTGAGAACGGGCCTTTAATTATTGGAGGCCTCGTTAACAGTAATGACTTTACTAGCGTGTTAACTGGTTTTGTAAATGTGTGAAGTGGTTTCAGGATAGCTCCATCCTGTCGATCTGTTGTTTAAGCGGAGTTTGAATTGTCCTCATGTTTTGGGTTTCTTGACTGGGCCTAGGACTTCTATAGAATATTTGCTTTATGCATGTCTTTAATGGGTTCTGTAATCGGTTTGATGGGGCCTGTTGTTTTGGGTGGGACTGTCTTCTCCTAGGGTCTATTGTCAAAATGTTAATGCTTGCTGGGGCTTTGAGTGAGGTCATCCCGGTTCCCCAGACATTGCAATTAACTGCAATACCCAAACTGCTTTTACAGAGGTCGACCCCACCTTTTTGTTCCTTTACAGGCCCAGACATAGTTTTAAAATGCCAAAACTTGGTTTTTGGTCTTACAGTCTCTTAGGTTAGGCCCAAATGCAATATTATCACTCTGAGGTAGTTCCAAAGTCCTTTTTCTTAGGTTTTGGGGATCTGCAAATTTTGGAAACCTTACAATGAGGAGGAATTTCTTCACTCAAAGGGTTGTGAATCTTTGGAATTCTCTGCCCCAGAGGACTGTGCATGCTGAGTCTTTGAGTATATTCAATGCTGAGTTGGATAGATTTTTGGACTCTAGGGTGTCAAGGGATATGGAGATCGGGCGAGAAAATGGAGTTGAGGTCGATGATCAGCCATGATCTTATTGAATGGTGGAGCAGGCTCGAGGGGCCTATTTCTTATGTTCTTATGAATATCTAGGCTTTCAGTTTTACTATATTTTCACAGATTTCACCCCTTTTTACTGCTGTCCTGAACCCAGTGGCTCATAGAGGCCGATCTTCCTCTTCAGCATTTGGCCATAAAGCAGCACATACAGGCAGTGCACAAAGCAAAATTGGCATACGGTCTTCTGAGCTCACTTTTCCCATACACCCTCCAGTCATGTGATGCTATGTGTCTAAGAGCTAATGAGGAAAATCTACCTCACACTGTGGAATGGTTCCATGGTTGGCAATAGCCCCTCATTCAAGTTGCCGTGGCTCAATTGTTAGCACCCTCGCCTCTGAGTCAGAAGATTGTGGGTTCAAGTCCCACTCCAGACACTTGAGCACAAAAATCTAGGCTGACACTCCAGTGCAGTGTTGAGGGAGTGCTGCACTGTCAGAGGTGCCGTCTTTCAGATGAGACGTTAAACCGAGGCCCTGTCTGCTCTCTCAGGTGGACGTAAAAGAACCCATGGCATTATTTCAAAGAAGAGCAGGGGAGTTATCCCCAGTGTCTTGGCCAATATTTATCCCTCAATCAACATCACTAATACAGATTATCTTGTCATTATCACATTGCTGTTTGTTGGAGCTTACTGTGTGCAAATTGGCAGCCATGTTTCCTACATTACAACAGTGACTACACTTCAAAAAAAAGTACTTCATTGGCTGTAAAGCACTTTGGGATGTCTGGTGGTCGAGAAAGGTGTTATGTAAATACAAGTCTTTCTTTTTTCTTTATTGGATCAGCCAAAACATCAAAGACAAGATGTTCCACTCTGTTTCCGATCAATTATCTCCCTATCAACCTCCTCCCAGTCATCAAAGAGATGGAACGACTAATCAATAGTGTCATCAAGTGACACCAACTCACCAACAACCTGCTCCCTGATGCTCAGTTCAGGTTCCATCAGAAATTAGGCCAATGTGAAGGTCCTACCAAATTTAACGTCAGACCCTCATTTGAATTTCTTTTCTTGGTTTGGGGATTTCGAAGCTGGCTGGCTGTCGGGCAGGAAGGCCTGTTCTGGAAGGCCGCAGCTGTAAAATCAAAAGTCTGTTAAATTTGAGGCACACGTCCTCATTAGCATATTTAAATACTGGCCCGCCTCTTGAGAGCAGGTTAGTCGCCCACCCCACAACCATCCTCCACTAAAACTGGAAGTGGCTGCTTTCAAGGCTGGTTGGGGTCAAGTTTCAGATTTTTGAAATTTTAAGCTACACCCCCGCCATCCACCCGGCCCCTCTCCCGCCCGTCATGAGGGGTTAGAATTCCCCCTAATTCCTCTGATAATGAAGTATTCCATCCCAGCCTATAGCTTCACCTGCATAATATCAAGGCCTGGGCTTTCAAGTGGCAGGTAACAGTCGTGCGAGGCAATGACCACCTCAAACAAGGGAAAGCCCAGCTATCTCCCCTTGACCTTCAATAATGCCATCATCTATGAGCCCTCCACCAGCAACATCTTAGTGACCAGAAGTTTAACTGGATCAGCCATATCAAGACTGTGGCTACAAGAGCAGGGCAGAGACTCGGTACTGTGACAAAGGGCTCACCTCCTGATCCCTCATAGCCTCTCCACCATCTAGAACGCTCAAGTCATGAATTTGATGACATACTCACCACTCGTCTGGATGGGTGCATCCACAACAGCAATCAAGAAGCTCAGGATCATCCAGGGCAGAGCAGTTTGCTTGATTAGTGACCCTGTTCCAAGTTCCCCTCTTAAGTCACACACCCCAGACTACGATATGTATCATCATTCCTTTGTTGTCATTGGGTCAGTATCCTGGAATTCCCTACCCAACACTATTGTGGCAGCACCTTCACTACATGCTCTGCAACAGTTCAGGGAGGAAGTCCCCCCAGCTTCTTCACAGGGCAATAATTGACCTTGCCAGCATCAGCCAAATCTGGAGAACAAATATTTAAAACATTTACAGAAAAAACAATCCAAAAAACCTAAACCAATAATCAAAGTGCTCCAAGTTGAGCCTTGAGCTTGTCACACAGGATTAGACACCTCTGAATGAAAACATTCTCAGGGATTTACAACACCATATAGGCAACAGGTGAGGATATGTATTTTATGTAGAACAAGTTCATTTATTATGAGTTGTAGAACTATGGACTTGAGCACATATGCTCTGATTTTAACCCGGGGCGAGTGGTGAGGGTGGGGCTGTGAGGCCCGGGCCATTTTAACTCTCAGGCCTCATTTAAATACACCAGGCCCAAGTCCCACTTGAACCCAGCGTCAAGGACGTTTGGTCGGCGGGAGTCAGTCGAGCACAGCAGGAGGCTGCAGGAACGGTTCTTGGCAAGTTAAGTGAAGAGGGCTGATCTGAGATGATTGAAGGAAGCCCAGGGCAGAAGTGGCCCCAAGATTCCTAATAGGGCCTGGAGGAGTATGTCTGGTCCTCCTGGCCCACAAGGGAACCTTAAAAAAATTTAAAGTTTATTTACCTGGGTCTTTTCTGACCCTGGATTCACTTCAGGACAACTTCCCCATGCTTGGGCGGCACCGAGCACGAGCCACACAACCCAGGGTTACAATCAAGTTATGGTCCAAATGGCGTCATCGGACAACCACTTTCTTGAGGCCCTCCCCTGTCTGTGGTGAGGGCTTTGCAGGCTGGCTGAAACACGCCTGATAAAATGGTGGGGAGCTCATCCAGTGCCCTGGCCAATATTTATCCCACAACCAACATCACTAAAACAGTTTAACTGGTCATTTATGCCATTGTCGTTAGTGTGCAAAGTGGCTGCCTTGTTTCTAACAGTGACTACATTTCAAAAAGCAATTCATTGACTGTGAAGCAGCTTGAGACACCCTGAGGACATGAAAGGTGCTATGTAAAGGCAAGTTCTTTCTTTACTTTCACTTGTAGAATGTTATCTGTGGGAATATCCAACCTCCAGCTCAAAGCAACCACACAACATTTTGGGAGTGATTTGATAGGTTCAGCTTCAGCGTTCTTTTATTGGTGGCTCTTGCTGACTACCTGTTTTTCATTCATAGGGGCAGAAATTTGTCTGTTGCCGGGTGAGTACGCGCTGTGTACTCACCCGTGGACGGAACGAAAGTGCCGGTTTCTTGCATGCACTGTGCATGCGCGGGAAACCGGCAGTTCCGTTCCCCTGAGGAAAGGGGTTCAGAGGTCGAACGCACACGCCGGAGGGCCAGCGCGTTGACCTCGCACTTCGGGTTTTTTTACAGGTTCCTCCGTGAAGGTAAGCACGGAGAAGATACACAATGAAAAAGGATGCGCAAGGCCTTCTTTTAGAAACATAGAAACATAGAAAATAGGTACAGGAGTAGACCATTCGGTCCTTCGAGTCTGCACCGCCATTCAATGCGTTCATGGCTGAACATGCTACCTCAGTACCCCATTCCTGCTTTCTCGCCATACCCCTTGATCCCCCTAGTTGTGAGTGTTATATCTAACTCCCTTTTGAATATATTTAGCGAACTGGCCTCAACAACCTTCTGTGGAAGAGAATTCCATAGATTCACCACTCTCTGGGTGAAGAAGTTCCTCCTCAGCTCAGTCCTAAATGGCTTCCCCTTAATCCTTAGACTGTGACCCCTGGTTCTAGTTTTCCCTACCATTGGGAACATTCTGCCCGCATCTAATTTGTCTAAACCAGTCAGGATTTTAAATGTCTCTATAAGATCCCCCCTCATTCTTCTGAACTCCAGAGGATACAAGTTCAGTTGACCCAATCTTTCTTGATATGTCAGTCCGGCCATCCCAGGAATCAATCTAGTGAACCTTCGCTGCACTCCCTCAATAGCAAGAATGTCCTTCCTTAAGTTAGGAGACCAAAACTGCGCACAATACTCCAGGTGTGGCCTCACCAAGGCCCTGTACAACTGCAGCATCACCTCCCTACTCCTGTACTCAAATCCCCTTACTATGAAGGCCATCATTCCGTTTGCTTTCTTGACTGCCTGCTGCACTTGCATTCCCACCTTCAATGACTGATGTACCATGATGCCCAGGTCTCGTTGCACCTCCCCTTTCCCTAATCTGCCACCATTCAGGTAATAGTCCGCCTCTCTATTTTTACCACCAAAGTGGATAACCTCACATTTATCCACATTGTACTTCATCTGCCATACATTTGCCCATTCACCCAACCTGTCCAAGTCACTCTGTAGCCTCCTAGCATCCTCCTCATTGTTCACACTGCCTCCCAATTTAGTGTCATCCGCAAATTTGGAGATATTACATTTAATCCCTTCGTCCAAATCATTAATATATAATGTAAACAGCTGGGGTCCCAGCACCGAACCCTGCGGTACCCCGCTGGTCACTGCCTGCCATTCTGAAAAGTACCCATTTACTCCTACTCTTTGTTTCCTGTGTGCCAACCAGTTCTCAATCCACGTCAACACATTACCCCCAATCCCATGTGCTTTAACTTTGCTCACCAATCTCTTGTGTGGAACCTTGTCGAAGGCCTTCTGAAAGTCCAAATACACCACATCTACTGGTTCCCCCCTGTCCACCCTATTGGAAACATCCTCAAAAAATTCCAGAAGATTTGTCAAGCATGATTTCCCTTTCACAAATCCATGCTGACTTGGACCTATCATGTCGCCACTTTCCAAATGGTCTGTTATGACATCTTTAATAATTGCTTCCATCATTTTACCCACAACCGATGTCAGGCTGACCGGTCTATAATTCCCTGCTTTCTCCCTCCCTCCTTTTTTAAAAAGAGGGGTTACATTGGCCACCCTCCACTCCATCGGAACTGATCCAGAGTCTAAGGAATGTTGGAAAATGATCGTCAATGCATCCACTATTTCCAAGGCCACCTCCTTAAGTACTCTGGGATGCAGACCATCAGGCCCCGGGGATTTTTCAGCCTTCAGTCCCATCAATTTTCCCAATACCTTTTCCCGACTAATAAGGATTTCCCTCAGCTCCTCCCTCTTACCAGATCCTCTGACCCCTTTTATTTCCGGCAGGTTGTGTGTGTCCTCCACAGTAAACACCGAACCAAAGTACTTGTTCAATTGATCTGCCATTTCCTTGTTCCCCATTACGACTTCCCCTGTTTCCGACTGCAGGGGACCTACGTTTGTTTTTACTAACCTCTTTCTTTTTACATATTTATAGAAGCTTTTGCTGTCCATTTTAATGTTCTCTGCAAGCTTCCTTTCATATTTTATTTTCCCTGCCCTAATCAAACCCTTCGTCCTCCTCTGCTGAGTTTTGAAGTTCTCCCAGTCCCCGGGTTTGCTGCTACTTCTGGCCAATTTGTATGCAACTTCCTTGGTTTTAATACTATCCCTGATTTCCCTTGTTAGCCATGGTTGAGCCACCTTCGCTTTTTTATTTTTACGCCAGACCGGGATGTACAATTGTTGTAGTTCATCCATGCGATCTCTAAATGTCTGCCATTGCCCTTCCACTGATAGCCCCTTAAATATCGCTTGCCAATTTAACCTCGCCAATTCACGCCTCATACCCTCAAAGTTGCCCTTATTTAAGTTCTGGACCATGGTTTCTGACTTAACTGTTTCCTTCTCCATCCTAATGTAGAACTCCACCATACTATGGTCACTCTTCCCCAGGGGGCCTCGTACCACAAGATTGCTGATTAGTCCTTCCTCATTACACAACACCCAGTCCAGGTTGGCCTCCCCTCGAGTTGGTTCCTCAACATATTGGTTTAGGAAACCATCCCTTAAACACTCCAGGAAATCCTCCTCCACCGTATTGCTTCCAGTTTGAGTAGCCCAATCTATATGCATATTAAAGTCACCCATGATAACTGCCGTGCCTTTTTTGCACGCACCTCTGATTTCCTGTTTCATACCCTCCCCCACCTCACTACTGCTGTTTGGAGGTCTGTACACAACTCCCACTAACGTTTTAGCCCTTTGGTGTTCTGCAGCTCAACCCATATTGATTCCACCTCCTCCAAGCTGATGTCCTTCCTAGCTATTGCATTAATCTCCTCTTTAACCAGCAATGCTACCCCACCCCCTTTTCCTTTTATTCTATCCTTTCTGAATGTTGAATACCCCTGGATGTTCAGTTCCCAGCCTTGATTGTTCTGGAGCCACGTCTCTGTAATCCCAATCACATCGTATCCGTTAACATCTATTTGCACAGTCAATTCATCCACCTTATTACGGATACTCCTTGCATTAAGACACAGAGCCTTTAGGCTTGTTTTATTAACATCCTTTGTCCTTTTAGACTTATGATTTAGTATGGCCCTTTGTGTTTCTTGCCTTTGTTTACTCGGCCTTCCCCTATTGTTTCTCACCCTTCTAACATTTGTTTCTGACTGCATATTACTTCCCCCTGTTTCGCCCCATTCCCCTGCCATATTAGTTTAAATCCTCCCGAACTGCTTTAGCAAATATTACCCCGAGGACATCGGTTCCAGTCCTGCCCAAGTGCAGACCGTCCCTTTTGTACAGGTCCCACTTCCCCCAGAACTGGTTCCAATGCCTCAGGAATTTGAATCCCTCCCTCCTGCACCACTGCTCAAGCCACGTATTCAATCTCACTATCCTGTTCTCTCTATTCTGATTAGCACGTGGCCCTGGTAGCAATCCAGAGATTACTACCTTAGAGGTCCTACTTTTTAATTTAGCTCCTAGCTCCCTAAATTCTGCTTGTAGGACCTCTTCCCACTTTTTACCTATATCGTTGGTACCTACATGCACCACGACAGCTGGCTGTTCACCCTCCCTCTTCAGAATGTTCTGCAGCCGCTCCGAGACATCCTTGACCCTTGCACCAGGGAGGCAACATACCATCCTGGAATCTCGGTTGCGGCCACAGAAACTCCTGTCTATTCCCCTTACAATTGAGTCCCCTATCACTATAGCCCTGCCACTCTTTTTCCCGCCCTGCTGTGCAGCAGAGCCAGCCATGGTGCCATGAACCTGGCTGCTAGTGCCTTCCCCTGGTAGGCCATCTCCCCCAACAGTATCCAAAGCGGCATACCTTTTAATAAGGTAAGTGTTGATTTTATTAAAATTTAAACATTTTTTTCACAGATTTATCTTTTTTAATTACTTTAAAGAAAGGTAAGTTTAGTTTTAGCCCCGTTAAAAAATATAATTAATTTTTTCAAATGTAATTATAATGTAATTTATAGTTATTTTAAAAATGTGATGTTTTTTTAAAAATATATTTGTAGTTTTAGGGAGGTT
Source organism: Squalus acanthias (assembly GCA_030390025.1). Classification (NCBI taxonomy): domain Eukaryota; kingdom Metazoa; phylum Chordata; class Chondrichthyes; order Squaliformes; family Squalidae; genus Squalus; species Squalus acanthias. The sequence goes on from CM059431.1 coordinate 92,893,470, forward strand.
TTGGGGCCGATTTGTATTAATAGATTTGACAGGTCTTCCTGTCAAATCTATGAATGAAAGATGGTCTGCTGCCATTGGCTCTCCATGGCCACGTGATCCCAGGGGACGCATCGCACTAACTGCGCCCCTGGGACATGCAAGCACTGCGCACCGGCAACTGCAGGAGGCCCAGGAGCTTAAGTCCCCGTGGGCCCAGAGGTCAACAGCAGGTGCGGTAGGTAGGTGCGCGCGCGATCCTTGCACCCGCGGGAAGCCAGGGAGCCTAATTTCTGGGCCATAGTTTTTTTGATCTTCACGATTGGGGGCTTTTATTCTGGCTCTCTACATTTTGATCTGTACGCTGCCTTCCTGTTCAGATCCTCGCATGACGGACGTGCACATCTGGAATTTGAAATCACACCCGACTTACAGCCCACACAGGTCCTGTCCATTAAAATGAATAGACGGCAGATCCTGCGGGCTGCTAATCAGTGTGTGCCCGACGCCTGATACATGCTCCCATCATGCGACGTTTCCACTGAACCCTAAAATTTGCCTGTATATACTGAATCCTGTCAGTACATGTTGTTTGCATAGTTTCAGAATATAGTTTTTGTAAAATGCAAAATGCATTAGAGAAAGCAACAAACATAAATTTAGGTTTTAGAATATGTTTTCATGTAGAACTGGATGTGTGGGTGGACTAATTGAACAGATAGATATAAAAGAATTGTTGCATTTTCTTATTATAATTGTATGATTCAGTTTTTCCTCTTACAGATACTGGCAACTGTGGGTGGATGGAGTTCTGGTCACCCTTTCCAAATTAGATGGGATGTTTTCTGTTAGATGGATTCCTCAGATATCTATTTTTAAATCTGGGTGTATTTTTAAACCTGTAAAAATGGTGCTCTGTAATTCCTTGAGGGAATTAAATCAGGAGAGAAATATATACTTGCACATAGATCCCATAGTCAGAACAATTAGTTAATTCATGCATATTTGATTCCCCCCCACCGAAAATTAGTACATTGTAGTATTATTAAAATTACAAAGGTATTTTTGGATCTTGTAAAGGTTTTAAATCAAATTAAATAAATAAAAACACAGATGTGCCAACAGTAACACAATCAAAATTATGAAGTAAAACAAGGAGCCAGCCCCTGAATGCCCAGTCGAGACTGCATCAATTGTTCCATTTAACTCTCAATAAATGTGTGCCATTTCAGTCCTGTTCCACCAAAGAATTAGGTTTACTAAACAAATAATAATATGCAGTGTTTATGCAGTAATATGCATATACTTGTACATGTAAAATGAAAGAGATTTTAATACAGGCGAGACATATTTCATTCTTCACAGCGGTAAACAGAAATGGAAACAGCAAAAAAAAAATATTTTAAATTAGAAAATAGTTTAATTGCCATCACAGGCAAGTGAAAAGTTAAAGATCATGGGCCTTGTAATTCTGCTGGGGTTCTATTGGTCTCTCACTGTAACTCGAAAAGAAGACAAGCAGAGCCCCCTGGAAATGGCATTAATGTCTGAAATAGCCACTTATACAATTTCCTGAGGGTTCTGATGGTCTCCTGCTGGAGTAATGGTGGGAAAGTATTAATTAGCAAATAATAGGAGCTTGTAACAAAGGTAATACAATAATTATTGGGGACATTAACCTTCATATAGACTGGGCAAATCAAATTGGCAAAGGTAGTCTGGAATGCATTCGAGACAGTTTCCTAGAACAATACATCATGGAACCAATAGCAAAATACTGTAGATGCTGGAAAACTGAAATAACAACTGAAAGCGCTGGAAAAACTCAGCAGGCCAGGCAACATCTGTGGAGAGAGAAACAGAGTTAACGTTTCAGGTCGAAGACGCTTCGTCAGAACTGAGAAAAAAGCAGGAAATGAAACAGATGACAAAGCAAGTTTGGAGGCTGGGGGAGGGAATAAAAGAACAAAAGGGAAGGTCTGTGAGACGTAGAGACATTAAGAGATACACAAGGCGAGACGAGATGGTAATAGGACAGGTTAAGAAACAAAAGATGGCTCAGAAGTGTGAAATGCGCTGGCAGGATGAAAGACAGCTGCCATATGGGAGAGAGAGAGAAAAAAAGGGAAAAGGCACAAACCATCATGGAACCAACTAGGAAACAGGCTATTTTAGATCTTGTATTGTGTAATGAGACAGGGTTAATTTGTAATCTCATAGTAAAGGATCCTCTGGGGAAGAGTGATCATAATATGATAGAATTTCACATTGGGTTTGAGAGTGAAATATTTATATTCAAAAGTGGAGTTGAGTTCGAAGATCAGCTATGATCTTATTGAATGGCGGAGCAGGTTCGAGGGGCCATATGGCCTACTCTTGCTCCTAATTCCTATGTTCTTATTAAACCAATAGAACCTCAGTTGAATTTCAGGACTTCAGAATTTCTAGTCAATGATTAGAGACTGAAAAGTCCAAACAATTTACTGACGAATAATTGACATGAGAAATTTCTAAATAGCTAAAATTATCCAGAAACCCAAAAGGAATACATAAGAACTTAAGAACATAAGAAATAGGAGCAGAAGTAAGCCATTTGGCCCTTCAAGCCTGCTCCGCCATTCAATAAGATCATGGCTGATCTTTTACCTCAACTCCACTTTTCCGCACTATCCCCATATTTCTTGATTCCCTTAATATCCAAAAATCTATCGATTGAGCCTTTTAGATGGTGGAGAGGCTATGAAGGATCAGGATGTGAGCATTTGTCACAGAGTACCCAGTCTCTGCCTTGCTCTTGTAGCCACAGTCTTGATATGGCTGGTCCAGTTAAGCTTCTGGTCACTAAGATGTTGCTGGTGGAGGGCTCAGAGATGATGGTATCATTGAAGGTCAAGGGCAGTGGCCTTAGATAGACAAGCCAGGTTTGCAGCTACATGTCACAACCATGCTGTCAGACCTAGACTACCTGTCAGCAATGCCAAGGGAGATTGTCTAGTATACCAGATTATGTGGTACCGGTGATGGTAAGGATTCAAACACATTTTCCGACGCTTTTATTTGGCGCTACACTCTGATAAAAAAAAATCTTCTCGCACTCAAAGGCCCTGCTATTAATCTGAAGGTGGCTTCCATGCGGGGGGTGGGGGGGGGAGGGGGGAGTGGCGGGATTGTGTGGGGGAAACCAGAAAGTCAACTGAGCAGGTCAGAATCTGCGACCTCAACTCAATTCTACCAATTAATTTTGACTTCCGGGTTTCACGACTCCAAGCTGCTCAGCAAGCGTGATGCATACCCGTATGATGCGATTTCAGCAGTATTTAAAGGGACAGTGCACAAATGGAAATTGTAGGTGTTGAGGATGGATGGAGGACATAGAACAAGGGCAGCATCCAGATTTAATGATGCCTTGTTGGAATTAATTGCAGGGTGCAGTTAGGAGGAGGATGGACATACTTTTCCCCAGCAATGGGAGGAAGAAAGCTGCTGCTGTCAATAAAAAGGCGTGCTTGGCGGTAGCTGAGGAGGTGAGCAACAGGAACATTGTGCCCAGGTCATGGATGCAAGTGATTTAATGACCTAACCAGGTCAGGAAAAATGAATATATTTGCTGATTCAACTACATCCTGTGCTTTAAGCCCACCAGGGACAGCTGTCCGTGTTGGGGAGGCACATTCCTCTCCAAGCTCTGCTCAACTCGACACAGATGCTGAACCCCGGAGGATGTCACTGAGAAAGAGAATGCTAGAGGTGCATCAGCAACTTAGCGAGGTACTGAGAGATGTGCACATACAAACCCCACAATAGCGTAGAGGATGGAGGAGTCCAACTCGATCACTAGTGCATTAGTGGTGCAGGGAATTGCGAGAATGTCTGCCATGGAGAGAGAGTCCGCCTCCGTGGAGCTTCAAGCAAGGCTCTGAAATGAGTCTATGCGCAGGCCATGACCATGGTCGTGCAAACTTTGGATGCCAACTTGTTTGTGGCTTTAAACAGAATGACAGACACCTTATCCGTGGCCTTTCAATGCTTCACTGATCTCCACCAAGCCATTCTCCAGCAGAATGGTAGGCGTGATGTGGCTCTGGCCCAGGAGTGGGATGATGGCAAAAGGGCATATGGACGTTGGAACTCCACTCAAAGTGCTCCCACTTCTCACCTCAGCCAGCACTCGACATGCTGCCTTATCTTACGATGGCCGAGTCTGCCCCAGCACAGGTGCAGGAGGAGCTTGGCGAGGCCCTCAGGGGCTCCACAACTCAGAGGACAAAGGTCAAAAGCATATCAGCAGTCAGAACATAAGTACATAAGAATTAGGAGCAGGAGTCGGCCATACGGCCCCTCGAGCCTGCTCCGCCATTCAATAAGATCATGACTGATCTTCGACCTCAACTCCAATTTTCCGCCTGATCTCCATATCCCTTGATTTCCATAGAGTCAAAAAATCTATCTATCTCAGCCTTGAATATATTCACTGATTCAGCATCCACAGCCGTTTGGGGTAGAGAATTCCAAAGATTCACAACCCTCTGAGTGAAAAAATTCGTCCTCATCTCAGTCTTAAATGGCCAACCCCTTAACCTGAGACTATGCCACCTAGTTCTAGATTCACCAGCAAGAGGAAACAATCTCTCAGCATCTACCCAGTCAGTCCTCCTCAGAATCTTACATGTTTCAACGAGATCCCCTCTCATTCTTCTAAACTCCAGAGAGTATAGGCCCAATCTACTCAATCTCTCCTCATAGGACAACCCTCTCATCCCAGGAATCAATCTAGTGAACCTTTGTTGCACCGCCTCTAAGGCAAGTGTATCCGTCCTCAGATAAGGAGATCAAACTGTGCACAGTACTCCAGGTGTGGTCTCACCAAAGCCATGTACAATTGTAGCAAGACTTCCTTACTCTTGCACTGTCAGGTGTCAGCTGTGGCTCAGTCGGTAGCCTCTCCTCTGAGTCAGAAGATTGTGGGTTCAAGTCCCACTCCAGAGACTTGCCAAATTAGTTTAAACGCTCCCCAACAGCACCAGCAAACTCCTCCCCCCCCCCCCCCCCACCGTACACCCCCCGTGATGACATTAGTTCCGGCTTTGTTGAGGTGCAACCCGTCTGGCCTGTACAAGTCCCACCTTCCCCAGAACCGGTCCCAATGATCCAGGAATCTGAAGGCCTCCCTCCTGCACCATCTCTCCAGCCACACATTCATCTGCTCTATCCTCCTATGCTCCTCCAACTCTGTGTTCCCCTCATCTGAAGATGAGTGATGTAGGATCCGTTCCTCCCCCCAACGGTAAAAATTGGACTATGAAATATAAAAACCCAGAACTGCACAGCCTGCAAAAAGAGATGGACAATAAAAGGGTTAATTCAAACATTGCAGCCGAAACTATGAACCATCAAGAGACTGGATATCAATAATCACAGACAATCTAAAATACGAATGCTTCTGAACAAGAACATTCGCATATTCATTTACCTTCAGGGATTACATTGTTAAAGAAGACCATGGCCCCAGTATAACCAGTATCAGTACAGGCCTAGACAATGGGCCAGGCCTTGAACCATTTGAATATGAATGCTAACAGAAACCAACAACTAGCATATGCAGTCACCTGGGGAAGGTTGCATTGTCAGAAAGGTATCTCTAATCAATGGACAATACGAGGGACAATTAGCTATCAAGAGTTCTCTACTAGAGACATTCACACATTTTGAAACGGCCATCGTCTGCTCAGGAGGGGGCCAGGAAATGTGTTTCAAGATTGCAAGTTGGTTTTGGTTTAAAGTAAGAAGCACTTCGAAGAGAGTGGTGTGGGAAGCCAATGGAAGAACAGCGAGCAGAAAGATTCGGGCCTACAATCAACTCCAGGAGACAGCCGATCGGGAGTGGTGATTGTATGTTTCAGTCAAATCATAGAGGGGGCTTTTGTGATTGAGTCTGAGTAAGTTGTAAGTTTCAGTCAGATCACAATAAGGGTTTTTGTGATTGAGTCTGAGTAACTTTATATGTAACAGTCAAATCGCAGGCGGGTTTAACTGTGTCATATTGTGTCGATGCAAATGACCCTTGCATAGGGGTTTGTATTTTGGGGTTGTTAGCCTAATATAAATCGTAGGGATTTATACTATGAAGGTAATTGTGTGTGTGTGTTCAATAAACGAACGAATCAAAGGTTGAGCCAAAACCCTGTGCCGTGTGTATTTTGTTCTTATAAACCCTGACGTCCAAGAACTGTGTGTAACGGGGGACCAGTATCGGAGAAAACCCCTTACAGTGATGAGCTCCTTCCTTCTCCTCCACCTGCAATCCTTTCTGCTGTGTAATGTTGTACAGGACGCAGCAAATGACTATCATTCTGGATACCCTGGCTGGTGAGTACTGAAGGGCACCTCCAGACGTATCTAGGCACCTGAAGTGCATCTTCAACATTCCGATGGCTTGCTCTACCACGCACCTGGTGGTCATGTGGCTCTCATTGTAGCGCTCCTGCGCCTCACTAGTGGGTTTCCATGACGTAAATTTGTGTTGGGTATCCTGTGTCTCCTACGAGTCAGCCCTTAAGTCTACTTCTTGGAATGAAAAGGTTTGGGATGTTGGGCTGCCTCAGTATGAATGAATCATGGCAGCTCCCAGCTGAACATTGATGGATGAACGTCCCTTGCAGTTTATAAAAACTCCTAGTTACTGTGGCGGTGCTCGGATTGCAACATGTGTGCAGACGATGACACCTTGTATCTGGGAGAAACTAGCTAGAGCGGCGAATCCCATGCCGGCTCATTCTGGCTCTGATATAATTGCCAGCCCTGACAAACAAGCCATCAGTGACCTGCCTTATGCATTTATGTGCATCCGACTGGGATATCCTGGATATGTCTCCAGTAGCACCCTAGAATGATCCATTAGAACATAAGAACATAAGAAATAGGAGCAGGAATAGGCCATTTGGCCCTTCGAGCCTGCTCCACCATTCAATAAGATCATGACTGATCTTCTACCTCATCTCGACTTTCCTGAATTATCCCCATATCCCTTGATTCCTTTAATATTCAAAAATCTATCGATCTCTGTCTTGAATATGCTCAACGACTGAGCCTCCACAGCCCTCTGGGATAGAGAATTCCAAAGGTTCACCACCCTCTGAGTGAAAAAATGTCTCCTCATCTCAGCCCTAAATGGTCGACCCCTTATTCTGAGACTGTAACCCCTGGTTCTAGACTCCCCAGCCAGGGGAAACATCCTCCCTGCATCTACGCTGTCAAGCCCTGTAAGAATTTTGTACGTTTCAATGAGATCACCTCTCTTTCTTCTAAACTCTAGAGAATATAGGCCTAGTTGACACAATCTCTCCTCATAGGACAATCCCACCATCCCAGGAACCAGTCCTGGTAAACCTTCGTTACACTCCCTCTATGGCAAGTATATCCTTCCTTAGGTAAGGAGACCAAAACTGTACACAATACTCCAGGTGTGGTCTCACCAGGGCCCTATATAATTGCAGTAAGACATCTTTACTCAAATCCAGTTGTAATAAAGGCCAACATACCATTTGCTTTCCTAATTGCTTGCTGTACCTGCATGTTAACTTTCAGTGATTTGTGTACAAAGCCACCCAGGTCCCTCTGAACACCAACATTTCCCAATCTCTCACCATTTAAAAAATATTCTGCTTTTCTATTTTCCTACCAAAGTGGATAACTTCACATTTCTCCACATTATATTCCATTTGCCATGTTCTTGCCTGCTCACTTAGCCTATCTATATCCCCTTGAAGCCTCCTTGCATCCTCCTCACAACTTACATTCCCACCCAGCTTTGTATTATCAGCAAACTTGGATATATTACATTTGGTCCCCTCATCCAAATCATTGACGTAGATTGTGAATAGCTGAGGCCCAATCACTGATCCTTGCGGTACCCCACTAGTTACAGTCTGCCAACCCGAAAATGATCCGTTTATTCCTACTCTCTGTTTTCTGTCCGTTAACCAATCCTCAATCCATGCTAGTATATACCCCCAATCCCATGAGCTCTAATTTTGTTTAATAACCTCTTGTGTGGCACCTTATTAAATGCCTTCTGAAATCCAAATACACCACATCCACTGGTTCCCCCTTATCTATTCTGCCAGTTAGAACCTCAAAAATCTCCAACAGATTTGTCAAACATTTCCCTTTCATAAATCCGTGTTGACTCTGCCCAATCCTATTATTATTTTCTAAGTGCCCTGTTACCACGTCCTTAATAATAGATTCTAGCATTTTCCCTACTACTGATGTAAGTCTAACTGGTCTGTAGTTCTCCGTTTTCTCTCACCCTTCTTTCTTAAATAGTGGGGTGACATTTGCTACCTTCAAATTAGGGGAACCGTTCCAGAATTTCTGTATTTTGGGAAATGACAACCAATGCATCCACTATCACTATAGCCACCTCTTTCAAAACCCGAGGATGTAGGCCATCAGGTCCAGGGAATTTATTGGCATTCAGTCCCATTAATTTCTCCAGTACTATTTTTTTACTAATACTAATTTCTTTCAGTTCCTCAAGCTAGACCCTTGGTTCTCCACTATTTCTGGGAAGTTTTTTGCGTCTTCTTCCTTGAAGACAGAAACAAAGGGCTGAATTTTTCCGGTGCTCAGAATGCGGGTTTGGAGGCGGGTCCACTGTCAAAATCAAAATGATTGACAGCAGGTTGGGAACCCGCTGCGAACCCGCCTCCATGTAAGTTTCCAAAGTGTCAGGTTTGCGATTTCAGAACAGACCCGACACCAAGTGGTGGGGGAGGTATTTATGTTACTGCTTGTTAATTACTATTTTCCAGCCTTTTTCTATTTACCACATTTTTAATGGGATTCACGTCGTTCGGAGATCACGTCAGGTAAGTAGGTTGGGTTCTCTATGTCTCCCCGTTGCTGTGAATAGGTGACAGCTGCAAAAGTGGTATGAAAGCTACCATTTCACAGTTGGTCACTTTCCAATGTCAGAAGCTTGAGCCTTAAGGACTTGGAAGACACTTTTGAGCTCTATGCAGTTTGGAAGTGTTTGGAGTAAACTCTCTATCTACTGTCACCTCCTTGAGCAAGCTCTCTCACCATTGTCAGATCGCTTCTGTCATCTCAACTTCAGCTGCCATCTATTCCAGCATAATCGGTGCCCTTGAAAAAATGTCACCTTGGTCCTCTGAATCCCTCCACGATCAGCCCGAACACCAACATCACCAGGCACACCAACATCACCAACAACAATACCAACCTTCTCCGCAATCACCTGATGCTGCACAGGACACAGGGCATCAGCACTCGACAACATTGCTGCCTGGGAGGCCAGCGATGGCATCACCATGGCCAGATTTACTTCACTAGACATTATACACCTTGGCTGCCACATGATGCGCCAGGTTAACACCACCCCACACCACCATAAAGCATTCTTATAATGACCAAGCCATTCCTTTCACACTCATCACCATTGGGGGATACCGTTATGTCTCATCATTCACTGCAACTCACTCAGCCACTTCCAAAGGTGAGCACAGATCTGCACAATAAGGCAAAGTGTTGAAAAGAAAGATTTCAATGTTTGACAACACATCAACAGAAAATTTACATGAACATTGCAAAAACACCCGAGTGCCTAGCCTTGTGTGTTGTTAGTTGGTATGAGTGCACTAGGATGAGGGTGAGTGTGAGGGGTGGCTAGTGAGATGGGGAAGTGATAATGTAGATAGAGAGGGCTGGGTGGAGGTGCAAGGTAAGTTAGTGTGAGTAAGGATGTGCAGGAGTAGGGTAGGGAAGTCAGAGCTCTGGGGATGTGATGAGTGGCACAGCAGGATAAGCTTGATTGTGGCTTTGCAGTAACGTTTCGTGATCTACTGAGATCATTAAAAGGTTTGCGCCACTGCAGCCAGGTCCTCCTGACGACATCCTGCTTTTGCCCTCCTGTGCAATGTGTAACCAGACTGTGTTGCTGTCCTGGGGAGGTCTCTTCCACCCTTGGAAGGGAAGAGAACCTCCCTGCGTGCTGTGACTCCCTCCATAATCATATGGAGGGAGTCATGGGAGAGCCTGGGTGCAACGAAGGGCCTCTTTCTGTGCTGTATAACTCTATGACTCTATGACTGTATAACCGTGCACCATTACGTAGTGTTTGTCAGTTTTTGCAGCACCTCAATGCTGCAGAACACTGACAGCACAACTGTCAAAATGAAAGCGGCCATGGTCCCTTTAAGGACACCGGCTGATGACGCATCATCAAATGACGCCATCAGACCCGCTTTCTTTTAATTGGCCGGGAACCCTGCAGGGTGGGCTTAACAAGCCCTATTAATGAAAAATCTTTTTCACAGAGCCGCTGCAGCCGAGTGCTGGACCAGAACCTGCCAACCACCTCTCGCACCACGATCCCACCCCCACTGGTAAAATCGCGGCCAAAGTTTTTGTTTAATTTATCTTGCATTTCCTTATTCCTCATTATAATTTCTCCTGTCTCAGCCTGTAAGGAACCCACATTTACTTTTGCTAATCTATTCCTTTTTACATACCTATAGAACCTTTTACAGTCTGTTTTTATGTCTCTTGCTAGTTTACTCTCATTCTATTTTCCCCTTCTTTATCAATTTCTTGGCCTTACTTTGCTGAATTCTAAAATCTTCCCAAAATCCACAGGCTTACTACACTTTTTGACAACATTATAAGCCTCTTCCATTTAACTAATACTATCTTTAACTTCTCTTGTTAGCCATGGTTAGACCACTTGTGGGGTTTTTGTGCCTTCAAGGAATGTATATTTGTTGTAAATTATGTATTAATTCTTTAAATGGTAGCCATTGCTTGTCTACCGTCATACCTTTTAATGTAGTTTCCCAATCTACCTTAGCCAACTTGCCCCTCATACCTACGTAGTTTGCTTTGTTTAGATTTAAGACTCTAGTTTCGGATTTAATTAAATCACTTTCGAACTCAATATAAAATTCAAGCATATTGTGGTCACTCTTCCCTAAAGTACCCTTTACTACAAGGTTATTAATTAACCCTTTCTCATTGCACAATACTGGATCTAAAATAGCCTGTTCCCCAGTTGCTTCCTCAACATACTGATTTAGAAAACTATCTTGCATACATTCCATGAATTCGTCCTTCACATTATTACTGCAAATTTGGATTGCCCAGTCGATATGTAGATTAAAGTCCCCCATGATTATTGTATTAGCCTTGTTACATGCACCTCTAATTTCCTGATTTATACTCTGCCCTGCATTACAACTACTATTTGGGGGCCGATAAACAACTCCCGCCAATGTTTTCTGCCCCTTTCTGTTTCGAAGCTCCACCCAAACGGATTCTACTTCTTGATTTTCGGAGCTAAGATCCTTTCTCTCTACTGTCTTTATCCCATTCTTTATTATCAGGGCTACCCCATCTCCTTTTCCATTTTGCCTATCTCTTCTAAAAGTTAAGTATCCTGGAATATTTCGTTCCCAACCTTGGCCACCTTGCAACCACATCTCCGTTATGGCTATTAGATCAAACCTGTTCATTTCTATCTGTGCTATTAATTCATCTATTTTGTACGAATGCTTCACGCATTCAGATGTAGTGTCTTTAGCTTTGACTTATTTCTATTTTTCCCTGATGTCACCTTAGTCACTGATGCCTTATTAACTTTGTTACTCTCTCTGTCCCTTCCTGACCCACGCTGCTTATTTTTAGCCAAAACTCTACTTTGCTCTAGAGCCTTGACATTTCTCTTGCTGCTTTTAAATTTACTCTTTCCTGAATCCTCCCACCCCACCTTCATTAGTTTAAAGCGTGCAGTTCTGGTCACCACATTACAGGAAAGATGTGATTGTACTAGAGAGGGTACAGAGGAGATTTACAAGGATGTTGCTGGGAGTAGAGAATCTTAGCTATGAGGAAAGACTCAATAGGCTGGGTCTGTTTTCCTTGGAACAGAGAAGGCTGAGGGGAGACCTTATTGAGGTGTATAAAATTATGAGGGGCAGAGATAAACTGGATAGAAAGGACCTATTTCCCTTAGCAGAGGGGTCAAAAACCAGGGGGCACAGATTCAAAGTAATTGGTGGAAGGTTTAGAGGGGATTTGAGGGGAAATTTCTTCACCCAGAGGGTTGTGGGGGTCTGGAACTCACTGCCTGAAAGGGTGGTAGATGCAGGAACCCTAACCACATTTAAAAAAAAATGAGAAGTCGCACAACACCAGGTTATAGTCCAACAGATTTATTTAAAATTACAAGCTTTCGGAGCTGTCACTCCTTCTTCAGGTAGGGTAGCTGTGAGAGAATCTCCCAGAATTCACAATATAAACACAGAAAAAATGTATTCAAATCTTTCCCTACATCAAAGACACACTAAGAGCACAGCCAAGACAATGAGATGTGTCCCAGGGGGTCCAACGTGTCAAAACACCTGCTGGCTGCATATCCTCTCCATTTGTGTTAGGTTCTTGTGTTAGTTTTTTTTTTAAAAAAAACCTGGGAAGACCGGCCATGATGTCAAGTCACGTTCTGTATCGTGACATGAACCCGATATCGCGATTGAGGCCATCCTCATGAGTGCGGAACTTGGCTATCAGTTTCTGCTCTATGATTTTGCGCTGTCGTGTATCCCGAAGGCTGCCTTGGAGAACGCTTACCCGCAGATCCAAGGCTGAATGCCCCTGACTGCTGAAGTGTTCCCCGACTGGGAGGCAACCCTCCTGCCTGGCGATTGTTGCGCGGTGTCCGTTCATACGTTATCTCAGTATCTGCATGGTCTCGCCGATGTACCATGCTCTGGGGCATCCTTTACTGCAACGTATCAGGTAGACAACGTTGTCTACCTGATACGTTGCAGTAAAGGATGCCCCAGAGCATGGTACATCGGCGAGACCATGCAGACACTGAGACAAAGTATGAACGGACACCGCGCAACAATCGCCAGGCAGGAGGGTTGCCTCCCAGTCGGGGAACACTTCAGCAGTCAGGGGCATTCAGCCTTGGATCTGCGGGTAAGCGTTCTCCAAGGCGGCCTTCGGGATACACGACAGCGCAAAATCATAGAGCAGAAACTGATAGCCAAGTTCCGCACTCATGAGGATGGCCTCAATCGCGATATCAGGTTCATGTCACGATACAGAACGTGACTTGACATCATGGCCGGTCTTTCCAGGTTTTTAAAAAAAAACTAACACAAGAACCTAACACAAATGGAGAGGATATGCAGCCAGCAGGTGTTTTGACACGTTGGACCCCCTGGGACACATCTCATTGTCTTGGCTGTGCTCTTAGTGTGTCTTTGATGTAGGGAAAGATTTGAATACATTTTTTCTGTGTTTATATTGTGAATTCTGGGAGATTCTCTCACAGCTACCCTACCTGAAGAAGGAGCGACAGCTCCGAAAGCTTGTAATTTTAAATAAATCTGTTGGACTATAACCTGGTGTTGTGCGACTTCTCATTTTTGTCCACCCCAGTCCAACGCCGGCATCTCCACATCATCACATTTAAAAAGTAATTGGATGTGCATTTGGGATGCTCTAACCTGCAGGGCTACGGATCAAAAGCTGGGAAGTGGGATTAGGCTGGATAGCTCCTTGTGGCCGGCGTGGACACGATGGGCCGAAATGGCCTCCTTCCGTGCTGTAAATTTCTATGAAAGCCCTGTCTACTGCCCTAGTTATTTGATTCGCCAGGACACTGGTCCCCAACCCGGTTTAAGTGGAGCCCGTCCCAATGGAACAGCTCCCTCTTTCCCCAGTTCTGGTGCCAGTGCCCCATGAACTGAAACCCCTTCCTCCCACACCACTCTTTGAGCCATGCATTTAAATCTCTAATCTGTTTGTCCCTATGTCAATTTGCGCATGGCTCAGGTAACAATCCAGAGATTATTACCATTGGACTTCCCCAACAACCTTTGCAAAGGATTAAGTACACATTAATAGTATCAGCATCCTTTGTAAATTCCACCAATATTTTTGTCCATTTATGTGACCTTTCAGTGGCTGCCTCTATTTAAATGTCCTTGCCTGTCCCAATCTCTAAAGAACTTACCAGCACCAGGCCCAAAACAGTCTGGGAGCTCGCCCATCGATATAGGTGAAGCTGATCCCATAAAATCAGGTAGGGTTAGATGGAGACTGGCATTAATAATCTCTCATTGAAACTGAGGACAGTATAATATATTTGGCTGCCCCAGACACAAAAGACAAAGATCTTTTAAAAATACAGCTACCTGAAGACAAGCTTTAAATCACAGGATACGTTTTCCACTTGGGCGCTCCTGCCGGGAGCACATATTGCAAAGTTGCACCTGCACAGACCATAACTTTCTGTCCACTAAAATGAATGAGTAGAAAATCATGGGAAGGGCATGCACAATTTTTCAATGTATGCTTGCGGCAGTGAAGCTCCAGGGCAAGAGCATGTAAGGCAGAAATTTACCCTCAGATTGCACTATATAGCTAAAGTTATCATACAGAAAAGATAGAATACAGATAATTTACTATTTGAGGCACAATGGAGGTTTGCTTCCATAATCGGTAAAACAGTAGAAAAGTTACCTCTCCTCAGAGTTAATTAATCTTGATTAATCTTTTTAAGGGTAGATTTTCACATTACGCACCCACAGTGTGGAACCTTATCCATTGGGAGCACATAATGGGAATCGCACGAACGGGAACATTCGGAAAATTGTGGTCTGATTTCCAGGCGGGTGAGACTCCAGAACTTTGTTCCTAGTTTTTCATCATTTGGGAGATATGAGGAAAAAAAGCATCCTTGAGAATAATTTTTATGGAATGAAGTAAAATCCTTAGGATGCCTCATACAGTAGTCAATGAATTAATTTTGAAGTGCATCACTCTTGTAATTAGGCAAACATGGCAGCAAATTTGTGCACAGTAAGATCCCACAAACATCAAATGGGATGAAAGACCAGTTTTTGGTAGTGTTAGCAAAGGGAAGAATTCCAAATGGGCTGCTGGGACAACTCTCTGCTCTTTTTCAAATAGTGTATGGGACCTTTTATATCAGATGGGGCCTTGGTTTAACATCTCATTCGAAAGACAGCTCCTGTAGCACTGGATGATGTGCTCAAGTCATGAACTGGATCTTGAATCCTAACTCAGAGCCAAGAGTGCTATCAACTGAGCCAAACAGACACGAGCTTCAGTGGAAACAACCTTCAGTATTGTGCAGTCTGAGACAGGCAACAGCACCTACCTCGACTTCACTTTATCCCCCCAAGTCCTTCTTTATAAATAATCTTATATTATATTGATTCAATTATAACAGAACCAAGATATTGGGTCTTGAATCAAGCACACAAGGAAACTAATGTTGTTTACTGCTTCAGGTAAAATGTTTAAATTAGGCAACATTTAGCATCCTCTGGAGCTTTAAGTCATGAGGCAGGAATTTAAAAAGCAGCAAAGAAACACTATGTAGATGTAATATTGACGAGGGACAAATGAATAATATTCTTTTCAACGGGAATATTTATCAAATAAGTGCACAACAAAATACATTTCATATGACCTCTGACTCCTTCCATTGAAGGTGTTGTTTTGTATACTTCAGCCAACTATCGGATGGTTTCAACTTTAACAGCTTGTTTTGAATCCAACAATTGTACATAACCAGTTATTGCCCACATGGGTGTTTTAATCTTCATATTGCTGAGAGGTTACACTCAACACTGGACTGATTATTATAAAGAATCAGGAAAGAGGTTACATTTTGACAGCAACGTTTCTCTTCTCTTGTCACTCGACTCTTTTGACAGGCTTTACCTGTCTCCTTCATGCATTCAGTTTGGTTTTTGCCCAAGTGAATCACTTCCCAACTGGTATACATCTCATCAAGTCACTGTGTGGAAGACCCCTTCTTCATTCTACTTTGATAATTTGCACACAGTTTGAACTGCTATTGGCAGGTTTTTCAGATGCTGTCTACTGTTGTTGCTTCTAAACCTTCTGTAAAATCGAAAATAATAACATCTTACATTATAGAGTACTCTTGTGGATGACACAGAGCAAAGATTTAATGGCCCAGAACTTCGCCTCTCCGGCTTGCCGCGGGGGTAAGGATCGCGCACGCACTTACCTACCGCGTCTGCCGTTCTGCTTCTGGCCCACGGGGACTTCAGCTCCTGGGCTTGCCCCAACTGCCGGCGTGCAGTGCTTGCGTGTCCCAGGGGCGCAGTTAGTGCGATGCGTCCCCTGGGATCACATGGGCCATGGAGAGCCAATGGCAGCAGACCATCTTTCATTCATATCTATGAATTGAAATCGGCCCCAAAACAACAGCTAAACTTAAAATAAATTTTTTAAAAACCATCACATTTTTAAAATAACAAGAAATTAAATAAATTAACTGATTTAAACAAAAAATTTTATTTTTGAAAAAATGAAAATAATTTTTAACAGTGCTAAAAATAAACTTACCTTTCTTTAAAGTATCTAAAAAAGATACTGTTCTATGTTCTATGTTCTATTTTCTATAAGCCTGTTGAAAATTTTTTAAATTACATTTAATTAACCACTTACCTTGTTGAAAACGGCTCCTGCGCCTCCTTTTTAAAAGCGCAGGTTCTTCAATACTTACCCTCCCAGAGAAACCTGCAAAAAAACCTAAGTTTGCTGCGTGTGCGCAGCCTCTACCGCGCACGCGGTTCACCTCTGAACCGCTCCCTTCACGAGACCGGAAGTTCCGGTTTCCCGCGCATGCTCAGTGCATGCAGGAAACCGGCACCTCAGGCGGCCTTACGGGTGAGTATACAATGCGTACTCACCCGGCAAGTGCCGAATTTTTGGCCCTATGAATTTACGGGGGAGACCTAAAGCATGTTCAAAGAGATGGAATGTGATGAGGTTTTAAAAGGCAAGGTAGGCAGAGGGTCTTTGAGAAAGAATTCCAAGAGAGCAGCGATTGGCGGCAAGGTCACACTAATGGTGGAGCAGAAAATGGACACCAATCGAGAGTTAAAGGAATGAAGGATTCAGGCTGGGAGAAAGGGCTGAGGAAGAGTTCCCTGGTAGATTTCAACTCCAATAAAGCTAAAGAGAGCATACAGTATATGCACACTCTCACTATCAACACTCACACCTCCCCCACACTCTCACTATCAACACTCACACCTCCTCCACACTCTCACTAGCAACATTCTCACCTCCTCCACACTCTCACTATCAACACTCACACCTCCTCCACACTCTCACTATCAACACTCACACCTCCCCCACACTCTCACTATCAACACTCACACCTCCTCCACACTCTCACTAGCAACATTCTCACCTCCTCCACACTCTCACTATCAACACACACACCTCCCCCACACTCTCACCATCAACACTCACACCTCCCCCACACTCTCACCATCAACACACACCTCCTCCACACTCTCACTATCAACACTCACACCTCCTCCACACTCTCACTATCAACACTCACACCTCCCCCACACTCTCACTATCAACACTCACACCTCCTCCACACTCTCACTATCAACACTCACAAATCCCCCACACTCTCACTCCCCAACACTCACACCTCCCGCACACTCTCACTCCCCAACACTCACACCTCCCCCACACTCTCACTATCAACACTCACACCTCCCCCACACTCTCACTCCCCAACACTCACACCTCCCCCACACTCTCATTCCCCAACACTCACACCTCCTCCACAATCTCACAATCAACACTCACATCTTCGACACACTCCCACTATCAACACTCACACCTCCCCCACACTCTCACTCCCCAACACTCACACCTCCCCCACACTCTCACTATCAACACTCACACCTCCCCCACACTCTCACTATCAACACTCACACCTCCCCCACACTCTCACTATCAACACTCACACCTCCTCCACACTCTCACTATCAACACTCACACCTCCCCCGCACTCTCACTCACCAACACTCACACCTCCCCCACACTCTCACTATCAACACTCACACCTCCCCCACACTCTCACTATCAACACTCACACCTCCCCCACACTCTCACTATCAACACTCACACCTCCCCCGCACTCTCACTCCCCAACACTCACACCTCCCCCACACTCTCACTATCAACACTCACACCTCCCCCACACTCTCACTATCAACACTCACACCTCCCCCACACTCTCACTATCAACACTCACACCTCCCCCACACTCTCACTATCAACACTCACACCTCCCCCACACTCTCACTATCAACACTCACACCTCCCCCACACTCTCAGTCCCCAACACTCACACCTCCCCCACACTATCACTATCAACACTCACACCTCCCCCACACTCTCACTCCCCAACACTCACACCTCCCCCACACTCTCACTATCAACACTCACACCTCCCCCACACTCTCACTCCCCAACACTCACACCTCCCCCACACTCTCACTATCAACACTCACACCTCACCCACACTCTCACTATCAACACTCACACCTCCCCCACACTCTCACTCCCAACACTCACACCTCCCCCACACTCTCACTATCAACACTCACACCTCCCCCACACTCTCACTATCAACACTCACACCTCCCCCACACTCTCACTCCCCAACACTCACACCTCCCCCACACTCTCACTATCAACACTCACACCTCCCCCACACTCTCACTATCAACACTCACACCTCCCCCACACTCTCACTCCCCAACACACACACCTCCCCCACACTCTCACTATCAACACTCACACCTCCCCCACACTCTCACTATCAAGACTCACACCTCCCCTACACTCTCACTATCAACACTCACACCTCCCCCACACTCTCACTATCAACACTCACACCTCCCCCACACTCTCACTCTCAAAACTCACACCTCCCCCACATTCTCACTATCAACACTCACACCTCCGCCACACTCTCACTATCAACTCTCACACCTCCCCCACACTCTCACTATCAACACTCACACCTCCCCCACACTCTCACTATCAACACTCACACCTCCCCCACACTCTCACTATCAAAACTCACACCTCCCCCACACTCTCACTATCAACTCTCACACCTCCCCCACACTCTCACTATCAAAACTCACACCTCCCCCACACTCTCACTATCAACTCTCACACCTCCCCCACACTCTCACTATCAACACTCACACCTCCCCCACACTCTCACTATCAACACTCACACCTCCCCCACACTCTCACTCCCCAACACTCACACCTCCCCCACACTCTCACTATCAACACTCACACCTCCCCCACACTCTCTCTCCCCAACACTCACACCTCCCCCACAATCTCACTATCAACACTCACACCTCCCCCACACTCTCACTATCAACACTCACACCTCCCCCACACTCTCTCTCCCCAACACTCACACCTCCCCCACAATCTCACTATCAACACTCACACCTCCCCCACACTCTCACTCCCCAACACTCACACCTCCCCCACACTCTCACCATCAACACTCACACCTCCCCCACACTCTCACCATCAACACTCACACCTCCTCCACACTCTCACTATCAGCACTCACACCTCCCCCACACTCTCACTCCACAACACTCACACCTCCCCCACACTCTCACTCCACAACACTCACACCTCCCCCACACTCTCACTATCAGCACTCACACCTCCCCCACACTCTCACTCCACAACACCCACACATCCTCCACACTCTCACTATCAACACTCACACCTCCCCCACAGTCTCACTATCAACTCTCACACCTCCCCCACACTCTCACTCCCCAACACTCACACCTCCCCCACACTCTCACTATCAACACTCACACCTCCTCCACACTCTCTCTCCCCAACACTCACACCTCCCCCACACTCTCACTATCAACTCTCACACCTCCCCCACACTCCCACTATCAACACTCACACCTCCCCCACACTCTCACTATCAACACTCACACCTCCCCCACACTCTCACTATCAACTCTCACACCTCCCCCACACCCTCACTATCAACACTCACACCTCCCCCACACTCTCACTATCAACACTCACACCTCCTCCACACTCTCACTATCAACACTCACACGTCCCCCACACTCTCACTATCAACACTCACACCTCCTCCACACTCTCACTATCAACACTCACACCTCCCCCACACTCTCACTGTCAACACTCACACCTCCCCCACACTCTCACTATCAACACTCACACCTCCCCCACACTCTCACTATCAACACTCACACCTCCCCCACACTCTCACTCCCCAACACTCACACCTCCCCCACACTCTCACTATCAACACTCACACCTCCCCCACACTCTCACTCCCCAACACTCACACCTCCCCCACACTCCCACTATCAACACTCACACCTCCCCCACACTCTCACTATCAACACTCACACCTCCCCCACACTCTCACTAGCAACACTCACACCTCCCCCACACTCTCACTCCACAACACTCACACCTCCCCACACTCCCACTATCAAAACTCACACCTCCCCCACACTTTCACTCCCCAACACTCACACCTCCCCCACACTCTCACTATCAACACTCACACCTCCCCCACACTCTCACTATCAACACTCACACCTCCCCCACACTCTCACTATCAACACTCACACCTCCCCCACAATCTCACTCCCCAACACTCACACCTCCCCCACACTCTCACTATCAGCTCTCACACCTCCCCCACACTCTCACTCCACAACACTCACACCTCCCCCACACTCTCACTCCCCAACACTCACACCTTCCCCACACTCTCACTATCAACTCTCACACCTCCCCCACACTCTCACTCCCAACACTCACACCTCCTCCACACTCTCACTATCAACTCTCACACCTCCCCCACACTCTCACTATCAACACTCACACCTCATCCACACTCTCACTATCAACACTCACACCTCCCCCACACTCTCACTATCAACACACACACCTCCCCCACACTCTCACTATCAACACTCACACCTCCCACACTCTCACTATCAACACTCACACCTCACCCACACTCTCACTCCCCAACACTCACGCCTCCCCCACACTCTCACTCCACAACACTCACACCTCCCCCACACTCTCACTATCAACACTCACACCTCCCCCACACTCTCACTCCACAACACTCACACCTCCTCCACACTCTCACTATCAGCACTCACACCTCCCCCACACTCTCACTCCACCACACTCACACCTCCCCCACACTCTCACTCCACAACACTCACACCTCCTCCACACTCTCACTATCAACACTCACACCTCCCCCACACCATCACTATCAACTCTCACACCTCCCCACACTCTCACTCCCCAACACTCACACCTCCCCCACACTCTCACTCCCCAACACTCACACCTCCCCCACACTCTCACTCCACAACACTCACACCTCCCCCACACTCTCACTCCCCAACACTCACACCTCCTCCACACTCTCACTATCAACACTCACACCTCCCCCACACCATCACTATCAACTCTCACACCTCCCCCACACTCTCACTCCCCAACACTCACACCTCCCCCACACTCTCACTATCAACACTCACACCTCCCTCACACTCTCACTATCAACACTCACACCTCCTCCACACTCTCACTATCAACTCTCACACCTCCCCCACACTCTCACTATCAACACTCACACCTCCTCCACACTCTCACAATCATCCCTCACACCTCCCCCACACTCTCACTCCCCAACACTCACTCCTCCCTCACACTCTCACTATCAACTCTCACACCTCCCCACACTCTCACTCCCCAGCACTCACACCTCCCCCACACTCTCACTATCAAAACTCACACCTCCCCCACACTCTCACTATCAACACTCACACCTCCCCACACTCTCACTATCAACACTCACAGCTCCCCCACACTCTCACTATCAACACTCACACCTCCCCCACACTCTCACTATCAACACTCACACCTCCCCCACACTCTCACTATCAACACTCACACCTCCTCCACACTCTCACTCCCCAACACTCACACCTCCGCCACACTCTCACTCCCCAACACTCACACCTCCCCCACACTCTCACTCCCCAACACTCACACCTCCCCCACACTCTCACTATCAACACTCACACCTCCCCCACACTCTCACTATCAACACTCACACCTCCCCCACACTCTCACTATCAACACTCACACCTCCTCCACACTCTCACTGCCCAACACTCACACCTCCTCCACACTCTCACTGCCCAACACTCACACCTCCACCACACTCTCACTATCAACACTCACACCTCCCCCACACTCCCACTATCAACACTCACACCTCCCCCACACTCTCACTATCAACACTCACACCTCCCCCACACTCTCACTATCAACACTCACACCTCCCCCACACTCTCACTATCAACATTCACACCTCCCCCACACTCTCACTCCCCAACACTCAGACCTCCCCCACACTCTCACTATCAACACTCACACCTCCTCCACACTCTCACTATCAACACTCACACCTCCCCCACACTCCCACTATCAACACTCACACCTCCTCCACACTCCCACTATCAACACTCACACCTCCCCCACACTCCCACTATCAACACTCACACCTCCTCCACACTCCCACTATCAACACTCACACCTCCCCCACACTCTCACTAGCAACACTCACACCTCCCCCACACTCCCACTATCAACACTCACACCTCCTCCACACTCCCACTATCAACACTCACACCTCCCCCACACTCCCACTATCAACACTCACACCTCCCCCACACTCCCACTATCAACACTCACACCTCCTCCACACTCCCACTGTCAACACTCACACCTCCCCCACACTCCCACTATCAACACTCACACCTCCTCCACACTCCCACTATCAACACTCACACCTCCTCCACACTCTCACTATCAACACTCACACCTCCTCCACACTCTCACTCCCCAACACTCACTCCTCCCCCACACTCTCACTATCAGCACTCACACCTCCCCCACACTCTCACTATCAACACTCACACCTCCCCCACACTCTCACTCCCCAACACTCACTCCTCCCTCACACTCTCACTATCAACTCTCACACCTCCCCCACACTCTCACTATCAACACTCACACCTCCCCCACACTCTCACTCCCCAAAACTCACACCTCCCCCACACTCTCACTATTGACACTCACACCTCCCCCACACTCTCACTATCAACACTCACACCTCCCCCACACTCCCACTATCAACACTCACACCTCCACCACACTCTCACTATCAACACTCACACCTCCCCCACACTCCCACTGTCAACACTCACACCTCCCCCACACTCTCACTATCAACATTCACATCTCCGCCACACTCTCACTATCAACACTCTAACCTACTCCACACTCTCACTATCAGCTCTCACACCTCACCCACACTCTCTCTCCCCAACATTCACACCTCCTCCACACTCTCACTATCAACACTCACACCTCATCCACACTCTCACTATCAACACTCACACCTCCCCCACACTCTCACTATCAACACTCACACCGCCCACACTCTCACTATCAACACTCACAGCTCACCCACACACTCATTATCAACACTCACACCTCCCCCACACTCTCACTCCCCAACACTAACACCTCCTCCACACTCTCACTCCCCAACACTCACACCTCCCCCACACTCTCACTATCAACACTCACACCTCCCCCACACTCTCACTCCACAACACTCACACCTCCTCCACACTCTCACTATCAGCACTCACACCTCCCCCACTCTCTCACTCCACAACACTCAAACCTCCCCCACACTCTCACTATCAACACTCACACCTCCCCCACACTCTCACTCCACAACACTCACACCTCCTCCACACTATCACTATCAGCACTCACACCTCCCCCACACTCTCACTCCACAACACTCACACCTCCCCCACACTCTCCCTATCAGCACTCACACCTCCCCCACACTCTCACTCCACAACACTCACACCTCCCCCACACTCTCACTATCAGCACTCACACCTCCCCCACACATAGAAACATAGAAACATAGAATCTAGGAGCAGGAGTAGGCCATTCGGCCCGTCGAGCCTGCTCCACCATTCAATACGATCATGGCTGATCATCCAAGTCCAGTACCCTGTCCCTACTTTAATCCCCACAGTACACATATCCCACCCTACCCCCGTAACCCCACGTATTTAATTCCCCCTAACATATCCTATCCTATCACCATAACCCCACATATTTAATCCCCCCCTAACACTAAGGGTCAATTTATCATAGCCAAATCAACCTAACCCGCACATTTTTGGACACACTCTCACTATCAACACTCACACCTCCTCCACACTCTCACTCCCCAACACTCACACCTCCCCCACACTCTCACTCCACAACACTCACACCTCCCCCACACTCTCACTCCACAACACTCACACCTCCTCCACACTCTCACTATCAACTCTCACACCTCCCCCACACTCTCACTCCACAACACTCACACCTCCTCCACACTCTCACTATCAACTCTCACACCTCCCCCACACTCTCACTCCCCAGCACTCACACCTCCCCCAGACTCTCACTATCAACACTCACACCTCCCTCACACTCTCACTATCAACACTCACACCTCCCCCACACTCTCACTCCACAACACTCACACCTCCTCCACACTCTCACTATCAACTCTCACACCTCCCCCACACTCCCACTATCAACCCTCACACCTCCCCCACACTCTCACTATCAACACTCACACCTCCTCCACACTCTCACAATCAACCCTCACACCTCCCCCACACTCTCACTCCCCAACACTCACTCCTCCCTCACACTCTCACTATCAACTCTCACACCTCCCCCACACTCTCACTCCCCAGCACTCACACCTCCCCCACACTCTCACTATCAACACTCACACCTCCCCCACACTCTCACTATCAACACTCACACCTCCCCCACACTCTCACTATCAGCACTCACACCTCCCCCACACTCTCACTCCACAACACTCACACCTCCCCCACACTCTCACTATCAGCACTCACACCTCCCCCACACTCTCACTCCACAACACTCACACCTCCCCCACACTCTCCCTATCAGCACTCACACCTCCCCCACACTCTCACTCCACAACACTCACACCTCCCCCACACTCTCACTATCAGCACTCACACCTCCCCCACACTCTCACTATCAACACTCACACCTCCTCCACACTCTCACTCCCCAACACTCACACCTCCCCCACACTCTCACTCCACAACACTCACACCTCCCCCACACTCTCACTCCACAACACTCACACCTCCTCCACACTCTCACTATCAACTCTCACACCTCCCCCACACTCTCACTCCACAACACTCACACCTCCTCCACACTCTCACTATCAACTCTCACACCTCCCCCACACTCTCACTCCCCAGCACTCACACCTCCCCCAGACTCTCACTATCAACACTCACACCTCCCTCACACTCTCACTATCAACACTCACACCTCCCCCACACTCTCACTCCACAACACTCACACCTCCTCCACACTCTCACTATCAACTCTCACACCTCCCCCACACTCCCACTATCAACCCTCACACCTCCCCCACACTCTCACTATCAACACTCACACCTCCTCCACACTCTCACAATCAACCCTCACACCTCCCCCACACTCTCACTCCCCAACACTCACTCCTCCCTCACACTCTCACTATCAACTCTCACACCTCCCCCACACTCTCACTCCCCAGCACTCACACCTCCCCCACACTCTCACTATCAACACTCACACCTCCCCCACACTCTCACTATCAACACTCACACCTCCCCCACACTCTCACTATCAACACTCACACCTCCTCCACACTCTCACTCCCCAACACTCACACCTCCCCCACACTCTCACTATCAACACTCACACCTCCTCCACACTCTCACTCCCCAACACTCACACCTCCCCCACACTCTCACTATCAACACTCACACCTCCGCCACACTCTCACTCCCCAACACTCACACCTCCCCCACACTCTCACTCCCCAACACTCACACCTCCCCCACACTCTCACTATCAACACTCACACCTCCCCCACACTCTCACTATCAACACTCACACCTCCTCCACACTCTCACTGCCCAACACTCACACCTCCTCCACACTCTCACTGCCCAACACTCACACCTCCACCACACTCTCACTATCAACACTCACACCTCCTCCACACTCTCACTATCAACACTCACACCTCCTCCACACTCTCACTATCAACACTCACACCTCCCCCACACTCTCACTATCAACACTCACACCTCCCCCACACTCCCACTATCAACACTCACACCTCCCCCACACTCTCACTATCAACATTCACACCTCCCCCACACTCTCACTCCCCAACACTCAGACCTCCCCCACACTCTCACTATCAACACTCACACCTCCTCCACACTCTCACTATCAACTCTCACACCTCCCCCACACTCTCACTATCAACATTCACACCTCCCCCACACTCTCACTCCCAACACTCAGACCTCCCCCACACTCTCACTATCAACACTCACACCTCCCCCACACTCCCACTATCAACACTCACACCTCCTCCACACTCCCACTATTGACACTCACACCTCCCCCACACTCTCACTATCAACACTCACACATCCCCCACACTCTCACTATCAACACTCACACCTCCCCCACACTCTCACTATCAACACTCACACCTCCTCCACACTCTCACTATCAACATTCACACCTCCCCCACACTCTCACTATCAACACTCACACCTCCCCCACACTCTCTCTCCCCAACACTCACACCTCCCCCACACTCTCACTATCAACACTCACACCTCCTCCACACTCTCACTATCAACACTCACACCTCCCCCACACTCTCACTATCAACACTCACACCTCCCCCACACTCTCACTCCCCAACACTCACACCTCCCCACACTCTCACTCTCAACACTCACACCTCCCCCACACTCTCACTCCCCAACACTCACACCTCCACCACACTCTCACTATCAACACTCACACCTCCCCCACAATCTCACTATCAACACTCACACCTCCCCCACACTCTCACTATCAACACTCACACCTCCCCCACACTCTCACTCCCCAACACTCACACCTCCACCACACTCTCACTATCAACACTCACACCTCCCCCACACTCTCACTATCAACACTCACACCTCCCCCACACTCTCACTCCCCAACACTCACACCTCCACCACACTCTCACTATCAGCACTCACACCTCCACCACACTCTCACTATCAACACTCACACCTCCTCCACAATCTCACTATCAACACTCACACCTCCCCCACACTCTCACTGTCAACACTCACACCTCCCCCACACTCTCACTATCAACATTCACACCTCCCCCACACTCTCACCATCAACACTCACACCTCCTCCACACTCTCACTGTCAACACTCACACCTCCCCCACACTCTCACTCCCCAACACTCACACCTCCCCCACACTCTCACTCCCCAACACTCACACCTCCCCCACACTCTCACTCCCCAACACTCACACCTCCCCCACACTCTCACTCCCCAACACTCACACCTCCCCCACACTCTCACTCCCCAACACTCACACCTCCCCCACACTCTCACTATCAACACTCACACCTCCTCCACACTCTCACTATCAACACTCACACCTCCCCCACACTCTCACTATCAACACTCACACCTCCTCCACACTCTCACTCCCCAACACTCACACCTCCCCCACACTCTCACTCCCAACACTCACACCTCCCCCACACTCTCACTATCAACACTCACACCTCCCCCACACTCTCACTATCAACACTCACACCTCCCCCACACTCTCACTATCAACACTCACACCTCCTCCACACTCTCACTATCAACACTCACACCTCCCCCACACTCTCACTATCAACACTCACACCTCCCCCACACTCTCACCTCAACACTCACACCTCCCCCACACTCTCACTCCCAACACTCACACCTCCCCCACACTCTCACTATCAACACTCACACCTCCCCCACACTCTCACTATCAACACTCACACCTCCCCCACACTCTCACTATCAACACTCACACCTCCCCCACACTCTCACTCCCAACACTCACACCTCCCCCACACTCTCACTATCAACACTCACACCTCCCCCACACTCTCACTATCAACACTCACACCTCCCCCACACTCTCACTATCAACACTCACACCTCCCCCACACTCTCACTATCAACACTCACACCTCCCCCACACTCTCACTCCACAACACTCACACCTCCCCCACACTCTCACTATCAACACTCACACCTCCCCCACACTCTCACTCCACAACACTCACACCTCCTCCACACTCTCACTATCAGCACTCACACCTCCCCCACACTCTCACTATCAACACTCACACCTCCTCCACACTCTCACTATCAACACTCACACCTCACCCACACACTCATTATCAACATCACACCTCCCCCACACTCTCACTCCCCAACACTCACACCTCCCCCACACTCTCACTATCAACACTCACACCTCCCCCACACTCTCACTCCCCAACACTCACACCTCCCCCACACTCTCACTATCAACACTCACACCTCCTCCACACTCTCACTATCAACACTCACACCTCCCCCACACTCTCACTCCCCAACACTCACACCTCCCCCACACTCTCACTATCAACACTCACACCTCCCCCACAATCTCACTCCCCAACACTCACACCTCCCCCACACTCTCACTATCAGCTCTCACACCTCCCCCACACTCTCACTCCCCAACACTCACACCTCCCCCACACTCTCACTATCAACACTCACACCTCCCCCACACTCTCACTATCAACACACACACCTCCCCCACACTCTCACTATCAACACTCACACCTCCCACACTCTCACTATCAACACTCACACCTCACCCACACACTCATTATCAACACTCACACCTCACCCACACTCTCACTCCCCAACACTAACACCTCCTCCACACTCTCACTCCCCAACACTAACACCTCCTCCACACTCTCACTCCCAACACTCACACCTCCCCCACACTCTCACTCCACAACACTCACACCTCCCCCACACTCTCACTATCAACACTCACACCTCCCCCACACTCTCACTCCACAACACTCACACCTCCTCCACACTCTCACTATCAGCACTCACACCTCCCCCACACTCTCACTATCAACACTCACACCTCCTCCACACTCTCACTATCAACTCTCACACCTCCCCCACACTCCCACTATCAACTCTCACACCTCCCCCACACTCTCACTATCAACACTCACACCTCCTCCACACTCTCCCTATCAGCACTCACACCTCCCCCACACTCTCGCTATCAACACTCACACCTCCCCCACACTCTCACTCCCCAACACTCACTCCTCCCTCACACTCTCACTATCAACTCTCACACCTCCCCCACACTCTCACTCCCCAGCACTCACACCTCCCCCACACTCTCACTATCAACACTCACACCTCCCCCACACTCTCACTATCAACACTCACACCTCCCCCACACTCTCACTATCAACTCTCACACCTCCCCCACACTCTCACTCCCCAACACTCACACCTCCCCCACACTCTCACTCCCCAACACTCACACCTCCCCCACACTCTCACTCCCCAACACTCACACCTCCCCCACACTCTCACTATCAACACTCACACCTCCCCCACACTCTCACTATCAACAATCACACCTCCCCCACACTCTCACTCCCCAGCACTCAGACAGCCGATCGGCCCTTCGAACCTGCTCCTCCATTCACAACTTCATGGCTGATCTCCTATCTCAACTCCACCTTCCCACACTATCCCCATATCCCTTGATTCCCGAAATATCCAAAAATCTATCAATCGCTGTTTTGAATATACTCAGCGATTGAGCATCCACAGCCCTCTGGGGTGGAGAATTCCAAAGATTCACAACCCTTTCACTGAAGAAATTTCTCCTCATTTCAATATCAAATGATTGACCCCTTATTCTGAGACCATGACTACTAGTTCTTGACTCGCCAGCCAAGGGAAACATGCTCCCTGCATCTACCCTGTCAAGCCCTGTAAGAATTTTATGTGCTTGAATTCGATCACCTCTCATTCTTCTAAATTGTAGGGAATGTAGGCCTAGTCTCATCAATCTCTCCTCATGGGACAATCGGCCCATCCCACGAATCAGTCTGGTGAGCATTCGTTGCAGTCCCTCTAAGACAAGTATACCCTTCCTTACGTAAGGAGACAAAAACTGTACACAGTACTCCAGGTGTGGGCTCACCAAGGCCCTATATAATTGCAGTAAGACTTCTTTACACTTTTTCTCCAATCCATTTGTAATAAAGGCCAACATGCCATTTAATTTCTGAATTGCTTGCTGTACCTACATGTTAACTTTCAGACATTCGTGTACATGGACAACCAGGTCCCTCTGAATACAAACATTTCCCAATCACTCACCATTTAAAAAATATTCTGCTTTTCTATGTTTCCTACTAAAGTGGCTGACTTCACATTTTTCCACGTTATATTCCAGCTGCCATGTTCTTGCCCACTCACTCAACCTGTCGATATCCCTTTGCAGTCTCTTTACATCCTCCTCACAACTTTCCCACCTAGCTTCGTTTCGTCAGCAAACTTGATACATTACACTCAGTGCCCTCATCTAAGTCATTAATATAGATTGTGAATCGCTGAGGCCCAAGCACTGATCCGAGCATTACCCCACTAGTTACAGACTGCCAAACCAAACACTTCCTCCCCCTCTATACTCCCGCCCCCTCTACACGCCCTCACAATCTACACACCCTCCCTCTCTACACTCCCTCCCCCTCTACACTCCATTCCCCTCTATACTCCCGCCCCCTCCACACTTCCTCCCCCTCTATACTCCCTCCACTCTATACTCCCTCCCCTCTATACTCCCTCCTCTCTATACTCCCTCCTCTCTAAACTCCCTCCCCTCTATACTCCCTCCCTCTATAGTCCCTCCCCTCTATACTCCCTCCCTCTATTCTCCCTCCCCTCTATACTCCCTCCCTCTATACTCCCTCCCCTCTATACTCCCTCCCTCGATACTCCCTCCCCTCTATACTCCCTCCCCTCTATACTCCCTCCCCTCCATACTCCCTCCTCTCTATACTCCCTCCCCTCTATACTCCCTCCTCTCTATACTCCCTCCCCTCTATACTCCCTCCCTCTATACTCCATCCTCTCTATACTCCCTCCTCTCTATACTCCCTCCTCTCTATACTCCCTCCTCTCTATTCTCCCTCCCCTCTATACTCCCTCCCTCTATACTCCCTCCCCTCTATACTCCCTCCCTCTATACTCCCTCCCCTCTATACTCCCTCCTCTCTATACTCCCTCCTGTCTATACTCCCTCCACTCTATACTCCCTCCCCTCTATACTCCCTCCCTCTATACTCCCTCCCCCTCTATACTCCCTCCCCTCTATACTCCCTCCTCTCTATTCTCCCTCCCTCTATACTCCCTCCCCCTCTATTCTCCCTCCTCTCTATATTCCCTCCTGTCTATTCTCCCTCCTCTCTATACTCCCTCCTCTCTATACTCCCTCCCCTCTATACTCCCTCCCTCTATACTCCCTCCTCTCTATACTCCCTCCCCTCTGAACCCCCTCCCCTCGATACTCCCTCCCCTCGATACTCCCTCCCCACTATAATCGCTCCTGTCTATACACCCTCCCCTCTATACCTCCTCCTCTCTATACTCCCTCCTCTCTAAACACCATCCCCTCTATACTCCCTCGCCTCTATACTCCCTCCCCTCTATACTCCCTCCTCTCTATACTCCCTCCTCTCTATACTCCCTCCCCTCTATACTCCCTCCTCTGTATACTCCCTCCCCTCTATACTCCCTCCCCTCTATACTCCCTCCTCTCTCTACTCCCTCCCTCTATACACCCTCCTCTGTCTACTCCATCCCTCTATACTCCCTCCCCTCTATACTCCCTCCCTCTATACTCCCTCCCCTCTATACTCCCTCCTGTCTATTCTCCCTCCCCTCTATACTCCCTCCTCTCTATACTCCCTCCTCTCTATATTCCCTCCCCTCTATATTCCCTCCTCTCTATACTCCCTCCCCTCTATACTCCCTCCCCTCTATACTCCCTCCCCTCTAGAATCCCTCCTCTCTATACTCCCTCCACTCTATACTCCCTCCCTCTATACTCCCTCCTCTCTATACTCACTCCACTCTATTCTCCCTCCCTCTATACTCCCTCCCCTCTATACTCCCTCCCCTCTATACCCCCTCCTCTCTAAACTCCCTCCCCTCAATACTCCCTTCCATCTATACTCTCTCCTCTCAATACTCCCTCCCAAATATACTCTCTCCTCTCAATACTCCCTCCCATCTATACTCTCTCCTCTCTATATTCCCTCCCCCTCTACAAACCCTCCCCTACACACTTTATCCCGCTCTTACTCCCATCACTCTATAATCCATCCTCTTTATACTCCCTCCTCTCTATACACCCTCCCCTCTATATTCCCTCCCCTCTATACTCCCTCCTCTGTATACTCCCTCCCCTCTATATTCCCTCCCCTCTATATTCCCTCCCCTCTATACTCCCTCCTCTCTATTCTCCCTCCTCTCTATACTCCCTCCCCTCTTTATATTCCCTCCCCTCTATACTCCCTCCTCTCTATTCTCCCTCCCCTCTATACTCTCTCCCCTCTATATTCCCTCCCCTCTATACTCCCTCCTCTCTATTCTCCCTCCTCTCTATACTCCCTCCTCTCTATTCTCCCTCCCTGTAAACTCCCTCCTCTCTATACTCCCTCCTCTCTATACTCCCTCCTGTCTATACTCCCTCCTCTCTATACTCCCTCCCTCTATACTCCCTCCTCTCTATACTTCCCGCCTCTCTATTCTCCCTCTCTCTATACTCCCTCACTCTATACTCCCTCCCCTCTATACTCCCTCCCCTCTATACTCCCTCCCCTCTATACACCCTCCTCTCTAAACTCCCTCCCCTCTATACTCCCTCCCATCTATACTCCCTCCCCTCTATACACCCTCCCTCTATACTCCCTCCCTCTCTACACACCCACCGCCTCCACACTTCCTCCCCCTCTATACTCCCTCCTCTCTCTACTCCCTCCCTCTATACTCCCTCCTGTCTATACTCCCTCCCCTCTATACTCCCTCCCCTCTATACTCCCTCCCCTCTATACTCCCTCCCCCTCTATAGTCCCTCCCCTCTATACTCCCTCCCCCTCTATACTCCCTCCCTCTATACTCCCTCCTCTCTATACTCACTCCACTCTATTCTCCCTCCCTCTATACTCCCTCCCCTCTATACTCCCTCCCCTCTATACCCCCTCCTCTCTAAACTCCCTCCCCTCAATACTCCCTCCCATCTATACTCTCTCCTCTCAATACTCCCTCCCAAATATACTCTCTCCTCTCAATACTCCCTCCCATCTATACTCTCTCCTCTCTATATTCCCTCCCCCTCTACAAACCCTCCCCTACACACTTTATCCCGCTCGTACTCCCATCACTCTATAATCCATCCTCTTTATACTCCCTCCTCTCTATACACCCTCCCCTCTATATTCCCTCCCCTCTATACTCCCTCCTCTCTATACTCCCTCCCCTCTATATTCCCTCCCCTCTATACTCCCTCCTCTGTATACTCCCTCCCCTCTATATTCCCTCCCCTCTATATTCCCTCCCCTCTATACTCCCTCCTCTCTATTCTCCCTCCTCTCTATACTCCCTCCCCTCTTTATATTCCCTCCCCTCTATACTCCCTCCTCTCTATTCTCCCTCCCCTCTATACTCTCTCCCCTCTATATTCCCTCCCCTCTATACTCCCTCCTCTCTATTCTCCCTCCTCTCTATACTCCCTCCTCTCTATTCTCCCTCCCTCTAAACTCCCTCCTCTCTATACTCCCTCCTCTCTATACTCCCTCCTGTCTATACTCCCTCCTCTCTATACTCCCTCCCTCTATACTCCCTCCTCTCTATACTTCCCGCCTCTCTATTCTCCCTCTCTCTATACTCCCTCACTCTATACTCCCTCCCCTCTATACTCCCTCCCCTCTATACTCCCTCCCCTCTATACACCCTCCTCTCTAAACTCCCTCCCCTCTATACTCCCTCCCATCTATACTCCCTCCCCTCTATACACCCTCCCTCTATACTCCCTCCCTCTCTACACACCCACCGCCTCCACACTTCCTCCCCCTCTATACTCCCTCCTCTCTCTACTCCCTCCCTCTATACTCCCTCCTGTCTATACTCCCTCCCCTCTATACTCCCTCCCCTCTATACTCCCTCCCCTCTATACTCCCTCCCCCTCTATACTCCCTCCTCTCTATTCTCCCTCCTCTCTATACTCCCTCCCCTCTTTATATTCCCTCCCCTCTATACTCCCTCCTCTCTATACTCCCTCCTCTCTATTCTCCCTCCCTCTAAACTCCCTCCTCTCTATACTCCCACCTCTCTATACTCCCTCCTGTCTATACTCCCTCCCCTCTATACTCCCTCCCCTCTATACTCCCTCCCCTCTATACTCCCTCCCCCTCTATAGTCCCTCCCCTCTATACTCCCTCCCCCTCTATATTCCCTCCTCTCTATACTCCCTCCCCTCTAGAATCCCTCCCTCTATACTCCCTCCCCTCTATACTCCCTCCTGTCTATACTCCCTCCCCTCTATACTCCCTCCTCTCTATTCTCCCTCCCTCTATACTCCCTCCCTCTATACTCCCTCCTCTCTATAATCCCTCCCCTCTATACCCCCTCCTCTCTATACTCCCTCCTCTCTATACTCCCTCCTGTCTATACTCCATCCCCTCTAGAATCCCTCCCTCTATACTCCCTCCATCTATACTCCCTCCTCTCTATTCTCCCTCCCTCTATATTCCCTCCTCTCTATACTCCCTCCCCTCTATACTCCCTCCCCTCTATACTCCCTCCTCTCTATACTCCCTCCTCTCTATACTCCCTCCTCTCTATACTCCCACCTCTCCATACTCCCTCCTCTCTTTACTCCCTCCACTCTATATCCCCTCCTCTCTAAACTCCCTCCCCTCTATACACCCTCCCCTCTATATTCCCTCCCCTCTATACCCTCTCGCCCTCTATACTCCCTCCTCTCTATTCTCCCTCCCTCTATACTCCCTCCCTCTATACTCCCTCCTCTCTATACTCCCTCCTCTCTATATCCCCTCCACTCTAAACTCCCTCCCCTCTATACCCCCTCCTCTCTAAACTCCCTCCCCTCAATACTCCCTCCCTCTATACTCCCTCCCCCTCTACACACACTCCCCTACACACTTCCTCCCGCTCTTACTCCCTCCACTCTATAATCCATCCTCTTTATACTCCCTCCTCCCTATACACCCTCCCCTCTATACTTCCTCCATCCATACTCCCTCCTCTCTCTACTCCCTCCCTCTATACCCCCTCCTCTCTATATTCTCTCCCCTCTATACTCCCTCCCCCTCTATACTCCCTCCCTCTATACTCCCTCCTCTCTATACTCCCTCTCTCTATTCTCCCTCCCTCTATACTCCCTCCTCTCTATACTCCCTCTCTCTATTCTCCCTCCCTCTATACTCCCTCCTCTCTATACTCCCGCCTCTCTACACTCCCTCCTCTCTATTCTCACTCCCTCTATACTCCCTCCCTCTATACTCCCTCCTCTCTATACTCCCTCCTCTCTATACTCCCTCCTCTCTATACTCCCTCCTCTCTATTCTCCCTCCCCTCTATATTCCCTCCACTCTATATTCCCTCCCCTCTATACTCCCTCCTCTCTATACTCCCCCCTCTCTATACACCCACCCCTCTATATTCCCTCCACTCTATATTCCCTCCCCTCTATACTCCCTCCACTCTATACTCCCTCCTCTCTATCCTCCCTCCCCTCTATCCTCCCTCCCCTCTATCCTCCCTCCCCTCTATACTCCCTCCCCTCTATACTCCCTCCTCTCTCTACTCCCTCCCTCTATACTCCCTCCCCTCTCTACTCCCTCCCCTCTATACTCCCTCCCCTCTATACTCCCTCCTCTCTATACTCCCTCCCCTCTAAACTCCCTCCTCTCGATACTCCCTCCCCTCTATACTCCCTCCTCTCTAAACTCCCTCCTCTCCAAACTCCCTCCTCTCTAAACTCCCTCCTCTCTATACTGCCTCGCCTCTATACTCCCTCAATACACCCTCCTCTCTATACTCCCTCCCCTCTATACCCACTCCCCTCTAAACTCCCTCCTCTCTATACTCCCTCCTCTCTATACTCCCTCCGCTCTATACCCACTCCCCTCTAAACTCCCTCCCCTCTATATTCCCTCCCCTCTATATTCCCTCCCCTCTATACTCCCTCCTCTCTATACACCCTCCTCTCTAAACTCCCTCCCCTCTATACTCCCTCCCATCTATACTCCCTCCCCTCTATACACCCTCCCTCTATACTCCCTCCTCTCTATTCTCCCTCTCTCTATACTCCCTCACTCTATACTCCCTCCCCTCTATACTCCCTCCCCTCTATACTCCCTCCCCTCTATACACCCTCCTCTCTAAACTCCCTCCCCTCTATACTCCCTCCCATCTATACTCCCTCCCCTCTATACACCCTCCCTCTATACTCCCTCCCTCTCTACACACCCACCGCCTCCACACTTCCTCCCCCTCTATACTCCCTCCTCTCTCTACTCCCTCCCTCTATACTCCCTCCTGTCTATACTCCCTCCCCTCTATACTCCCTCCCCTCTATACTCCCTCCCCTCTATACTCCCTCCCCCTCTATAGTCCCTCCCCTCTATACTCCCTCCCTCTATATTCCCTCCTCTCTATACTCCCTCCCCTCTAGAATCCCTCCCTCTATACTCCCTCCCCTCTATACTCCCTCCTGTCTATACTCCCTCCCCTCTATACTCCCTCCTCTCTATACTCCCTCCCTCTATACTCCCTCCTCTCTATAATCCCTCCCCTCTATACCCCCTCCTCTCTATACTCCCTCCTCTCTATACTCCCTCCTGTCTATACTCCATCCCCTCTAGAATCCCTCCCTCTATACTCCCTCCATCTATACTCCCTCCTCTCTATTCTCCTCCCTCTATATTCCCTCCTCTCTATACTCCCTCCCCTCTATACTCCCTCCCCTCTATACTCCCTCCTCTCTATACTCCCTCCTCTCTATACTCCCTCCTCTCTATACTCCCTCCCTCTATACTCCCTCCTCTCTATA
This sequence comes from Squalus acanthias, assembly GCA_030390025.1. Classification (NCBI taxonomy): domain Eukaryota; kingdom Metazoa; phylum Chordata; class Chondrichthyes; order Squaliformes; family Squalidae; genus Squalus; species Squalus acanthias. The sequence continues at coordinate 92,930,656 of CM059431.1, forward strand.
CTCCCTCCACTCTATTCTCCCTCCCTCTATACTCCCTCCACTCTATATCCCCTCCTCTCTAAACTCCCTCCCCTCTATACACCCTCCCCTCTATATTCCCTCCCCTCTATACCCTCTCGCCCTCTATACTCCCTCCTCTCTATTCTCCCTCCCTCTATACTCCCTCCCTCTATACTCCCTCCTCTCTATACTCCCTCCTCTCTATATCCCCTCCTCTCTAAACTCCCTCCCCTCTATACCCCCTCCTCTCTAAACTCCCTCCCCTCAATACTCCCTCCCTCTATACTCCCTCCCCCTCTACACACCCTCCCCTACACACTTCCTCCCGCTCTTACTCCCTCCACTCTATAATCCATCCTCTTTATACTCCCTCCTCCCTATACACCCTCCCCTCTATACTCCCTCCATCCATACTCCCTCCTCTCTCTACTCCCTCCCTCTATACCCCCTCCTCTGTATATTCTCTCCCCCTCTATACTCCCTCCCCCTCTATACTCCCTCCCTCTATACTCCCTCCCCTCTATACTCCCTCCTCTCTATTCTCCCTCCCTCTATACTCCCTCCTCTCTATACTCCCTCTCTCTATTCTCCCTCCCTCTATACTCCCTCCTCTCTATACTCCCTCCTCTCTACACTCCCTCCTCTCTATTCTCACTCCCTCTATACTCCCTCCCTCTATACTCCCTCCTCTCTATACTCCCTCCTCTCTATACTCCCTCCTCTCTATACTCCCTCCTCTCTATTCTCCCTCCCCTCTATATTCCCTCCACTCTATATTCCCTCCCCTCTATACTCCCTCCTCTCTATACTCCCCCCTCTCTATACACCCACCCCTCTATATTCCCTCCACTCTATATTCCCTCCCCTCTATACTCCCTCCACTCTATACTCCCTCCTCTCTATCCTCCCTCCCCTCTATCCTCCCTCCCCTCTATCCTCCCTCCCCTCTATCCTCCCTCCCCTCTATCCTCCCTCCCCTCTATCCTCCCTCCCCTCTCTACTCCCTCCCTCTATACTCCCTCCTCTCTCTACTCCCTCCCTCTATACACCCTCCCTCTATACTCCCTCCCTCTCTACACACCCACCGCCTCCACACTTCCTCCCCCTCTATACTCCCTCCTCTCTCTACTCCCTCCCTCTATACTCCCTCCTGTCTATACTCCCTCCCCTCTATACTCCCTCCCCTCTATACTCCCTCCCCTCTATACTCCCTCCCCCTCTATAGTCCCTCCCCTCTATACTCCCTCCCCCTCTATATTCCCTCCTCTCTATACTCCCTCCCCTCTAGAATCCCTCCCTCTATACTCCCTCCCCTCTATACTCCCTCCTGTCTATACTCCCTCCCCTCTATACTCCCTCCTCTCTATTCTCCCTCCCTCTATACTCCCTCCCTCTATACTCCCTCCTCTCTATAATCCCTCCCCTCTATACCCCCTCCTCTCTATACTCCCTCCTCTCTATACTCCCTCCTGTCTATACTCCATCCCCTCTAGAATCCCTCCCTCTATACTCCCTCCATCTATACTCCCTCCTCTCTATTCTCCCTCCCTCTATATTCCCTCCTCTCTATACTCCCTCCCCTCTATACTCCCTCCCCTCTATACTCCCTCCTCTCTATACTCCCTCCTCTCTATACTCCCTCCTCTCTATACTCCCTCCCTCTATACTCACTCCTTTCTATACTCCCTCCACTCTATTCTCCCTCCCTCTATACTCCCTCCTGTCTATACTCCCACCTCTTCATACTCCCTCCTCTCTTTACTCCCTCCACTCTATATCCCCTCCTCTCTAAACTCCCTCCCCTCTATACACCCTCCCCTCTATATTCCCTCCCCTCTTTACCCTCTCGCCCTCTATACTCCCTCCTCTCTATTCTCCCTCCCTCTATACTCCCTCCCTCTATACTCCCTCCTCTCTATACTCCCTCCTCTCTATATCCCCTCCTCTCTAAACTCCCTCCCCTCTATACCCCCTCCTCTCTAAACTCCCTCCCCTCAATACTCCCTCCCTCTATACTCCCTCCCCCTCTACACACCCTCCCCTACACACTTCCTCCCGCTCTTACTCCCTCCACTCTATAATCCATCCTCTTTATACTCCCTCCTCCCTATACACCCTCCCCTCTATACTCCCTCCATCCATACTCGCTCCTCTCTCTACTCCCTCCCTCTATACCCCCTCCTCTCTATATTCTCTCCCCTCTATACTCCCTCCCCCTCTATACTCCCTCCCTCTATACTCCCTCCCCTCTATACTCCCTCCTCTCTATTCTCCCTCCCTCTATACTCCCTCCTCTCTATACTCCCTCTCTCTATTCTCCCTCCCTCTATACTCCCTCCTCTCTATACTCCCTCCTCTCTACACTCCCTCCTCTCTATTCTCACTCCCTCTATACTCCCTCCCTCTATACTCCCTCCTCTCTATACTCCCTCCTCTCTATACTCCCTCCTCTCTATACTCCCTCCTCTCTATTCTCCCTCCCCTCTATATTCCCTCCACTCTATATTCCCTCCCCTCTATACTCCCTCCTCTCTATACTCCCCCCCTCTCTATACACCCACCCCTCTATATTCCCTCCACTCTATATTCCCTCCCCTCTATACTCCCTCCACTCTATACTCCCTCCTCTCTATCCTCCCTCCCCTCTATCCTCCCTCCCCTCTATCCTCCCTCCCCTCTATACTCCCTCCCCTCTATACTCCCTCCTCTCTCTACTCCCTCCCTCTATACTCCCTCCTCTCTCTACTCCCTCCCTCTATACTCCCTCCCCTCTATCCTCCCTCCTCTCGATACTCCCTCCCCTCTATACTCCCTCCTCTCTAAACTCCCTCCTCTCCAAACTCCCTCCTCTCTAAACTCCCTCCTCTCTATACTGCCTCGCCTCTATACTCCCTCCCTCAATACACCCTCCTCTCTATACTCCCTCCCCTCTATACCCACTCCCCTCTAATCTCCCTCCTCTCTATACTCCCTCCTCTCTATACTCCCTCCCCTCTATACCCACTCCCCTCTAAACTCCCTCCTCTCTATACTCCCTCCTCTCTATACTCCCTCCCCACTATACCCACTCCTCTCTAAACTCCCTCCTCTCTAAACTCCCTCCTCTCTAAACTCCCTCCCCTCTATACTCCCCCCCTCTAAACTCCCTCCTCTCTATACTCTCTCACCTCTATACTCCCTCCCTCAATACACCCTCCTCTCTATACTCCCTCCCCTCTATACCCACTCCTCTCTAAACTCCCTCCTCTCTATACTCCCTCCCCTCTATACCCCCTCCTCTCTAAACTCCCTCCTCTATATACTCCCTCCCCTCTTTATTCCCTCCCTCTATACTCCCTCCTCTCTATACTCCCTCCCCTCTAAATCCCCTCCCGTCTATACTCCCTCCTCTCTATACTCCCTCCTCTCTATACTCCCTCCCCTCTATACATCCTCCCCTCTATACCCCCTCCTCTCTAAACTCCCTCCTCTCTAAACTCCCTCCCCTCTTTATTCCCTCCCTCTATACTCCCTCCTCTCTATACTCCCTCCCCTCTAAATCCCCTCCCCTCTTTACTCCCTCCTCTCTATACTCCCTCCTCTCTATACTCCCTCCCCTCTTTACCCCCTCCTCTCTATACTCCCTCCTCTCTCTACTCCCTCCCTCTATACTCCCTCCCCTCTATACTCCCTCCTCTCTCTACTCCCTCCCTCTATACTCCCTCCCCTCTATACTCCCTCCTCTCTATACTCCCTCCCCTCTAAACTTCCTCCTCTCTATACTCCCTCCTCTCTATATTCCCTCCCCTCTATACTCCCTCCTCTCTATACTCCCTCCTCTCTATACTCCCTCCCCTCTATACTCCCTCCTCTCTATACTCCCTCCTCTCTATATTCCCTCCCCTCTATACTTCCTCCTCTCTATAGTCCCTCCCCTCTATACTCCCTCCTCTCTATTTTCCCTCCTCTCTATACTCCCTCCTCTCTATACTCCCTCCTCTCTATTTTCCCTCCCCTCTGTACTCCCTCCTCTCTATACTCCCTCCTCTCTATACTCCCTCCCTCTATACTCCCTCCCCTCTATACTCCCTCCTCTCTATACTCCCTCCCTCTATACTCCCTCCCCTCTATACTCCCTCCCTCTATACTCCCTCCTCTCTATATTCCCTCCCCTCTATATTCCCTCCCCTCTATATTCCCTTCCCTGTACAATCCCTCGCTCTATACTCCCTCCTCTCTCTATTCCATCCTCTCTATATTCCCTCGCTCCATACTCCCTCCCCCTCTATACTCCCTCCTCTCTATATTCCCTCCCTCTATACTCACTCCTCTCTATACTTCCTCCCCTCTATATTCCCTCCCCTCTATATTCCCTCCCCTCTAGACTCCCTCCCTCTATACTCCCTCCTCTCTATATTCCCTCCCTCTATACTCCCTCCCTCTATACTCACTCCCCTCTAGACTCCCTCCCCTCTATACCCCCTCCTCTCTAAACGCCCTCCTCTCTATACTCCCTCCCCTCTATATTCCCTCCCTCTATACTCCCTCCCTCTGTACTCCCTCCTCTCTAAACTCCCTCCTCTCTATACTCCCTCCCCTCTATATTCCCTCCCTCTATACTCCCTCCCTCTATACTCCCTCCTCTCTATACTCCCTCCTCTCTATACTCCCTCCCTCTATACTCCCTCCCTCTATACTCCCTCCTCTCTATACTCCCTCCTCTCTATACTCCCTCCCCTCTACGCTCCCTCCCCTCTGTACCCCCTCCTCTCTAAACTCCCTCCCCTCTATACTCCCTCCCATCTATACTCCCTCCCCTCTATATTCCCTCCCTCTTTTCTCCCTCCCTCTATACTCCCTCCTCTCTATACCCCTCCTCTCTATACCCCCTCCTCTCTATACTCCCTCCTGTCTATACTCTCTCCCCTCTATACCCCCTCCTCTCTATACTCCCTCCCCTCTATACTCCCTCCCCTCTATACTCCCTCCTCTCTATAGTCCCTCCTCTCTATACTCCCTCCTCTCTATACTCCCTCCCTCTATACTCCCTCCGCTCTATACTCCCTCCCCTCTAACCCACTGCTCCTTATACTCTCCCCGTCTATACTTCCTCCCCTCTATACACCCTCCCCTCTATACTCTCTCCCTCTATACTCCCTCCCCTCTATTTTGCATCCTCTCTATACTCCCTCTCCTCTATTCTCCCTCCCCTCTATACTCCCTCCCCTTGTGTACTCCTCCCCTCTATTCACCTAGCCCTCTATTCTCTCAACCCCTCGATGCTACCACAGTGGCCATACTGTCAATGCCCACATTGGGTGTATGCATTAAGCAGCCATGCTGAGACTTGCGTCACCAAATGGGGAATCTCAGGTGTGACCCATTTCTGAACTCACTGTGGCACAGCATGCTTTTGCACAAATTGCCCCCTCTCCAAAAAATGTTTTTCTTCCAATTCATCTCCTGAAGATGATATTTTGCTGGGGGACTAGTTCATGGGAGCCATCCACCCTCCAGTACCTTGCCACAGTGTGTGGCAGCACAGTAACCAGCAGCCAAGTAAAGTGTTCTTCTCCGTCAGTGGGTTTGATCTTGATTTTGAACATCACCACCTCCGCCCCAGCTTCAGATCATCTGCTGCTGAAACCCTCATCCATGTATTTGTTACCTCTAGACTCGACTATTCCAATGCTCTCCTGGCCAGCCTCCCACCTTGCACCCTCTGTAAACTTGAGCTCATTCAGATCTCTGCTGCCTGTATCCTAACTCGTACCAAATGCCCTTCTCCCATCATCCTTTTGCTCGCTGACCTATGCTAATTCCCAATCCGGCAACGCCTCGATTTTAAAATTATCATCCTTGTTTTCAAATCCCTCCATGCCCTCATCCTCCCTATCTCTGTAACCTCCTCCAGCTCCACAGCCCTCTGAGATCTCTGTGTTCCTCCAATACTCATCCTTGATTTGAATCGCTCCACCATTGGTGGCCGTGCCTTCAGCTGCCTAGGACCTAATGTCTGGAATTCCCTTACTAATGCTCTCTGCCTCTCTACCTCTCTCTCCTCCTTTAACTCACTCCTTAAAATCTACCTCTTTGACCAAGTTTTCGGTCACCTGTCCCAATATCTCCTTATGTGGCTAAGTATCCAATTTTGTTTGATAACGCTCCTGTGAAGTGCCTTCGGACAGTTTACTGCATTAAAGGCGCTATATAAATACAAGTTGTTGTTGATAGTGTAAAACGGGTGATACATAGAATGACATAGAATTCACAACACAGAAACAGACCATTAGGCCCAGCAGCTCCTCTGGCAGTATTCCCTTTTCTAATATACAAATATATAATGTTGCCTCAGCCATCTCTTCCCTAAACTTCTTTTAACATGCAGGGATGCAATCCATCTGGACCAGGGGTTTTATCCTCTCTAAGTTTTATTAGTTTATCAATTATCTCCGCCACTTTCTATCGTAAATGTCTGTGTACCATTTTTGATCTCTTCTTCTAATGTCATGGGTGATAGTGAGTTGGCAGCCCATTTTACATTGTACATAGTTTCAATGGAAATACAAATCAGGAGAAATGTAAAATGGCCTGCCGATTTGCTATCACCTCTTTTACACTATTGCACAAAGTAAGATCGACCCAATATCTATATGTCTGCACTTCCAGCAGGGGTCACTAGATAGTGATCAGGAGCAAGTTCTCCCGCTGACTTACCCATTCCTACTCCAGGGGTACCTAGGCTAACTGTAGTATCACTGCCCTGGCTGAGATTCGCTAACTCAACACAGACAGCAGATCAAACCTGGTCCTTTCCTGGTCTGTATAACTCTCCTACTCACTGCTTTATCAATCTGAGCCATTGGGTAAGGCCTCGCTCCATCCCTTCCCCTGCTGAAACCGTTTTGCCGGAATTTGTATCAGTATAATAGCATGACTTCCATCAAAAATATAAGAACCAGAACAAAATGTTATTGCACAAATGCAAAACGCAGATAGTTTTGGCAGCTAGGTTGGCTGGCAGGGATCGTATGATGAAGTCTGTTTACTGAGGGTGCGATTTTCATCCTACTAAGCCGATGGAAACTGGGTAGGTGGGCAGTTAAAATGCCCTGAGTTACTCACGTGCCAGAAAGCCACCAGGATCCCGCTGTCCACAATTTTAACCTGCTGTCCTGAGCAAGCGACAAGGACACCCGTCGAAAGCCAGCAGGGTACTTCTTTACATATGAAATTTGTGTTCTGATGACATCATTGGGACCCGACTTCTATTTTAATTCAGGCCTGAGTGGCGAAGCCAGGCTGAACCAGATTGGAAAAGGATCAGCTCCAGAAGAGGCCGATAACAGATAAGCTATTTCCTTTCATTTGTGGGGCCAAGAGGAGCAGAATTATTACTGTAGCAGTTTTTTGAAAGGTGCTTTGGATTAATATAATTTCTCTCTGTTTACTTCTGTTAATTTTATTTTCAAAACAATTTGCTTCCTTTCCATCAGTTATGTAATCACTTCTTTTCTTCTATGTTGATTTAATTATCCAGTCTTTTATTTCCTTTGTAGAATTCTTTTCTTTTGTTTATTTATTTTATATCTGTCATGTTTCTTGCACTGTACTGAAAGTTTACCCAATCTAACAGACTGTGCTGCTTGGATTATTGCTTGATGTTTGAAAACTACTCATGGGGGTAGATTTTCACGTGTCCGATTCCATCGAGTGGGAAGCAAGTGATGTGAGCCCACTGCTCACTTGCACATTTCAAACAGCTTGCTGATCGGAAAGACCCGTAAATCCGGCAACTCCAGCGTGGAGCCTAGCCCATGCAGGTAAGGTCAGCGGGGTGCGGGGGGTGGGGAGCAGGGCAATCTCGAGGAAGGACCGCAATGGGTGGGGTAATGATGGAAGGTGATTTTTGTGGTGCCAGGAGGAGCATCACCTGTTTGAGTGGTCTGCAGTGGTCCCTTTAAGGACCGCTGGTCAGGCTGTTTAATGCAAGTACCAATAATGCTTTTGAAAATTGCTATTAAAGTTCCTGATAGTAGAATTTTTTTTTCCATAACAGAGAGAAGGGAGACGTTCAATGAGAGCCCAAAAGAAGCTGGCAAGGACGGTGTTACAGCTAAAACTGGTGCCTGCAGGTCAAAATGATTTGGGGAGCCCCAGAATGTCTAAGACAGTGTTGTAATTGCAGGTTATAATGATTCACAGGTACAGGGTGGCTCCTCCTGAATAGTTACCATTAAATACAGCCGGATATACAAAAGGGAGCCCCCATACTCTTTCTAATTAAGTCAAAATGATCCCAACTCTCGCCAGTTTTCAGGCAGGGAAAAGAGAGCCTTGGGAGATAATGGGAAGGGGAAAGGCAATTAGATCATTTTTTGTAAAAGGAATGCGCCAGGGAGCAGTGTTAAGTAAAGCTGGTTTTATTTTGCCTTAAGAGGTTTGCGAGTGGCAACCTGGAAGTAAGCTTGTTGGGATTTTTGGGGGGGGAATTTAATTCCCCAAGAACGGGTGGGTTGGGAGCAGGTTGGGGGTATTGATTTATTGATTTATAGAGCGGGAGAGCAACCCGGCTCAAAGATGCCCACTTCTGGGTTTAACGGAGGTGGGTTTGGATGATGGTGAGAAACCTACTCGCACAAGTCGGAGATTTTCTAATTGGATGCGGGCGGGTACTTATTACCACAATTAACGTCCTCAGGAGACATTAATGAGGTATTTTAAAATTGTTTTTAACTTGGCTCCAAATTTTACTTCAGCAGCACGGGTTTCCCGGGGCTTGGGAAACTGACCAGGGACCGAGATTGAGCAGCAGTTCAGGTAGGTATTTAAACTTGTCCTTGTACCATCTGAATAAAAGCTCAATTATTGTAGCTGCTGTCTCAGTTGACTCTGGCAAATGTTTAGCAGAGAGTGCTTGTGCGGATACAGCTTTTTTCAACTTTGGAGGATTTTAAACTGACAAGATCAGGATGGGAGGCACCTTGAATGTGTTTGACAGCACATCAGAAGAGGAAGACCCTCACCATCCACAGCAGTGACGACGTGCGGTGGTGGGATCAGAAGGTGCACAGGAGGGAGGTGCACGGGAGGGAGGCGGACTGGAGAGGAGCCGAGGTTGCAGGAGGCACTACCCACGTCACAGGGTTTATGGACAGAGGCTCAGTTTCCTTGACCTCTCAGAAGAGCAGCGCTTCCGCAGGCTGAGGTTGTCACGTCAGGTGGTGGCAGACATCTGCAGCCTCCTACAGGAAGACCTGCTCCCTGCTGGACCTGGTGGCCATGCATCACCAGTGTGAAAGTGACCATTGCCCTCAACTATTTTGCCTCTGGATCAGTTCATGGGGCACTGGCACCAGTACTGGGGAAAGAGGCGGGTGCTCCGTTGATTTAAAGCTTGTCTTCGGGTAGCTGTATTTTGAAAAGATCTTTGTCTTTTGTGTCTGGGGCAGCCAAATATATTATACTGTCCTCAGTTTCTATGCAAGATTATTAATGCCAGTCTCCATCTAACCCTACCTGATTTTGTGGGCGAGCTCCCGGACTGTTTTGGGCCTGCTGCTGGGAAGTTCTTCAGAGATTGGGGCAGGAAAGGAAATTTAAATGGAGGCAGCCACTGAAAGGTCACATAAATGGACAAAAATATTGGTGGAATTTACAAAGGATGCTGATACTATTAATGTGTACTTAATTTTTTGCAAAGGTTGTTGGGGAAGTCCAATGGTAATAATCTCGGGATTGTTACCTGAGCCATGCGCAAATTGACATAGGGACAAACAGATTAGAGGTTTAAATGTGTGGCTCAAAGAGTGGTGTGGGAGGAAGGGGTTTCAGTTCATGGGGCACTGGCACCAGTACTGGGGAAAGAGGGAGCTGTTCCATTGGGACGGGCTCCACTTAAACCGGGCTGGGACCAGTGTCCTGTCGAACTAAATAACTAGGGCAGTAGACAGGGCTTTAAACTAATAAAGGTGGGGTGGGAGGATTCAGGAAAGAGTAAATTTAAAAGCAGCGAGAGAAATGTCAAGGCTCTGGAGCAGAGTAGAGTTTTGGGTTAAAATAAGCAGAGTGGGTCAGGAAGGGACAGAGAGAGTAACAAAGGTAATAAGGCATCAGTGACTTAGATGACATCAGGGAAAAATAGAAATAAGTCAAAGCTAAAGGCACTATATCTGAATGTGTGAAGCATTCGCAACAAAATAGATGAATTAATAGCGCAGATAGAAATTAACAGGTTTGATCTATTAGCCATAACGGAGATGTGGTTGCAAGGTGGCCAAGGTTGGGAACTAAATATTCCAGGATACTTAACTTTTAGAAGAGATAGGCAAAATGGAAAGGAGGAGGGGTAGCCCTGGTAATAAAGGACAGGAGAGAGAAAGGATCTTAGCTCCAAAAATCAAGAAGTAGAATCCGTTTGGGTTGAGCTAAGAAACAGCAACATTGGTGGGAGTTGTTTATAAGCCCCCAAACAGTAGTTCTAATGTAGGGCAGAGTATAAATCAAGAAATTAGAGGCTATTGTAACAAGGGTAATACAGTAATCTATATATAGACTGGGCAATCCAAATTTTAATCTATATATAGACTGGGCAATCCAAATTTGCAGTAATAGTGTGGAGGAAGAAATCATGGAATGTATGCAAGATAGTTTTTTAGATCAGTATGTTGAGGAACCAACTAGGGAACAGGCTATTTTAGATCTAGTATTGTGCAATGAGAAAGGGTTAATTAATAACCTTGTAGTAAAGGGGCCTTTAGAGGGAAGAGTGACCATAATAGGATAGAATTTTCTATTGAGTTTGAAAGTGACTTAGTTAAATCTGAAACTAGGGTCTTAAATCTAAACAAAGCAAACTATGTATGTATGAAGGGCAAGTTGGCTAAGGTAGATTGGGAAACTACATTAAAAAGTATAATGGTAGATAAGCAATGGCTAGCATTTAAAGAATTAATACATAATTTACAACAAATATACATTCCTTGAAGGCACAAAAACCCCACAGGAAAAGTGGTCCAACTGTGGCTAGCAAGAGAAGTTAAAGATAATATTAGATCAAAGGAAGAGGCTTATAATGTTGCGAAAAAGAGTAGTAAGGCTGAGGTTTGGGAAGATTGTAGAATTCAGCAAAGGAGGGCCAAGAAATTGATAAAGAAAGGGAAAATAAAATGAGAGTAAACTAGTGAGAGACATAAAAACAGACTGTAAAAGCTTCTATAGGGACGTAAAAAGAAATAGATTAGCAAAACTAAATGTGGGTCCCTTCCAGGCTGAGACAGAAGAAATGATAATGGGAAATAAGGAAATGGCAGAGAAATTAATTAATAGGGCTTGTTAAGCCCGCCCTGCGGGGTTCCCGGCTAATTAAAAGGAAGCGGGTCTGATGACGCCATTTGATGAGGTGTCAACAGTTGGTTTCCTTAAATGGGCCATGGCTGCCTTCATTTTGGCAGTTCTCCTGTCAGTATTCTGCAGCATTGAGGTGCTGCAAACACTGACAAACACTGTGCAAAGTTGCACGGCTGCACCCAGGCTCTCGCATGACTCTCTCCATATGATTATGGAGGGAGTCACAGCACACAGGGAGGTTCTCTTCCCTTCTAAGGGTGGAAGAGACCTCCCCAGGACACCACACAGCCTGGTTGCACATTGCACAGGAGGGCAAAAGCAGGGATGTCATCAGGAGCACCTGGCTGCAGTGGCGCAAACCTTTCAATGATCTCAGTAGATCACGAAACGTTACTGCAAAGCCACAATCAACCTTATCCTGCTGTGCCACTCATCACATCCCCATCAATCAGCCTTCCCTACCCTACTCCTGCACATCCTTACTCACACCAACTTACCTTGCACCTCCACCCATCCCTCTCTATCTATATTATTACTTCCCAATCTCACTAGCCACCCCTCACACTCACCCTCATCCTAGTGCAATCATACCAACTAACAACACACAAGTGTAGGCACTTGGGTGTTTTTGCAATGTTCATGTAAATTTTCTGTTAATGTGCTGGCAAACATTGAAATCTTTGTTTTCAATACTTTGCCTTATTGTGCAGATCTATGCTCACCTTTGGAAGTGTCTTAGTGAGTTGCAGTGAATGTAAGACATAACGGTAACCCCTCAATGGAGATGTGTGTGAAAGGAATGGCTTGGTCATTGTAGGAATGCTTTATGTTGCTGGTGTGGTGTGGTGTTAACCTGGCACATCATGTGGCAGCCAGGGTGTACAGGGTCAAGGGAAGTAAATCTGGCCATGGTGATGCCATCGCTGGCCTCCCGGGCAGCAATGTTGTCAGGTGCTGATGCCCTGTGTCCTGTGCAACATCAGGTGATTGCGGAGAACGTTGGTATTGTTGTTGATGTTGGTGTGCCTGGTGATGTTGGTGTTGGGGCTGATTGTGGAGGGATTCAGAGGACCATGGTGAGATTTTTTCCGGGGCACCGATGTTGCTGGCAGCTGAAGTTGAGATGACAGAAACGATCTATCAATGTTGAGAGAGCTTGCTCCAAGGAGGTGACAGTGGATAGAGAGTTTACTCCAAACACTTCCAAACTGCATACAGCTCAAAAGTGTCTTCCAAGTCCTTAAGGCTCAAGCTTCTGACATTGGAAAGTGACCAGCTGTGAAATGGTAGCGTTCATACCACTTTTGCAGCTGTCACCTATTCACAGCAATGGGGAGACATAGAGAACCTGACCTACTTACCTGACATGATCTCCAAACTATGTGCACCCTGTTAAAAATGTGGTAAAATAGAAAAAGGCTGGCAAAATAGTAGTTAACAAGCACTTAACAAGCAATTAAGTATCTTAAATGCCTCCCCCACCGCTTGGTGTCGAGTCTGTTATGAAATCGCAGACCTGACACTTTGGAAACTTACATGGAGGCGGGTTCGCAGCGGGTTCCCAACCCGCTGTCAATCATTTCCATTTTGACAGCAGACCCACCTCCAAACTCGCACTCTGAACACTGGCAAAATTCAGCCCTTTGTGTCTGTCTTCACGGAAGAAGATGCAAAAAACTTCCCGGAAATAGTGGAGAACCAAGGGTCTCACGAGAATGAGGAACTGAAAGAAATTAGTATTAGTAAAAAGAAGTACTGGAGAAATTAATGGGACTGAAAGCCAATAAATTCCCTGGACCTGATGGCCTACATCCTAGGGTTTTGAAAGAGGTGGCTATAGTGATAGTGGATGCATTGGTTGTCATTTTCCAAAATTCCATAAATTCTGGAACGGTTCCCGTGGATTGGAAGGTAGCAAATGTAACCCCACTATTTAAGAAAGAAGGGTGAGAGTAGTAGGGAAAATGCTAGAATCTATTATTAAGGACGTGGTAACAGGGCACTTGGAAAATAATAATAGGATTGGGCAGAGTCAACACGGATTTATGAAAGCGGAATCGTGTTTGACAAATCTGTTAGAGTTTTTTGAGGTTGTAACTAGCAGAATAGATAAGGAGGAACCAGTGGATGTGGTGTATTTGGATTTTCAGAAGGCATTCGATAAGGTGCCACACAAGAGGTTATTAAACAAAATTAGGGCTCATGGAATTGGGGGTAATATACTAGCATGGATTGAGGCTTGGTTAACAGACAGAAAACAGAGAGTAGGAGTAAACGGGTCATTTTCGGGTTCGCAGGCTGTAACTGGTAGTGTACCACAAGGATCAGTGCTTGGGCCTCAGCTATTCACAATCTACATCAATGATTTGGATAAGGGGACCAAATGTAATATAACCAAGTTTGCTGATGATACCAATCTGGGTGGGAATGTAAGTTGTGAGGAGGATGCAAGGAGGCTTCAAGGGGATATAGACAGGCTAAGTGAGTGGGCAAGAACATGGCAAATGGTGGCATAGTGGTTAGCACTGTTGCCTCACAGCGCCAGGGACCCGGGTTCGAATCCGGCTCGGGTGACTGTCTGTGTGGAGTTTGCACATTCTCCCCGTGTCTGCGTGGGTTTCCTCCGGGTGCTCCGGTTTCCTCCCACAGTCCAAAGATGTGCGGGTTAGGTTGATTTGGCTATGATAAATTGACCCTTAGTGTTAGGGGGGGATTAAATACGTGGGGTTATGGGGATAGGGTGGGATATGTGTCGGTGCAGGCTCGATGGGCCGAAATGGCCTCTATCTGCACTGTGGGGATTCTGTGATAATGTGGAGAAATGTGAATTTATCCACTTTGGTAGGATTATTTTTTGTAATTGTCCATGACATTTTAATAATCAATGTACATGGACCCCTAAGTCTCTTTGGACTTCCACTGCTTCTAGCTTTTCACCATTTAGAAACTATTCTGTTCTATCCTTTTTAGGTCAAAAGTGGATGACCTCACACTTGGCTCTATTAGAATCCATTTGCCACAGTTTTGCCCATTCACTTAATCTATCAATATCTCTTTGTAATTTTATGCTTCCATCTACACTGCTGACAATGCCGCCTATCTTTGTGTCATTGGCAAAATTGGATATATGGATCTCTATCCCGTCGTCTAAGTCATTAATAAATACAATGAATAGTTGAGGCCCCAACACGGATCCCTGCGGGACACCACTAGCCGCATCCTGCCAATTTGAGTGCCTGCCCATTATCCCAACTCTCTGTCTCCTGCTGCTCAGCCAATCTCCTAACCAGGTCAATAAGTTGCCCTTCCATGAGCATTTGTTTTACCCATTATCAGATTTGCCCAGTTTACTGTAAACAGTCTCTGCCTCATTCCGTTGAAGTCGGCCTTGCCTAAACCTAGAATCTTAGTAGCTGTTTTACATTGCTCCCTTTCAAACACAACATTGAACTCAATCATATTATGGTCGGTATTAGATAAATGTTCACGTACACATGCACATGCAGTCGATATCAGGGGGAGACGTTGCCCCCACTGTTGAATAGCCTCTCCACATTCACTGCATAGGCTCACATGTAAAGAATACCACTTGAGTGAGTCAGCAGCTGTTGCTAGGAGAGGAGAAAATGAGTGAAAAGAAAGCAAAAAAAATAGAAAATTAAGGGCTGTTGTTCATAGCAGTAAATGGTATTTCAGATTAGTTCATGAATATAGCTAAAGGTTATTAAAATGGAGAAATTATACCAAAAAGTAACTGTAATAGATTAACCTTGCAACAAATGCACTTCTTTTCACATGCTGATTATTAAATGTTACAGAATAGTGAGACAGCAGCTAAGAAAGAATTGTAAAAGAACCGATTCTCAGATGAATCATGTAAACACTCCGAATTCACAACGAGGCAGCCACAAAAACTCATCCTCTTACAATGCAGCCAGGAATGTGTCTCGTAGCAATGTGACCAGATCAATGTGGTTTCAGAGCCAGAGAAAATGATGGTTCCCTTTGTGTTCTTTCTAAGGTGTAGCTGAAGTCGTGTGTAGAAGTACCAAGTCTACAACAATGAAAGGCTGAGTCTGCGCAGTCTGAATTGAAGTTTGAGACTGAAATGAGAAAGACAGCAATGTTACAGCTCACTTTTACCAAAGCTCTGTCCCAATCTTCTCGCTGTTTTGGGAGCTTTCCAGAATGAACAATTCTTTAAATACAATTATGTGCTGCTATTTATTTGAAGTAATTAATTATATGCTGGATATTATGGATAAAGTTTATTCACTAGCATTACCAACACAACGCACGTCGGGAATTCAGGTACATTTCCCCCGTGATCCTTGCTCCTGATATAAGCTTTCGAAGCACAAAGATCAGTACCAGAAGAGCTCAAAAAGAAAGACTTGCATTTATATAGTGCCTTTCAAGACCACCGGACGTCCCAAAGTGCTTTACAAAAATTTACTTGTACCTTTTTTGACAGCATCATTAGAATAGCTGGAGTAAGGTGGCACCATTACAACATTATGTGCAATGTGATAAAACAGACTCGTGTTTTGTCACATTATACTTACTGAGAATGATATCCTTGTAAACCTATATTTTCACACAGATTTCCAGAGAAGTTCAGTCCCTGGGTTAACTGGTACTCATGCTCAGTCTGTGAGTACAGAACCAGGTCCTGTCAGGACACTGAGCTGTGAGGATACTTTCTTTCTTAAAGTTGCTTAGAGTAGCAGCCATGAGAAGTAGCCTTGTTGTGCCTATCAAAATCAGGAAAGAACTTAATTTTAAAACATTTTCAAGATTTAATACAATAAGGGCCATATATAGGAGTGCGTGCTCCTGGGGATATCAGGAAATAGCAAGCAAACGCCCTGTAATTTTCCAAACATTAACTTAAATAAATTGAATGGAAAACCGTGGTAGGAGGGGAAGTGTGGCCGATTCCCTGACACGTGCTCCAGGTGGGAAAGGCTCCGCGCCTGGTGTGGCCTTTTGTGAAGTGTCATGGATGAAGTATTAAAGATTGAAGCATACTTCTAGACTTTGAGTCATCTCACTACTTTTACACTTCTTGTTCTTTGTCCTGCCTTTCTGTCTGGATGCTGTATTTAGGTTTTATGAGCTGCCCCCAGTGCTTCTGTGAGTAAAGGCACTATCTGTTGTGGTACTGAGCTTACAGATCTGGTATGACCCAAGCTGGATCTCTGGTCTGTGCTGAATTAGCTGATCTGAGGGTGGCAATGAAACCCTCATTGTCCCTTGGTTAAGAATGGGAACTTTAAAATTAAGCTGTGTGAATATTAGCGTATAAACACTGAACAGCTTTGAATAAAAGTCCTCCCTTCGATATTTAAGGATGTGTTTATTCGCAATACCAAAAGCTCTGATTGGTCCCCTTGGATGACAAGACTTGATTTCTGATTGGCCCCCTTGGAGATCAAGACACACCCAGCAGTTTCTCTGGAATGTGTAATTCGATCCTCCCTGCCTCCATAATCAGTTACTTTGCAAAGTGTATTTCGAGCCATTCTGACTGCCAGGCTCCAGACAGAACAGAGCTCACATAGAACAGACAGGGCTCACCCTCGTGGGTTAAGACCTTCTCCCACCCCCCAAACAAGTTCCTACCCCCCCCCTCCCGCGCCACCCAAGTACCTGACTTACTCCCCCCGCCCAAGTACCTGATCTACTCAGCACACTACACCCCCACCCCCCGTCCAAGTTCCTGACCTCCTCCCTCCCCCCACTCGAGTTCCTGACCTTTTTCCCCTGCACAAGTTCCTGACCTTCTCCCTCCCACCCAGGCTTCCCCTGTCCAAGTTCCTGACCTTCTTCCACCCCGCCATAGATGGGGCATTGTGTTGAGGGTCATGGATTGTTAACAGGTTATTAGGTATGAAGTGAATAGTGACAATGTTGTGACTTCTGGATTTCATCCAGTCCAATGATGTCACTTGCCACACCCGCACCGAGCTTTCCGAGAAATCAACCAGGTCTCTGAGGAAGAGAGGCAGAATGGGGTGCGGGTGTAAAGGGGATGGGGTTGGCAGAACGTGATCCGTCTTCTCATCTGGAGCACGTTCTCGCTCTCATTCCGCCCCCGCCCCCTCTTTAGACATGGATCATGTTCTTCCCCCATCCCCACAGTGCTCTCCGTACTCTTTATCCCCCCCCACCCCCGCCACCCAGGGTTCCAGACCTCTCTCTACCCCCCCACCGATTCTCTCGCTCTCCCCCTCTGATCCCCTCTCTCTCTCCCTCCCACCGATTCTCTCGCTCTCCCCCTCTGATCCCCTCTCTCTCTCTCCCTCCGATTCTCTCGCTCTCCCCCTCTGATCCCCTCAATCTCTCTCCCACCGATTCTCTCGCTCTCCCCCTCTGATCCCCTCTCTCTCTCTCTCCCCCCCACCGATTCTCTCGCTCTCCCCCTCTGATCCCCTCTCTCTCTCTCACCCTCCGATTTCCCCTCTCTCTCTCTAGGTGACCTATTTTTGGTGCTGTTGGTCAATGGAGGAACGTTGGAGCCATGGCACGAGGAGAACACCCTGCTTTAAATAGTGCGATGGGAACTCAAAAGGCAGATAAAGCTTTGGTTTAACACCTCCCCCAAAAGACAGCTCCTCCAACAATGAAGTGCTGCTCAGCACGGTACTGAAGTGTCAGCCTAGATTATAGCCTTGGCTTTTTGCTGCCTGTTGATTGGGGTGTATCTTCAAGGGGGACTGGGGCAGGAATCCTGCCTGCCTGGAGATGCAGCTCTGACCCCTAAATCTCTCTGAACACCAACATTTAATAGTTTCTCACCATTTAAAAAATATTTTGTTTTTCTATTCTTCCTACCAAAGTGAGTAACCTCACATTTCCCCACATTATACTCCATCTGCCAACTTCTTGCCCATTCACTTAACCTGTTTATATCCCTTTGCAGACTTGCCCTGATTTTAACTCCAGGTGGATTCCCCGCTCAGTCAGGTCTCAATTATATCATCGGGCCGCAACATGCATATGTAAAGCAGGACCCTGTTGGCTCCTTGCTGCCTGCTCAGGAGAGCAGGTTAAAATTGCAGATGGCAGCTTTCAGACAGGTAAGAGCTAGGCGATTTTAACTGCCCACCCTCTAGGTTTCTGCTGAGCAAGTAGGGCCGTCCCCAGTATCCTCCTCACAGCTTATTTTCCCACCTAGCTTTGTATCATCAGCAAACTTGGATACCTTAAACTCGGTCACTTTATCTAAGTCATTAAAGTAGATTGTAAATAGCTGAGGACCCAGCACTGATCCTTGCGACACCCCACTAGTTACAACCTGCCAACTGGAAAATTACCTGTTTATCCCTACTCTCTGATTTCTGTCCTTTAGCCAATCCTCTATCCATGCTGATATATTATCCCTAACCCTATGAGCTCTTATCTTCTGTAACAGCCTTTCATGTGGCACCTTATCAAATGCCTATTGAAAATCCAAATATACTACATCCACTTATCTACCCTGCTAGTTAGAACATAAGAACATAAGAAATCGGAGCAGGAGTAGACCATTCAGCCCTTCAAACCTGCTGATCTTCTACCTCAACTCCACCTTCCCGCATTATCCCCATATCCCTTGGTTCCGTTGGTTACATCCTCAAAAAATTCTAATAGACTTGTCAAACATGATTTCCCTTTCATAACTCTGCCTAATCATATTATGATTTTCTAAGTTCCCTGTTACCACTTCCTTAATAATGGATTCCAGCATTTCCCAATGACTGATTTCAGGCTAACTGGCCTGTCGTTTCCTGTTTTCTCTCTCCCTCCTTTCTTGAATAGCAGGGTTACATTTGCTACCTTCCAATTCGCTGGGACCGTTCCAGAATCTAGGAAATTTGGAAGATCACAACCAATGCATCCATTATCTCTGCAGCCACCTCTTTTAGAACACTAGGATGTAGGCCATCAGGTCCAGGGGATTTGTCTGCTTTTAGTCCCATTAATTTCTCCAGTACTTATATTTTACTAATATTAATTACTTTTAAGTTCCTCACTCTCATTATACCCTTGGTTCCCCAGTACCTCTGATATGTTTTTTGTGTCTTCTACTGTGAAGACAGATACAAAATATTTGTTTAATGTCTCTGCCATTTCCTTAATCCCCATTATAATTTATCCTGTCTCAGCCTCTAAGGGATCAACATTTACTTTCACTAATCTTTCCTTTGACATACTTATAGAAGATCTTACAATCTGTTTTATATTTCTTGCTAGTTTACTCTCATATTTTACTTTCTCCCTCTTTATCAATTTTTTGGTCATCCTTTGCTGGTTTCTAAAACTCTCCCAATATTATAAGCCTCTTCTTTTAATCTAATAATATCATTAACCTCTTTAGTTAGCCATGGATGGATCACATTTCCTGTGGAGTTTTTATCACTCAATGGAATGTATACTTGTTGAGAATTATGAAATATTTCTTTAAATGTTCATCGTTGCTTATCTACCATCTTACCTTTTAATCTAATTTCCCAATTTATCTTCGTCAACTCACCCCTCATACCTATGTAACTGACTTTATTTAAGTTTAAGACTCAAATTTTAGACTTAATACGTCACTCTCGAACTCACTGTGAAATTCTTTCATATTATGATCACTCTACCCCAGAGGATCCCTTACTATGATATTACTAATTAACGCAGTCTCATTACACAAGACAGATCTAAAATAGTCTGTTCCGTCATGACGTATTGTTCTAGGAAACTGTCTTGAAACTGTCTAGGAAACTTTGTGCCAAAATTGGGAGAGCTGTTCCACAGACTAGTCAAGCAACAGTCTGACATAGTCATACTCACAGAATCATACCTTTCAGCCAATGTCCCAAACTCCTCCATCACCATCCCTGGGTATGTCCTGTCCCACCAGCAGGACACACCCACCACGGGTGATGGCACAGTGGTATACAGTTGGGAAGGAGTGGCCCTGGGAATCCTCAACATTGACTCGGGATCCCATGAAGTCTCATGGCTTCAGGTCAAGCATGGGCAAGGAAACTTCCTGCTGATTAACCTGAGCATGTCTGACTAACCTGATTGAGTTCTTTGATGAAGAAGGTTGATGAAGGTAGTGCAAGTAGATGTTGTATATGTACTTTCAAAAGGCATTTGATAAAGTACCACATAACAGACTTGTTCGGAAGCACAAGGTATTAAAGGGACGGTGGTAACTTGGCTACCTAATTGGCTAAGGGATAGGAGGCAGAGAGTAGTGGTGAACAGTTGTATTTCTGACTGGAGAGAAGTATGCAGTGGGGTCCCCCAGGGGTTGATACTGAAAGGATTATTACTAGTCCTAGCCCTTTTCGGGCTACCCCGGATCAGGCGTATTCCCCAGACGTTCACCTTCAACTAAAGTTAGAGGTAGCCGGATCTTAAAGACGCTTAATTGGGTCTAAAGGTCCAGACTATCTCTCCCTAAAGGAAAGGAACAACCTGAAGATGTTACCATCCTCCAGATAGCACTTTTAATAAGTTTAGCTAGACTGTAACCTTCCGGATATTATGAGGGTCCAGAAAACTCCTCCAGAATTCTGCAACTCCTCACCAAAGAGTGTACAGAGATTGAGTTCGCGAGTTTGATACAGAAGTACTATTTGAGACAATTCTAAAAAAATATAGATTTATTAAAGAACCGACATATAGTTTACAGCTGGTGATTCAATCGCAACTTTAACAATTCCAAATACAAAAAGCTTACAATTCTTATCATCAGAGTTCCTTATTCTCAAATCTTAACTTTGTTACATTTTTACATTTCTTGCTTAGTCTTATTCCAGAATATCCACCAAAATCAAATACAAGTACCTTTGATCCCCAAGACTTAAGAGTTGAATACTTACAGAGCTTGCATCTGAAGTCTGAGAACCACTTTGCCCCTTCAAGTGAATTCTGTCTTCCTATTTGAAAATCCAATCTTTATACTCTTTCTCAGTGGTATATCCTTTGAAGTTTTCTGCTGATGTAAGCTAATTATCTCTAGTCATTTTTCTGTTGACCCCTTCTATTCTTACAATTAGTTCAGCTGTAGCAAGCAGAATTATGTCTCCTCCTTTAGGTGTTTCAAGTTCATCATAAAAATGGTTGTAATAGATGTATTTATTTGATGCCATTCTTACGAAGGCCTTCTATTCAATTCTTAAGTCACCTCAGCTGGTTGTATTACAGACTTTGTGTCTCCTAGGTGTTCCAAGTTCAACACAAAAACAATGTGATGGCTGTTGCATCTATTGATGTCATATTTATGAAAGTCTTCTGTTTGTATCTTTTTACAACATGTAAATTAAAAACACTTCAACTGGGTACACCATTGTCCCCCTAGCCCCCTCAACTGGTTGCATTAAGAATTATGTCTCCGTATTTCATTTGATGTTATATTTACGAAGGCGTATGTTTCTTTAATGTTCTGTGTTTCATTTCCCGAAGTGTTGGTTTAAGACACCTTAACCAGGGTATGGTATTGGGGCAGAAATTCGGGTCTCCACGGGTGAGTACGCGCTGTGTACTCACCCATAGGGCCACCGGAAGTGCCGGTTTCGCGCATGCACTGCGCATGCACGGGAAACCGGAACTTCCGGTCTCGTGAAAGAAGGGGTTCGAGGGTCAACCGCGTGCGCCGGAGAGGCAGCGCGCACGCAGCGAACTTCGTTTTTTTTTTCAGGTTTCTCCGTGAGGGTACGTATGGAGAAGCTGCGAAGGAAAAAAGGAGGCGCAAGGCCTGCTTTTAACAAGGTAAGTGGTGAATTAAATACAATTTAAACATTTTTTCAACAGGTTTATCTTTTTTACATACTTTAAAGAAAGGTAAGTTTATTTTTAGTACTGTTAAAAAGTATAATTATTTTTTTCAAAAATTTAAATTTTTGTTTAAAGTAGTTAATTTATATAATTTATAGTTATTTTAAAAATGTGATGTTTTTTTAAAATTTATTTGAAGTTTTAGTTAGGTTTTGGGGGGTGATCTCTATTCATAGATTTGACAGGTCTTCCTGTCAAAATCTATGAATGGAGATTCCCTGCTCCAATTGGCTCTCCGTGGCCCACGTGATCCCAGGGGACGCTTCGAACTAACTGCGCCCCTGGGATATGCAAGCACTGCGCGCCGGCAGCTGCAGGAGGCCCAGGAGCCGAAGTCCACGCGGGCCCGAAGCACAACGGCAGGCGCGGTAGGTAAGTACACGCGCGATCCTTGCACCCGCAGGAAGCCAAAGAGCCGAATTTCTGGCCCATTGTCTTTTTTCCAAGCTGCAGACTTTCGGGAACCTTTAACACTCTGCTTCAATAGGGCTATTGTTTCAGTGTCAACAGCTTATCTTATCTCAAAAGCCTGTATGGTGTTTACAGCTTTTCCTTGTTGAGGCTTTCAGATTTCCAAGCCCAGTTTGTCATGTTTTAATCAGAATTCTTTCATAGGATGGTGTATTTTTTTGAAATATGGCATATTCCTTCACAATTAGGACCATTGCTTCTCTTGTTATATATAAATGACCTGGACTTGGGTATAGGGAATACAATTTCAAAGTTTGTGGCTGGTACAAAACTTGGTAATGTAGTAAATAGTGAGCAGGATTGTAGCAGACTTCAGGAGAACATAGATAGAATGATGAAATGGGCAGACTCATGGCAGATGCAATTTAACGTGGATAAATGTGAAGTGATGCACAGTCACCTTCACAGCCACTGGCAATGCAGTGCTCTGAGGTTGGAGTTGTGGCTGCAGCAGTTGGCAGATTTCAGTGATGACATCCTTAGTGAAGCTCAGACGTCGCCAACATCGGTTGTTGCTGAAGTTCAGGTACGAGAATTGCTCCCTAAACACCCTCTGCAGATGTAGCCTCCTACTGAGAGCTCTTCTGGACCTCCTCCTCCTTCCCTCTTCTAGCAGCTTATCCTGCTCTGTGTGGCCTCTGCTCATTCTCCCAGTCATGCTCAATGCCAGAGGAAGGCTTACTAGTCCACACATGTGTGGAAGCAACTGGTTTGTGCAGCAGCCTTGAAGTCAGTAGAAAAGTATTTCAGAAGCTGCAGGCCATAACAAAAGCAAAACAAGCACTAAGATTTATTTCCAGAGGGATAGAAAGGAAAAGTAGAGAAGTTATGGAAAACCTATATTGGCAGAAGAAACTTAACGCAGAAAAGTGCGAAGTGATACAGTTTGATAGGAAGAACGAGGAGCGGCAATATAAACTAAAGGGTACAATCCTAAAGTGGGTGCATGAACAGAGAGACCTGGGGGTATATGTGCACAAATCATTGAGGGTGGCAAGGCAGGTTGAGAAAGTGGTTAAAAAAGCATATGGGATCCTGGGCTTCATAAATAGAGGCATAGAGTGCAGAAGCAAGGAAGTTATGCTGAACCTTTATAAAACATTGGTCCGGCCTGAACTGGAGTATTGTGTCCAATTCTGGGCACCACACTTTAGGAAGGATGTGAAGGCCTTAGAGAGGGTGCAGAATATTAAAGGAAACAAGGGATATGGGGATCGGGCAGGAAGGTGGAGTTGTGGTAGAAGATCAGCCATGATCTTATTGAATGGTGGAGCAGGCTGGAGGGGCCAAATGGCCTACTCCTGCTCCTATTCCTTATGTTCCTTATTCAATTGTGGCTTTCACAAGGGAATTAGATAAGTACCTGAAAGAAAAAATTTTGCAGGGCTACGGGGAACGGGTGGGGGAGTGGAACTAGCTGAAGTGCTCTTGCAGAGAGCCGGCACGGGCTCAACGGGCCGAATGGCCTCCTTCTGTGCTGTAACCATTCTATGATTCTATGATTCTAACCTTGGTTACACCACACTTGGAGTACTGTGTACAGTTCTGGTCGCCATATTATAAAAAGGATATAGAGGCACTGGAGAGGGTGCAAAAAAGGTTTACAAGAATGATACCAGAAATGCGAGGTTATACCTAGCAGGAAAGGATGAACAGGCTGGGTCTCTAAGACTGAGGGATGACCTAATAAAGGTCTTTAAAATTATGAAAAGTTTTGGTAGCGTAGACACAGGGAGAATGTTTTCATTTGTGGGGAAGAGCAAAACTACAAACCATCAATATAAGATAGTCACCAAGAAATCAAATAGGGAAATCAGAAGAAATGTCTTTACCCAGAGAGTGGTGAGAATTTGGAACTTGCTACCACAGGGAGCAGTTGAGGTGAATAGTATAGATGCATTTAAGGGGAAGCTAGATAAGCATATGAGGGAGAAGGGAATGGAGAGTTATGCTGATTGAATAAGATGAGGAAGGATGGTTGAAGGTTCGAGTGGAACATAAACGCCGGCATGGACTGTTTCTGTGCTGTATATTCTATGTAATTCTATGTAGCAAGGGCAATGGTGGAGTGGCATGGGTGCGAGCACGAATGTCGTCACCCTGAGAGAGGACAGCAGGTTCGTGCTCCATGGA
This sequence comes from Squalus acanthias, assembly GCA_030390025.1. Lineage (NCBI taxonomy): Eukaryota > Metazoa > Chordata > Chondrichthyes > Squaliformes > Squalidae > Squalus > Squalus acanthias. The sequence goes on from CM059431.1 coordinate 92,955,406, forward strand.
ACCACTGCCTCTTTCCCGGGGCGGCACCTCAGCACTCGAAAACTTTTGGAGAACAGATTTCTGGACTACTGTGACTCCCTGCAAGCCCCTTTGAACACTGGTGTCCAGAGCCATGATGGCTGCAGTCTGAGCTTCCACTGTAGCACTCAGACATTGGGTGGCTGCTGCTTGTACAGCTGATGAAGTAGTACTCCTCTTGAAAGAAGCACAGAGGGTGGCAAGGGCACAGAATGTGCTCTAGGTGGGGGACTTCAATGTTCATCACCAAGAATGGCTTGGTAACACCATTACTGACTGAACTGGCCGAGTCCTAAAGGACATAGCAGCCACACTGAGCCTGCAGCAGGTGGTGAGAGAATCAACATGAGGGGAAAAACCTACTTGACCTCGTCCTCAAAAATCTACCTGTCGCAGATGCATCTGTCCATGACAGCATTGGTAGCAGTGACCACCGCACAGTCCTTGTGGAGACTAAGTCCCGTCTTCACACTGAGGACACCCACCATCATGTTGTGTGGCACTACCACCGTGCTAAATGGCATAGATTCAGAACAGATCTAGCAGCTCAAAACTGGGCATCCATGAGGTGCTGTGGGCCACATGGAGCTGCAGAGTTGTATTCCACCACAATCTGTAAACTCATGGCCCGGCATATCCCTCACTCTGCCATTACCATCAAGCCAGGGGACCAACCCTGGTTCAATGAGGAGTGCAGAAGAGCATGGCAGGAGCAGCACCAGGCGTACTTAAAAATGAGGTGCCAACCTGGGGAAGCTGCAACACAGGACTACATGCATGCTAAACAGCTGAAGCAGCATGCTACAGACAGAGATAAGCAATCCCACAATCAACGGATCAGGTCAAAGATCTGAGTCCTGCCACATCCAGTCGTGAATGGTGGTGGACAATTAAACAACTAATGGGAGGAAGAGGCTCCATGAATATCCCCAACCTCAACGATGGTGGAGCCCAGCACGTGAGTGCAGAAGACAAGGCTGAAGCGTCTGCAACCATCTTCAGCCAGAAGTGCCGAGTGGATGATCCATATTGGCCTCCTCCTGAGGTCCCCACCATCACAGAAGCCAGACTTCAGCCAATTCGATTCACTCCACGTGATATCAAGAAACGGCTAAGCGCACTGGATACAGCTAAGGCTATGGGCCCAGACAACATCCCGGCTATCGTGCTGAAGACTTGTGCTCCGGAACTAGCCATGCATCTAGCCAAGCTGTTCCAGTGCAGCTACAACACTGGCACCTATCTCACAATGTGGAAAACTGCCCAGGTATGTCCTGTCCACAAAAAGCAGTACAAATCCAATCCAGCCAATTACCGTCCCATCAGTCTACTCTCAATTACCAGCAAATGATGGAAGGTGTCATCGACAGTGCTATCAAGCGGCACTTACTCACCAATAACCTGCTCACTGATGCCCAGTTTGGGTTCCACCAAGAGCACTCGGCTCCCGACCTCATTACAGTCTTGGTCCAAACATGGACAAAGGAGCTGAATTCCAGAGGTGAGTTGAGAGTGACTGCCCTTGACATCAAGGCAGCATTTGATCGAGTGTGGCATCAAGGAGCCCTAGTAAAACTGAAGTCAATGGGAATCAGGGGGAAAACTCTCCACTGGCTGGAGTCCTACCTAGCACAAAGGAAGATGGCTGTAGTTGTTGGAGATCAATCATCTCAGTCCCAGGAAATTGCTGCAGGAGTCCTCAGGGCAGTGTCCTAGGCCATTTTCATCTGCAGCTGCTTCATCAATGACCTTCCCTCCATCATAAAGTCAGAAGTGGGGATGTTCGCTGATGATTGCACAGTGTTCAGTTCCATTCGCAACTCCTCAGATGATGAAACAGTCCATGCCTGCATGCAGCAAGACCTGGACGACATTTAGGCTTGGGCTGAGAAGTGGCAAGTAACATTCGCGCCACTCAAGTGCCAGGCAATGACTATCTCCAACAAATGAGAGTCTAACCACCTCCCCTTGACATTCAACGGCATTACCAATGCCGAATCCCCCACCATCAACATCCTGCGGGTCACAATTGACAAGAAACTTAACTGGACCAGCCACATAAATACTGTGGCAACAAGAGCAGGTCAGAGGCTAGGTATTCTGCGGCGATTGTCTCACCTCCTGACTCCCCAAAGCCTTTCCACCATCAGGATGGAATACTCTCCACTTGCCTGGATGACTGCAGCTCTAACAACACTCAAGAAGCTCGACACCATCCAGGACAAAGCAGCCTGCTTGATTGGCACCCCATCCACCACCTTAAAAATTCACTCCCTCCACCACCGGCGCACCGTGGCTGCAGTGTGTACCATCTACAAGATGCACTGCAGCAACTCGCCAAGGCTTCTTCGGCAGTATCTCCCAAACCCGCGACCTCTTCCACCTAGCAGGACAGGTCAGCAGGCGCATGGGAACACCACTAACTCCAAGTTCCCCTCCGAGTCACACACCATCCTGATTTGGAAATATATCGCCATTCCTTCATCGTCGCTGGGTCAAAATCCTGCAACTCCCTCCCAAACAGCACTGTGGGAGTACCTTCACCACACGGACTGCAGCGGTTCAAGAAGGCGTCGCACCACCACCTTCTCAAGGGCAATTAGAGATGGGTAATAAATGCTGGCCTTGCCAGCAGTGCCCACATCCCCGGAATGAATTAAAAAAATGCATTCTATGAACTCGTCTTCCAAACTCCCTCAGTACTGCACTGGAGTGTCAGCCTAAATTTTTGTGCTGCATTCTCTGGCGTGGGATATGCACCCACAACCTCCTGAATCAGAGGCAAGGAAGCTACCAACTGAGTAACAGTTAACACTGAACCTTGGCAGACAACACAGCCTTCGGTACTCCGGGTCCCGGCTGCAGCGAGCAGTATCTATCCCCCTGACTATACTCGCCCCTACCACTAGCACGTTCCTTTTTACTCCCCCCACTTGAATGGCCTGCTGTACAATGGTGCTGTGGTCAAATTGCCCATCCTCCCTGCAGTCTTTGTTCTCATTCATATAGGTAGCAAGTACCTCGTCCATGTTGGACATGGTCAAAGGCTGAGGCTTTTCCAGCACAGCATCTGGAGTCCCCTTACCTGCCTGACTCGTAGTCACGTCCTCCTGTCCCTGACCACTGATAAATCTAAACTATGACCTAACCTAAGGGGTGTGACTGTCTCCTAGAACAAAGGGTTCTGGTAACTCTCCCCCTCTTGATGCATTACAATGTCTGCAGCTCAGACTCCAGCTCAATAACTCTGAGCCAAAGTTCCTCGAGTCGCAGACACTTACTGCAGATGTGATTGCTCGGCATCTCACTGGTCTCGACCAACTCCCATATGCTACAGTTACAACACACCACCTCCTCAATCAATGTCCTCAAGAAAGAATGTGTGCAATGCAACAGGAGTATCTCTTAAATGTTGCATTGCTCCAGGACTTTCAACAACAACTTAATCGACTTTGGGCTAAAAATTCGTGGCCACCACAAGCGCTTCCGGTCTAACCGTGGCCTCGGGTTAACGGCCGCTGTAAATGGACGAAGCGCTACAAGAGAAAAATTCGTGCTGGGAACTAACGATTTGTAGCCCAGCACCAACTTACTCTGTAACGCCCTCCTGGTGGCGTTAGTACAGGCCTGGGAGTCGAAGCTCGTGTCCAGAAGCGACGTTCCCGCCCAGAAACGACGTTCCCGCATCCAACAGCCTCTGGAAGCGAAGCTATGGAGTTCACTAGGCATTGTGGGAAATTTAAAGGGCAATGCATTTAAAGGGCAATTCCTTCTGAACTAATAAAAATAAACATGAAGTGAAATGTGTAGTTTTCAGCCCTTACTGCATTTAAAAAAATTTACATTAAAAAGAAGTCCCAAATGGAAGTCTTCAGCTCTTAAATCTGAATTCTCTTCCAAACCTCAAGAAAATGGGAAAAGTGCTTCAGCACTAACAAATGCCTCAGCAAGCCAGGGAAAGGGCACCCAGGGTCTCGCACACAGATCTCCAGCTTTGTGCAGGGGGTCAACACTGCAAGAGAGGTCCTCTACCCATAGGGACCAGGAGGCCCTTCAGAAAGAATGATGTGGGACCACATCACCGAGGCCGTCAGTGTCACCCCCACCTCCTGGCTTCAGTGCCCAAAGAGGCTTCATGACCTTAGACCACTGGTCAAGGTCAGTGAATGCATCTTCAAAAGCCATCTCCTACCAACTGCACCACTAGCCTTACACACTGCTCAATGCACGACTCCCCCCACCCCAATCACTCATCTACCAACAATCTGTACCAATCACAAGGCACATCTCCCATTCCTAGCCTCACCTCACCCACTTGGAGGAGACGATGCAGGCCATTCTTGGCAGGGGCATGGCTAAGCCCTTGGCCAGCAGTGGGGCAGAAAGGACACATGATGCTGGTATCCTCATACATTATCCTCTTGCTTTCTCGCCCTTCCCTCACCACAACTCCACCCTTGTGCCTTCCTCATCTCACACCCTGAAGAAATGCAGCCTGCCCACCCAGCAGAAGGGGGAGAGGAGAGTGAAGAAGAAGAAGAAGAAGAAACACCATCACTTGATTTGACACTCCCAGCCACCAGATCCTCAAGGTCGACCGGCAAGGCCATTTGCAGTGTCCCCCACTGAAAGTCAGCAGCCTTCCACCAGCCATGCTGTAGCCACTGGGGTAGCACTGCATGACATCACTAGGATAGGCAAAGGCACCCGCAAGACAGTCACTAATGGAATGCACAAGGGTGATTAGTTGATTTCTTGATGTCATATTGGATGCATATATGGATAAAGTTGGATTGGAAAGTTTGCTTTGTGGTGGCTTTTATTTCAGCATTGTGGCCAAGAGGGTGCTATGATGGTCAGTACCAGAGGGAAGGTAAGGTGTGGGATGAATGTTGAAAGGGGAATTGGGGTTGTGGTCACTAGTACCGTGGATGGATGATTCCATTCCAGATATCCCTGCCAGAAATGGGCTGTCTGGGTTACATCCTTCCTTCTGCTTCCTCCTCTTTTGCTTCCTCCTCTTCTGTTTCTTCCTCTTCGGTTTCCTCCTCTTCTGTTTCCTCCTCTTTTGCATCTTCCTCTCCTGTGACTTCCTCTTCCCTCTGTGAGCAGATACTGTAAATCTGAAATGACAGCATAAAATTCTGGAAATACTCAGTAGCTCAGGCAGCATCTTGACCTGAGATATGAACTCTATTTCTCTCTCCACAGATGTTGCCTGACCAGCTGAGTATTTGCAGCATTTTCTCTCTTCTCAGAGGCCTTCCTTTACCATCAGAGGCCTTGCAAGTATCCAGCAGCACTCCCTACACACTTAAAAAGCTTTAAACATTTATTGCAGCAAGCCACTACTTCAATAAAATCAAAAAAACCCAGTCCAAAAGCTTAAATGCAAACTTACCTGAAAGGTGTGTGTGTCATTTTAAGAGGTGCTGACAGCTCCTCTGTCAATCTGCTGCACGCTAGGTTTACATGGTGAGCTTAGGACCTAGCGCTGAACTCAGCGCAAAGGTCCAAGTTCGCCGTGGTGACATTAAGTCAACTGACGTCACCTCTCCCTCATTTTAATTTGCAGGACGATGGATCTTACTGGCAGCGCTGCCGGGCCTGGGAAAATGGAGGACGCCGCGGGGCCCACCACCAGCTGGTGAAAGAGCAGCGGCCACCCTCTTAACACAACTTTTTGCCAGTAACGGGTGGCATTAAGCCCCAAATTTTTAGCCCTTTGTATCTGTCTTCACAAAAGAAAAGGATAACGTTAATGTTGTAGTAGAGAAGGGGGGAGTAGAGACATTGGATAGGACAAAAATAGATAGGAAGGAAGTGCTAAATAGGTTGGCATCACTCAAAAATAACAAGTCAGATGGGATACATCCTAGGTTTCTGAGGGAAGCTAGGGTGGAGATAACAGAAGCTCAGACCACAATATTGCAATCCTCCTTGGATATGGTCGTGGTCCCAGAGGACTGGAGGGTTACAAATGTTACACACCTGTTTAAAAAAAGGGAGCAGGATAAACCTGGTGACTACAGGCCAATTAGTCTAACATCAGTGGTGGGGAAACTACTAGAGACCATTGTCAAGGACAAAATTAATTTTCACTTGGAGAAGCATGGGTTAGCAAAGCATATGGGATCTTGGGTTTCATAACTAGAGGTATTGAGTACAAAAGTAGAGAAGTTATGCTAAACATTTATAAAGCGCTTGTTCGGCCACAACTGGAGTATTGCGCCCAGTTCTGGTCACCACACTTTATAGAGTCATCGGGGTAGAAATTAGGTCGCGCCCCATTTGGGGCGCAAATATCGTCCGAGCGCAAATATTAGCGCCTGGCGCTAATTATCGGCACTGACAGGAAACTTCACTTTTACCGCCCCGGGAGGTGAGTGGAGCGCTAAATTAGGCGCTGCACACCTCTCTTAAGGCGCAAAGGCCTAGGAGTGAGGCGCTACCTCAGCGCACGAGCGCAGCGCAGCTGCTGCCAGTTAGCGAGGGAACACAGACACACTGGCGCCGGACACTTCTTAAAGCGGGGGGGGCCACTTGCTCCCCAGCCACACCCTGCTCATTGCAGCCTTGAATCTCAGCCTGGAGAGACCTGTAATCCATTTTGCTGCCAAGCATGGAGAGGGTGAGAGAACGCGCTCATCGCTTCACCGAGCGGGCCTTGGATGCTCTGGTTGACGCAGTGGAGCGCAGACGATGCATGCTGTTCCCGGAGAGTGGCAGGAGGCCTTTGCCACGCGAGTTCAGAAGAGTGTGGAGGGAGGTGGCTCAGAGCGTCTCCTCCAGGAGCATGGTGCCCAGGACCCATGTTCAGTGCCGCAAAAAGTTCAACGACCTCACTCGGGTCGTCAGGGTGAGTGGCTTTTTCTCAATACCTCTCCATCCCTCCATCTCATCCTCACTCTATGGCCAGAGGGTCTTAAAACCCCAATGCACAACACTCATGCAACACCTATGGCCCTTTCATCAAACACACACACACATTCCACACTTTGCATACAGTAAGGGCTATTCACCTATGGGAGGCACATCAGGCAAGACCATGGCTGCATATTGTAAGGGCTATTCACCTATGGGAGGCACATCAGGCAAGACCATGGCTGTATATTTACTCAGATGCTGTCCTTTTTCTTGCAGGCTCATAATCAGAGACAGCAGCAACGGACGGGTGGAGGGCGGCTTCAGCTGCAACCCCTCAGCGATCTGGAGGAGCGCGTCCACAGGATTGTGGCAAGCCGGGTGATCGGTCCCGTCGCCACTGGGGACGCCGACCCCGTTGTGGACAGCAATGGTAAGGTCATCACCTTTTTGTCCTCTGTCCTTCCACTTGTCCCTCACAATACCAGCCTTTGACACTTTCAATCCAACTTGCTAACTCGCTGCACTTATTCCTCCCTTACTGCCACCCTGTCCTCACGCTAAAGCCACTCTTGTACCTCCCTGCTTTCAGATGGTGATTCACCAGCTGAGGAGACGGGCCCTGAAGCTGCCACTGGGAGTGATGCTGCAGCTGAGGAGACGGGCCCTGAAGCTGCCACTGGGAGTGATGCTGCAGCTGAGGAGGAAGAGGAAGCCGGAGCATCAGTGCCACCCTCTCCCGAGGAAGCCCATGCCCACACTGGGAACACGCCTTCCCCGGAGGGGAGCAGGGGGGAAGGGGCTGATGATGGTGAAGCTCCAGGACCCAGCGGGCTGCAGCAACGCCATGGGGGGGGGAGGGAAGAACGGGAGCCTTCTCCCCAGAGGGAGAGTATGCCAGACACTCCTACTGCAATGGACGCAGAGGAGGAGCGGCTGATTGCAGAAATGAACAGCCAGGCGGTGGGCATGCACACTGAGCTCATGGGTGCAGTGGGAAGGGTGCCCGAATGCATTGAAGCACTGGCAAGGAGTGTGGAGCACTTCGCTGTAGCACAGGCGGATGCCACACTAAAGCTTAGTGCTGCAATTCAGTCACTGGCTGCCAGGAACCCATCTGAGACTGCTCTCATGCAGACTCAGATTGAGGCCACGCGAGCACTGACTGCTGCCATCCTCGATGGTTCGTGCACATGTCCCCGGGGCTGTCACCGCGCCGCAGCAGGCCAGCAATCTGTTCTCCGGCAAATTGCTCCGGATGCTGAAGTGCTGCCCCGTGGGAGTGCCAGTGTGTCGGGCGAGCAGGGAGTTGCTGTCCTCTCTCACGATGACAGCATTCCTGCTGCCAACACTGTCACTTCTCCACTGCACTTGCCACCGCCTGTAGGACAGACTGCTGCCGCCCATGCAGAGTTGGTGCAGTCTGCAGCCGGGCCCTCCAGGCCCAGAAGTGGTCGAGGCCGTCCTTCAGGGGCATCTGCAGTGTCAGGGTCTGACGAGCAGCAGCCTTCCACCAGCCTTGCTGCAGCCTTCCACCAGCCTTGCTGCAGCCACTGAGGTCCCATTACGGAGGAGCAGTAGGGTTGGAAGGGGGGAAGTGCGCAAGGGAAGGAGATCACCCTCGAAGGGCAAAAAGTAGGAGGTGTGCCAAAATGCTGGTCATTTTTTTATTAAAGGCCGAGGTTCATGGTCCAACTTTTGTTTAGTGTTTTGGACATTATCTCCAGGTTGTGAGAACCAGTTATGTTATTGACTGTTTTTTTGTGTTTATTTCTATGAGTTTGTCATGAGGAATTGACACACACAGAGTTTGTAAAATAAATAAGTTTCTGTATTCAAAATATACATGGCTGGTGGTTGGAATTATTGGTGCCTTGGCCGGCTTAGGGGTTGCGTGCTGGGTTGATTAGTGTTTGTAGCAATGGCAGGGGCCCTAGAAGCGGCTTGCTATTAGTCGTTGACGGACGGCCCTTGCAGTTTGACCATTGTGGGCCGCCCTCCTGCCTTGGTGCTGCTGATGATCATCGTCCTCGTCCTGTTCCTCCTCTTCCTCCTCCTCCTCTGGTGGTGCTACAAGGCCTGGTGGCATTGGCTGGGTCCTGAGGATTGCCATGTTGTGCAACATGCAGCACACGACTACGAAGTTCGAAACTTGCTCAGGCGAGTACTGCAGGGCTCCTCCGGAATGGTCCAGACAGCGGAACCGTTGTTTCAGCACGCCGATTGTGCGCTCAATAATGTTCCTGGTTGCTTGATGGCTTTCCTGGTACCGCAGCTCAGCAGGGGTGTTTGGCGTACGGAGCGGTGTCATCAGCCAGGTGCTCAATGCGTACCCCTTGTCCCCCAGAAGCCAACCAACTGGCTGATGCGGTGCCTCGAAAACTTCTGCCACAGTAGTCTGGCGCAGGATGAAAGCATCGTGGCAGCTGCCCGGATAGTGGGCATTGACAGCGAGAATCACCTGTCTGTGGTCACAGACCAACTGCACATTCAAGGAATGGAACCCCTTTCTGTTCCTGAATTCCTCTGCATTCTCTCGCGGAGCACGCAAAGCCACATGCGTGCAGTCAATGGCGCCCTGCACCATGGGGAAGCCCGCTACCCTCGCAAAGCCCATAGCACGGTCATGCTGCTTGTCTGGGGTCATAGGGAAAGAGATGAAGTCTCGTCTCCTTCTGAAGAGGGCATTGGTGACCTGCCGAATGCAGCGATGCACCGCAAACTGGGAGATATTGGCGAGGTCCCCAACAGCAGCTTGGAATGAGCCAGTGGCGTAGAAGTTCAAAGCCACTGTGACCTTCACTGCCACCGACAGAGACGTCCTGGACCTCAGCTGAGGCTGCAGATCTGGCTGCAGCAGGTGGCAGAGCTCAGTGACCACCTCCTTGCTGAATCGCAGCCTTCGCAAACACAGCTCCTCGGACATATGGATGTAGGAGAGCTGTTCACGATATACCCTGGGAGGGTAAGCTCTCCTGTACATGCGCCTGATGGCCCTCCTCCGTCTGGCCATTATTGCCACTCTCTGTCTGCGTCTCACTATCCTCCGATTCAGCTGGAGCAGGACGACGCCCCCAATCATTGCAGCCCCCATATTCTCTTTGCCAGAAAAGTAATGAGGTACAGCAACTAAAGTAGCAACAAAGTTAGGATGAACTAGGCCAAACTACCTCACAAAGCGTTGAGTCAATGTAGAAGTCTCTCTCTCTCTCTCTCTCCGAATCTCTCTCTCTCTCTCAGAACGAGTGGTGCATAAATGTCGACCACAGAAAAAGACAGGAAGAGGCCCCCTTTAAATAGCGCCCCCCCCAGCCCCACACCGATTGATAACGTTCCAGTCTTCCGGTCGTTGGAAGCGCCAGGCAGTAAGGCAGGGGGCGCCACTCAATTTCCGCTCCGGGGCGCCCCAAGGGCGTTGCACCATGGAATGATGTCACAATCTGCGCGCGCAGGTGGTCGCAGCGGTAAGTTTTAGCGCCGCCGCACAATCCCAACTTAAGTTCTCGAGCGGCGCAAACAGCGCTGCGCCCGGGCGTTAGCGGCTTAACGCCCCATTAGCGCCCTCTTAAGGCGCTAACGGGAGGCGCAACCAAGTGAATTTTTACCCCATAGAGTCATAGGGGTAAAAATTGAGTCGCGCCCCATTTGGGGCGCTAACCTCGCCGAGGCGCGACTTTTAGCGCCCCGAAAAAATTAGCGGCCCCGCGCCGGAACTTCAGTGGTTGCGCCCCAAGAGGGAAGCGGGGCGCAACTGGAAGCACCCCACATCCCTCTTGGGGCGCTGCGAGGGAATATCCTGGCGCTGCGGCACGTCGCGCCGCGGTATTGCAGGCCTTCCTCCTCTTCTTAAAGGGGAGGGACCCTGCGCAGCGCGAACCGGGGCCCAGCTGGGCTCCCAGGGATCGGGAGTGCCGGCAAAAGAGCCCGGCACTCAAGAGAAGTGCCGGGCTCTTGGAGCGCAGCTGGCACTTCACGGTGGGGGGGCTTCACGGGGGCCGGGGACAGCAACGGGGGCAGGTGCTGGCAGGCGGCCAGCAACAAAAATGGCCGCCTGCCACCTCCCCTTTAAATATCGCCGCCCTGGCCGCACGTACGCCTACCTGAACACGTCGGACATAGCGTCTGGCGGTAAATCACGGGGGCGCGACTGAAGATCACGGCTGGAGCGCGAGCGGGGTGCTGCGCACGGCGATGACGTCATCGCCGGCGGCGCAGCGCCACAGGGCGCTACCGGCTGGCGCCGCCGCTAACCTCCCGCTGAATTTTACGGGAGGCGTGGCGCCCGGGCGTTAGCTGCTTTACGCCCCATTAGCGCCCTCTTAAGGCGCTAACGGGAGGCGCAAGCAGCTGAATTTTTCCCCCATAGAGTTATACAGCACGGATAGAGGCCCTTCGGCCCATCGTGTCCGCGCCAGCCATCAAGCCCTGTCTAATCTAATCCCATATTCCAGCATTTGGTCCGTAGCCTTGTATGCAATGGCATTTCAAGTTCTCATCCAAATGCTTCTTGAATGTTGTGAGGGTTCCTGCCTCCACAACCCTTTCAGGCAGTGAGTTCCAGACTCCAACCACCCTCTGGGTGAAAAAGTTCTTTCTCAAATCCCTTCTAAACCTCCCGCCCTTTACCTTGAATCTATGCCCCCTTGTTATAGACCCTCTACTAAGGGAAAAGCTCCTTAGTATCCATCCTATCTATGCCCCTCATAATTTTGTACACCTCAATCATGTCTCCACTCAGCCTCCTCTGCTCCAAGGAAAACAAACCCATCTGCCCAGTCTCTCTTCATAGCTGAAGCACTCCAGCCCGGGTAACATTCTGGTGAATCTCCTCTGCACCCTCTCCAAAGCGATCACATCCTTCCTGTAGTGTGGCGACCAGAACTGCACACAGTATTCCAGATGTGGCCTAACCAGTGTTTTATACAGCTCCATCATAACCTCCTTGCTCTTATATTCTATGCCTCGGCTAATGAATGCAAGTATCCCATATGCCTTTTTTACCACCTTATTCACCTGTTCTGCCGCCTTCAGGGATCTGTGTACTTGCACACCAAGATCCCTCTGACCCTCCGTCTTGCCTAGGGTCTTACCATTCATTGTGTATTCCCTTGCCTTGTTAGTCACTCCTAATGGGCCCTATTTTTTCCCTAGTTATCCTCTTACCCTTAATATACTTATAAAACATCTTAGGATTTTCCTTTATTTTGCTTGCCAGTGTTATTTCATGGCCCCTCCTTGATCTCCTAATTTCTTTTTTAAGTATCCCCCTGCACTTTTTGTACTCCTCTAGGGCTTCCTCCGTCTTTAGCATTTTGTATCTGCCAAAAGCCCTCCTTTTTTTCCTGATCCATTCTCGTATATCCCCTGACATCCAAGGTTCCCTGGGGTTTTTGGAACCACCCTTGACCTTTACGGGAACATGCTGCCATTGTATGATCTCAATCTCCCTTCTGAAAGAATCATAGAAACATAGAAACATAGAATCTAGGAGCAGGAGTAGGCCATTCGGCCCGTCGAGCCTGCTCCGCCATTCAATACGATCATGGCTGATCATCCAAATCCAGTACCCTGTCCCTGCTTTAATCCCCACAGTACACATATCCCACCCTACCCCCGTAACCCCACATATTTAATTCCCCCTAACATATCCCATGCTATCCCCATAACCCCACATATTTAATCCCCCCTAACACTAAGGGTCAATTTATCATAGCCAAATCAACCTAACCCACACATTTTTGGACTGTAGGAGGAAACCGGAGCACCCGGAGGAAACCCACGCAGACACGGGGAGAATGTGCAAACTCCACACAGACAGTCACCGAGGTCAGATTCGAACCCGGGTCTCTGGCGCTGTGAGGCACCAGTGCTAACCACTATGCCACCGTGTTGCCCATTGCTCCGATGCGGATTTTCCTTCAAGCAGCTGATCCCAGTCCATTTTGGCCAGAACCTGCCTTATCTTATTAAAATCGGCCTTCCCCCAATTTAGAACCTTTATTTCCGGCCCATCCCTGTCCTTTTCCATGACCACCTTAAATCTCACCGTATTATGGTCACTGTCACCAAAGTGCTCACCTACTAGCACTTCTTCCACTTGGCCGGCCACATTCCCTAGAATTAGGTCCAGTACTGGCCCCTCCCTTGTAGGACTTTATACATGCTGGCTCAAAAAGCTCTCCTGGATGCACTTTAAGAATTTTGAACCCTCTAAGCCTTTTACACTCTGACTATCCCAGTTAATATTGGGGAAGTTGAAATCCCCCATTATTATTACCCTATTATTTGCACATTTCTCTGAGATTTGCCTACATATCTGTTCCTCTATCTCCCCCTGACTGTTTGGGGGCCTATAGTACGCTCCCAGCAAAGTGCTTGCCCCCTTTTTGTTTTTAAGCTCCACCTATATAGCCTCATTGGAGGAACCTGCTAATATATCATCCCTCCTTATGGCAGTAATTGATTCCTTAATTAATATTGCAACACCCCCTCCTCTTATACCTCCCACTCTGTCTCGCCTGAAGATTCTGTACCCCGGAATATTGAGCTGCCAGTCTTGCCCCGCCCTCAACCATGTCTCCGTGATAGCAACAATATCATACTCCCATGTGTTTATCAACACCTTCAGTTCATCCACCTTATTCGCTAGACTCCTTGCATTAAAATAGATGCCTTCCAGCCTTGCTCTTACATGTTTGCCCTGTCTTCCAAGCTGACTTGTTTTTTTCTCTATATTTGACTGTACATCACCCCCTATTGTAGCTCCACTCTGTATCCCATCCCCCTGCCAAGTTAGTTTAAACCCCCCCCAACAGTGCTAGCAAACCTCCCCGCAAGGATATTTGTCCCACTCTGGTTCAGGTGCAAACTGTCCGACTTGTACAAGTCCCACCTTCCCCAGAAGCAGGCCCAGTGATCCAGGAAACTAAAACCCTCCCTCCTGCACCAACTCTTTAGCCACGCATTCATCTGTTCTATCCTCCTATTCCTATACTCACTAGCACGTGGCACTGGGAGTAATCCAGAGATTACAACCTTTGAGGTCCTGCTCTTTAATCTGCTGCCTAGCTCCCTAAATTCTTGATGCAGGACCTCATCCCCCTTCCTACCTATGTCGTTGGTCCCAATGTGAACCACGACCTCTGCCTGCTCACCCTCCCCTTAAGAATGCCCTGTAGCTGCTCAGTGACATCCATGACCCTGGCCCCAGGGAGGCAACAAACCATCCTGGAGTCACGTTTACTGCCACAGAAACACCTATCTGTTCCCCTTACGATAGAATCCCCTACCACTATTGCTCTCCCACTCTGTTTCCTCCCTTTCTGAGCAGCAGAAGCAACCCTGGTGCCAGGAAGTTGGCTGCTGCCGCTCTCCCCTGGTGAGTCATCCCCCTCAACAGTATCCAAATCGGTATACCTGTTTGAAAGGGGGATGACCGCAGGGGTCCCCTGTACTTCCTGCCTGCCTCTGCTGCTCCGCCTGATGGTCACCCATTTCCCTTCTGCCTGTGCAGCCCTACCCTGCGGCGTAACCAACTCGCTAAACGTGTCATCCACGACCCTCTCAGCATCGCGTATGCTCCAAAACTCATCCACCCGCAGCTCGAGCGCCGCAATGCGGTCTACAAGTAGCTGCAGCTGGATGCATTTCTCGCACACATGGTCCCCAGGGACACTGGCAGCGTCCCTGAATTCCCACATGGAGCAAGAGGAGCATAACACGGAGCTGGTCTCACCTGACATGACCTACTCCTTTAGTTAAATTAAAAATGTATTCAATACCCCAGTTACAGATATACTCTAGGGCGCTTTATTTACCAACTGTCCCCACTACACCACAGAGACCCTAGAAATTTAACACCACAGAATTTCAGCTTAAAAAGAGAGAAATACTCACCAACCAATCACCTACCTGTTTTTTGGTGACGTCACACTTCGTTTATTTTTCCCTCTGAGTTCGGAGACTGGTACGCCTTACCTGGTCTCTGGAGCCTTTTATAGGCCCACTGCCGCCACTGAAACTCCCGCCGACGCTCTGAGGCCTTACCTGGTCTCTGGAGCCTTTTACAGGCCCACTGCCGCCACTGAAACTCCCGCCGACGCTCTGAGGCTTTACCTGGTCTCTGGAGCCTTTTATAGGCCCACTGCCGCCGCTGAAACACCCGCCGATGCTCTGAGGCCTTACTTGGTCTCTGGAGACTTTTACAGGCCCACTGCCGCCGCTGAAACTCCCGCCGACGCTCTGAGGCCTTACCTGGTCTCTGGAGCCTTTTATAGGCCCACTGCCGCCACTGAAACTCCCGCCAACGCTCTGAGGCCTTACCTGGTCTCTGGAGCCTTTTATAGGCCCACTGCCGCTGCTGAAACACCCGCTGATGCTCTGAGGCCTTACCTGGTCTCTGGAGCTTTTTATAGGCCCACTGCCACCGCTGAAACACCCGCCGACGCTCTGAGGCCTTACCTGGTCTCTGGAGCCTTTTATAGGCCCACTGCCGCTGCTGAAACACCCGCCGACGCTCTGAGGCCTTACCTGGTCTCTGGAGCCTTTTACAGGCCCACTGCCGCCGCTGAAACACCCGCCGACGCTCTAGGAAGGATGTGAAAGCCCTTGAGAGGGTGCAGAGGAGATTTACCAGAATGGTTCTGGGGATGGAGGACCTTAGCTACAAGGACAGGTTGGAGAAGCTGGATTTGATTTCATTCGAGTAAATGAGGTTGAGGGGTGATTTGATAGAGGTGTACAAGATGATGGGTTTGGATAGGCTAGACGGGGAAAGGCTGTTCCCACTAGTTGATGGTACAAGGACTAGGGGACACAGATTTAAGGTTTTGGGTAAGAGATACAGGGGGATGTGAGGAAAAACTTTTTTATGCAGCGAGTGGTGATGACCTGGAACTCGCTGCCAATGGAAGTGGTGGAAGCAGGGACACTCAATATTTTCATTGGGAGACTGGATAGACACTTGAGGGAAATAAACTTGCAGGGCTACAGGGATAGAGCGGGGGAATGGGACTGACTGGATTGCTCTACAGAGAGCCGGCATGGACTCGATGGGCTGAATGGCCTCCTTCTGTGCCGTTATGACTCTATGGGGGAATAATTTGGTTGCTTTGCACCTCCCGTTAGTGCCCTAAGAGGGCTCTAATCAGGCGCAATGCAACTAGCGCCCTGGCGCGGCGATGTTTGCGCCACCTGTGAAATTGACCAGACATTTTGTGGCGGCGCTAAACACGACCGCCACGATCTCCTGCGCCCGCAGATCGTGACGTCAGTCGAATGTGCAATGCCCCGGTAGCGCCCCGGACTGGATATTGAGTGGCGCCCCCTGCCGTACCGCTTGCCGCTAGCAACAACAGGTTGAGAGGAGCGTTTTGCAGTCGGGAAGGGACTGGGGGAGCGCTACTTAAAGGCGACCGCTTCCTGCCTTTTTTTGTCGGCAACATTTTTGCACCACGCATTCTGAGAGAGAGAGAGAGACTTCTGGAGAGATTCGCTGTGTGAAGGAGTTTTGGGTACTGAGCAGCACTTTGCAGGTTCATTTTGATTTGATCTTCCTTGCATCGATTTAGAAGAGACTTTGGGGGCTGCACTCTGAGCTCTTTCCCTGGGCCACTCCATTGTTCTTTCCAACAGATTTGATGTACAGGTCTCTCCAGGCCGAGATTCAAGGCTGCAATAAGCAGGGTTTGGATGCAGAGCAAGATCGACCCTCCCCTTTAAGAACTGGCTGGCGCCAGTGTGTCTGTGTTCCATTGCTGACAGACATCACATGAGCTTCGCCAGCGCTCTGAGGTAGCGCCTCGCTCCTCGGCATTAGCGTCAGCGCCTTAAGAGAGGTGTGTAGCGCCTGATTTCGCGCTCCAATCACCTCCAGGGGTGATAGAAGCCAAGTTTGCAGTCGGAGGCGATAATTAGCGCCAGACGTTAAACTTTGCGCCCAGCCGATAATTGCGCCCCAAACGGGGCGATACCGAATTTCTCCCCCTATGACCATATAAGAGGCTAGGTTAGAGGAGAATTCTGTACATGGTGAGACACCGGGCACAAGTGTGGAAGAGCCAGGGTGAGGGGATAGGATGCCACAGCTCGTCGGAGGGTGAGGTTGCACACTAGTTTTACTACAGAGGACTTAGATGCAAAGTTTTATACGCTGGATGACCGAAGAAGGCTAATAAGCATACACCAGGAAATGCTTGGTGCATTGCAAAGCCTGCCGGAGAGCTTGCGCACAATGTCCACCTCCAACTTGGTGCAGGGCTTTGCGCAGAGCTGGGAGCCCATCCTTTCCAACGTGGAACGGGTGGTCAACTTGATCAGCACACCTGTGGAACCCACCATGATGCAATGTCTCATGACCAATCTGACAGGTTTCATTGCAGCACAAAATGCTTCCATGGAAGCTCAGACGCCTGCCGTCATGGCTCTGGATGCCACTGTTGAAAGGGGATTCCAGGGCATCACAGCAGTCCATCAATCTGTTGTCCAACAGATCAGTAGGATTGCTGAGGCGCTGCCCCAGGAGAGTGGCAGTGGCTCCATGGAGCATGAACCTGCTGTCGTCCCTCAGGATGACAGCATTCCTGCTCCCACCCCTGCACTCCACCAGTGCCCTTGCTGTTGTCTGTCAGCCGGTCTGGCCCAGACTGCTGCAGCCCAGGCCAAGCTGGTGCAGTCTGCAGCCGGGACCTCTAGGCTCAGAGCTGCTCGAGGTCGTCCTCCAAGGCCGTCTGCAGTCTCCTCAATTGAAGATCAGCAGCTTTCCACCACCCATGCTCCAGGCACTGGGGAAACACCTCGTAGGAGCACCAGGATAGGCAAAGGAACATGAAAGTCTGGCACTAAGGGAATGCACTAGGGTGATTCATTTAATGTTATGTATTGATCTGATATATTTTGAGTTGTATTTGCATTTGGGTTTTATGTTTGCAGTCAAATGAGGGAAAACCCAATATGTGTTGAGAGAAAGAAAACAATGTGATAGTGATTGTAAGAAGAAAGGTAAAGAGTGTGGCACTGCTGGTGAATGGGGACTTGGAGTTGAGGTTAGTGGAAGCACTCCTCAATCAGCTGTTCTCCTAGAGCCCTGGCAGAAAAGGGCTGTCTTTGTTACTGCCTCTCTCCCTCCTTTTCCTCAGACACCTCTTCCTCCTCCTCAAATTGTTGGTTCACAGGTGTTGGTAAGGGCTGGTCCCTCATGATGGTGAGATTGTGCAGCATGCAGCAGATGACCACAAATCTGGATACCCGCTCAGCGGTGTATAGCAGGGCTCCTTCTGAATGGTCTAGGCAGTCGGAGATTTGTTTGAGGACGTCGATTGTTTACTTGATGATGTCCCCTGTGGCAGCATGGCTCTCATTGTACTCCTGTTGTGCGCGGGTTCCTAACTGGAGTCATGAGCCATGTCAGAAGGGGTAACCCTTGTCGTCCAATAGCTAGCCTTTAACTTGGAGGCCTGGTTGGAATATAGGCAGCAAAGAGGACTGGTACAGAATGAAGGAGTTGTGACTGCTGCTGGGATAGCGGGCGCAGACCTGCCTGTGGTTGCAAACTAGTTGCACGTTGAGGGAGTGGAATCCCTTTCAATTGATCAATATTGCAGGGTTCTGATGGGGCGCACGCAAGGCAATGTGTGGGCAGTTAATGGTAACTTGCACCTTGGGAGAAGCCTGCCATGCGGGCGAAACCTCATGGTCTCTTGTCTTGCTTCCCTCTGTCAATGGGGATGGAGTAGTAGGTGCTTCTCAAGATGTAGAGAGCCGCAGTGACCTCCCTGATGTCTCAGTGTACTGCGAACTGGCAGATGTTGCTAACGTCACCTGTTGCAGCCTTAAAGGAGCCCGTGGCATTAAAGTCGAGAGTGACGTTGACCTTGGCAGCCAGAGGTAGTGCTGTTCATGTCCTGGATTGAGGCTGCAGTTGTGGCTGCAGCAACTGTTATCGCTCAGTGCAAACCTCCTTGGTAAAGGGAAGGTGCCTCATACATTGCTCCTCACTGAAGTTGAGGTAGAAGAAGTGGTCCCTGAAGACTATCTTTGGATATGGCCTCCTGCTGAATTCTCTGCTCCTCCTGCTCCTTCTGGCAGCTTATCCTGCTCTGGTATTTTCTTTCACGCTCCCAGTCATGCTCTATTCCCAGAGGCTGCCCTACCAGGCCATCCATGTCTGAAGGTAGATAATTTGTGAAGGGGACAACAGCAGCGGTAAGCACAAGAGCAGCCAGACCTCTTTCTGTGTAGACTAATTAATCTTTCACGAATCCAAGAACCCAACAAAAATTGCCTAGAATTCAAGCACCAGCCAGAAGTAATAATCCAGCAATTTACCTGAAAATCCTGCATGATCCCTTTAAATAGCACAGGCCAGGTGGCCTTCATGCCGGTTACCGCCATGTTCTGCTGAGTGAGGTCAGCGTGTGAAGGAAATAGCCATATTCCAAGAAATACATCATCCTATAAACAGATTTGATAATATTAAAACATGACAAACTGGGGTTAAAAATCTAAAAGCCTCAACGACACAAGCCATAAAACAGAAATACAGGCTTCTGAGATAAAGATCAGTTGTTAACAAAGTTGTAAACATCACAAGCTTTGAAATGGGAAATGTTTGTAAATACAAAGACATGGCCCTATTGAAACAGCAGGCTGAAGGTTCCTCTGTGTCTGAACATTGGAACCAACACAATGGAATGACCCAAGTAAAGTGTCAAAATCTAACACTCGAACAGGTGCACAGAACATTAAAAAAAACAAGTGCCTTTGAAAAAATGACATCAAGTAAAAGAAATACCTGCCGTAAAATAGTTTTATGTTAAACTTAGAACAAGGAGACATGGTTCTTAATACAACCAATTGAAGTAAATAAAAAATGCAAAGAACACCCTAGATGAAGTGTTTTTAAATTACAAATTGTAAAAAGTACCTACAGAGAGACTTTGTAGATATTACATCAATAGATGACACCAAGCAATCACATTGTTTATGTGTTAAACTTGGAACATAAGGAGACAGAAGTCTGTGTTACAAACAGCAGAGGTGATTTAGAAATTCAATAGAAAGACTTCCTAAGAATGGCATCAAATAGATAAATCGATAATAACCATAAAAATGATAAGTTTTTGAACACCTAAACAACAGTTGCAACAGTTGAATTGACAGTAAAGAATAGAAAACAATTCAATAGAGTAACACTAGAGACAATTATCTTACATCAGCAGAATACTTCAAAGAAAATACCACTAAAAAAGAGTATAAAAATAAGAGCTTTTCAGATAAAAAGTCAGAAGTCGCTGGAAGGGCAAGCGTTTCTCAACTTCACAGGCACGCTCTGTAAGTTTATAACTCTGAGTCTCGGGTAATCAAGGTATTTGATTTTGGTGGATATTCTGGATTAAGAAATAAGTAGAAGTGTGGAAATGTAACGAAGTTAAGATTTGAGAATAAGGATTTCTGATAAGAAAGGTAAGCTATTTGTATTTTGAACGGTTAAAGTTGCGATTGCCATAACAGCTGTTAACTAAATGTTGGTTCTTTAATAAATTTATATATTTTTAGAATTGTCTCAGAGTATTTCTGTATAAACTCGCAAACTCAATTTCTGTATACTCAAAGGAGTTGTAGAATTCTGGGGGGTATTCCAGACCCTCATAATGTCCGGAAGGTTACAGTCTAGTTAAACTTATTAAAAGTGCTATCCGGAGGATGGTAACATCTTCACATCGTTCCTTTCCTTTAGGGAGAGGTAGTCTGACCTTTAGACCCAATTATGCGTCTTATAGAATTCGGCTATCTTTAACTTTAGTTGAAGGTGAACGTCTGGGGAATACGCCTGATCTGGGGTAGCCCGAAAAGGGCTAGGACTTGTAATTATCCCTTCAAGCGCACAGCGTCCAATTGACTGGGGCATTCCAAAATAGCAATGGCGACCTGCAATTAGCGCTGTGTCCAGGTGATTATTTCCCTCCTCGATGTTGTCGGCATGCAATACTCGTGAGCGCTACCTCTTTCTACAATTGTACAGGGCTTTGGTGAGACCACACCTGGAGTACTGTGCACAGTTTTGGTCTCCTTATCTGAGGAAGGATATACTTGCCTTAGAGGCGGTGCAACGAAGGTTCACTAAATTGATTCCTGGGATGAGAGGGTTGTCCTATGAGGAGAGTTTGAGTAGGTTGGGCCTATACTCTCTGAAGTTTAGAAGAATGAGAGGTGATCTCATTGAAACATATAAGATTCTGAGGGGGATTGACAGGGTAGATGCTGAGAGGTTGTTTTACCTGGCTGGAGGGTCTAGAATTAGTGGTCATAGTCTCTGATAAGGGGTCAGCTTTTTGAGATGAGGAGGAATTTCTTCACTCAGAGGGTTGTGAATCTTTGGAATTCTCTACCCCAAACGGCTGTGGGTGCTGAATCATTGAGTATATTCAAGACTGAGATAGATAGATTTTTGACTCATGGGGAATCAAGGGATATCGGGATCAGCCAGGATAGAGGAGTTGAGATTGAAGATCAGCCATGATCTTAGTGAATGGCGGAGCAGGTTCGAGGGTCCGTATGGCCTAATCCTGCTCCTGCTCCTAATTCTTATGTTCACTTGACCAGAGTCAGTATTTGGCCGTCAGGCGGGAGTGTAAACTTGGTGAGAGGCCGCAGCTAGGGACCTGTGGGAACGGTCCCTGGCAGTCATGAGAGCCATCAGAGATCATGGGCAGACCAGGGCTAGGGGCTTCAGGTCCATCGGAGGGGAAGCCAGGGCTGGGGAAGCTCAAGGACTTCTTGTGGGACCTGGGGGGAGCACTTCTTCTCCTCCTGGCCCAGAAGGAGTTCTAATAGAAGTAATTTTAAAAGATTTACCTTGGCCTCTTCTGGCCAGTTGGTGCCTCCCGCCATGGTTCTGCTGCCGGGCTACAGACAGTGCGGGACTCTCCCTGAATTCAAGTTAATATTTCATGACATCATCAGACTGTAACTATTTAATATTAAGTAAGCCCACGTCTGCCTTTAGTGGGAGCCTCATTGATGGCATGATTGGGGGTCATAAAAATTGCGGCAGGGCCGGGATCGTGGCAGGTTGGAACCAGGAGGTAGAACTTTCAAATTTTAACCCTTTCTACACATCATTCTCGCTGGGTAAGGAGGGGTTAAAATCCTGGACATTGACTTTAGAATGCGAGGAACCTTGGCCGGACTTTTCTGGAGGTAGGTGGTTTGGGGCGGGGGGGCCTCCGAGGCGGGCACGTTTCCCACAGGCCCTGCTGACTTTAACGGCAGGGTCTGATTTGAATGTGAGGCCTTGGATTCCCTCCCGCAGCCTGCCAGATTGAGAGGCTGGCTGGCTGCGGGTGGGTAGGCCTCAGGTGTGGAGAGAGAGCAAGGGGTCGGTCCGGGGGAGGGTTCGCAGCAGTGGCGGGCGTTAGGGAACGGTTGCCTCGGTGATCGCGGGAGGTGGGGTTGGGGGCCGACCAGAGGATCGGTGGGGTGGGGGGGGTGTCAGCAGGGGATCGGGGGATTGAGGACCGGCGGTGGGGGGGTCAGCCGGGGATCGGTGGGGGGGAGAGAGGTTCGGGGCCGGCCACCGGAGGATTGTGGCCAGCCTCCGCATCATCAGTGGGGTGGGAGGAAGGCCTCATGGTGGGGATCAGAGGCCTGGTGGTGGGGTCTCCGATTGTGGGGGTGGGTTAGATAGGGACCCTGGATCCAGGAGGTAGGTATGGATGCAGCAGTCCCCGCCTCGGTTTAACTATCGGGTTTCACGAATTGTGTGAAACCTGTCCACAGGCAGTTAAATTCAGAATGGAGGTGAAAAAAGAGGCTGCCAGCCTCATTACAATATTTAAATTCAGGTAACGCCCCCTGCCATGCGTCCGTCAAAACTGGAAGTGGGCGGGTTGGAGGCAGGATCAGGTCGGGAATCCCATTTTTAACAATTTAACTGCCCCCACGCTCCAAACCCATGCTTTTTTTAGGGTAAAATTCCGGCCCTTATTTCCCTAAATATGACAAAGGACTTTGAACAGATCATGTGAAAGTATTTTATTCTGGACATATACCAGAATATATCAATGAGATGGCATGATACTCAGCCTCGTAACACATGCAACTCAATGTTTGTACGGCTTGAGTGAGATAATTAAATAGTTAATTATAAAAATAGAACCAAGTAGCATGCAATATTTAATCACAATGTTAAAAAGACTACCAGAATGCATCAACAATGAAATTAAATGTATAAATCCATATAGCTAATTAATTTAAGCATATATAATGTGAAACATGATACAGAAAAGATTTAGGATCTAATATTTAAAAGCCACTGAGTATCTCAGTGGTGTCTAAACTATGGACCATGACCACATGTGGCCCCCTAGCTCAACCAATCTGTCCCTCAAAGCCCAGGCAATCTCAACCTATGTATGTATCACCCACTACACCCATATCCATCTCCTTGAGTTTAACCAATTCTGAGGTGTTTGTTCATCAACAAGGAAACCTCGGATCATTTCCTCGTCTCTCTCACTGTCCACATCCCATTGCCCAGCTCCGACTCCATTATCTTCAACCTTCACTGCTGGAAAGAACTTCTCCTATGTCATCCTCACCTTATATTGCAACTCCCTGTCCTCTGACCTTACTGTTGCGTCTGGTGACAGTTCCCTTAGATCTGCCTTTGATGCCTTTATACCTACCACAGCCTCTCACCCCTGCTATGCCCTGGTACAGTTTTTACCTCTGTTTCCTTAAGTCTGAGGGCTATAGACTCAATTGCATTTAGTGCATGAGTGGCCTAGTCATCCTCAACCAGATCTGGCCTGACAGTCTCAAGCAATACCATGCCTCTCTGTGATCAAATCCAGGATCATCATGAACATCAAAACAACAATCCCAAACTCCTCATCTCAATAGCCTACACTTCCTTCCAACCCTTTCCTGTGCCCCCTCTTTCCCCACTTTCAACACAAGTGCAAGGAGCTTGTGCAATTTTTAATCTCTAAAATTACAACTATAGGCCCTTTCCTCCTTCCTCGTCATCTTCCCTGACCTCCACATCCCTTTCTTCCTCCTGTCCTGAGTCACTTATCACTTGGTAGCTTCTTTCCGGGGGGGTGAAATTAGTCTTGGAAGATAGCGCAAAACAGGCAGTAGCGAATTGGTAGCCCATTTTACACCGCACCCAATTTTCATTTCAATTGAACTCAATGGCAAAGAGCTCCTCCCTAGCCTGCATATTTTTACAGGACCCATTTTGTCTATTTCTGCAACAGGCCATAATGCATGCATGTGATGGGAAAAGAATACATGGTTTACTGTGCCAACATATGATGTGATTTTTGGTAAAGGCATCCAACCTCACAGTAGCAGGAATTGGGTTACATTTATGTAGTTGTGAACTCAAAATAATCAAACTCACCAGACGGAGTTTACTGTTGCTCATTGAATTAATTTGTCATCAATGGATTGCTAAATCATGGGTGGCATCTAATTATTGCTGCAGATACTTTAATGTCAGTGACAGATCTTTGCTCAATTTTCACATACACAGGTAGACTTAGGGGAAGTAAATTGGAGTATACAGTAGGTAGAAATAACTCTTGCAGAAAAGAAATGGTGCAGAATAGTGCTTGGGCATAAAGCACATTGAGGAAAATCAGGCAGGTTCTGTTACAAGCGTACAATCCTCTTGGCTTGATTTCTTTCAGTGCGCTCCAACAGGCTATACTTTACACTGAAGAACTAAAGTGGAAAACCTGCTCCTTTTTTGGCTGGCCACAGCTATGTACAAGTAGAGCAGGCAGAAGTCAGCCCTCCTCTCCCCCACTGAAGGAATGGCTGAGCAGAATGCCTCAGACAATATATCCATCACTTATATTACAGGGAAAAACTGAACAATGCATCTTTGCAGGGATGGATCCAGAAATTTGTGATGGGGGATGTGAGTTCTCAAGGTGAAAGGTTTATCTCCTTGGGCCCTAGGGGTATGTCCACCACCCAGGAAAGTTTGATTTTAAACACTCTGGGGGAAAAATTGGGTTGGTTTACACCTCTTGTTATCACCCCCAAGGGGACGCTAACGGGGCGCAAATCCCCTAGCGCCCGGGCACGGCGCCGCTAACACCTCCCGTGAAATTCAGCGGGAGGTTAGCGGCGGCATTAGCCGGTAGTGCCCGCGCCGCTACACGGCCAGCAATAACGTCATCGCCGTGCACAGCGCCCCACTTGCGCCCCGGTTGAAAACTTCCCTTGCGCCCCCTGAACCATCGCCACACGATATGTGTGACAGGATCAGAGTGCGATTTGGCAGCAGCGGCGGCGCAAGTAAAAGGGGCAGGTGTCGGGTGGCCATTTTTATTTTGGCCGACTGCCCGCACCTGCCCCCTTTCACTTTTATATGTGTGGTGCCGGCCGCGATCGCTCACCCTGGCACTCCTCTTGAGTGCCGGGCTGTTTTCACAGCACCCCGCTCCCCGGTAATCAGGGGAGGAGGCCTGCAATGACGCGGTGCTATGTGCCGCTGCGCGTGGCACTGCTGCACGTAGCACCGTGAAATTCAGTAGGAGCGCCCCAAGCAGGAGGTGGAATGCTTTCCAGTAGCGCCCCACCTCCTGCTTGGGGCGCTACTACTGAATTTACGGCGGGGTGCGCTATCTTTTTCCGGGCGCTAAAATTAGTGCCCCAAAAGGGGCGCCACCTAATTTTTCCCCCTTTATTTGCTACATGTCCAGCATTTCTCAGTGTACTATTTTGAGCCTCCAAATCCCAAATTAATTTACACTGCAAAGGTTATTGATATTTCAAATGAAGTATTTGTTACAATTCGCAATTGACTTGTACCATTAGAAAGTAACAGGTAGTGAGCAGCGGACTGCAGCGGTTCAAGAAGGCGGCTCACCACCACCTTCTCGAGGGCAATAAGGGATGGGCAATAAATGCTGGCCTTGCCAGCGGCGCCCACATCCCATAAACTAATTAAATAAATAAATAAATAAATAACCCAGGAGAATGATGCCAATACAGTACAAGGCTCACTAATTCTAAAGGTCAGGTGAATGTTCATCCCTTCACTGTCTGCCACGAAATGTCTGGCCAAGCCATCGCAAGGCCCAAGTGTTTCCCTCAACCTCCGGGCATGTGTACAAATTCTCGTTGCAGGTGCACATGCGGAAATTCGCAAATTCATGAACGGTGAAACTCTGCTCATTCCGCAAGAAGAATTCTGGGGCAACTTCACCAAATAGTGTCTCACACTATAAAACATGCCAGTTTTCATTAAGAAACATGTAGTCAGGTCTAGGAAAAGCTGATGGTTCGCAGATATCACATTGTAGGGTAGAGCCGCCTGGTCCAGTGCACTGGATCACCTGGGCACAGTGAATACAGGAAAATTAAGAGGGTAGAGTGCCCATCCATAAAGGAGCCCTCCTGAGTTTCCTGTCTCCACTGTATCCTGGTGATTCAAAAGGCCATGCACAAGGCCAAGAAACCTAGCCCTATTAGAGAAAATAATGCCTATTTGCAATTTTCATGGATACATTCTTTTGATAAACACTGGTCCAAGTTGAATATTCACAGAGCACAATGAAAATGTTCTCCCAATCTGCTCACATTGTTGGAGCTGTGTCTGAGCAAGAACAAAATAATGATAATGACTCTAAGAGGAAGGAGCCATCATGAAATACCTACCTCTTATTGAAAACCGATGGCTAGCTGAGAAATTTTGAAAGATTTAACGAATGACAATGAGAAACAGCACTACACAGTCATTTATTTTGAATTGCCAGATGCCCTTACAATAACTCAGTCTAGTTTTAGCTTCTAGTTTCGTCAAGGCACTTTACACTGTTTAAGCAGACTTGTCTTCACACTTGCATTAGAGAAACTTGAGAGTGCTTAAAGAAAAGTTATGTCATCTTTGATAAACCTCTCAACTAAAAATGAAAGGACTATCCATGTGGGATACCCAGTAACTGCAACTCAAAATCGAGCTTAACTTACAGGCTAGATTTTAGTTTTTTTTAATTTGCTCTGAGGATGCGGGTGACACTGGCAAGGCATTATTTATTGCCCATCCCTATCAATTAAGAATCAACCATATTGTGTGGGACTGGTGTCACTTGTAGGCCAGACTAGTATGGGTGACAGATTCTTCCCGGAAGGACATTAGTGAACCAGTGGGGTTTTCATGGTCATTTTATACCACAAATTACCAGATTTATTGAATTTAATTTTACAACTTGCTATAGTGGGAACTCACAATCCTTAAGTTGCTCGTCCAGTGTCATAACCACTAGGCTATTTCATAGAAACATAGAAACATAGAAAAATAGGAGCAGAGTAGGCCCTTGGCCCTTTGAGCCTGCTCCACCATTCAATATGATCATGGCTGATCCTCTATCTCAATACCATATTCCAGCTCTCTCCCCATACTCCTTGATGCCTTTTGTGTCTAGAATCACCTCCTATACCCTAGGCCCATCTTGCCAATCTTCATACCAAGGCTGGGAATTCCCTTGGAGCTGCTACCACTCCACCACCGTAACTTCACTGGAGGTGTGACGGAAAGATGGTTTATGCGTGTAAGCAGGGCTTTTGTCACACTTCTAACGTAGTTACAGCGGCAGAGCGGAAAGAGCTCCGAGGAAATTTCTGGCCCAAGTCTCTGGTATGTGCTCATATTATACAAAGCTCTGCATCAGAAGTGCTAATTCATATAATCCATTGCTTTAGGACTTATGCAAATGTTTGGTTAGTTGAATTTTGCAGCAGAGCTTAGGTTACTTCTCCTCTGTGTATGGGCTCAAACGAAAGAAATATTCAGAAAGATTCAGGAACTGTTAGGTTGCTGATCTCCATCCAGCTGCAATGACTATATTTGAAATTACAAGCAATCTTTTCCTCAGCATATATTGTCACATCTCTAACCATTTCCTGCATTCATTACCACCTCAGTTGGTATTTGACATGTTTGTGACTGAGTGGTAATTTTTGCACATATACTACAGCATTTTCAGGCACAGAAGCACATTGGCTAGACACAAATGTGGCTTCACACTGTTTCAAAACTTCCTCTGCCAGCAGATTTAATTCTGTCTCTCTGAAACATTGTTTCTTTGCTTGTTTTTTCCCTCACCATCGTTCAGACTTTACTGCCAGTAGGAAGAAAAAAAATCCACTAATATCTAAATTACAGCTATAAGACTCCCACATGAACTGAGTTTGGGTAGTCTCAATTTAGTTCCCAGAGGGTGTGGACTCAGCACGAAGCTGGTTGCAATTTGGGACAATTTGAGCAAATTGAACAATTTCAGTCAAGAGGCTGATGTAGGAAGTGGAAAAAAAATCATTCTCGTGTATTATATTTGGAACAGGACTGCACTGCTGAGGTATTTTTTTATGTGCTCAAGATGAGAAAAACTCATCAGGTCCATTTACATTTGCCCCAACTTCTGACTGGACTCATCCCCTTTGCCCCAACTCACTTGAACATAGGAACATAGGAACATGATCAATTTGATCATGGCTGATCTCTACTCCTGAGAGAGGTCAGAATAAAACAGAGGCCCATAGCCAATTTAGAAAATCTGTCAAAGTGTACTCTCCGACCCTTCAAAGGTGATCAGCCAAGCCCCAGAAGGACACAACCCATTGGTTAGTACCAATAATAGTGGAACTAAATAGGTTTTGCAATTACATATATAAGAACAATTGTGCCGAGCGCATACCTTATTCATCACATTCCAGACATTACAGATATTACACTTTAGATGTCAGACTCCAGATATCACATTTTTTTACAGATACAAAACAATTTTAAAAAAGATAAAGAAAACCAATCGCTTAATGCTGGGTGCTTCTGACTTGTTGCCTGCATTTACCAATCTGCACAATCCGTTCACCGAACAACAATTAAAGTCTTATTAATTTGAGGCTCTGTTTACTTAATAACAATTAGACTGTGAAGCTTTAACAGGACACAATTCCAGCTTAGCAGCATAATAATACATCCCGCCATAATACTGCTATTCATATAACAGAGTCACCAGTCTTATCATAAGCAGTCATCTGCAGTCATCAGCGAACATCCCCATTTCTGACCTTATGTTGGACGGAAGGTCATTGATGAAGCTGCTGAAGATGGTTGGGCCTAGGACACTGCCCTGAGGAACTCCTGCAGCGATATCCTGGGGCTGAAATGATTGACCTCCAACCACCACAAACATCTTCCTTTGTGCTGGTATGACTCCAGCCAGTGGAGAGTTTTCCCACCGAGTGGTCCTTACGGAACCCAAACTGGGCATCAGTGAGCAGGTTATTGGTGAGTAAGTGCCGC
The DNA here is from genome assembly GCA_030390025.1 of Squalus acanthias. Lineage (NCBI taxonomy): Eukaryota > Metazoa > Chordata > Chondrichthyes > Squaliformes > Squalidae > Squalus > Squalus acanthias. Next base: position 92,984,612 of record CM059431.1, read on the forward strand.
TTGATAGCACTGTCGATGACAGCTTCCATCACTTTGCTGATGATTGAGAGTAGACTGATGGGGCGGTAATTGGCCAGATTGGATTTGTCCTGCTTTTTGTGGACAGGACATACCTGGGCAGTTTTCCACATTGTCAGATAGATGCCAGTGCTGCAGCTGTACTGGAACAGCTTGTCTAGAGGCGCGGCTAGTTCTGGAGCACAAGTCTTCAGCATGATAGCCGGGATGTTGTCGGGGCCCATAGCCTTTGCTGAATCCAGTGCGCTCAGCCGTTTCATGATATCACGTGGAGTGAATCGAATTGGCTGAAGACTGGCTTCTGTGATGGTGGGGACCTCAGGAGGAGGCTGATATCGATCATCCACTCTGCACTTCTGGTTGAAGATGGTTGAAAACGCTTCAGTCTTGTCTTTTGCACTCATGTGCTGGGCTCCACCATCATTGAGGATGGGGATATTCATGGAGCCTCCTCCTCCCGTTAGTTGTTTAATTGTCCACCACCATTCACGACTGGATGTGGCAGGACTGCAGAGATTTGATCTGATCCGTTGATTGTGGGATCGCTTAGCCCTGTCTATAGCATTCTGCTTCCGCTTTTAGCATGCATGTAGTCCTGTGTTGCAGCTTCCCCAGATTGGCATCTCATTTTTTTTAGGTATGCCTGGTGCTGCTCCTGGCATACTCTTCTACACTCTTTATTGAACCAGGGTTGGTCCCCTGGCTTGATGGTAATGGTAGAGTGAGGGATATGCCGGACTATGAGGTTACAGATTGTGGTGGAATACAATTCTGCTGCTGTTGATGGCCCACAGCACCTCATGGATGCCCAGTTTTGAGCTGCTAGATCTGTTCTGAATCTACCACACAACATGAGGGACGGTGTCCTCAGTGTGAAGACGGGACTCTCTCAATATGTCCTGCCACCTTCAGGGACCTATGCACATTAACTCCCAGGTCCCTCTGTCCCTGCACACTCTTTAAAACTGTGCCATTAAGTGTATATTGCTTCTCCCTGTTCCTTCTACTAAAATGCATCACCTGTATTATCTGTATTAAATGCCATCTGCCGCTTGTCTGTCCATTCTGCTAGCCTTTCTATGTCCTGTTGCAGTCGATTGGTATCATTCTCACTGTTTGCAACACCCCCAAGTTTGGTGTCATCGGCAAATTTAGAAATTCTACTCTGTATTCCAATATCCAGATCATTTATATTTATCAAAAAAAGCAGCGGCCCCAGCACTGACCCTTGGGGACACCACTGTCTACCATCCTCCAGTCTGAATAACAGCCATTTACCACAACTCGCTGTTTTCTGTCCTTAAGCCAATTCTTATCTAAGCTGCCACTGACCTACCTATTCCATGAGCCTCAATTTTGTTAACCAGCCTTCTATGTGGTACTTTGTCAAATGCCTTCTGAAAATCCATGTAGACAACATCCATTGCATTCCCTTCATCAATCCTCCCTGCTACTTCATCAAAAAATTCAATTAGATTAGTCAAACACGATCTGCCTTTCACAAATCCATGTTGGCTTTCCTTAATTAGCTTAAACCTCGCCAATTGCCCGTTAATTTTTTCCTTCATTATTGTTTCTAAAACTTTACCCACCACTGATGTTAAACTGACCATCCTGTAGTTACTAGGATTGTCCTTACACCTTTTCTTGAACAATGGTGTCACATTTGCCACTTTCCAATCCTCAGGCACCTCCCCCGCATCTAGGAAAGATTGGAAAATTATGGCAAGCTCTTCCGCTATCTCCTCCCCCAATTCCCTTAGCAACCTGAGATGCAAGCCATCTGGACCAGGCGACTTGTCCACTCTAAGCATACCCAGCCTTTCTAGTACATCTTATCAATTTTCACCCCTTCCATTGCTTCTACCTTTTCCACTTCTACCAATATTTTGTCAGCATCCACCTTCTTAGTAAACACTGATACAAAGTACTCATTGAGTATTCTAGCCTTGCCCTGCGCCTCTAAGCATATATCACCTTCTTTGTTGCTAATAGGCCCCACCCCGCCTCTTACTACCCGCTTACTGTTTACATGCCGGTAGAAAATGTTGGGGTTCCCTTTTATGTTAACTGCCATTCTACTCTCATATTCTCTCTTTGCCAATCTTATTTTCATCTTCACTTCCCCTCTCAACTTATTGGGGGAGAAATTCAGTATCGCCCCATTTGGGGCGCAATTATCGGCCGGGCACAAAGATTAGCGCCTGGCGCTAATTATCGCCACCGACTGCAAACTTCACTTTTATCGCCCGTGGAGGTGATTGCAGCGCTATATCAGGCGCTTCACACCTGTCTTAAGGTGCAAAGGCCGAGGAGCGAGGCGCTACCTCAGAGCGCTGGCGAAGCTCATGTGATGTCAGTCAGCAATGGAACACACACACAATTGCACGGGCCAGTTCTTAAAGGGGATGGTTAATCTTGCTTTCCATCCACATCCTGCTCATTGCAGCCTTGAATCTCGGCCTGGAGAGACCTGCACATCAAATCTGCTGGAAAGAACAATGGAGAGTACCAGGCCAAGAGCTCAGAGTGCAGCCCCCACAGTCTCTGCTAAATCGATACAAGGAATGGCAAATCAAAATGAACCTGCAAAGTGCTGCTCAGTACCCAAAACTCCTTCACACAACGTTGAATCTCTCCAGAAGTCTCTGCCTCTCTCTCTCAGAATGCGTAGTTCAAAAATGGCACCAACAATAAAAGGCAGGAAGCGGTCACCTTTAAATAGCGCTCCCCCTTTCCCTTCATGACCGCAGAACGCTCCCCTCAACCTGTCGTTGCTAGCGTCAGGCGGTAAGGCAGGGGGCGCCACTCAATATCCGCTCCGGGGCGATACTGGGGCGTTGCGCACTCGAGTGACGTCATGATCTGCCGGCGCAGGAGATCGTGGTGGTAGTGTTTAGCACCGCCGCAAAATGTCTAGTTAATTTCGCGAGCGGCGCAAACTTCGCCGTGCCTGGGCGCTAGATGCTTTGCGCCCCATTAGCGCCCTCTTAAGGTGCTAACGGGAGGCGCAACCAACTGAATTTTTCCCCCATTGTATTTTATCTGGTTCTCCCTTGAAGAATTCACCTGACATGCATCATACACCCTCTTCATTTGTTTCATCATCTTCTCTATCTCCCTCCAAGGAGCCCTTGTTTTTGTTCCCTTACCCTTCCCTCTTGTTGGAATGTACCTAGCCTATACTTGGAACATCTCCTCCTTAAAGATCACCCATTGTTCCGTTACAGTTTTTCCTGTCAGTCTTTGGTTCCATTTTACCCTGGCTAGATCCTTTCACATCCCATTGAAGTTAGCCCTATTCCAGTTTAGAAGTTCCACTCTAGATTGTTCCTTGCTCCTCTCCATTGCTAATCTAAATCTTATGATACGATGATCACTCGTACCCAAGTGCTCCCCCACAGACACTTGCTCGACCTGGCCCACCTCATTCCCCAGCACCAGATCCAACAATGCCTCCTTCCTAGTTGGGCCAAGAACATACTGGTCAAGGAAATTCTCCTGAACACATTTCAGAAATTCCTCTCCCTCCTTTCCCTTTACCCTAGCATTATCCCAATCGATATTTGGGTAATTAAAGTCCCCCAATATCACCACTCTGTAGCTCTTGCATATCTCTGCGATTTCCCTGCAGATTTGCTCCTCTACCTCCCTCTCACTATTTGGAGGCCTATAGAATACCCCCAATAGCGTGAGCATACCCTTTTTGCTCCTCAACTCTAACCAAATGGATTCTGTCCTTGCCCCTCAAGAACATCTTCCCTTTCCAACACTACAATGTCTTCCTTAATCAGCACTGCCACCCCAACTCCCTTTTTCCTTCCCTATCTTTTCTGAACACCTTGTACCCTTGGATATTAAGTGCCCAGTCTTCACCGTTTTTAAGCTACGTTTCCGTTATTGCCACAACATCATATTGCCACACGGCTAATTGTGCTTGTAGCTCACCAACCTTATTCACCACACTTTGTGCATTTACGTACATGTATTCTAAACCCATTTTTGAATTTTTCGTAGTCTTTCTTAGTCTGCTCCTATCTAATATGGTACTACTTCTGCCTCTAGCACTACTTTCTTCTCTAGTACTATCCAACACACTCACTCTTTTATGCACCTTATTCCTCTTTTCTACTCCTATATGCTGGTGCCCATCCCCCTGCCAAGCTAGTTTAAACCCTCCCCAACAGCACTAGCAAACCTCCCCGCGAGAATATTGGTCCCTAGCTCTGTTGAGATGTAACCCGTCCGGCTTGTACAGGTCCCACCTTCCCCAGAAATGGTCCCAGTGCCTCAGGAATCTCAAGTCAACATAGTGTCAGTATCTGAGCTGGTGGTGGTGAGAGTAAGATCAAATGACGGTGTCTCTTCTTGATCGCTCTCTTCATCTTCCTCCATTGGCTGCAGGGCTTCCACATTCTGAGGAACTGAAGTGATGTGGGAAGAGCAGAGAGGAAGAAGTATGTGCTGACAGCATCTGTAGCTTCTCATTCAGAGTATGTGGGGTGAGGGAGAATTGAGACGGGAGAAGGAGAATTTGCTATGCAGAAACCCTGCTCGGCAAGTCCTCCAGCGTCGAGAGTGGCCACAGCCTCTGCTCTCCCCCCTTCCCATTATGGACAGCAACGTCTCCTCTAGGGGGGAAAGGATGTGAAAGTTGCGCTGCTCCTCCACCAGTGGTAGTCAGCTGCCTCCTATTATATGCCATCTTCTCCTGCAAGAAAGAGGGAAGTGTGCAATTGAGAGTCTTGTGAGATGTTTGGGTAACGTGGCTGTCATGAATGAATAGCTGCCAGTGTGTGTGTGAGATGTGAGTTGTGAGTGTGAAGTTTGTAATAGTGCTGAATGTATGAGGGTGAGGTGAAGGATATTAATTGAACTGTGCTGTACTGATTGTTACAGTTTGCATGTAGGTGGGGGATAGGAGTAGTGTGAATTCAGCATGCAGCAATCATCAAGCGTGGGTTAATCGCGATCCCTGCACCCGGTCTCCCGCACTAATCAATTTCACCCCCCACATATTTTGTTGTCACAGCTTAGGAATGTAATTTCTTCCCAGTGGTTAACATGTTCTTGTAAAATCCCTGTGTTGCCACTTTAATGCAGTTATTAACCCATTTATTTTAAACAGGTTAATGATAGCATTAAAATAGCACAAAAAGAATATTACACAACATCTTTATTTGTGCATGATTGGAGAAAATGGAACCCTAGGGTCATTTGTTAATGTGTGCTTTAGACTTTTCTCTTTTGACAATGCAGTTATTTTAAACATGAAGTTTCTTTGGTAGCTCTCTGTATGGCCTGTGGTGCGAAGAACATCTTAGAGTTTCATCCCATGTATTACTTGTATCTCATTTCCATGCATCTTTATGAAATTGCTGCCTCTTCTCAGATTAGTTTACAATAAGTACCGCTTGCACCAAGATTCGTGTGAGCATCAGAAAGGAGAAACTCCAGGTGCATCATTTATCATGTTGCACCATTGGTGACAACGCTTAGAAAGAAAATAATTTGAAATACATCATTCTTCACTGCAGGACATTGGCACATTGAGGTACAAGATATAGTGACACTGTTGGCCAATGATATATATTTTATAATATATAATCCACGTTGAATACTCTGAAGTGAAGCATTTACTTTGCGCATTCAATATCAGAACTAGCACTAGAATGAACACTTTTACACTTCTGCCTTCAAATAGCTACTGTCTAATTATAAGCCATCTACTGACTACATGGAATAGCAGATATTTGTTTTCAAAGTAGGTTGGATTATTCCACTGAGAGTAATCATAGTTTATACTTGCAGTAGAGGTAAAGCCGCAATTCGTGCAGACCTTTAACTGAACAGCAAGAAGGAGCGACCACTGGGGCAGGGGTACTAGCTTCCAATTTTCCTCACGGCTGCTGCTAGTAGAGGTGAAAATAAAGCCAGCGGGAGACAGTTTTGTTGCTGACCCTCCACCCCTTCCTCAATAGTAGCCAACACCTGGTGCTAGAGTTCTTGTGGGATAGGACCCCAGTACTGCATCTCAGGGAAAGCTGAACAGCAGCAGCCAAGTGAAGCGGCAACCATGGATAGTAATAGAAATTGAATGCAAAAATTTGGATTCTGCAGTCGGAGCTTAGATTTACACAGAAATTACAACACAGAAACAGGCCATTCAACCCAAAGTCTGTTAATTCTCCACATGAGCAGTAGTCCTAAACACATGTGCCCTCCCTGTTCCAACATCCCTTTATTCTCCTTTCATTCAACCACCTATCTAACTAATGGAAGGTCAATTTCACTTTCAGCGGTGGTGGAAACCGAGAAATAGCAGATCGGGCGCCCATTATACAACCAGCCCGAAAACCAATCAGGGGTACATAACAGGCAGCCGATCCACTGCTTTCTGCCACTGCCAAAAGTTAAAATCAGCCCCGTGGTCTTGGCTTCAATCACTAACTCCAGCACTGCATTCCACTGCCTCCCAATCCTGTGTAAAAAAGTTGGTCCTGCTCTCTCTCCTAAACCTCTTGCATTTAATCTTATATTTATGTCGACTTCTGCTAGACCCCTTAATCACAGGAAACATTCTGCTTCTATCCAGTCCTTTTATTGAATCCTTTTATGATTTTAAATATTCGATTAGATCACCCCTCAACCTTCTGAACTCAACAACTTGTATATATATAGAGCCTTTAATGTAGTAAAACATCCCAAGGCACTTCACAGGAGCGTTATCAGACAGAATTTGACAATGAGCCACATAAGGAGATATTAGGACAGGTGATCAAAAGCTTGATCAAAGAGGTAGGTTTTAAGAAGCGTCTTAAAAGAAGAGAGAAGTGGAGAGGTTTAGGGATGGAATTAGAGATTCAGGACCTAGACAGCTGAAGGCACGGCCGCCAATGGTGGGCAGAAGAACATAAGAACATAAGAAATAGGAGCAGGAGTAGGCTATTCGGCCCTTCGAGCCTGCTCCGCCATTCGATGAGATCATGGCTGATCTTCTGCCTCAACTCCATTCACTGGCCCTATCGCCACATCCCTTGATGTCCTTACTAGTCAGAAATCTATCCACTTCTGTTTTGAATATACCCAATGACTGAGCCTCCACAGCCCTCTGGGGTAGAGAATTCCAAAGATTCACCACCCTCTGTGTGAAGAAATTTCTTCTCACCTCAGTCCTGAGGCTGTGGCCCCTGGTTCTAGACTCCCCAGCCAAGGGAAACATTCTCCCAGCATCCACCCTGTAATAATTTTGTATGCTTCAATTAGATCCCCTCTCATTCTTCTGAATTCAAGAGAATACAGGCCTAGTTTACTCAATCTTTTCTCATATGACAGTCCCGCCATCCCAGGAATCAATCTCGTGAACCTTCGTTGCACTCCCTCTATGGCAACTATATCCTTCCTTAGGTAAGAAGACCAAAATTGTACACGGTACTCCAGGTGTGGTCTCACCAAGGCCCTATTTAATTGTAGTAAGACTTCTTTACTCCTGTACTCAAATCCTCTTGTAATGAAGGCCAGCATACCATTTGCCTTCCTAATGGCTTGCTGCACCTGCACATTCACTTTCAGTGACTCATGTACAAGGACACCCAGGTCCCTTTGAGCATCTGCATTCCCCAATCTTTCACCATTTAGAATATACTCTGCCTTTCTGTTTTTTCTACCAAAGTGGATAACTTCACATTTATCCACATTATATTCCATCTGCCTTGTTCTCGCCCACTCACTGAGCCTGTCGAGATCCCCTTGAAGCTTCTTCACATCCTCTTCGCAACTGACACTGCCACCTAGGTTTGTGTCATCAACAAATTTGGAAATGTTACATTTAGTCCCCTCATCATTGATATAGATTGTGAATAACTGGGGCCTAAGCACCGATCCTTGCGGTACCCCACTAGTCACAGCCTGCCATCCTGAAAAAGACCCGTTTATCCCTACTCTTTGTTTTCTGTCTGTTAACCAATTCTCAATCCATGCTAGTATATTACCCCCAATTCCATGTGCCCTAATTTTGTTCTCCAACCTCTTGTGTGGGACCTTATCGAAGGCCTTCTGAAAATCCAAATACACCACATCTACCGGTTCCCCTTTGTCTACTCCACTAGTTACATCCTCAAAGAACTCCAATAGGTTTGTCAAACAGGACTTCCCTTTCATAAATCCATGTTGACTCTGCCCAATCTTACTACTGTATTAGTTTCTAAGTGCCCAGTTATTGCATCCTTTATAATAGATTCCAGCATTTTCCCAACTACTGATGTGAGGCTAACAGGTCTGTAGTTCCCCATTTTCTCACTCCCTCCTTTCTTAAATAGCGGGATTACATTTGCTAACCTCCAATCTGCAGGAACCGTTCCAGAATCTATAGAATTTTGGAAGATGACAACCAATGCGTCCACTATCCCAATGGCCACCTCTTTCAAAACCCTAGGATGTAGGTCATCCGGTCCTTGAGATTTATCGACTTTTAGTCCCATTAATTTTGCTAGTACTGTTTTTTTACTAATAATAATTTCTTTAAGTTCCTCATTTTCGCCACACCCTTGGTTTTCTCATATTTCTGGGAGGTTTTTTGTGTCTTCCTCCGTGAAGTCAGAAACAAAGTATTTACTTAATTTCTCAGCCATTTCCTCATTCCCCATTATAAATTCTCCCGTCTCTGACTGTAAAGGACCTACATTTACCTTCGCCAGTCTTTTCCTTTTCACATACCGATAGAAACTTTTACAATCCGTTTTTATATTTTTCGCTAGTTTGTGCTCATATTACATTTTCCCTTTCTTTATCAATTTCTTGGTCCCCCTTTGCTGATTTCTAAAAAGATCCCAATCCTCAGGCTGACCGCTTTTTCTGGCAACTTTAAAAGCTTCCTCCTTTGACTTAATACTAGCTTTAATTTCTTTTGTTAGCCATGGTTGGATCACTTTTCCTTTTGGGTTATTATGTCCTAGAGGAATATATGTTTGTTGCAAATTATGCATTATTTCCTTGAATGTTAGCCATTGTATGTCCACCTTCATACCTTTAAGTGTAGTCTCCCAATCTACCATGGCCAACTTGTCCCTCATACCCTTGTAGTTTCCTCTGTTTAGATTGAAGACCTTAGTTTCAGATTGGACTACATCACTCTCAAACTTAATATAAAATTCAATCATATTATGGTCACTTGTCCCTAAAGGCCCCTTTACCACAACATTATTGATTAGCCCTTTCTCATTACACAGTACCAGATCCAGAATAGCCTGTTCCCTGGTTGCTTCCTCCACATACTTTTCCAGGAAACCATCTCGCATGCATTCCAAGAATTCGTCTTCCATACCATTAGTGGTAATTTGATTTGCCCAGTCAATATGTAGATTAAAGTCCCCCATGATTACCATATTGCCCTTGTTACATGCACTTCTAATCTCTTGATTGATACTGTGCCCTACATTACCACTACTGTTTGGTGGCCTATACACAACTCCCACCAATGTTTTCCGTCCTTTGCTGTTTCTTAGCTCCACCCAAACTGATTCCAGTTCTACATCACGATCTGCCAAGCCAAATCTTTTATCTCTACCGTACCGATCTGAGGATGTGCAAGAGACCAGAATTGGAGGAGCGCAGTGGTCTCTGAGGGTTTTAGGGCTGGATAACATGACAGAGATAGGGAGGGAGAGGTAATGGAGGGATTTGCACACGAGGATGAGAATCTCAAATTTGAGGTGTTGCTGGACCGGAAGCCAATATTGGTCAGCGAGTACAGGTGTGATGAGTGAACGGGACTTGGTGCGAGTTAGCATATAGGCTGCAGAGTTTTGGATGAGCTTAAATTTACAGAGGGTGGAAGATGAGAGGCCGGCGAAGCGAGCATTGGAATAGTCAAGTCTGGAGGTTGCAAATGCATGAATGAGGATTTCAGCTGCCAGTGGGCTGAGGCAGCGGTGGAGACAAACCAAGTTTATGCAAAAAGAAAAATATTACAGATGCTGGAAAAATGAAATAAAAATAGAAAATGCTGAAACACTCAGCAGGTCAGGCAGCATCCATGGAGACAAAACATAGAGTTAATCTTTCAGGTTGATGACCTCTCGTCAGAACCCTATTGAATCCCTCTATCAGTTTAAGTAATTCAAGTTCATCTGAGTGTTTCCAGTATTTTTTGTTTTTATTCCAAGTTTATATAACCTGTTTTAAGAGCTGAAGCTGTACACAATGGCTCAAAAATTTGTCCCTTCCCGGGTGAGTACACAATGCGTACTCACCCGTAATGCTTCCCGAAGTGCCGGTTTCCTGCATGCACTGCGCATGCGCGGGAAACCGGAACTTCTGGTATGGTGAAGGGGGCGGTTCCTAGGTGAACCGCGTGCGCGCTAGAGGCTGCGCGCATGCAGCACACTTAGATTTTTTTTCAGGTTTCTACGCGAGGGTAAGTATGGAAGATACTACGCTAATGAATAGGAAGCACAAGACCCGTTTTCAACAAGGTAAGTGGTTAATTAAGTATAATTTTAATTTTTTTCAACAGGTTTATCTTTTTTAGATACTTTAAAGAAAGGTAAGTTTATTTTTATAACTTTTAAAAAGTATTTTAATTTTTTCAAAAATTTAAATTTTTGTTTAAAGTGGTTCATTTATTTAACTATAGATATTTTATAAATGTGATGGTTTTTTTAATTTATTTTAAGTTTAGCTGTTCTTTTGGGGCTGATTTCAATTCACAGATTTGACAGTTCTCCTGTCAAATCTATGAATGAAAGATGGTCTGCTGCCATTGGCTCTCCATGGCCCACGTGATCCCAGGGGACACATCGCACTAACTGCGCCCCTGGGACACACAAGCACTGCGCACTGGCACTAGGGAGAGGCCCAGGACCCGAAGTTCCCGTGGGCCCAAAACACAACGGCAGGCGCAGTGGGTAAGAGCGCGCACGATCCTTACCCCCGCGGCAAACCGGAGAGCCGAATTTCTGGGCCAATATCCTGACCTCCACTCACAGTGCAAGCCCAATCCAAGCCAGTCACTCACAATGAATATTTAAATAAGCTCCTCTTGGGAAATCACATGAGGCTGGCCAGGCAAGATTTCAGCGAGTGTAAAGATTCATTTTGCTCCAGGCCCACCACTTCAATGCCTGAACCAGTGGGTTCCGGTCCCGCCTCCGCTTTCAGCCGGTCAGAAATTGAAATTTTACCTTAATTGGCCGATTGAATCCCTGCGTGCGCGCTACCCGGGCCAATTAGTGGTTTCGGGCCTGCTGCTCGCCTCTGCTGACGTCTGTCAGCCAGCTGCATTTAAGGGGCTCATGCAGTCTTGTTTCATTTTCATCCTTTTATGTTGGTTTTCATGCTGGCAACTGCTCCCATGACTGCTGCAAGAGCCAAGGCCTCTCCCCGCTTTGATGATGACTCCCTTCATGCTCTTGTGGATGGAGTGAGAGGGCGCCAGGAGGTAATATTCCCATCCTCTGGACAGAGGAAACCTCCTCAGCAAAGCAAAACAGATTGGCTGCAAATTGCTGAGGAGGTCAGCTCCAGATCGTTGTGTGCTCACTCCTGGGTCCCGTGCAGGAAAAGGTTTAATGACCTGGTCGCTGAGGAAAAGTGAGTACAACATCACACTGCCCCTCAATCTGCTCCCCATCTCCTCTCATCACCAGCACTCTGCATTGTCATCCTACTCCTACACATCCCACTTTACCCTTACATCCCTTGCACCCTTAACCATCCCTCTCTCTCTATGTACAGAATCACTTCACTATTCTACTATGCACCCCTCACACTCGCTATCACTGTTATGCAATGACAACAACTAACAACACACAGGGAGGGCCCTTGGTATTGGCACCTCACTCCATCTTTGTCTCCTTCTAAGCATCTATGCTATGGCTTCTCTATACTCACTCCATCATTCTCACTCAAACTCCACTTGTGTCCCTCATTGCAGGAAAAGAGAGCCCACAATAAAAGGGAGAGGGCTAGGACAGGAGGAGGGCCACCTTCAATTGCCCATTTGACCAACGCTGAGGAGGCTGCCCTCTAAATAATCAGAGGCGATGAGGATCTGGAAATGGGGGACGGTCAGACGGGCGCAGCAGAGCAAGCTGGTGACAGAATAGATTTGCATCTCTCTCATTTACATTGCATGAGTGACTGATATGGCATCTGATGCTCATACAGATTGACTTATGATCATCTGCACAATTCGATGTGCATGCTACATTAATATCACATGTTTAACTCATGCTTTTACTCCCCCGCAGGACCATCGAGAGCCCCCCTCCCCACTATCCAGGACAAAGAGCCTGAAGACTCCTCGGAGGAAGCTGCAAACTCTGAGGGCGCAACGTCAGCAGAATTAAGCGCACCCAGTACCAGCGGAGATACGCACACCTCGGCGGGTCCTTCGCGAGATAGAGTAGTGTTGTCACCTGGTGTATCACAGCTCACAAGTGAGCATCAGCAGATGGTGGAGACAGGGACAGCAGTGGAGAGTCCTCGTCGGAGGCCGCAGGGCGCTCCCAGCTCTGCTCAGCTGCATGTCGACCCTGTGCCTCCAGGTCCATCCAGAAAGAGAGTAGTGCTGGAACTCCAGGAACAGGTGCAGGAGTCTCTGGCAGGTTTTGCATCCAGGGTTACTGTGAGCGTGGAGATGATGGAGGAGTCCATGTCTAACATGAGCAGTGCCTTTGTGGAAGCAATGGCGCATGAACACACCACCACGGATAGGATGGCAACCTCCGTGGAAAGGATGGCTACGTCAGAGGAAAGGATGGCTACGGTCATGGAGGAAATAAGTCGCCAGAGTCAGGAAAACATGGTGAATGTTCAGAATAGATTGACATATCTGGAGGAGCGATGGGCAGCTATTGAGCAGAGAAACCAGAGCTTCATGGAATTCCTTTCGAGGAGGACTGCCAGTGCAGATACGGGTCCTCATGACCCCCTGATGTGCAGCAAGGTGCTCTCCAGCCACTTGCTGGCACTGAAGTGGGGCTGACCCATGAGAGGGATGTTGGTGGCAGGGAACAAGGAAGTGTGGGCTCCTCTCCAAGCGCTCACACTCCCATGTCACTGCGGAGCCCTCGGTCAGAGCCCCACCAGAGTCCTCACCCAACTGAGATGGGCGTCTCAGCCCCTGCATAGCCGCAGGAGGAGCAGACTGTTGCCGAACCCTCACAGGCTCTGAAACCTAGAGGACGCCCGCCAAAGGTGTCGAAGCAGGAGCAGCATGAAAGTGAGCAAGGTGCCTCCACATCTGCTGAAGCCACAAGGGAGGCACCATGTAGAAGCACGCGTAAGAGGAAGATAAAGCACAATTAGTCACTAGGGTAGTCACTTGGGTGTTCTATTCTGTTGTCTTTTGTTGTGTTTAATATTTGGCATTGTCATCCTTTTGTGCATGTATAAAACAAAAGTGATGGCATACAGTTGAAGTTCTGGCCTATCTGTTCTGGGAAATGGAAATTGCACATTGAGGGCTCAGGGCGACTTACATTTGTAATGATGGTGGTGAGAGCGATAGGAACCCACAGGTTCTTGTACAATGGGCCAGAAATTCGGGTCTCCACGGGTGAGTACGCACTGTGTACTCACCCGAAGGGCCACCGGAAGTGTCGGTTTCGCGCATGCACGGGAAAACGGAACTTCCGGTCTCTTGAAGGAAGGGGTTCGCGGGTCAACCGCATGCGCGGGAGAGGCAGCGCGCACGCAGCGAACTTCCGCTTTTTGTACAGGTTTCTCCGTGCGGGTAAGTCTCTAGCAGCTGCGCGTGGAAAAAGCAGGCGCAAGGCCTGCTTTTAACAAGGTAAGAGGTGAATTAAGTAAAATTGAAACATTTTTTTCACAGGTTTATCATTTTCAAATACTTTAAAGAAATGTAAGTTTATTTTTAGCCCTGTTAAAAACTTTAATACATTTTCTCAAAAATTTAAATTTTTGTTTAAAGTAGTTAATTTATGTAATTTATAGTTATTTTAAAAATGTGATTTTTAAAAAAATTTATTTGAAGTTTTACTTAGGTTTTGGGGCCGATCTCTATTCATAGATTTGACAGGTCTTCCTGTCAAATCTAATAATGGAGATTCCCTGCTCCGATTGGCTCCCCATGGACCACGTGATCCCAGGGGACGCTGCAAACTAGCTTCGCCGCTGAGATACGCGAGCACTGCGCGCCGGCAGCTGGAGGAGGCCCAGGATCGGAATCCCACGCGGGCTCACAGCACAACGGCAGGCGCGCTATGTAAGTGCACCCGCTATGCTTTCACCCGCAGGAAGCCTCCGACCCGAATTTCTGGGCCATTGTGTATGGTGTGATAAGAAGGTGCCAGCCACATGTGTTTGATTCGTCTACCTAGGCGAATCTGGCAAAGATTAGTGCATTCCTTACATCACGGGCTGCAATGTGCTCACGTGCTGCCGAGCTGGCGCATCCGCCTCTGCAAGGTCTTCCTCCTCCTCCTCCTTCTCTTCCTCCTCCTCCTTATCCTCCTCCTCCTCATCCTCCTCCTCATCTGAGGAGGCTGTGCGCTGAGCCACTTGTTCCTCAGGTAGCTGCAAGCCACGATGTTGTGCGATCTTGTGCAGTGCACAGCAGACCACGATGATTCTCGAGACCCTGGCTGCTGAGTACTGTAGGGCTCCACCTGATCTGTCAAGGCATCTGAATCGCATTTTGAGCAAGCCGATGGTTTGAAATAAAGGCCAACATTCCATTTGACTTTTGATTACTTGCTGTGTCTGCATGCTAACTTTTTGTGTTTCATGCACAAGGACCCCCAGGTCCCTCTGAACTGTAGCATTTTGTAATCTTTCTCCATTTAAATAATAATTTGCTTTTTTATTTTTCCTGCCAAAGTGGATTACCTCGCACTTTCCCATATTATACTCCATCTGCCAAATGTTTGCCCACTCACTTAGCCTGTCTATATCCCTTTGCAGATTCTTTATGTCATCCGCAAACTTGGCTACATTACACTTGGTCCCTTCATCCAAGTTATTTGGCACTGCTGCTCAGTCATGTTGAGGAAGCTCATCCTCGGCCTGTAAACTCTGTGTTGGGGGTATCTCCTGCGGCAACGTGCATGCCTGCGCTGATGCCCTCTGCCCTGTGCAGCATCAGGTGGGTGAGGAGGAGGTTGGTGCTCCTGGTGTTGCCGCTGCTGTTGTGCCTCATTCTGCTGCTGCCGCGGCTGCTCTTCCTCCGATTCTGAGGACCAGGATGACAGGGTATAAATGGTTCCCATGCTGCTGGTAGATATGTCAGTTGAGCAATAGAAGTTATAAGCGCTCAGTCAATGAGGGGACAGGGTTTTCCCAGGAGGTCACAGTGGAGATGGGTCTCAGCTTCACCACTTACAAGATCAGTAGACCTGCAAAAGTTTTCCAAGACCTGAAAAAACAAAGTTCTGTCATCTGTAAGTGAGCCATGTTCGAGCTCCGTTTTTATGCTGGAGCTGCAGCTGTCAAGAAGTCAGGCACTTGGTGAACCCGGCACAATCAGCCGGCGTGGTTTGGGAACGGCGTGGAACATGTAGAAAATATGGAAAAATCGAAAACGCTGTTAAAATAGGCTTATCCAGGCAGTTAACAAGCTGTTAACTGCCTTAAGGGCCTCTCCAGCCGCTTGGTGGTGGGACCGATCAGGACTCCCAGAGCTGGCATTTGACAAAGTGGCGTGGAGGCGGGTTGACGGAGGGATCGCAACCCGCCATCAATCAAAATGATTTTGACCCTTGACCCGCCCCCAAACCCGCCCTCTCAGTGCTGATAAAATCGCGGCCTTTACTTCTGATTGGCTCGTTCTCTACCTGTTCAGTTGTGATTCGACCCTGTTGTATAAAAAGGCAATTTCAATGATGTGCATGTGTAATACAAAATTTCCATATAGAAAAGGGTGATGTGCTCTCGGGGCATCCAGGCTCAGCAACTGCACAAAGGAGCATACGCAGCACTAATCAACATAACAAAAACAAATTGTCTGGTCATTATCACATTGCTGTTTGTGGGAGCTTGCTGTGCGCAATTGGCTGCCGCATTTCCTACATTACAACAGAAACTTCAAAAGTGCTTCATTGGCTGTAAAGCACTTTGGAATGTCCTGAGGTTTTGAAAGGCGCTATATAATTGCAATTCTTTTCTTTCTTTCTTACTTTCTTTCTTTTTTTCTTTCCCTTGTAATAGACATAAGTAAATTATACAAAATGTGGATAATAACAGGTATTGGTGCTTTTACTGTGGGTATAAAATATAAAAACAGACAGTAAGAGCTTCTACAGGTATATAAAAAAGAAGAGAGTAGTTAAAGTAAACATTGGTCCCTTAGAGGATGAGACTGGGGAATTAATTTCAGAGACTTTGAACAAATATTTTGTATCGGTCTTCATGGTAGAAGACACGAAAAGCATCCCAATAATAATTGATAATCAAGGGGTTATAGGGAGGGAGGAACTTAAAACAATCACTATCACTGGAGAAAAAGTACTAGGCAAACTAATGGAACTAAAGGCTGACAAGTCCCCTGGACCTGATGGCCTGCATCCTAGGGTCTTAAAAGAAGTGGCTGCAGAGATAGTGAATGCGTGGCTGTAATCTACCAAAATTCCCTGGATTCTGGAGAGGTGCCAGCGGATTGGAAAACCGCAAATGTAACTCCCCTATTCAAGATAGGAGGGAGACAGAAAGCAGGAATCTGTAGGCCAGTTAGCCTAACACCAGTCATTGGGAAAATGCTGGAATCCATTATTAAGGAAGTAATAGCAGGACATTTAGAAAATCATAATACAATCAAGCAGAGTCAACATGGTTTTATGAAAGGGAAATTGTGTTTGACAAATTTACTAGAGTTCTTTGAGGATGTAACGAGCAGGGTGGATAAAGGTGAACCAGTAGATGTAGTGTATTTGGATTCCAGAAGGCATTCGATAAGGTGCCACATAAAAGGTTACTGCATAAGGTAACAGCTCACGTGGTTGGGGGTAATATATTAGCATGGATAGAGGATTGGCTAACTAAAAGAAAACAGAGAGTCGGGATAAATGGGTCATTTTCAGGTTGGCAAACTGTAACTAGTGGGGTGCCACAGGGATCAGTGCTGGGGCCTCAACTATTTACAATCCATATTAATGACTTGGATGAAGGGACTGAGTGTAATGTAGCCAAATTTGCTGATGATACAAAGATAGGGAACACCACCACCTCCAAGTTCCCCTCCAAGTCACACACCATCCTGACTTAGAAGTATATCGCCAATCCTTCATCGTCGCCGGGTCAAAATCCTGGAACTCCCTACCTAACAGCTCTGTGGGAGTACCTTCACCACACGGACTGCAGCGGTTCAAGAAGGCGGCTCACCACCACCTTCTCAAGGGCAACTAGGGATGGGCAATAAATGCTGGCCTTGCCAGCGATGCCCACATCCCATAGACAAATTAGAAAAAAAGGTGGGAAAGCAAGTTGTGAAGAGAAATAAAGGGTTGGATTTTACCATCCCTGAGGAGGTGAGTTTAGAGGCGGGACTGCTGGGAAAATCAAAAAGAATGGGAGCGGGTCCCGAACCTGCTCCCAACCCGCCTCCAACCAATCTTCCCGGGAGTTGGGTCCCCGATTTGTGTAGGGACCCAACTCCTAGCGACGGGAAGAGGATTATAGCCACTTAACAGGTAGTTAACAGGCAGTTAAGAGGCTTTTTCCCATTTTGTGACTTCTGCTGAGGGCTTCCCGACATTGGGGAACCCTGCCAGGGTAAGTGAGGCGTGCTGTGGGTCTGTTGTAATGTTTGTGTATAGATGACAGGTGCAGAAGTGGTGTGAAGGATCCAAAGGGACACTGGTGAGTATCAGAGGTAAGGAAATGTTGGGAAAGTCATTTTTAATGTGTTTAGATTTTTCTGTAGGTGACAAGCTTTAAAGTGTTTGTGTGGCCTCACCTCATTGGGAGAAGTGACAGATCGCTTCTGTACCCTCACCTGCAGCTGCCATCTGTTTTATCCTAAGGAGAGAGTCATTGGAGAGCCTGGGTGGAAGGGCTCACCTTTGTACAGTGATTGTCAGTGTTTGACAGCACCTCAATGCTGTCAAACACTGTCAAATCACCTGTCAAAAATAGATGGTTCATGTCCGTTTGAGAAAACCGGCAGATGAAACGTCATCAACTGACGTCATCTGACACCGGCTTTCCCTTAATTGGCCAGCAAGCCCGCAGGGCGGGCTTAGCAAGGCCAATCAGGGGAAAATAGCGTCTGCGTCAGACGTCGCTGGGAGTGGGACTAGAATCCGGAAGGCAGCAGTCCCGCCCCCAACTCATCTCGGTAAGTAAAATCCAGCCCAAAGAGTCTGCAAAAGGATATAGATAGGTTAAGTGAGTGGGCAAAAATTTGGCAGATGGAGTATAATGTGGGAAAATATGAGGTTATCCACTTTGATAGGAAGAATAAAAAAGCAAATTATTATTTAAATGGAGAGAGACTACAAAATGCTGCAGTACAGAGGGATCTGGGGGTCCTCGTAAATGAAATACAAAAAGTTATCATGCAGGTACAGCAATTAATTAGGAAGGTAAATTGAATTTTTGCCCTTATTGCAAGGGAGATGGAGTATAAAAGTAGGAAAGTCTTGCTGCTACTGTACAGGGCGCTGGTGAGATCACATCTGGAGTACTGGGTGCAGTTTTGGTCTCCTTATTTAAGGGGAGATATACTTGCATTGGAAGCAGTTCAGAGAAGGTTCACTGCGTTGATTCCTGAGATGAGGGGGTTGTCTTATGAAGAAAGGTTGAGCAGGTTGGGCCTATACTCATTGGAGTTTAGAAGAGTGAGAGGTGATCTTATTGAAACATGTAAGATTCTGAGGGGGCTTGACAGGGTAGATGCAGAGAAAATGTTTCACCTCATGGGGGAATCTAGAACTAGGGGGCATAGTTTCAGAATAAGGGGTCGCCCATTTAAAATGGAGATGAGGAGGAATTCTTCTCTCAGAGGGTCGTGAATCTTTGGAATTCTCCACCCCAGAGAGCTGTGGAGGTGGAGTCATTGAATATATTCAAGGCGGAGATAGACAGATATTTAAGCTACAGGGGAGTCAAGGGTGAGGGGGAGTGGGCGGGAAGATGGAGTTGAGGCCAAGGTCAGATCAGCCATGATTTTATTGAATGGTGGAGCAGGCTCGAGGGGCCAAATCACCTCCTCCTGCTCCTATTTCTTATGTTCTTATGTTCTTATGTATGTTCCTTGACTCAGTTTTGATGGTTGTCTAAATTTGCTACAAATATTTGAGTCTATAAAATGTCATCCCCATTTGTTTTGGATTCTTTTAATTTGCTCTTTGCAGTACCATTTGCAATTATTTTATTTCACCAAACATACGGTGTAATGCATTTCAGACCAACTAAGCTTCATGGAAATATAGTTGCTCCATTAAATCTTGTGAGATAATGGTGTTGTCAAACTCTAGGATCTACATTATCATAATATATGTTAACAATAAGCGGTGCGTTTTACCCCGTTCTGACTACTGATGCAAGCAGGTCATCGTTGGGCATTAGTAGCACACTTCTGATCTGTTGTACATAGTTGAAGCAGCAAAGCAGTGTTTCTGTCACAGACCATAGCTGACAGAAAATTCCACTACATATTCCATTTTCTTCTAAATCTCTATAATAAGGCTGGAAAATTTATAATAGTTCTGTGGCTCCTGTTTGAATGGAGTGCATTTTTGACTGTGATGGCCTGTAAATTAAATACATCTTTCCTTGTAAGTGGACTTTTGAGATGATAACCAATCCTGAGTAGAAAAATAATCTTATGATATAATCAGTAACATAATATCATCTGTATTAACTTGCCCCCATTTTAAGTTATCATCCCCAATAAAACCTAAATTACAAAAACTTAATGGAACAGAATTGCTGTCAAAATAACAGTGAGCCTACGTTGCTTACCATCATTTATGCGTAAATGGCACAGCAACTTCAGGCGAGGGCAGATGCGTGGTTAAACGCAAAAATTTGGAAGTTGCCCTCCAAGATGGGCTGCTCCGCCGTTAGCTTCTCGAAAATGGCATCTCGCTGTCTGACTCACCACTGAAATGTATTGAATGGTATGAAGTTCCTTTACTTGCACCGTAGCTATGAACTAAACTCGCCACAGAAAATTGGGGCTTGTCCATTTCAGTCTAAGTACCCTTTTTAATGGCATGATAAGTCTATATTACTGCCAAACAACCTCTCCGGGACTGAAAATTTACGTTTACAACCGTGGAGTCTCATTCCTTCAGATTTTAATTGTTGTTGGAGATTTTTTTAAATTTTATTTTTACTTTTCCTATCACTTTTTTCTCTTTCTCTTAATTAAATCTTTCTTTCTTTCTCTTTATTTTGATTATTGTACCTGGTTTGACATTGAATTCACTATTCTAATTTACACTTCCTGGTTCAGACTCTGTGCTGTTCATTAATAATACTTCAATCTGTTTGGTTAAGAAGACACACAGTTGCTTGCCCTTTAGAAGACAATGCACTGTTTCAATCTCCCACTTACAGCAAAAGCTCATGGAAATTAAATTGACATGGACAAATCTAATGAACGGCAGGCGCTGTTCGTTTGCCGGCTGTAGTAAGTTCTAGCGCTATATTTCCTATGCAACAACAACTAGCATTTATATAGCACCTTTAACGTAAAGAGACACCCAACAGATGAAGTGGGGAATAGCAGTGTAGCCAGTTTATTCTACTCGTGAACTGTTGCTTTGTCAGTTCTCAATCCTTTCTCATGACTGCCATAAACTGAATAATGGGACTCATAATGCACCAACATACGCAGTCGATCAAATACATTTTGAACATTAAGCTGGACCATTACATGAGCAGAAATTGCACCTTATTAAAAAGTTCAGAGATACAGATTTGCAAAAAGTGTTCAGCCACTTATGCACAAAAAATGCACCAGCAAAATATGCAAATGTAAAATATCAAAACACCATTGGGGGATACATTTTGACAACTGACGGCAGCAACTTATCTCTTCAAATCTCTTCTCCATGCTCAGTTTAATCAGAAAAAAATTGTTTATGATTTATTTGATGTTTTAATCTGCTTTTTTTTAAATCCAAAAATTACAACTGCTCTTTTCTAGGCCTGCTATGTTGGATAAGCATTCGGAGGAGGACGGGAGGGGCACTATTGTAGTGTGAGTAATGCAGCGCACTATTCCCACATTCCAGTTATGTGTCAAGGAAACACGAATGAAAGTGTGTGGTCTGTGCCTGAACTCAGCTGCAGAGTGTTCAATCATTCTGATGTGACTCCCATAGTACGCAGCTGCTGCTAGGAAATTCCACCCCATCATTAGTGAAATATTCTCTGAATAGAGCACCACATCATACTGGGCCATACTTTCAATGTGAGGAAGGAGCATGGATACAGAGTACTGACAAGGGGCCAATCCAAACAAAATATTTTCTTATTACTAACTAGATTCCAAAAATAATGGAATACTTCAAGAGTTTTACTGGCATGTAGTCCTTTGCGTCATTCTCAAAGATACTTTGTGTGCTTTGAATAAATAGTTTACTTATCCATATTTTTATCAATTTTTATTTTTTATATTAATCATTTAAAAAATGGGAAGCCCAGAATTAATCATCCTTATTGCCATGTGAGTCCAGCTTGGGAAAGATGATCAGGTGGGATTCCCTAGCAGCATGTTCTTTTCTCTGCATCAAATCAAATATCTCTTGCAACTTTCCAATTAACATAAAAAATTGTTACAAGGAATCCAAAAATACTTTGTACCTAAATATAATTAAACCAACGAGGCAGTTTTCAAAAAAAAAAGTTTATATGTCTGCATTGAAGTTTTTATAATACAACTGTTCATTCGATCAGTCAAATAATCAATAAACCAATCTGATCTAAGATCAAAGGGACAGTTGAAGTTAAAGCCAAGGAAACAAAAATGTACAGACTTTATCATCATCACAGCAACTGTGGCTAGATATAGTGTTATTGCAGCTTTTTCCTGCTCAGAACTTTGACCCACACACAAATCCTGCTTGAATGTGATTCATATACTCTGTGAGAGTAGTCACAAATTGTGCCTTTATTTTGCCAAATACAGAAGCCTTTTACTGAAGACTCTTTGTTGGGGTCTTGATAGCTCCAGTGATATAGTGTTGAGTGCTCTTCTGGAGAGGCCAAATCTCGGCCTCAAAGGAATTTTAAACTCAGCTAACCACCATGCAGCACTGTTGTGGGTAGGCAGCTGGCTGGCAAGATAGAGCAAGTCAAGGAGGTTAATTCTCAGAGGATAACATTTTTTTAATGTAACCTACAGTGAGAAATGTATTATTCAGCGAAGTATCTTTTCTGTCAGTCAATGTGGAGTGTCACTATTGCACATGGTGAAGTTCATGGTGCAGATCATTCCTCCCTCCCCGTGGATAGACTACAAGGGTAAGAAGGTTTCAGAAAGTGAAGAACCACAGCACTGTGAAACAAAACCATGTAAATGGCTTAAGACTCCATGATTACATATGTAGAGGATAAAATATGTGAGGAATAAAGATATTGATTTTTACTTCAAGAAGAAAAAGTTAAAAATCAATAATACATTTCTCATCAGCTTTTGACCCTGCTCATCACATATATATCAGAATTGTTAAAGAAAAATACACAAGGTTTTAAACTGTTGCACTGAAATGAGCAACAAAACATGAATTACACAGCTGGACAACTCAGTAAGTGGTGTTATGAAGCTTGTGGTTTGCATTGCTATGGATATGTGACAGAGGAATTTGAAAGATTCATGAAATATGCACTCTGCAAAGTGCAAATAAAGACAAAGTTCACTGAAGTGATAACATTATACAGGATAAAAATAATTTTTTGGGAATTACCAACAATTTTTAACTACAGAAATACCAAAAGTATACAAGATTCCACCTGTAGCATGTCATTTAGACAGGCAGTGTCCACCTTGGCCGGTGGCCCAATCCAGCCAGCAAGCTCCTTTCATTCACCCAATGCTCCTTCTCAATGGGGGCAATTTTAATCCTACTTGCTCAGCAGAAATCTGATGGGTGAGCAGTTAAAATCGGACTGGCTCTTACCTGGCCGAAAGCTGCCATGATTGCAACATCTGCAATTTTAACCTGCTCTCCTGAGCAGGAAGCAAGGACACACGCCCAGAGCCAAGAGGGTCCTTCTTTACATAAATAACAACAGAAAATGCTGGATACACTCAGCAGGCCAGGCAGCATCCGTGGAGAGAGAAATAGAGTTAACGTTTCAGGTCTGCGACCCTTCATCAGAACTGGAAAAACCTGGAGATGTAACAAATTTTAAGCAGGTGCAGAGACAGGGAGAGGGGGGCGGTGGGAGGGGAGGAAGGAATTGAAGGAACAGTCTGTGCTAAGGTAAGAGGCAGGAAAGATAAAATGTTGCAAATGGGGTTGGCAAAATCATACAGCATGAAAAATGGGAGCAGGGGTTATAGTTTGAAATTGTTGAACTCAATGTTGAGTCCAGAAGGCTGTAAAGTGCCTAATCGAAAGATGAGGTGCTGTTCCTCGAGCTTACGTTGAGCTTCATTGTAACAATGTAAGAGGCCGAGGACAGAGAGATCAGAGTGGGAGTGAAGCGGAGAATTAAAGTGACAGGCGACTGGAAGCTCAGGGTCACCCTTACGGACTGAATGGAGGTGTTCCGCAAAGCGGTCGTCCAATCTGTGTTTGGTCTCCCCAATGTAGAGGAGCAGCAAATACAGTACACTAAATTGCAAATAGTACAAGTAAATCGCTGTTTCACCTGGATGGGGTGTTTGGGGCCCTGGACAGTGGGAAGGGAGGAGGTAAAAGGGCAGGTGTTGCCTCTCCTGCGCTTGCACGGGAAGGTGCCAGGGGAAGGGGTGTTGGGGGTGATAGAGGAGTGGACCAGGGTGTTGCGGAGGGAGCGGTCCCTTCGGAATGCTGAAAGGGGAGGTGAGGGGAAGATGCGTTTAGTGGTGGATCGCGTTGGAGGTGGCGGAAATGGCAGAGGATGATCCGTTGAATGTGGAGGCTGGTGGGGTGAAAGGTGAGGACAAGGGGAACCCTATCATGGTTCTGGGAGGGAGGGGAAGGGGTGAGAGCAGAAGTGCGGGAAATAGAATGGACACGGTCAAGGGCCATGTCAACCACAGTAGAGGGGAATCCTCGGTTGAGGAAAAAGGAAGACATGTCGGAAGCACTAGTATGGA
Organism: Squalus acanthias; assembly: GCA_030390025.1. Classification (NCBI taxonomy): domain Eukaryota; kingdom Metazoa; phylum Chordata; class Chondrichthyes; order Squaliformes; family Squalidae; genus Squalus; species Squalus acanthias. The sequence goes on from CM059431.1 coordinate 93,008,844, forward strand.
AGGTGGCATCGTCAGAACAACATATGCATGTTGCGGTCCGATGACATTATTGAGACTCGACTGTAATTTTAACTCAGGCCTGAGCGGGGAATCAATCTGAAGTTAAAATCAGGGCCAAAAAGTCAGTTTCAACTAGGGTTAGTTTTTTTGGGAGCTGAAAGTAACTGTGGTTGCAATCAGTTTTGCGTGCTCAATATGAGAAGAAGTGCGGATGAATGGTTTAGCTGCTGTCACTTTTTAAATTTCCCAGGCCTGGATACCTAGGAAAGGCTGCTCGCTGATCAGTGGATTTAGACCAATCATCAAGCAGCTCCTTTGCACCAATCAAATCTGCAGCTCAAGAAGTTTAAAGAGGTAAGGCTCAATCTTCCCATATTTCAAGTTTTAGGAGAAAGGCAAGTATTGGAGTGAAGGATGGGAGTGAGGACCAGGCGGAGAAAAGGTTGGGAATGAGGTTGTTGTGAAAAGGGTGAGGATTTGGATTTCTTTTGCTTGGGGCTTGAAACGTTTGGGTATCGGGGCTCTGGGATTTTGTGTGCATTGGGGATCTTGATTTTTGTGTGCATATTTCACCGCTTTCTTGTGTATGGGGTGCTATTTTTGTGTATGGGTGTGTATGAACTTTCTGTGCACATCAAGCTGTCGTATTTCTGCAGTTCAGTTTTGACATGAGTATCAGGCCCCAGCTCCAAAAGGTTGACTGTTGCTGATCTAGACCACTATGACGGATATCTTTGAAGAGAAGCGTTACAGACGCTGTTCAATATATATTCTTTTTAATCTTACATGTAAAGTCAGCAACATAATTTGACAAATGGTTCTTGGGTTCAGTATCCCACAAAAAATAGCTATCAGATATCTACACGAGACAGTACACCCGGAACTACTTTCCCGTAAGTCACTGGCAGCTGAAAACAATTCAAACAGCTGAGAGTTCACTCTTAACATCAGTGAGTGGTGACAGTAACCATAGCAACGCCCACCTAATAAGTGCTGCTGAGCTCTCTGTGGCGTCCATACCGCAAACAAAGCACGACTGCACTACACAGCTGACATTCTCATGCTCGCTGTCAGGAGCCACAAGTACGTTACCTGTCACCGTGGGAATTAACTCTGCATTTTCATACAACCCCTTAACAGTGCATAGTTAAAGGCACAACCGCACCACTGAAAACATGTTATAACACAAAATTAAGTCCACCATAATAAAGGTTTCTTGGGTACTTATTGACAAAACAGTAAGAATACAATGACAGGTACAATGAATAGTAAAAGAGAATAGCAATCTTTTACCACACACATGACCGGTAACTATCTCTTTTAATTACAAAACTCTAACTAGTTAACACAATTGACAAACCCACAGCAATGGGCAGTGAACTACAGAGTGAGTTTGAAGTTCAATATAATTTTCAAAATTATTCAAGCAAATATTTAACAATGAAATGGTAGAACCTGGTTACAGAGTACGGGGAAATAACCAGGTAGCTCCAGCACTAACCTCGCCTCAGAAAAAAGAGCAACTAACACCTGGCCATGACACCGTGAACCAGTGGTATGAATTATTTACTGGATAGGCAGATGGAACAATTTCTAATACATGATAGAAGTACACATTATAACACCAGGAATTACTTGGCTCTTTATCAGACTTTGCATCAAACACATTGAAAGACATGGAAGAGCATGGAAGAAAGGTGGAGGAGTAGCATTGTTAATCAAGGATAGTTTAACAGCGGCAGAAAGGCAGTTCGAGGGGGATCTGCCGTCTGAGGTAATATGGGCTGAAATTAGAAATAGGAAAGGAGCGGTCACGTTGTTAGGAGTTTTCTACAGGCCCCCAAATAGTAATAGAGATGTGGAGGAAGAAATTGCAAAGCAGATTATGAATAGGTGTGGAGGTCACAGAGTAGTTGTCATGGGTGACTTCAACTTTCCAAATATTGATTGGAACCTTTATAGGTCAAACAGTTCGGATGGGATAGTTTTTGCACAGTGTGTGCAGGAGGGTTTCCTGACACAATATGTGGATAGGCCGACAAGAGCTGGGGCCACATTGGATTTGGTACTGGGTAATGAACCGGGCCAAGTGTTTGATTTGTATGTGGGAGAGCACTTTGGAGATAGTGACCACAATTCGGTAACTTTCACTATTGCAATGGAGAGGGATAGGGCCATACGGCAGGGCAGGGTTTATAATTGGGGGAGGGGTAATTATGATGCGATTAGGCAAGAATTAGGGAGTATAAGATGGGAACAGAAACTATCAGGGAAAGGCACAAACGAAAAGTGGAGCTTTTTCATGGAGCAATTACTGCGTGTCCTTGATCGGTATGTCCCTGTCAGCGAGGGAGGAAATGGCCGAGTGAGAGAACCATGGTTCACAAAAGAGGTTGAATGTCTAGTCAAGAGGAAAAAGGAAGCGTATGTAAGGATGAGAAAACAAGGTTCAGTTGGGTCGATTGAGGGGTACAAGGTAGCAAGGAATGAGCTAAAAAAAGAGCTTAGGAGAGCTAGGAGGGGGCATGAGAAGTCCTTGGCGGGTCGGATCAAGAAAAACCCCAAGGCCTTTTACTCTTATGTGAGAAATAAAAGAATGACCAGGGTGAGGGTAGGGCCGGTCAAGGACAGTAGTGGGAACTTGTGCATGGAGTCAGAAGAAATAGGAGAGGTGATGAATGAATACTTTTCGTCAGTGTTCACCGAGGAGAGGGGCCATGTTCTTGAGGATGAGAGTGTGATAAAGGTGGATAGGCTGGAGGTGGTAGATGTTCTGAGGGAAGATGTTTTAGCAATTTTGAAGAACCTGAGGGTCGATAAGTCCCCTGGGCCAGATGGGATATATCCTAGGATTCTTTGGGAGGCAAGGGAGGAGATTGCAGAGCCTCTGGCTTTGATCTTTGGGTCCTCACTGTCCACGGGAATGGTGCCAGAGGACTGGAGAGTGGCGAATGTTGTTCCTCTCTCAAGAAAGGAAATAGGAATGACCCTGGTAATTATAGGCCGGTTAGTCTTACTTCGGTGGTTGGTAAGATAATGGAAAAGGTCCTGAGGGATAGGATTTATGACCATTTGGAAAGGGGCAACTTAATCAGGGATAGTCAACACGGATTCGTGAAGGGTAAGTCTTGCCTAACAAATTTGATTGAATTCTTTGAGGAGGTAACTAAGTGTGTAGATGAAGGTAGAGCAGTTGATGTCGTATACATGGATTTTAGTAAGGCGTTTGATAAGGTTCCCCATGGTCGGCTCATGAAGAAAGTAAGGAGTTGTGGGATAGAGGGAAATTTGGCCGATTGGATAAGTAACTGGCTATCTCATAGAAGTCATGATGTGGAGATGCCGGCGTTGGACTGGGGTGGACAAAAATGAGAAGTCGCACAACACCAGGTTATAGTCCAACAGATTTATTTAATTTTACAAGCTTTCGGAGCAGTTCTCAATCGCGATATCGGGTTCATGTCACGATACAGAACGTGACTTGACATCATGGCCGGTCTTCCCAGGGTTTTTTTTTTAAAAAGACTAACACAAGAACCTACACAAATTGACAGGATATGCAGCCAGCAGGTGGTTTGACACGTTGGACCCCCTGGGACACATCTCATTGTCTTGGCTGTGCTCTTTGATGTAGGGAAAGATGTGAATAGATTTTGTCTGGGTTTAAATTGTGAATTCTGGGAGATTCTCTCACTGCTAACTTACCTGACGAAGGAGCGAACTGCTCCGAAAGCTTGTAAAATTAAATAAATCTGTTGGACTATAACCTGGTGTTGTGCGACTTCTCATTTTTATCTCATAGAAGGCAGAGGGTGGTGGTGGATGGAACATTTTCGGACTGGAGACCAGTTACCAGCGGTGTGCCACAGGGGTCGGTGCTGGGTCCTCTGCTGTTTGTGATTTTTATCAATGACTTGGAGGAGGGGACTGAAGGGTGGATCAGTAAATTTGCTGATGACACCAAGATTGGTGGAGCAGTGGATGAGGTGGAGGGCTGTTGTCGGCTGCAAAGAGACATTGATAGGATGCAGAGCTGGGCCGAAAAATGGCAGATGGAATTTAACCCTGATAAGTGCGAGGTGATTCATTTTGGTAGGGCAAATTTGAATAAGGATTACAGGGTCAACAGCAGGGTTCTGAGGAATGTGGAGGAGCAGAGGGATCTGGGGGTTCATATCCACAGATCTCTGAAGGTTGCCACTCAAGTGGATAGAGCAGTAAAGAAGGCCTATGGTGTGTTGGCGTTTATTAACAGAGGGTTTGAGTTTAAGAACCGTGAGGTTATGCTGCAACTGTACAGGACCTTGGTGAGACCACATTTGGAATATTGTGTGCAGTTCTGGTCACCTCACTATAGGAAGGACGTGGAAGCATTGGAAAGAGTGCCAAGGAGATTTACCAGGATGCTGCCTGGTTTGGGGGGGAGGTCTTATGAGGAAAGATTGAGGGAGTTGGGGCTTTTCTCTTTAGAGCGGAGGAGGATGAGAGGCGACTTAATAGAGGTTTATAAGATGATGAGGGGGATAGATAGAGTGGATGTTCAGAGACTATTTCCTCGGGTAGAGGCAGCTGTTACAAGGGGGCATAACTATAAGGTGCATGGGGGGAGATATAGAAGGGATGTCCGAGGTAGATTCTTTACTCAGAGAGTGGTTGGGGTGTGGAATGGACTGCCTGCTGTGATAGTGGAGTCGGACACTTTAGGAACTTTCAAGCGGTTATTGGATAAGCACATGGAGCACACCAGAGTGATAGGGAGTGTGATAGCTTGATCTTGGTCTCGGACAATGCTCGGCACAACATCGAGGGCCGAAGGGCCTGTACTGTGCTGTACTGTTCTATGTTTCTATGTTTCTATTTAATTTCACCATTGGATGCAATACGATTCTCAGCAAATCTAATCTCTCTATGTGGAAAAAAAACCTCAGGAGGAGAATCTGTGCCAACAATGCACTCTATGTTCCAGTCTATTGAAAGGTACCAAAGCACGAAAACCAGCAATATTCAATTACACCACATGAGTACTTCACAAAACATGACATCTCGAGAGCCAAGCAGTTGCAATTAAAGCAGCTTGGAACTGCTACAGAGAATAAAAGCTACTGACAAAACCTAAAGATGTAACACAAAAACGGTATAAGAATAAACCTCAGAACATACACTCCACAAGCTTATTCTAACTGATGTTATCAATGCATAGCACAATTGAAAATCGCAATCTTGAATGTGGAGACAAAGAACTGAGAAGAGTACAGAATGAAAAGCCATATTTAGAAAGTGTGAGAGAATGATTATCAGAAACTGCCATTAACTAAAGCCCTCAGTCAAGCATTTTTTTCCTATTGAGAAACTAAGGTGAAGGACCAAGGTCCATAGCACAGAATCGTAGCATAGTTGAAAAGAGAAAAAAGCGAAGTCTCGGTTAATAAGGGAGCAGTGCTATATTTAGGTCTTAAAAGTTGGAGGATGGAAAGACGGGAGGATCTAAATGGTTCCTGATTTTGCAACGCCGTGAAGAAATACGAAGGAGGAAAGGAGTGTAGGACAGTTTATTTGCAGCTCAGGAGAAACAAGAGAAGAAAGTTCAGAGGGGTAATTGCCAGAGTAATATTGATTAAATACAGAGAGATGTAAGCTTCGCAAAATCCCCCAGAAACTCGACCAGAACCCTAAAGGGAGTGATTTTTGGACCTTTCATACAAACTTGGGATGATGGGACCTAAGTGAAGTGATTTGAGGTAAAAACCTCAGTTTTGGACATTTTAAAGATCAGGGAAGAAAAAACCCTGAGAAAAATTACCTTTTGAATCTTACTGTTGGGAAAGACACCTTTCACAGACACAGACAGGCTGCGGAGGGGCGTGGCCAGGCAGTGGACAGCTTTGGGTATGGGGGCCCAATCAAGCTGTCTGGGAATTTGTTTACACTGCATTCCTACCAAGGAGGAAGAGACAAACCCAAAGCCTCACACACACATCGAAATATGAATAATCCAAGACCTCTTTTGAAATTCCCAGGCCCAAACAGGATACCAGAAGCCTGAAATCAATAAAACATTTAGTACCCCGATTTCTTCATCAAAAACCAATCAACCAGGTATCCACAGGGACAGATTTACAAGCCCGCCAAAAAACCTAGGACAATAGGGACAAGATTTGGCGCGCAGATAAAGGCCCTGCCCAAATGGAAACATCGGAAGCCATCAGGACATGTTTAACACCAAGTTAAAGCCATCAAAACTAACAAGCCCGCCAAAACTAAGACAATGGAATAAACAGGGCTCATTTGAAATCTAAAGGAAACCGATTTAGTAAGGGGATTTAGGCGCGAAAAGGACAAAGGGGCTGAACAGTATAATTGGGGGCCTAATCCCCCAAGACACTCTCTCTGGACTCTCTGACAACGCTCACACAGCTCTCTCTCAGCTCTGCTCCAGCAAGACACCACAAGCCATGAGCAGGAGGAGGAAAGAAGGCCAACAACTTCACAAGCAGACCAACACACAAGAAGAAACTAGAGCGACTGCCTCAGTGGCCATCGGACACCTCGCGGTAACAAGGGTCTTATGAAACCTTTTACTCAAAAGACTCTCAACCCTAACTCTCAACTGTCAAGGATTCGTTTGGTGAGCATTATCCCTGATCTCCTGAAACCAAAACTTAGCTAGAAAGTGGGATTTTTGGGAGGGATAAGGTTTTTTTTTGGTATATTGTCATTCTCCCTCGCCTGTACCATGTGTTCCCCAACCTGTGTTTAAGTATTAAGTGTGTTTTAAGTTTGTTACCTTTTTCTTTTAATAAAGTCAAAAATCTTTCATCAGAACCTGTTGTCTACTGCATCTTTGTTCACAACCCCTAAATAAGTCCAAAGTCTAGAACCAGGAGCGTGGGAGCGATTCGAACTGCTCACTGAGTCAGAGGTGAAGGCTGACCCCACACACCACCCCCTACAGAGATAAGAAAACTTGCAACAGAGAGAGGTTGGAGCAGAGAGGTGAGGGAGAAACAATTTTTCTTGCATCTTGTCCTGAAGTGCAAGAGAAGGGTTAGAACAGCTTCCCCAAGTATTATAGTTTCGGGTAGATTTAGGGTTTATAGAGTGCTTAGAAGTGTTGAAAAGAAAAGAACTGCTTGACGTGAAAGAGGAAACTCAGCTTGTTGGAGCAGGCTTTGGCAATGCAGGAGATGTGAGAGTTGGACTTGAGGTCAGAGGAGATAGTGAAACCAGACAGAAGAAGGGAAGCTAAAGCTACATCTGTAGCTGTGCCAGGCAGAGCGGTCAAAATTACTCTGCCATTCCAACAGACTCCCATCAGAAGAACTTCAGTGTCCGCCTCTGCTGGGAGCAAGTTGTGATGGGTCTCAGCCACACAGTAAACTATCAGGACTTGAGTTGCATTTAGCAGCTCCAGTCATTGGGGTAGAAATTGGTCCTCATTGCACCTATTTTCCAGGGGGTAAACAGCAACAACAACTTGTATTTATGTAATGCCTTTAATGTAGCAAAACGTCCTAAGGCACTTCACAGGGGCAAAAGGGACCAATTTTGGGGCGTAACATCCTGCGCCCAATCTGCACCTGCGTTATGTGCACCGCCATATTGGTAAAGGAGGTTTTACAGTTAACACAGGTAGATACCTAAAATGGGCATTCGCCCTTTTGCCGAATGCCTGTTTTAGGACCCCTCTACCAAATCGGCTACCCTGAGCAAAGTAGGTGTCGGGCCTATTCCACTCAGGTTTACCTGTTGCGGATACAGTCTAGCAAGTAGTCAGCATCAATCCTGAAGGCCGCTTCTGATCCACGATCAGCCTCCCTCCTGTTGTCCTTCACCACCACCTCTTCCCCCCCACACCCACGGCTTACCTGAGGGCCGCTGCAAAATCGATCTTGTTGAAATGGGCAAGCTACCTCTCAAGTTGCAACAGGTGCTGGCAGCTCACTCTGAGGCGCAAGGCCCAATTTCAGGCATCTGTTGGCTATGCACCCAAAATTAGGTCAAAACTAGTTTCTACTTCATTGAATCTAAAGGTTGTGAGCAGAAATAAAGTTAGCTCTGAATAATTTTTGAACATGGGAAGGGACCAATGAGGGGAAGAAATGGGAGGGGAAATGGTGATTACCTTTGCAAGAGAGAAACCTACCCTCAAAACAAAAGAGAAAAACTGTATGGGAAGATGTTGGATAGAATATTAATACAACAAATTACAAACAAAACAAGATTACAGATGTATGTTATCATGTAGAATGACCTTTACTCTCCATCTAACCAGTGCTGCACTTCATCTGGGAGTGCTTGAAGCTGAATTGGATCCATGAAGTGCAAAGAATGTCCTCGTCTCATCACTCTCCTTGATTAGAGAAAAGCTTCTGTAGGAAAATTGATGATATTATCACATGCAGCTGTCTTGATGTACCTCACGTCACAATCAGTCCATCTAAAAACATTGTGCACAAATACAGCTACGCTGTATTCTTGTAGGTATATAAACCCTGCAACAGAGGAAATTGTGTAATTTTAAATAGTAACACATCTCCTTTTCAGGCTCTCATGTTAGCTGACATTGTTAACGGTTCTCTTTCCTCAGATACTGCCCCCTCTCCCTCAAATCTGCCGTCATCACCCCTCTTCAAAAAACCAACCCTTGATCCCTCCGTCCTTACAAACTACCACCCCATCTCCAATCTCCCTTTCCTCTCCAAAGTCATTGAACGTGTATTCGCCTCCCAAATCCGTGCCCATCTTTCCTGCAACTCCATGTTTGAAACCCTCCAATCAAGGTTTCCACCCCTGCCACAGTACAGAAACGGCTCTCATCAAAGTCACAAATGTAATCCTTTGTGACTGTGACAAAGGGAAACTATCCCTCCTCATCCTTCTCGACTTGTCTGCAGCCTTTGACACGGTTGACCACTCCAGCCTCCTCCAACGCTTCTCCACCATCGTCCAGGTGGGTGGGACTGCACTCACGAGGTTCCATTCTTATCTATCTAATCATAGCCAGTGAATCACCTGCAACGGCTTCTCTTCCCGCTCCCGCATCGTTACCTCTGGTGTCCCCCAAGGATCTATCCTTGGCCCCCTCCTATTTCTCATCTACATTCTGCCCCTTGGCGACATCATCCGAAAACACAGCGTCAGTTTCCACGTGTATGCTGATGACATCCAGCTCTACCTCACCACCACCTCTCTCGATCCCTCCATGGTCTCTAAATTGTCAGACTGCTTGACTGTCATCCAGTACTGGATGAGCAGAAATTTTCTCCAATTAAATATTGGGAAGATCAAAGCCATTGTTTTCAGTCCCCGCCACAAACTCCGTTCCCTAGCCACTGACTCCATCCCACTCCCTAACATCTGTCTGAGGCTGAACCACACTGTTCACAACCTTGGTGACATATTTGAGCCTGAAATGAGCTCCTGACCACATATCCACGGCATAACTAAGATCACCTATTTCCACCTCTGTAACATCACCCGTCTCCAGCCCTGCCTCAGCTCATCCGCTGCTGAAACCCTCATCCATGCCTTTGTTACCTCTGGACTTGACTATTTCAACACACTCCTGGCTGGCCTCCCACGTTCTACCCTACGTAAACTTGAGGTCATCCAAATTTCGGCTGTCTGTGTCCTAACTCACACCAAGTCCCGTTCACCCATCACCCCTGTGCTCGCTGACCTACATTGGCTCCCGGTTAAGCAATGCCTCGATTTCAAAATTCTCATCCTTGTTTTCAAATCCCTCCATGGCCTCGACCCTCCCTATCTCTGTAATCTCCTTCAGCCCCACAACCCCCCGAGATATCTGCGCTCCTCTAATTCTGCCCTCTTGAGCATCCCTGATTATAATTGCTCAACCATTGGTGGCCGTGCCTTCTGTTGCCTAGGCCCTAAGCTCTGGAATTCCCTCCCTAAACCTCTCCGCCTCGCTACCTCTCTTTCCTCCTTTACGATGCTCCTTAAAATCTATCTCTTTGACCAAGCATTTGGTCACCTGCCCTAATTTCTCCTCATGCGGCTCGGTGTCAAATTTGGTCTTATAATACTCCTGTGAAGCACCTTGGGATGTTTTACTACATTAAAGGTGCTATATAAATACAAGCTGTTGTTGTCGTTGTTGTAGTAAGGCCTTCAACAGATAAGTCTGGCATTATCATAATGCAATCAGAACAGAGAAGATAGTGCATTCAATCTACCTGTTGAAGGTGTGTTACATTGATACTCAGTCACAGGAGCAATCACAAACATTAACACTGGCATTATACCTACTTCAAAAATAATCCAAATGTCACCAGTAGAATAAAACCCAGTACTGTAAAAAAAACATCCATTAAAAGTAATATTGCAATTAAGCAAGATGAACTAATACAGCAAACCCACTGTAGAGGCATACCTTACTTTGTATCTAATTATCACCAGTCCCTAAATATCTCACACACTATATAATATTCCATCTGTAGGGTTTTAACTTTTCATCTAAACAAGCCTTCACATTTATACCATAACATAACAATTAACTTCTCAGGGCCTATGGATCTTTTCAATTATTCTAAGCCTTGAGGAAGTGACCCAAAGTCACGGCCCCTTAAACTGAAATAATCTCGCACAACGCTGTCACAGATAGGAGAACTTCAATATGTAGGTCATGAATACTGGCCTGGAGCTGTTGTAGCTGAAAACAAATGGGCTGGGAGGTGAAGAGTCAATCTTTAGTTACCATTTTCTGTGCCATGATTCTGTTTTGCCTGTGACAAAATATTCATATTCAAATAAATAGAGGAGACAACTGCAAAATATAAAGTACACGACAGGGAAACATGGTGGCATAGTGGTTAGCACTGGTGCCTCACAGCGCCAGGAGCCCGGGTTCGAATCTGGCCTCGGGTGACTGTCTGTGTGGAGTTTGCACATTCTCCCCGTGTCTGCGTGGGTTTCCTCCGGGTGCTCCGGTTTCCTCCCACAGTCCAAAAATGTGCGGGTTAGGTTGATTTGGCTATGATAAATTGACCCTTAGTGTTAGGGGGGGGATTAAATATGTGGGGTTACGGGGATAGGATGGGATATGTTCGGGGGAATTAAATACGTGGGGTTACGGGGATAGGGTGGGATATGTGTCGGTGCAGGCTCGATGGGCCGAGATGGCCTCTATCTGTACTGTGGGGATTCTGTGTGAGAAAGCAGGGACAGGGTACTGGATTTGGATGATCAGCCATGATCGTATTGAATGGTGGAGCAGGCTCGACGGGCCGAATGGCCTACTCCTGCTCCTAGTTTCTATGTTTCTATAATTATGGATGTTGAAGGCCATTAGGCCCATCTTAATTTCTCCATCCAGAAGGACTCTACAGTCCCACCCCACACTATGCCCCCACACCACCCCCCCACACCACCCCCCACCCCCCTACACCACCCCCCCACACCCGACCACCCCCCACCCCTCACCTCCCACACCCCCCTCCCCCCCACCCACCGTGATGTTCCTTTTAGTCTTTGTTTTTATGTCAGGTTAAACCTACTATAGTGACTATGAAGTCACCAGATACTCAGCCATCTCTGAGCAGTGTTCTGCATTGCTGATGTAAATTTGACATTTTAGCCACATTTTAATAATTAGTCTCTTCCTGACCCAGGCCCCCATTGTTTCTGGATCATTAGTTCAGAGGGATAAACTATATTTCTTTATTATTCAGCAGCCAAATTTGGTCCCATCAAAGACTTGCCCGCCTCTCTCTCCACGAGGCAGTGCACAACGAGGCAGAAAAGCAGCCAATTTCCTCCTTCTAACTGTTCCCAGGGCTCCTTGAACAGCTGCCTTCCTTCCCTCAGCGTGAGATCAAAGGAACATAGGAACAGGAGTAGGCCATTCAGCCCCTTGAGTATGCTCCACCTTTCAATTAGATCCTAGCTGATCTGTATCTTAACTCCACCGACCCGCCTTAGTTCCGTAAGCTTTAATACCCTAGCCTATCAAAAATCTATCAACCTCAGTTTTGACATTTTCAGTTGAACTAGCCTCAACAGCTTTTTGAGGGAGAGAGTTCCAGATTTCCACTGCTCCTTGTGTGAAGAAGTGTTTTCTGACATCACCTCTGAATGGCCTAGTGCTAATTTTAAGGCTATGCCGCCTTGTTCTGAACTAACCCATCAGAGGAAATAGTTTTTCTCCATCTACTCTATCAAATCCTTTAATCATCTTAAACACCTAATTTAGTCATCCCTTAATCTTTTATATTCAAAGGAATGCAGGCTTAGTCTATGCAACCTGTCCTCATAATTTAATTCTTTTAGCCCCAGTATCAATCCCTCCAAGGTTAATATATCCTTTCTGAGGTGCGGTGCCTAGAACTGAACTCAGTACTCCAAATGGGATCTAACCAGAGCTCTGTACAGCTATAACATACCTCACAATGCTGAAGGAAAGGAAGGAGACCATGAAGTGCAGGCTGAATAGAGGGAGAAGAACAGGGGAGAAAGGGGAAACAAACTAAAGAGGAGGAAGAAGAATAAAGAGCAAGATGGGGGGGGTGGGGGGGGAAGCAACAGCCCAGAAATTATGACATGAGATTCTCGAATCTAGCATAATGGGTTAACACCAAATAATAGAGGAGGAATTTAAGATGAATAAGGTAAGTGTTCATAAACCAACAGCCCATGGTATAATTTAACAGCCAAAGCAACTAAAGGGGGAGTAAAGCGAGAAAGAGAAGACAGAAAAGAAAAGAGAGAGAAGGAAAAAGAGGAAAGTTTTCAATAGAAAAGCTCCAGGACCTCTGGTGATGCCAGGAACAGGGACAGGAGAGGTTGCTCAACTTTACAGCTTCATTTGTACTAGGCCCTTTTGTGCTGCTTTTTCTTCCCAAACTGAAACTATACTGTGTGCATATATTGGGGGAGAAATTCGGTATCGCCCCGTTTGGGGTGCAATTATCGGCCGGGCGCAAAGTTTAGCGCCTGGAGCGAATTATCGCCTCTGACTGCAAACTTGGCTTTTATCACCCCTGGAGGTGATTGGAGCGCTAAATCAGGTGCTGCACACCTGTCTTAAGGCGCAAAGGCCGAGGAGCGATGCGCTAACTCAGAGCGCGGGCGTAGCGCAGGTGATGTCAGTTAGCGATGGAACACAGACACACTGGCGCCGGCCAGTTCTTAAAGGGGAGGGTCGATCTTGCACTCCAGCCACACCCTGCTCATTGGAGCCTTGAATCTCGGCCTGGAGAGACCTGTGCCTACATTTTCCAGCCAAGGACTATGGAGAGGGTGAGAGAACGAGCTCAGCGCTTCAGCGAGCGGGCCTTGGATGCTCTGGTTGGCGCGGTGGAGCGCAGAAGATCTATACTCTACCCTGAGAGTGGCAGGAGACCATTGCCATGCGACTACAGAAGAGTGTGGAGGGAGGTGGCTCAGCACGTCTCCTCCAGGAGCATGGTGACCAGGACCCATACTCAATGTCGCAAAAAGTTCAACGACCTCATTCGGGTCGTCAGGGTGAGTGGCTTTGTTTCAATACCTCTCCATCCCTCCATTTCAACCTCACTCTATGGCCAGAGGGTCTTAAAACCCCAATGCCCAACACTCATCCAACACCTATGGCCCTCTCATAAAACACACACGCACATTCCACACCTTGCATACAGTAAGGGCTATTCAACTATGGGAGGCACATCAGGCAAGAGCATGGCTGCATAGAGTAAGGGCTATTCAACTATGGGAGGCACATCAGGCAAGATCATGGCTGTATATTTACTCAGACGCCATCCTTTTTCTTGCAGGCCAAGCTATCTCATAACAGGAGACAGCAGCAACGGACAGGTGGAGGGCGGCCTCAGCTGCAACCCCTCAGCGATCTTGAGGCGCGCATCCACAGGATTGTGGCAAGCCAGGTGATCGGTCCCATCGCCCTCTGGAGAGGTCGATCCCGTTCGGGACAGCAATGGTAAGGTCATCACCTTTTTGTCCTCTCTCCTTCCACTTGTCCCTCACAACACCAGCCTTTGACACTTTCAATCCAACTTACTAAATCATTCCACTCCTTCCTCCCTTACCACCCCCATGTCCTCACGCTAAAGCCACTCTTGTACCTCCCTGCTTTTAGATGGTGATTCACCAGCTGAGGAGACAGGCCCTCAAGTTGCCAGTGGGAGTGAAGCCGCAGGCGAGGAGGAAGAGGAAGCTGGAGCATCAGCGCCACCCTCTCCCGAGAAAGCCCATGCCCATACTGGGACCATGTCTTCCCAGGAGGGGAGCAGTGAGGAAGGGTCTGATGAGGGTGAAGCTCCAAGACCCAGCGGGCTGCATCAATGCGATGTGGCGAGGGAGGCTCGGGGGCCTTCCCCCCGGAGGGAGAGTAGGCCAGCAAGTCCTGCTGCACTGGACGCAGAGGAGGAGCGGCTCATCGCTGAAATGAACACCCAGGCAGTGGACATGCACACTCAGCTCATGGGTGCAGTGGGAAGGGTGCCCGAAAGCATTGAATCACTGGCAAGGAGTGTGGAGCGCTACGCTGTAGCACAGGCAGATGCCACGCAAATGCTTAGGGCTGCAATTCAGTCACTGGCTGCCGTGATCCAATCTCTGACTGGTCTAATGCAGTCTCAGATTGAGGCCACGCAAGCACTGACTGCTGCCATTGTCGCTGGTTCGGACACATTTCCCCGGGGCTCTCACCGCGCCGCAGCAGGCCAGCAATCTGTGTTCCAGCAGATTGCTCCGGATGCTGAGGTGCTGCCCCGTGGAAGTGCCAGTGTGTCGGTCAAGCAGGGAGTTGCTGTCCTCTCTCAAGATGACAGCATTCCTGCTGCCACCACTGTCATTTCTCCATTGCACTTGCCACCGCCTGTAGTCCAGACTGTTGCCGCCCATGCAGAGTTGGTGCAGTCTGCAGCCGGGCCCTCCAGGCCCAGGTCGAGGCCGTCCTTCAGGGGCATCTGCAGTCTGTTGGGGTTACGGAGTGGTGTCATCAGCCAGGTGCAGAGTGGATAACCCTTGTCCCCGAGGAGCCAACCACTTGGGTGATGCGGTGCCTGGAAAAGGTCTGGCACACCAGTCTGGCGCAGGATGAAAGCATCATGGCTGCTGCCAGGATAGTGGGCATTGACGGCAAGTATCAGCTGTCTGTGGTCACAGACCAACTGGACGTTTAAGGAATGGAACCCCTTGCGGTTTCGGAAAACCTCAGCATTCTCATGCGGTGCCCACAATGCCACATGCGTGCAGTCAATGGCGCCCTGCACATGGGGAAGCCCGCTATCCTCGCAAAGTCCAATGTGCGTTCATGCTGTTTGGCTCGGGTCATCGGGAAAGAGATGTACTGGCATCTCCTTTTATAGAGGGCATTTGTGACCTGGCGGATACAGCAATGGACTGCAAACTGGGAGATATTGGCGATGTCCCCAGTAGCTGATTGAATGACAAATGAATGTAGGATAATTGTTGCCGAAATACCCTGGGAGGGTAAGGTCTCCTGTGCAGAGGCCTGTTGGCCCTCCTCCGTCTGGCCATGATTGCCACTCTCTCTCTGCGTCTCTGTTGTCTCCGATTCTGCAGGCGCAGGACGACGCCCCGAATCAGTGCAGAACCCAAGTCTCTTGACAATCGAAGTAATGAAGGTCAAATCCAAAAGAACCTGCAAAGTGATGCTCAGTAGCCAAAACTACTTCACACAGCGTTGACTCTATGCAGAAGTCTCTCTCTGTCTCTCGCTCTCTCAGAACCTCTCTCTCTGTCAGAATGAGTGGTGCAAAAATGTCCACCACAAAAAAAGGCAGGAAGAGGGCGCCTTTAAATAGTGCCCCCGCAGCCCCTCACCGACTGGAAAAAATTCCAGTCTCCCTGTCGTTGCTTGCGGCAGGCGGAAAGGAAGGGGGCGCCACTCAATATCTGGTCTGGGGCGCCACCGGGGCGTTGCACGCTCGACTGATGTCACGATCTGCTGGCGCAGGAGATTGGGGCGGAAGACTTTTGCGCCACCGCAAAAACTCTAGTCAATTTCGCGAGCGGCGCAAACATCGCCGTGCCCAGGCGCTAGTTGCTTTGCGCCCCATTAGCGCTCTAAGAGGGCGCTAATGGGAGGTGCAAAGCAACTGAATTTTTCCCCCATTGACTTTTGAATGGAAATAGCAATCATGTCTGTTACCAAAAATAAGAAAAAAATGAACCCAGTCATTGTTGAAAATCTCTAATTTGCCTGCTGCCCTTGTCCTTCTAGGCGGTAGAGGTTGCGGGTTTGGGAGGTGCTGTTGAAGAAGCCTTGGTGAGTTGCTGCAATGCATCTTGTAGATGGTACACACTGCAGTCACGGTGCACCTGTTTAAGGTGGTGGATGGGGTGCCAATCAAGTGGGCTGCTTTGTCCTGGATGGTGTCGAGCTTCTTGAGTGTTGTTGGAGCTGCACTCATCCAGGCAAGTGAAGAGTATTCCATCACACTCCTGACTTGTGTCTTGTAGATGGTGGAAAGGCTTTGGGGAGTCAGGAGGTGAGTCACTCGCCACAGAAAACCCAGCCTCTGACCTGCTCTTGTAGCCACAGTATTTACGTGGCTGATCCAGTTAGGATTTTGGTCAATGGTGACCCCCCAGGATGTTGATGGTGGGGGATTCGGCTATGGTAATGCCGTTGAATGTCAAGGGGCAGTGGTTAGACTCTTTCTTGTTGGAGATCGTCGTTGCCTGGCACTTGTGTGGCGCGAATGTTACTTGCCACTTATCAGCCCAAGTCTGAATGCTATCCAGGTCTTGCAGCATGTGGGCATGGACTGCTTCATTATCTGAGGAGTTGCGAATGGAATTGAACACTGTGCAATCACCAGCGAACATCCCCACTTCTGACCTTATGCTGAGACATGTACTTTGTTGAATATAGTTGTCCTTCCAATTTAGATGGCAGTGTTACTGCTTTTTGCTGGATCATTATTCTTAAATTGCTAGTTGAATTTATATGGTAGTTCTTTACTGACAGGCATTACAGTTAAAAGGACATAAGAACATAAGAAATAGGAGCAGGAATAGGCCACTTGGCCCCTCGAGCCTGCTCCACCATTCAATAAGATCATGGCTGATCTTGGGCTTAAAACTACTTACCCGCCCGCTCCCCATAACCCTTCACTCCCTTATCTTGCAAAAATCTGTCTATCACCACCTTAAATGTATTTAATGACCCAGCGTCCACAGCTCTCTGGGGCAGAAAATTCCACAGATTTACGACCCTCTGAGAGAAGAAATTCCTCCTCATCTCAGTTCTAAAAGGAAGACCCTTTATTCTAAAACTGTGCCCCCTAGTTCTAGATTTCCCCACAAGGGGAAACATCCTCTCTGCATCTACCCTGTCGAGCCCCCTCAGTATCTTATATGTTTCAATAAGATCACCTCTCATTCTTCTAAATTCCAATGAGTATAGGCCCAGCCTGCTCAACCTTTCCTCATAAGTCAACCCCCTCATCTATGGAATTTACTGAGTGAATCGTCTCTGAACTGCCTCCAATGCAAGTATATCCTTCCTTAAATAAGGAGACCAAAACTGTATGCAGTACTCAAGGTGTGGTCTCACCAATACCCTGTACAGTTGTAGCAGGACTTCCCTGCTTTTATACTCCAATCCCCTTGAAATAAAGGCCAACATTCCATTTGCCTTTTTGATTACTTGCTGTACCTGCATGCTAACATTTTGTGTTTCATGCACAAGGACCCCCAGGTCCCTCTGAACTGTAGCATTTTGTAATCTCTCTCCATTTAAATAATAATTTGCTTTTTTATTTTTCCTGCCAAAGTGGATAACCTCGCACTTTCCCACATTATACTCCATCTGCCAAATGTTTGCCCACTCGCTTAGCCTGTCTATATCCCTTGGCAGGTTCTTTGAGTCCTCTGCACAACTTGCTTTCCCACCCATCTTTGTATCATCTGCAAACTTGGCTACATTACACTCAGTCCCTTCATCCAAGTCATTAATGTAGATTGTAAATATTTGAGGCCCGAGCACCAATCCCTGTGGCACCCCACTAGTTACCTTTTGCCAACCGGAAAATTACCCATTTATCCCGACTCTCTGCTTTCTGTTAGTTAGCCAATTCTCTATCCATGCTAATATATTACCCCCAATTCCGTGAGCTCTTATCTTATCCAGTAACCTTTTATGTGGCACCTTATCGAATGCCTTCTGGAAATCCAAATACACCACATCCACTGGTTCACCTTTGTCCACCCTTCTCGTTACCTCTTCAAAGAACTCCAGCAAATTTGTTAAACATGATTTCCCTTTCATAAAAACATGCTGACTCTGCTTCACTGCATTATGATTTTCCAAATGCCCTGCTACTGCTTCCTTAATGAAGGACTCCAGCATTTTCCCAACGACAGATGTTAGGCTAACTGGTCTATAGTTTCCTGCTTTCTGTCTCCCTCCTTTCTTAAATAGGGGTGTTACATTTGCGGTTTTCCAATCCGCTGGGACCTCTCCAGAGTCCAGGGAATTTTGGTATATTGCAACCAATGTATCCACTATCTCTGCAGCCACTTCCTTTAAGACCCTGGGATGCAGGCCATCTGGTCCAGGGGACTTGTCATCTTTTCGTCCCATTATTATACCAAGTACTATTTCCTCAGTGATAGTGATTGTCTTTCGTTCCCCCCTCCCTGTGGGCCCTTGATTATCCATTATTGGGATGTTGTTAGTGTCTTCTACCGTGAAGACAGATACAAAATATTTGTTCAGAGTCTCTGCCATTTCCCCGTTCCCCATTATTAATTCCCCAGTCTCATCCTCTAAGGGACCAACGTTTACTTTAGCTACCCTCTTCCTTTGTA
Organism: Squalus acanthias; assembly: GCA_030390025.1. Lineage (NCBI taxonomy): Eukaryota > Metazoa > Chordata > Chondrichthyes > Squaliformes > Squalidae > Squalus > Squalus acanthias. The sequence goes on from CM059431.1 coordinate 93,027,642, forward strand.
TATACCTGTAGAAGCTCTTACTATCTGTTTTAATGTTTCTTGCCAGCTTACTCTCATAATTTATCTTCTCTCTTTATTATTTTTTTAGTCATCCTTTGCTGGTTTTTAAAAATTTCCCAATCCTCTGGTCTCCCACCAATCTTGGCAACATTGTATGCCTTCTTTTTCAATTTGATACCATCCTTTACTTCCTTAGTTAGCCATGGATGGGGCGCCCTTCTCTTAAAATCTTTCTTTCTCACTGGAATATATTTTTGTTGAGAGTTATGAAATAGCTCCTTAAATGTCCGCCACTGCATTTCAGCTGTCTTACCCTTTAATTTATTTTTCCAGTCCACTTTAGCCAGTTCTGCCCTCATGCCATTGTAATTGCCTTTGTTTAAGATCAAGACACTGGTTTGAGATACAACTTTCTCACCCTCCAACTGAATTTGAAATTCAACCATGCTATGATCACTCTTTCCTAGAGGATCCTTTACTATGAGATCATTTATTAATTCTGTTTCATTACACAGTACCAGATCCAAGATAGTCTGCTCCCTGGTTGGTTCCATTACATACTGTTCTAGGAAACCATTCCGGATGCACTCTATGAACTCCTCCTCAAGGCTAACATGGCCAATTTGATTTGTCCAAACAATATGGAGATTAAAATCACCCATGATTATTACCATACCTTTTTTACAGACCTCTATAATTTATTGATTTACACTCTGTCCAACAGTATTGCTACTGTTCGGGGGCCTGTAGACTTTTTCCCTTTATTAATTTTTATCTCCACCCAAACCGATTCTACATCTTGATCTTCTGAGCCAATATCGCTTCTCAACACTGCACTGATCCCATCCTTTACCAACAAAGCCACCCCACCTCCCTTTCCTTTCTGTCTATCCTTCCGAATTGTCACATAAGCTGGATATATTGGTTTGTTTACAATATTCATTACATTTTTGATATGAAAAGACCAAAGATAACTTTGCAATAAAAACATAGAACAAAGTTTGCTGACTGTTGTTACATGAAGCTTTTTTTCTCCTTAACTGTTTATCGTTTGTGCAAAATACACATTTAATAAGGCAGAGTCACAGGCTTATTATGTTATGAAAAGGATACGAAGAGTCATGCTCTTATAAGTATTTTATTACTTAACTCTGCTCTTGGAACAGGGAAATGAAGACAATTAACATCAGCTGTCTCATTCCAGGGAAATCATTTTAGGCACAATGTTGTAATTAGTCAAAGAGAGAGGGCGTGTGTAAAATGTTTACTACATCTCCTCAAGTTACGAAGCTCCATCATTAGACTGGGTGAAAGCTGATTACTACAGGATTCAGCTGTCTTTTCTTGATCACTCAACTGGGACTTTAGCTTCTGTGGGTTGCAAAGTAAGGTGTCTGGTGCTAGGTTAGAAGCATAGAAGATAGGAGCAGGAGTAGGCCATTCGGCCCCTCGAGCCTGCTCCACCATTTAATGAGATTATGACTGATCATTCAAATTCAATACCCTGTCCCTGCTTTCTCCCCATATCCCTTGATCCCTTTAGCCTTAAGAAATATATCTATCTATCTCCTTCTTGAATATACTTAATGAATTGGCCTCAACTGCCTTCTGTGGAGAGAATTCCACAGGTTCACCACTCTCTGGGTGAAGAAATTCCTCCTCATCTCAGTCCTAAATGGCTTACCCCTTATCCTTAGACTGTGACCTCTGGTTCTGGACTCCCCAGCCATCGGGAACATCCTTCCTGCATCTAGTCTGTCTAGTCCTGTTAGAATTTTATAAGTTTCAATGAGATCCCCTCTCATTCTTCTAAACTCTAGCGAATATAAGCCTAATCGACCCAATCTCTCTTCATACGTCATTCCTGCCATCCCAGGTATCAGTCTGGTAAATCTTCGCTGCACTCCCTCCATGTCAAGAACATCCTTCCTCAGATAAGGCGACCAAAACTGCACGCAATACTCAAGGTGTGGTCTCACCAAGGCCCTGTACAACTGCAGCAAGACATCCTTGCTCCTGTACTCGAATCCTCTCGCTATGAAGGCCAACATACCATTTGCCTGCTGCACCTGCATGCTTACCTTCAGTGACTGGTGCACAAGGACTCCCAGATCTCGTTGCACTTCCCCTTTTCCCAATCTATTGCCATTCAGATAATAATCTGTCGTCTTGTTTTTGCCACCAAAGTGGATAACCTCACATTTATCCACATTATACTGCATCTGCCCAATCACCCAACCTGTCCAAATTATACTGGAGTTTCTCTGTATCCTCCTCACAGCACACATGTTGTGAATAGCTGGGGTCCTAGCACCGATCCCTGCGGTACCCCACTAGTCACTGCCTACCACTCGGAAAAAGACCCATTTATTCCAACTCTTTGCTTCCTGTCTGCCAACCAGTTCTCTATCCAAATCAGTACCTTACCCCCAATCCCATGTGCTTTAACTTTGCACGCTAATCTCTTATGTGGGACCTTATCGAAAGCCTTCTGAAAGTCCAAATACACCACATCCACTGGTTCTCCCTTATCTATTCTACCAGTTGCATCCTCAAAAAATTCCATTAGATTAGTCAAGCATGATTTACCTTTTGTAAATCCATGTTGACTTTGTCCGATCCTGTCACTGTTTTCCAAGTGCTCTGCTATTACATCTTTTATAATGGACTCTAGCATTTTGCCCACTACCGATGTCAGGCTTACCGGTCTATAATTCCCCGTTTTTTCTCTGCCACCTTTTTTAAATAGTGGGGTTACATTAGCTACCCTCCAATCCATGGGAACTGTTCCAGAGTCTATAGAATTTTGAAAGATGCATCCACTATTTCTAGGGCCACTTCCTTAAGTACCCTAGGATGTAGATTATCAGGCCCTGGGGATTTATCGGCCTTCAATTCCGTCAATTTCCCTAACACCATTTCCCTACAAATACTGATTTCATTCAATTCCTCCCTCTCATTAGACCCTAAGTTCCTCGACATCTCTGGGAGTTTAATTGTGTCCTCCTTTGTGAAGACAGAACCAAAGTATGTATTTAATTGGTCTGCCATTTCTTTGTTCCCCATTATAAATCCCCCTGATTCTGACTGCAAGGGACCTACGCTTGACTTCACCAATCTTTTTCTCTTCACATATCTATAGAAGCTTTTACAGTCAGTTTTTATGTTCCCTGCAAGCTCACTCTCATATTCTATTTTCCCCCTCTTAATCAATCCCTTTGTCCTCCTTTGCTGAATCCTAAACTGCTCCCAATCCTCAGGTTTGCTGCTTTTTCTGGCCAATTTATATGTCCTCTCCTTGGATCTTATGCTATCCCTAATTTCCCTTGTTAGCCACGGTTGAGTCACCTTTTTTGTTCTTGCGGCTACCAGTTGTCCCCTTTCAGGAGGTTTCTCTGAGCATCTTAAGTTATCAGGTGGGAATTTGAGGTCACCACGGGCAATCAAAATTAAGACTTATTTCTTTGTTTTCACTTGCAGGAATGTATTTGGTTGTTTCTATAGTGTAAATGATTTGAAAACCCATGCTTGAGAGATCAGAAAATTGGGCACAGAGGTCAGCACTTCCAATCTGTGGTGTTGCTGATTTTCCGATCATTAAAATTTGGGAGCACCACGAATTGGCCAGAGTCTTGCTTGACCAGAGAATCAGACATGAAGGTCAGTGTACCCAATTCATGGCATTTCTAACTTTCCTGCCAGCAGTTTGAGGAATCTAATCTAAATTGATATTGCAGTGGAATACTAAGGCAGATTTCAGTTGTTGGAAAGAGAGGCATATATTTATCCCATCACTGAGAAAAGCCTCAGAGCATTTCACACAAATTACTTTTTGAAAAGCAGCCACTGTTACATAGGCAAGCACAACAGTCACCGACAGCAGAGAGATAAATGACCAGTTAATCTGTTTTAAGGATGTTAGTTGTGAGATAAGTGTTGGCCAAGAAAGAACCGCCTGCTTTTCTTTGACTAGTGCCAGGGGATCTTTAACATCCACCAGTACAGACAGGGCCTCGGTTTAAGCTTTTACCTGAAGGATGGCAGCCTTCCCTCAGTGCTGTAATAAAGTGCCAGCAAATATTAGGGTGAATTTTTAGGCCCCCCGGCATAAGCAGTAGGTGCTGGAAAATGGCACTGGATCACTGACCGTCCTATTTGGGGTCCTATGATATATATATATATATATATATATATATGATAATGTGAGGGTGGGGGATTGTGGTGTTGTGGCATGGTGGAGGTGGTGTGGGATTATAGTGGGAGGAATTGTAGTGTTGGGGGTGGAGGTGGTGTGGGATTATAGTGGGAGGAATTGTAGTGTTGGGGGTGGAGGTGTGGGATATTAGTGGTGGTAGGGGGGTGAGGGTGATGGTGTTGATGGTGGGTTAATGGTGGGTTGATGGTGGTGATGGTGGGTGTGGGGATGTCTGTAATAGAATAATCATGCTTGGACTCTGACTGGAGTGGGTTTAATGGGCTGCGTGGTCTTTTCTCATTCCAGATTCTCTTATATTCTGAATTAATACTGTTCTAGATAGAGATTTTAATTGTGCTCTAAATTTCTGGCAGAGAAGTTGCCTAGTAACTTGGCTCCTGTAGTCATAGGGCTCTGGCCTTCTGCCATCCATTTAAAGGTAGAGATGGAGGTGTAACAAAGATGTAAACTGGTAGCTTCAAATTACACCCGTTACTCTAATCCTCACAAATCCCATCGAAGGATTGAGTCCTTTTTAAACTCCTGATTTACTGAAATCTGAGAAAGCAGCAAGCCAGTCAAGCTATTCCAGCAATTCACTGTGCAAGCAGTCAGACTCTTTAGTCCCCAGTCTTTCCTCTTATTCCTCTGTTGAAGTTTTGGCTCATAATATATATAAATATTTGCTGATTATACCCAGCTCTGTCACCACCACCTTCGCCTCCATGAGCATCTGTTTTTTCCAACTTCCTCCAATTGAATATTAGGAAATCCGAAGCCGTTTTATTCACCTCCCATCAAAAACAGTACCCTTGCCAGAAACACCATCCCCTTCCGCTCAGTCAGGCTGAACCAGATGGTGCAAAACCTCAGTGTTCTGTTCGATCCTGAACCACGTCAATCCCCCAAGACTGCTTACTTCCACCTCCAGAAGATCACCCACGTCCATGCTGAAACCCTTGTACACATTTTTATTACTGCCAGAAGCAACTTCTCGAATGCCCTCCTTGCCAGCCTCCATCATACACAAACTTTAACTTATCCGAAACTCCGCTGCTTGCATTCTGTACCACAGTAAGTCCTATTTGCCCATCATCCCCATATTAAAAACCTTGATTAACTGCCTGTCCCCCAATACATCAAGTTTAAAATCCTCATCCTTATTTACAAATCTCTCCATGACCTTATCTCAGATTACCTCTATAACCCCATGCAGGCTTTGGGATTCTGGCTTCCTGTGCATGCCTCCCCTCTGTTCCACTGTCAGTGACAGAACCATCATCTGTCTCAGCCCTACTCTCAGAATCCCTCAGCCTTGCTACGTCTCCCTCTGGTATCAAAGACCTATCTTTTTCATCATATATTGGTCATCTTTTCCATTTCTCTCTGAAGCCCCTTTGTTGATGAGGATGTTAACCAGCAATTATGTTGGCTATAAGCTCACCTGGATAGTCCAAAAGCCAAAGCATCCATGAATAGTATTCAGAACTACTTGCACACTGTCCTTCTGATGTTCTTCCTTTTTTAAATTACTGAATATGATAAGGGGTGGGTTGTGCTAGATCCAATGTTCTTAGCTGCTGGGATTCAGCTGACAGTTGTGTTTTTCCCAACAGTCCATGGGGAAGGGGTGAAGTCGCTTTGTTTCCTCTGATTTTTATCCTCCTACAGAGGCAATGTCCATGTTCCTACACTCATACACTTATTTTTTGGTGGGTGGACCTATCAAATGCCTGACAATCATACTCCAGACCATTCCTAATGCAAATTCCATAATTTTCTGTGCTTGTTCCAACCACCCGTAACAATATTGAGGCTGAATTGATCTCTTATGGTTCTCATAGAATCATAAAATTTTACATCGTGTCTGTGCCAGATCTCTGATGAAGGTCTCCACTTAGCCACATTCCCCTGCCTTTTACACATACTCATTTAATTTGTTTTATTTTTTAAATAGTTAGCCATTTTCCTCTTAAAAGCTATTATGGATTCTGCTTCCATTACTGTTTCTGGTAGGCATCCCCCATCCTAACAACCTTCTACATAAAAAAAAGTTTTTTTTAAATATTACCCCAGCTACTTACAACAAGCTTCAACACTGAGGGGTGAGATATAGCTTCACACCTTCTGTAATTTATACAGGAGGTTTCTAATCTCATTGGCCCTCTGGGAGAGATGCCAAGAAGAGGCTTAATCAACTTGGCCCAGCCTTACACTCGAGCTGAATCACTCAGGTTGTCCAGGGTTGTCTGCCAGCACAATGACACCAATGTTTCTGATGAGGTTTCAATATATCTAATTATGTGAAATTACTACTTTAAGTACCAGAACTAAATTTTCTGGGCTCAGCTTAAATATTCCAGACGGGCTTCCAGTGCTATTACCACCTCTGATTGGGGAAGGGACGGAGGATGTCTGGTGTCACAGGATTTAAAGCTTTAAGAGCCAGGCCGCAGCAAAATAAGGATTTTTTTCTCTGCTAAGCAGCGTTAGAAGTTCTGAAATGTCTGAAAGTTCAGGTGCAGGACACAGAGCCTGAAATTTCCTGAAGCTTCCACAGAAGTACTACTGAAGCAAATTCAGATGAGGGGAAAAACTCTGCTTGAGATGTAGGGGAGAAAGTTGACTGATGGATGGGCACAGGAAGGCAAGAAATGCCACCACCATGACACCTCCCATGGCAGCTCTCTGCCACAAGAGATTAATGACTTTGTCAACTCGGGCAAGGTAAGAAGAGCCAGCCACGAATTCCCTGTAATTACATCTTACAGCTATCTTCCCCTCACTTTGTTAAATGGCTTCAAGACCTGACCATTAAAGTTCAAGGGGGAGAAATTCGGTTGATTAGCGTCTCCCGTTAGCAAAATAACTAGCGTCCGGGCGCGGCGATGTTTGCGCTGCTTGTGAAATTGACCAGACATTTTGTGGCGGTGCTAAACGCTACCGCCACGATCTCCTGCGCCCGCAGATCGTGACGCCAGTCGAGCGTGCAACGCCCCGGTAGCGCCCCGGACCGGATTTTGAGTGGCGCCCCCTGCCTTTCTGCCTGCCGCTAGCAACGACAGGTAGAGGAGAACATTTTGCAGTCGGGAAGGGGCTGGGGGAGTGCTATTTAAAGGCGACCGCTTCCTGCCTTTTTTTGTCGGCGACATTTTTGCACCACGCATTCTGAGAGAGAGAGACTTCTGGAGAGATTCAACGCTGTGTGAAGGAGTTTTGGGTACTGAGCAGCACTTTGCAGGTTCCTTTTGATTTGACTTTCCTTACATTGATTTAGAAGAGACTATGGGGGCTGCACTGATTCGGGGCGTCATCCTGCACCTGCAGAATCGGAGGCAGCAGAGACGCAGAGTGAGAGTGGCAAACATGGCCCGAGGGAGGATTTTTATGCCAGCGGCTCCTTTCAAGCATCTACTGGGGACATCGCCAATATCTCCCAGGTCGTTGTCCATTGTTGTATCCGGGAGGTGACAAATGCCCTGTATAAAAGGAGACGCCAGTACATCTTTTTCCCCATGACCCGGGCCAAACAGCATGAACGCGCATGTGGCTTTGCTAGGATAGCGGGCTTCCCCATGGTGCAGGGTGCCATTGACTGCACGCATGTGGCATTGCGGGCACCGCATGAAAATGCAGAGGTATTCCGAAACTGCAAGGACTACCACTCCTTAAATGTGCAGTTGGTCTGTGACGACAGGCAGTTCATACTCGCCGTCAATGCCCGCTATCCTGGCAGCAGCTGCGATGCTTTCATCCTGCGCCAGACTGGTGTGCCAGACCTTTTCCAGGCACCGCATCAGCCAAGTGGTTGGCTCCTCGGGGACAAGGGTTATCCACTCTGCATCTGGCTGATGACACCGCTCCGTAACCCCAACACCCCTGCCGAGCTGCGGTATAATGAGAGCCATATCGCCACCAGGAACATATGCAGTACTCTCTTGAGCGAGTCTCCCTCTTCATAGTTGTATGCTGCATGCTTCACAACCTGGCAATCCTGAGGACCCAGCCAATGCCATCAGGGATTGGTGCACCACCGGAGGAGGAGGAGGAGGAGGAGGAGGAGGATGAGGAGGAGGATCAGCAGCAGCACCATTGTGAGAGGGAGGCCCACAATGTTGCCAGTGAAAGGGCCGTCCGTCAACAGCTGATAACAAACCGCTTCTAGGCCCCTACTCAGAAGATGGCTTTTGGCATGGAGAATAACATCATGGAAAGCAGCCCGCAACCCCTATAGCCGGCCAAAGCTGCAATGATTCCAAAGACCAAACATGTAAATTTTGAATACAACAACTTTTTTCTTTAACAAACTCTGTGTGTGTCATTTATTCAGGACAAACAATTAGAAACAAACACAACAAATCATGAATTAACAGAACTGGTTCTCACAAGATGGAGATAAATGGCAAAACAGTAAACAAATGTAGTCACACGAACCTTGAGCTTTACTACAAACATTCCCACCATTTATTTAGACCTCCTACTGTTTTCCTTTCGAGGGTGATCTCCATCCCCTGCGCACTTCGCCCCTTCCCACCCTACTGCTCCTCTGTAATGGGGCCCCAGTGCCTGCAGCAAGGCTGGTGGAAGGCTGCTGAATGTCAGATGCAGAGACTACAGATGCCCTTGAAGGACGCCCTCAACCAGCTCTGGGCCTGGAGGCCCCGGCTGCAGACTGCACCAACTCTGCATGGGCGGCAGCAGTCTGGGCTGGCTGTGTTGCAGGCGGTGGCAAGTGCAATGGGGAAGTGCCAGTGGTGGGAGCATGAATGCTGTCATCCTGAGAGTGGTCAGCACCTTCCTGCTCGACCGACACACTGGCATTCTCACGGGGCAGTACCTCAATATCCGGAGCAATCTGCTGGAGCACAGATTGCTGGCCTGCTGCGGCACCGTGAGAGCCCCGGGGAAATGTGTCTGAACCAGCGACGATGGCAGCAGTCAGTGCTTGTGTGGTCTCAATCTGAGACTGCATGAGAGCAGTCTGAGACTGGATGGCAGCAGCCAGTGACTGAATTGCAGCACTAAGCCATTGCGTTGTGTCAGTCTGTGCTGCAGCGGACTGCTCCACACTCCTAGCCAGTCCATCAATGCTTTCGTGCACCCTTGCCATTGCACCCATGAGCTCAGTGTGCATGCTCAAGGCCTGGCTATTCATGGCTGCGATGACGCGCTCCTCCTCTGAGTCCTGTGCAGCCAGACTCGCTTGCCTACTCGTCCTCCGGGGAGATGGCCCCCGAGCTTCCCTACCCCCATGGCATTGCTGCAGCCCGCTGAGTCCCGGAGCTTCATCCTCATCAGACCCTACCCCACTGCTCCCCTCCAGGGAAGGTGTGGTCCCAGTGTGGGCATGGGCTTCCTCGGGAGACGCAGGCGGTGAGGCTCCGGCTTCCTCTTCCTCCTTGCCTGCGGTATCACTGGCACTGGTTGGTTGAGGGACAGGCTGGTCAGCTGATGGTTCACTATCTGAAAGCAGGGAGGTACAAGAGTGGCTTTAGCGTCAGGACAGGGGGGCAGTAAGGGAGCAAGGACTGGAGACAGTGAGTAAGTTAGATTGAAAGTGTAAAAGGCTGGTGTTGTGAGGGGCAAGTGGAATGCGAGAGGAGAGAAAGCTGATGAACTTACCATTGCTGTCCCTGAGGGGGTCGACCTCTCCAGCGGCCACGGCACCTATCACCTGGCTGGCAACGATCCTGTGCATGCGCGCCTCCAAATCGCTGCGGGTGTGTAAGTCAGCCGGTCCTCCTCCCGTGCATTGCTGCTGGGGCCTGTTATGAGATAGCTTGGCCTGCAAGAAAAAGGACGGCGTCTGAGTGAATGTGCAGCCATGTGCTTGCCTGCTGTGCCTCCCACAGTTGAATAGCCCTTAATGTATGCAAGGTGTGGAATGTGCGTGTGTGTTTTATGAGATGACCATAGGTCTTGGATGAGTGTTAGGCATTTGGGGTTTTTAAACCCTCTGGGCACAGAGTGAAGTTGAGATGGAGGGATGTAGAGGTATTGAAAAGCAGCCACTCACCCTGACCACCCGAGTGAGGTCGTTGAACTTCTTCCGACATTGGGTGTGGGTCCTCGACACCAGGCTCCTCGAGGAGACGTGCTGAGCCGCCTCCCTCCAGACTCTTCTGTATTCGCGGGGCAATGGCCTCTTGCCACTCTGTGGGTAGAGCAGTGCCCGTCGCCGCTCCACAGGGCCAACCAGAGCCACCAACGCCCGGTCGCTGAAGCACTGAGCTCTTTCTCTGGGCCTCTCCATTGTTCTTTGCAGCAGAATTGATGTACAGGTCTCTCCAGGACAAGATTCAAGGCTGCAATGAGCAGGGTGTGGCTGGACAGCAAGATCGACGCTCCCTTTAAGAACTGGTTGGTGCCAGTCTGTCTGTGTTCCATTGCTAACTGACATCACCTGAGCTTCGCCAGCGCTCTGAGGTAGCACCTCGCTCCTCGGCGTTAGCACCTGTAGACAGGTGTGTAGCGCCTGATTTAGCGCTCAAATCACCTCCAGGGGCGATAGAGGCCAAGTTTGCAGTCGGAGGCGATAATTAGCGCCAGGCGCTAAACTTTGCGCCCGGCCGATAATTGCGCCCCAAACAGGGCGATACCGAATTTCTCCCCCCAGGAGGTTCCATGAGGCCCTTTATGACCCAACCAGTGTTCTTTGAAAAATGCTTGAAAAATCTGGTGTTTACCAACTTTTTAATGTACTTAACGTGGCCCTTCAAATTGGCTTCCATCTTGTCTGCATCACCCAGCAATGCTGGACATTTGTTTCACACAAGCATGAGTTACATCCAGCGCCACTGAGTGAAATGGGACATAGGATGCCACCATGTCATTACCAGCTCATTTAAGCATGTGTCAGCTGTGGCTCAGTTGGTAGCACACTTGCCTCTGAGTCAGAAGGTTGTGGGTTCATAGTCCCACTCCAGGGACTTGCGCACATAAAGCTAGGCTGACACTCCAGCGCAGTGCTAAGGGAGTGCTGCTCTGTCGGAGGTGCCGTCTTTTGGATGAGACGTTAAACCGAGGCCCTGTCTGCTCTCTCTTGTGGACATAAAAGATCCCATGGCACTATTTTGAAGAAGAGCAGGGGAGTTATCCCCGGTGTCCTGGCCAAAATTTATCCCTCAACCAACATAACAAAAACAGATTATCACATTGCTGTTTGTGGGAGCTTGCTGTGCGCAAATTTCCCACATTACAAGAGTGACTACACTCCAAAAGTACTTCATTGGCTGTGAAGTGCTTTGAGACGTCCGGTGGTCATGAAACGCACTATATAAATGCAAGTCTTTCTTTCTATGACCACTTGTATTCAACAGTGCTGCTGGAATCTGGTGGAAGTGATGATGGAAGATCAGATAGACGGTAAAATGGAAGGATCCTGCACAATGGGTCCTCTCCCATTTTCCATCCCCATCCAACCCAGTACAACCCAAAAATTGGGTGGTATCATGGAATCATAGAATGATACAGCACTGAGGAAGCTATTTGGCCCATCATGCTTGTACTGGCCCTTTGGTAGAGCTATCCAATTAATCCCACTCCCCTACTCTTTCCTCATAGTCATGTAACTTTTTTCCCTTCAAGTATTTATCCAATTCTCTTTTGAATGTTACTATTGAATCTGCTTCCACCACCCTTTCAGGCAGTGCCTTCCAGATCACAACAACTCACTGTGTAAAAATAATGATTCCTCATGTCGCCTCTGATTCTTTTCCCAATCATCTTAAGCCTGTGTCCACTGGTCACTGACCCTTCTGCCACTGGAAACAGCTTCTCATTATTTACTCTATCTAAACCACTCATGATTTTGAATGCCTCTATCAAATCCCGTCACAATCTTCTCTGCTTTAAGAAACACAAGCCCAGCTTCTCCAGTCCTTCCACATAACTGAAGTCGCTCACCCCTGGTACCATGCTAGTAAATCTCTTCTTCACCATCTCCAAGGCCTTGACATCCTTCCTCAAGTGTGGTGCCCAAAATTGAACACAATAGGCTGAGGCTTAACCAGTGCTGCCTGACCTGCTGAGTGTTTCCAGCACTTTCTGTTGTTATTTCAGCACAACTTTCTTGCTTTTGTACTCTATTCCTCTATTAATAAAGCCAAGGATCCCATATGCTTTTAAACAGCATTCTCAACTTGTCCTGCTACCTTCAAAGATTTGTGCACATACACCACCAGGTCTCTCTGTTCCTACAACCCCCTTTAAAATTGTACCATTTCGTTCATTACAACAGTGACTACACTCCAAAAGTACTTCATTGGCTGTAAAGCGCTTTGAGACATCGTTGTGAAAGGCGCTATATAAATGCAAGTCTTTCTTTTCTTTCTTTCATATTGCCTCTCCTCATTCTTCCTACCAAAATATATCACTTCACACTTCTCTGCAAATTTCATCTGCCACATGTCCACCCATTTTACCAGCCTGTCTATGTCCTCCTGAAGTCTCTTACTCTTCTCCTCATGGAGAGGAAAATCTATCCTTATATTCACAGGGCTTTTCAACACTCTGCAGGAGCACTAAATGGAAGAAAATGGCATTGACACAAGAGCTGCAGAAATAACTAAATTCCTCGATAGTGGCTCTAAAACGTTTTCACTTAAAGTTTATTTTCAGGCACAAAAAATGTAGGTCCTATCATAAAAAGACAATCATCAGGTATGCGACGTAACAGCTATATTAAAAAAATGAGCAAAGCGTCAAAAGTAACACATACATCTGAGGACTGTCAAATAATTTATCAATCTGTTACCTAGTGCTCACCAAGATTTGCTGGTAATAAAAGGACAACAATGAAGGCTCAAAGGAAAAAAAAAATCATAGATGGAGAAAGAGTGGTCAAATTATTTTACAAAAGTACCACAGAACCATAGAGGTTTACTACAGAGAAGGAAGACATTTGGCCCATCGTATCTGTGCCAGCTCTTTGCTAGAACAATGCAAAATATCCCACTGCTCCATTATCTCCCGATAAACCTGTCTCTTCATCTACTTCAAATAGCTTACTTCTTTTCCCTTAAAATGTACAAAGGTCTCTGCCTCAATTACTCCCTGTGGCAAAGTCCTGTTCTAACAACCCTCAGTGTGAAGACATTTCTCTTTACTCCATTGACTCTGCTTAGTATAAAATGGTTTTAGCAAAGATTTTTTTATGTGTATGACAGGGTCACCATTAACATTGCATATTGTATAATATATATGCATATCTTTTCAATGAATATGCAAATGCTATTGGCCGATAATTGTTTGCCTTTTTATACAAAGGAAGAAATAAATTGCATTTCTATAGCGCAATCCACAACCTCAGGACATCACAAAATGCTTAAGAGGCAATGATGTATTTTTTAACTGTAGTCACTGCTGTAAACAGCACTCTCCCACTCCACACTCTCACAGTTAATACTGGCTCTCTCCCACTCCACACTCTCACAGTTAATACTGGCTCTCTCCCTCCCCACACTCTCACAGTTAATACTGGCTCTCTCCCTCCCCCGCCCCCACCACACTCTCACAGTTAATACTGGCTCTCTCCCTCCCCACACTCTCACAGTTAATACTGGCATTCTCCCTCCCCACACTCTCACAGTTAATACTGTCTCCCTCCCCCCCCACACTCTCACAGTTAATACTGGCTCTCTCCCTCCCCACACTCTCAAAGTTAATACTGGCTCTCTCCCACCCCACACCCTCTCAGTTAATACTGGCTCTCTCCCACCCCACACCCTCTCAGTTAATACTCGTGCTTTCCCACCCCACACCTTCTCTGATATTCTCTCTCCCTACCCCTTCTCAGCTTCCAGCTTCTCTGTTCTTCATCCCAAATTACCACTCCCAGCTTCTGCCCCTCTCCTCGGCTCTCCATTACCATCATCCCTTCCCTATATTGACGTCACTTACCTCTGCCACCATTGGAATTCCCTTTCCCCTTCATTTTCCCACTTCCCTCTCTCTTTCTACATTCGGTTCTGGTCACCATATTACAACTGCCTCCCGTTCTGGTCACCACATTAAAGGAAAGATGCGATTGCATGCGAGAGGGTACAGAGGAGATTTACGAAGATGTTGCCAGGACTGGAGAATTTTAGCTATGAGGAAAGATTGGATAGGCTGGGGTTGTTTTCTTTGGAGCAGTGGAGACTGAGGGGAGATTTAATTAAGATGTATAAAATTCTGAGGGGCCTAGATAGAGTGGGTAGGATGAATCCATTTCCCCTAGCAGCGAGGTCAATAACCAGGGGCATAGATTTATAAAGTAATTGGTAGAAGGATTAGAGGAGAGTTGAGGAGAACTTTTTTCACCCAGAAGGTGGTGGGAGTTTGGAAATCACTGCCTGAAAGGGATGGTAGAGGCAGAAACCCTCATCACATTTAAAATGTATTTGGATATGCACTTGAAGTGCCGTAACCGACAAGGCTACGGACCAAGAGCTGGAAAGTGGGATTAGGCTGGATGGCTCTTTCTCGACCGGCACAGACACGATGGGCCGAAAGGCCTGCTTCTTTGCCGTAAATTTCTCTGATTCTATGATTCACTGCCATCCACTCCTTCTCTCCAGCATTTGTACTCTCTACTCTGCATCCATTTCCTCCTTGCTATGCATTCTGCCCCCCTCCTATCCCCTTGGCATAGATCTGACAAAAACAGATTAATCTTATTTTCTAATTGTTGAACAGAAGGGGCAGAATTTGCCAACACCTGAAGGAATCACCCCCTCATCCAGCATTGGTGGAGTCTGATGTTGTCTGCACATGTCTGTCTCTATGTGGGAATAATGCTGTTCAGCAGGACGGAGGTGGGGCCAAAGGAAGAATTTTATTAAATTAAATAGTACCACTGGATTAAGAAATTGAATTAATGAATTGTAGGCGATGGTGTTGGATGAATGACTCTGATTTTGTCCTTGTGCCCGATTGTCCATTTCAGCCAGACCATCTGGAGAAATGTTGAGAGGAGGTGCTTCATTACATAGAGAGGCAATCGGAGTACTTTGTTAACCCACAATCACCTGACACACTTCCCCACAATTGCTTACAGAGCAAAGGGACAAGAAATTTGAATAAGCTGATATCTGACTCTGGGCTGGATGTAATGCATGGGACAAAGGGCCCACACAGTAAGGTTGCCTGAACATTGATGATTGGCTTCAGTTCAGGCAACTTTAACAGAAGACTGTTTGTGATTGTGTGCACTACAACACTGTCACAGTTGGACAGCTAATATGTAAGATGTAATTGCATTTCAAGTGAACACACACAAATAATACATCGTAAATGTGGAAGTTGAATAAATAGAGACAGAGTGGAGTTTGGCATGAAAGGAAGGGAGGGGGTAAAGAATAAGGTGAGATTAAGAAATGTGTACTTGCACTGCAATCCATGAGAATGCCTAGAAATTTGGGCACATTCATAGATATTGGGCCTTGGGCCTTACTTATGTCAAGCTGGTGAAGAGTCAACGAGAATCAGGCTGCAGCTAACGTTGCAGCGGCCTTCAGGTAACTGAGTATCGGCATGGGGGAGAGATCAGAGGCCAGGGGGAGGGATTGGAAGATGGGGGTAGAGATTAGAGAGGCCAGGTCGGGGGAAGTGGCAGCGGCATTTGGGGTAGAGAGGTGACGATCGGAGGGAGTGGGGGCAGAGCGGTGGCGATCGGGGGGAGTGGGGGCAGAGCGGTGGCGATCGAGGGGAGTGGGGGCAGAGCGGTGATGATCGGGGGGAGTGGGGGTAGAGTGGTGGCGATCGGGGGGAGTGGGGGCAGAGCGGTGGCGATCGGGGGGAGTGGGGGCAGAGCGGTGGCGATCGGGGGGAGTGGGGGCAGAGCGGTGGCGATCGGGAGGAGTGGGGGCAGAGCGGTGGTGATTGGGGGGAGTGGGGGCAGAGCGGTAGCGATCGGGAGGAGTGGGGGCAGATCGGTGGCGATCGGGGGGAGTGGGGGCAGAGCGGTGGTGATCGGGGGGAGTGGGGGCAGAGCGGTGGCGATCGGGGGGAGTGGGGGCAGAGCGGTGGCGATCGGGGGGAGTGGGGGCAGAGCGGTGGCGATCGGGGGGAGTGGGGGCAGAGCGGTGGCGATCGGGGGGAGTGGGGGCAGAGCGGTGGCGATCGGGGGAGTGGGGGCAGAGCGGTGGCGATCGGGGGGAGTGGGGGCAGAGCGGTGGTGATCGGTGCAGAGTGGGGGCAGAGCGGTGGCGATCGGGGGGAGTGGGGGCAGAGCGGTGGTGATCGGGGGAGTGGGGGCAGAGCGGTGGTGATCGGGGGGAGTGGGGGCAGAGCGGTGGCGATCGGGGGGAGTGGGGGCAGAGCGGTGGTGATCGGGGGGAGTGGGGGCAGAGCGGTGGTGATTGGGGGGAGTGGGGGCAGAGCGGCGGCGATCAGAGGGAGTGGGGGCAGAGCGGTGGTGATCGGGGGGAGTGGGGGCAGAGCGGTGGTGATTGGTGCAGAGTGGGGGCAGAGCGGTGGCGATCGGGGGGAGTGGGGGCAGAGCGGTGGTGATCGGGGGGAGTGGGGGCAGAGCGGTGGTGATCGGGGGGAGTGGGGGCAGAGCGGCGGCGATCGGAGGGAGTGGGGGGGAGCGATGGAGTTTGGGGAAGTGGGGGATGCAGTGGTGATTGGGGGGGAGCGGTGGCAATTGTGGGGTATTGGGTATGGGGTAGGAGTGCAGAGGCGGTGGTGCTGGGGGGAGTTGGGGGGTGCGGTGGCAATCGGTGGGGTGCTGAAGTATTGTTAAAATACACTGTTACAGCACTGGAGAGGGAGGATGTGCTTGAGGCTTCAAACACAGAATCTATTTGGTTAGAATTAAGCAACAATAGAGGAGCTATTATGCTGATGGGTGCAGAGTATAGGCCACCAAATAGTGAGAAGACGATAGAGGTACAAATTGGCAGGCAAATTTCAGAAAGATGCAGAAACAATAGCGTCGTGATAATGGGAGACTTCAATTATCCTAATATAGACTGGGAAAATAACAATGTAAGGAGCAAACAGCGGGAACAATGCCGTAAATGTGTACAAGAGAACTTCCTTAATCATACAAGGAAGGAAACAGTGCTGGATCTAGTTCTGGGGAATGAAGTGGGGCAAGTACAGCATGGTTCAGTGGGAGAGCATTTGGGGAACGGTGATCACAACATCATTAGGGTTAGAGTACATAGAACATAGAACAGTACAGCACAGTACAGGCCCTTCGGCCCTCGATGTTGTGCCGAGCATTGTCCGAAACCAAGATCAAGCTATCCCACTCCCTATCATTCTGGTGTGCTCCATGTGCTTATCCAATAACCGCTTGAAAGTTCCTAAAGTGTCCGACTCCACTATCACAGCAGGCAGTCCATTCCACACCCCAACCACTCTCTGAGTAAAGAATCTACCTCGGACATCCCTTCTATATCTCACCCCATGCACCTTATAGTTATGCCCCCTTGTAACAGCTACATCCACCCGAGGAAATAGTCTCTGAACATCCACTCTATCTAGCCCCCTCATCATCTTATAAACCTCTATTAAGTCGCCTCTCATCCTCCTCCGCTCTAAAAAGAAAAGCCCTAGCTCCCTCAATCTTTCCTCATAAGACCTCCCCCCCAAACCAGGCAGCATCCTGGTAAATCTCCTTTGCACTCTTTCCAATGCTTCCACGTCCTTCCTATAGTGAGGTGACCAGAACTGCACACAATATTCCAAATGTGGTCTCACCAAGGTCCTGTACAGTTGCAGCATAACCTCACGGTTCTTAAACTCAAACCCCTTGTTAATAAACGCTAACACACTATAGGCCTTCTTTACTGCTCTATCCACTTGAGTGGCAACCTTCAGAGATCTGTGGATATGAACCCCCAGATCCCTCTGTTCCTCCACGTTCCTCAGAACCCTGCCGTTGACCCTGTAATCCTTATTCAAATTTGCCCTACCAAAATGAATCACCTCGCACTTATCAGGGTTAAATTCCATCTGCCATTTTTCGGCCCAGCTCTGCATCCTATCAATGTCTCTTTGCAGCCTACAACAGCCCTCCACCTCATCCACTACTCCACCAATCTTGGTGTCATCAGCAAATTTACTGATCCACCCTTCAGTCCCCTCCTCCAAGTCATTGATAAAAATCACAAACAGCAGAGGACCCAGCACCGACCCCTGTGGCACACCACTGGTAACTGGTCTCCAGTCCGAAAATTTTCCATCCACCACCACCCTCTGCCTTCTATGAGATAGCCAGTTACTTATCCAATCGGCCAAATTTCCCTCTATCCCACAACTCCTTACTTTCTTCATGAGCCGACCATGGGGAACCTTACCAAACGCCTTACTAAAATCCATGTATACGACATCAACTGCTCTACCTTCATCTACATACTTAGTTACCTCCTCAAAGAATTCAATCAAATTTGTTAGGCAAGACTTACCCTTCACAAATCCGTGTTGACTATCCCGGATTAAGTTGCATCTTTCCAAATGGTCATAAATCCTATCCCTCAGGACCTTTTCCATTATCTTACCAATCACCGAAGTAAGACTAACCGGCCTATAATTACCAGGGTCATTCCTATTTCCTAGTTACGGAAAAAGACAAGGAACAATCAAATGTGAAAATGCTGAACTGGAGGAGGGCTAATTTCAGTGAGTTGGAAAGGGATCTGACCCAGGTGGACTGGAATCAAAATTTTGGCAGGCAAAACAATAAATGAACGATGGGAGGCCTTCAAAGAGGAGGTAGTTTAGGTACAGACTAGACACATTCCCCCGAGGCGGTGGAACGGCGGGTGGGGGGGAGTAGGAAGGACACACAAAGCTCGAGCTCCTTGGATGACTAAAGGTAAAGGGGTGAATTTTCCGGGGGTGGGGGGTGGGGGGCGGTCAGCGGGCGGGATTGGTGGCGGGTCGGGTGGGAAAGTGTTGTATTTTGACAGTGGGTCGGGATCCCACTATCAACGCACCGCCATGCGCCTTTACCAAATGTCGGGTCTGTCAGCGCTGAGCGGACCCGACGCACAGCGGTGGCAGAGGCAATTCAAGTCAATATGATCTTGTTAACAGAGGATTAACAATTTTGAGCTCACCTTTAGAATTTACCAGCTCGCCAATGGGGTCCACACTGCTCAGGGATCACGTCTGTTAAGCTGGGCGGGAGTTGAATGACCATGGAATCATCTCATTACTTGATAGCTTGAAATGTGTTCTAAAAGTTCCCATCTCACAGCTGTTCACTTTCCAAGCTCAGAAGCTATTGCTTACTGCATTTGGAAGACAGATTGAGCTTTATGAAGGTTGCAAGTGTTTGGAGCAAACTCTCTATCCAGTGTCACCTCATTGGAACAACCTCACTCACCATTGACAGATCGCTTCTGTCATCTCAAATTCACCTGCCATCCGCATGGGTACGGTTTATACTCTCACACCTTGGTCCTCAGAATCTGACCATGATCAGCCGCAACACCAGCATCACCAGGCACACCAGCAGCACCAACAACCACACAAACCTTCTCTGCAATCACCTGATGTTGCACAGGACACAGGGCATCAGCACCCAACCACATTGCTGCCCAGGACACCAGGGATGGCCTCACCATGGCCAGATTTACTTCACTCGACGCTGTACACCCTGGCTGCCACATGATGTGCCAGGTTGGCAACACCTCACACCAACACCATAAAGCATCCCTACAATGCCCAAGCCATTCCTTTCACACTCATCGCCATTGCGGGGGGTACCGTTATGTCTCACCATTCACTGCAACTCACTAAGCCACTTCCAAAGGTGCACACAAATCTGTCCAAGAATGGAAAGTGTTGAAAATATAGATTTCAAAGTTTTGAAACACGAACTTTGGCTAAAACACTCAAGTGCCTATCCTTTTGTGTTGTTAGTTGGTATGATTGGACTAGGATGAGGGTGAGTGTGAGGGGTGGCTAGTGAGATGGGGAAGTGATAATGTAGATAGAGAGGGATGGGTGGAGGTGCAAGGTAAGTTGGTGTGAGTAAGGATGTGCAGGTGTAGGGTTGGGAAGGCAGTGATGGGGATGTGATGAGTGGCACAGCAGAATGAGGTTGAGTGTGGCTTTGCAGTAACGTTTTGTGATCTACTGAGATCATTGAAAGGTTTGCACCACTGCAGCCTGGTCCTCCTGATGACATCCCTGCTTGTGCCCTCCTGTGCAATGTGCAACCAGGCTGCATTGGACTCCTGGGAAGGTCTCTTCCGCCCATTGGAAGGGAAGAGGACCTCGCTGTGTGCTGTGCCTCCCTCCATAAGCATATGGAGGGAGTCATGAGTGAGCCTGGGTGCAGCTGTGCACCTCTGTGCAGTGCTTGTCATTGTTTGCAGCACCACAATGCTGTAGAACACTAACAGCACAAATGTCAAAGTAAATTTGCGCATGGTCCCTTTAAGGAAACCGGCTGATGACGCATCATCAATTGATGTCATCAGACCCGCTTCCTTCAATTGGATAAGGAAACGCGCTGGTTGGGGTTAACCAGCCCAATCGAGGAAAGTCATGTCAGAGGCCGGGATGGAGCCAGCAGCAAGGCCACAACCCGCCACCGACCTCACCCGCCACCGACTCGCCCAGGTAAGGGAAATCGTGGCCATGGAGATTAAAATGAAACAGAAAAAGGAGGCAAAGATAAATGTTAGGTTAATAATACAGTAGAGAACCAAGCTGAATAAAGAAAGTGCAGATGAAATAAAAGAGTTTATGAGAGTAGATGAGTGGATCACATAAAAGGCAACACTAAGGGGTAAAAATTGAGTCGCGCCCCATTTGGGGCGCTAACCTCGCCGGGGCGCGACTTTTAGCGCCCCGAAAAAATTAGCGGCCCCGCGCCGGAACTTCAGTGGTTGCGCCCCAAGAGGGAAGCGGGGCGCCACTGGAAGCACCCCGCATCCCTCTTGGGGCGCTGCGAGGGAATATCCTGGCGCTACGTGCCGCAGCGCCACGCGCTGCGGCACGTCGCGCCGCGGTATTGCAGGCCTTCCTCCCCTTCTTAAAGGGGAGGGACCCTGCGCAGCGCGAACCGGGGCCCAGCTGGGCCCCCAGGGATCGGGAGTGCCGGCAAAAGAGCCCGGCACTCAAGAGAAGTGCCGGGCTCTTGGAGCGCAGCTGGCACTTCACGGTGGGGGGGCTTCACGGGGGCCGGGGACAGCAACGGGGGCAGGTGCTGGCAGGCGGCCAGCAACAAAAATGGCCGCCTGCCACCTCCCCTTTAAATATCGCCGCCCCGGCCGCACGTACGCCTCCCTAAACCCGTCGGACATAGCGTCTGGCGGTAAATCAGGGGGCGCGACTGAAGATCACGGCCGGGGCGCGAGCGGGGTGCTGTGCACGGCGATGACGTCATCGCCGGCGGCGCAGCGCCACAGGGCGCTACCGGCTGCCGCCGCCGCTAACCTCCCGCTGAATTTTTCGGGAGGCGTGGGCGGCGCTGCGCCCGGGCGTTAGCTGCTTTACGCCCCATTAGCGCCCTCTTAAGGCGCTAACGGGAGGCGCAAGCAGCTGAATTTTTCCCCCTAAGTCTTTTATCAACATATAAATAGTAAAAGAATAGACAAAGGAAGGATGGGGCCAATTCAGGACCAAAAAGGAGATCTTCTTGTGGAAGCTGAGGTATGGAATGACTATTCTGCATCTGTCTTCACCAAAGAAGTGGAAGATGCCAATGTCACAGTAAAGGAGGAGGTAGTAGAGAAATTGGATAGGGTAAAACTAGATAAAGGTGAGGTACATAAAAGGCTGGCAGCAGTCAAAGTAGAAAAGTCACCCAGTCCAGATGGGATGCATCCGAGGTTGCTGACTTGTAAATTGGGTGAGGCTCCTAGTGTATAAAAGTAAACATTTCTGCAGAGCACAGAGCGGGATTAAATGGAGTGGACTTGAACAGAGTGTTTCATTTGGGAATTTGGAAAGAATGGGAATTTCTGGTAAGTACTGGGTAAGTAGAAGCTGTAAAAAGTGAAATTTAGTCTAAGATTTTGATTTTAACCTAGAACCTCAAAAACTGTAGTTAACTAAAGCTGCCTGCCAGTGGCAGTTAACCGTCAGTCAGCTGTAAGTGTTTGTCTTGAATAGGCGCTAATCACCAGGAGCAGGGGGGCTGAGTCAACACTTGTAAATTGGGCGAGGCTCCTAGTGTATAAAAGTAAACATTTCTGCAGAGCACACGTAGTGGTACAGGTCTGGTTAGTGGCTAGGGACAGGAGGGTGTGACTGGTGAGAGGTGCAGTGCTGGAGGAGCCTTAGCCTTTGCCCTTGTCCAACAGGTAAAGACAGAAAGAAAGACTTGCACTTATATAGCGCCTTTCATGACCACCAGATGTCTCAAAGCGCTTCACAGCCAATGAAGTACTTTTGAAGTGGAGTCACTGTTGTAATGTGGGAAACGCGGCAGTCAATCTGCGTACAGCAAGCTCCCACAAACTACAATGTGAAAATGACCAGATAATCTGTTTTTGTTATTTTGGTTGAGGGAGACATATTGGCCAGGACACCAGGGATAACTTGCCTACTCTTCTTCGAAATAGTGCCATGAGATCTTTTACGTCCACCTGAGAGAGCAGAGGGGACCTTGGTTTAACGTTTCATTCAAAAGAAGGCACCTCCGACAGTGCAGCGCTCCCTCAGCACTGCACTGGAGTGTCAGCCTAGCTTTATGTGCGCAAATCCCTGGAGTGGGACTTGAACCCACAACCTTCCTGACTCAGAGGCTAGTGTGCTACCAACTGAGCCACAGCTGACACTGTATGAAGTTTTTGCTGCCTGTGTGGATGAGGGAAAAGCCTGCAGGATGGATGAGCAAGCTGACCATGGCACCATAGTGCAGGAGGCTATTCAAGTGGGGGGAGTGAAAGGGAATGTAGATGTGATAGGGGACAGTATAGTCAGAGGGATAGATACATTTCTCTGCAGCCATGACCGAGAGTTCCGAAGGTTGTGTTGCCTGCCCGGTGTCAGGATTAAAGATATCTCCTCGCGGCTAGAAAAGCACTTGGAGTGGGAAGAGGAGGATCCAGTTGTCATGGTCCATGTAGGAACCAACGACATAGGTAGAACTAGGAATGAGGTTCTGCTGAAGGAGTTTAAGGAGCTAGGATCCAAATTAAAAAGCAGAACCTCAAAGGTAATAATCTTTGGATTGTTACCTGAGCTACGTGCAAATTGGCATAGGGACAAACAGATTAGAGGATTAAATGCATGGCTCAAAGAGTGGTGTGGGAGGAAGGGGTTTCAGTTCATGGGGCACTGGCACCAGTACTGGGGAAAGAGGGAGCTGTTCCGTTGGGCTGGGACCAGTGTCCTGGCGAACCAAATAACTAGGGCAGTAGACAGGGCTTTAAATTAATGAAGTGGGGTGGGAGGATTCAGGAAAGATTAAATTTAAAAGCAGTGAGAGAAATGTCAAGGCTCTAGAGCAGAGTAGAGTTTTGGGTAAAAATAAGCAGAGTGGGTTAGGAAAGGACAGAGAGAGTAACAAAGGTAATAAGGCATCAGTGACATCAGGGACAAATAGAAATAAGTCAAAGCTAAAGGCATTATATCTGAATGTGTGAAGCTTTCGCAACAAAATAGATGAATTAATAGCGCAGATAGAAATTAACAGGTTTAATCTAATAGCCATTACAGAGACGTGGCTGCAAAGTGTCCAAGGTTGGGAACTAAATATTCCAGGATGCATAACTTTTAGAAGAGATAGGCAAAATGGAAAAGGAGGAGGGGTAGCCCTGATAATAAAGGATGGGACAAAGACAGCAGAGAGAAAGCATCTTAGCTCTGAAAATCAAGAAATAGAATCAGTTTGGGTGGAGCTAAGAAACAGCAAGGGACAGGAAACATTGGTGGGAGTTGTTTATAGGCCCCCAAACAGTAGTTGTAATGGAGGGCAGAGTATGAATCAGGAAATTAGAGGCACATGTAACAAGGGTAATACAGTAATCATGGGGGATTTTAATCTGCATCTAGACTAGGCAAACCAAATTTGCAGTAATAGTGTGGAGGACGAATTCATGGAATGTATGCAAGATAGTTTTATAGATCAGTATGTTGAGGAACCAACTAGGGAACAGGTTATTTTAGATCTAGTATTGTGCAATGAGAAAGGGTTCATTAATAACCTTGTAGTAAAGGGGCCTTTAGGGAAGAGTGACCATAATATGATAGAATTTTATATTGAGTTTGAAAGTGATTCAGTTAAATCTGAAACTAGGGTCTTAAATCTAAACAAAGCAAACTATGTATGTATGAGGGGCGACTTGGCTAAGGTAGATTGGGAAATTACATTAAAAGGTATGACGTTAGACAAGCGATGGCTAGCATTTAAAGAATACATAATTTACAACAAAAACCCCACAGGAAAAGTGGTCCAACTGTGACTAACAAGAGAAGTTAAAGATAGTATTAGATCAAAGGAAGAGGCTTATAATGTTGCCAAAAAGTGTAGCAAACCTGAGGATTGGGAGGATTTTAGAATACATAAAGGAGGACCAAGAAATTGATAAAGAAAGGGAAAATAGATTATGAGAGTAAACTCACGAGAGACATAAAAACAGACTGTGAAAGCTTCTATAGGTATGTAAAAAGGAAAAAATTAGCGAAAATAAATGTGGGTCCCTTACAGGCTGAGACAGGAGAAATTATAATGGGGAAAAAGGAAATGGCAGAGAAATTAAAGAAATACTTTGGGGGCGATTTTGCCAGCCCTGGGGAGGTGGGTATGGAGGCGGGACTGCCGGGAAAATGGCTGAATTTGGGGGTGGGTACCCAATCCGCCCCCAACCCGCCTCCATGTCATCTTCCCAGGAGGTGGGTAGCCGTCCCGCGACGGGTCTTGTCTCCTGGAGGCGGGAAGGGATTAAAGGGTACTGATAGAAACTAGTATTAGTGAAAAAATAGTACTGGAGAAATTAATGGGACTGAAAGCAGGTAAATCCCCTGGTCCTGGTGGCCTACATACTAGGGTTTTGAAAGAGGTAGCTATAGAGATAGGGTTTGCATTGGTTGACATTTTCCAAAATTCCATAGATGCTAAAATGGTTACCGCGGATTGGAAGGTAGCAAATGTAACCCCACTATTTAAGAAAGGAGGGAGAGAGAAAATGGGGAACTACAGACCAGTTAGCCTGACATCAGTTGTAGGGAAAATGCTAGAATCTATTATTAAGGACATGGTAACAGGGCACTTAGAAAATAATAATAGGATTGGGCAGAGTCAACACAGATTTATGAAAGGGAAATCATGTTTGACAAATCTGAGTTTTTTGAGGTTGTAACTAGCAGAATAGATAAGGGGGAACCAGTGGATGTGGTGTATTTGGATTTTCAGAAGGCATTCGATAAGGTGCCACACAAGAGGTTATTAAACAAAATTAGGGCTCATGGGATTGGGGGTAATCTATTAGCATGGATTGAGGATTGGTTAACGGACAGAAAACAGAGAATAGGAATAAATGGATCATTTTCAGGTTGGCAGGCTGTAACTAGTGGAGTCAGTGCTTGGATCAGTGCTTGGGCCTCAACTATTCACAATCTACATCAATGATTTGGCTGAGGGGACCAAATATAATATATCCAAGTTTGCTGATGATACAAAGCTGGGTTGGAATGTCAGTTGTGAGGAGGATGCAAGGAGGCTTCAAGGGGATATCAACAGGCTAAGTGAGTGGGCAATAACATGGCAAATGGAATATAATGTGGAGAAATGTGAAGTTATCCACTTTGGTAGGAAAAGTAGAAAAGCAGAGTATTTTTTAAATGATTAGAGATTGGGAAATGTTGGTGTTCAGAGGGACCTGGGTGTCCTTGTACACGAATCACTGAAAGTTAACATGCAGGTACAGCAAGCAATTCAGAAAGCAAATGGTAAGTTGGCCTTTATTACAAGAGGATTTGAATATAAGAGTAAAGATGTCTTACTGCAATTATATAGGGCCCTGGTGAGACCACACCTGGATTATTGTGTGCAGTTTTGGTCTCCTTACCTAAGGAAAGATATACTTGCCATAGAGGGAGTGCAACAAAGGTTCACCAGACTGGTTCCTGGGATGGGGGGATTGTCCTATGAGGAGAGATTGAGTAGACTAGGCCTATATTCTCTAGAGTTTCGAAGAATGAGAGGTGATCTCATTGAAACATACAAAATTCTTACAGGGCTTGACAGGGTAGATGCAGGGAGGATATTTCCCCTGGCTGGGGAGTCTAGAACCAGGGGCCACAGTATCAGAATAAGGGGTCGGCCATTTAGGACTGAGATGAGGAGAAATTTCTTCACTCAGAGGGTCGTGAATCTTTGGAATTCTCTACCTCAGAGGGCTGTGGAGGCTCAGTCATTGAGTATATTCAAGGTAGAGATCGATAGATTTTTGAATATTAAGGGAATCAAGGGATATGGGGATACTGCAGGAAAGTGGAGATGGGGTAGAAGATCAGCCATGATCTTATTGAATGGTGGAGCAGGCTCGAAGGGCCAAATGGTCTACTCCTGCTCCTATTTGTTATGTTCTTATGTTTTGAGGGAAGAAGAGGTGGAGATAGCGGAAACTCTGGCCACAATTTTCCAATCCTCCTTAGATATGGGAGTGGTTCCAGAGGACTAGAGGGTTACAAATGTAACAGCACTGTTCAAAAAAGGGAAGAGGGATAAACCCGGTAATTATAGGTCAGTCAACTTAATGTTGGTGGTGGGGGAACTTTTAGAGGCAATAATCTGGGACAAAATTAATTGGTACTTGGAAAAACATGGGTTAAACAATGATAGCCAGCATGGATTTGTTAAAGACAAATCGTGTTTGACTAACTTGATTAAATTCTTTGATGAAGTAATGGAGATTGTTGATGAGGGTAGCGTTGTTGATGTTGTATATATGGACTTTGATAAAGCACCATATAATGGACGTGTTAGCAAATTTGAAGCCCATAGGATTAAAGGAGCAGTGGCAGTGTGAATACAAAATTTGCTAAGCAACAAAAAGGAGAGAGTAGTGGTGAATAGTTGTTTTTCAGACTGGAGGGATGTATACAGTGGTCAGTATTAGGACCACTGCTCTTTTTGATATATATTAATGATGTGAACTTGGAGATACAGAGCAAAATTTCAAAGTTTGCAGATGACACAAAACTCGGAAATGTAGGAAACAGTGAGGAGGATGGTTACAAACTTCAGGAGAACATAGACTGGTAAAATGGGCAGGCACATGGCAGATGCAGTTGAACGCAGAGGAGTGTGAAGTGATACATTTTGGTAGGATGAATGCGGAGAGGCAATATAAATTAAATGGTACAATTTTAAAGAGGGTGCCAGAACAGAGAGGCCTGGGGATTTATGTACACAAATCTTTGAAGGTGGCAGGACAAATTGAGAAGGCTGTTAAAAAAGCATATGGGATCCATGGCTTTATAAATCAAAATTGAGAGGTCGCACAACACCAGGTTATAGTCCAACAGTTTTATTTGAAATCACAAGCTTTCGGAACTATCGCTCCTTCCTCAGGTGAAGTAAATTGGATACAGAATCGTCAGAGCATATATAGATGGAAAAAAAAGCATGTGTACTTTACAATTGCAGACCAATAAATTAAATCATCCTGACTATCTGCCGAGGTGTGATAAAGTTAATTAAGTCAGCCAGGAAGGTACCACATCAAAAGACATAGCAAGATACAACTGAGACAATGAGGTGAAGTCGCAGGGGTTCTAACGTGTCAAAAGCTGCCGTATGTATGTAAAACGAAAAGCTTTAAAAAAAAATTTACTTTTTTACTGGGAAAATTTTTACTTTTTTACTGGGAATCACATCTGTGAACAAGCTAACGACGACTCGAGTCCGGATCACGTCATGTATCGTGACATAAACCCAAGATCCCGATTGAGACCGTCTTCATGAGTGCAGAACTTGGCTATCAGTTTCTGCTCGATGATTTTGCGTTGTCGTGTGTTTCTAAGGTTGCCTTGGAGAACGCTTACCCGCAGATCCGAGGCTGAATGTCCTTGACTGCTGAAGTGTTCCCCGACTGGGAGGGAACAATCCTGCCTGGCGATTGTTGCGCGGTGCTCGTTCATACGTTGTCTCAGTGTCTGCATGGTCTCGCCGATGTACCATGCCGCGGTGCATTCTTTCCTGCAACGTATGAGGTAGACAACGTTGGCCGAGTCACATGAGTATGTACCATGTACCTGGTGGGTAGTGTCCTCACGTGTGATGGTGGTATCTGTGTTGATGATCTGGCATGTCTTGCAGAGTTTGCCATGGCAGGGTTGTGTGGTGTCGTGGTCGCTGTTATCCTGAAAGCTGGGTAATTTGCTGCGAACGATGGTACTTCTGAGGTTAGGCGGCTGTTTGAAGGCAAGTAGTGGAGGCGTGGGGATGGCCTTAGCGAGGTGTTTGTCGTCATCGATGACATGTTGAAGGCTGCGAAGAACATGTCGTAGTTTCTCCGCTCCGGGGAAGTACTGGACGACGTAGGGTACCCTGTTGGTTGTGTCCCGTGTTTGCCTTCTGAGGAGGTCTATGCGATTTTTCGCTGTGGCCCGTCGGAACTGTCGATCGATGAGTCGAGCGTCATATCCCGTTCTTACGAGGGCGTTTTTCAGCGTCCGTAGGTGTCCATCGCGTTCCTCCTCGTCTGAGCAGATCCTGTGTATTCGCAGGGCTTGTCCATAGGGGATGGCTTCTTTAACATGGTTAGGGTGGAAGCTGGAGAAGTGGAGCATCGTGAGGTTGTCCGTGGGCTTGCGGTAGAGTGAAGTGCTGAGGTGTCCGTCTTTGATGGAGATTCGTGTGTCCAGGAATGAGACCGATTCTGAGGAGTAGTCCATGGTGAGTTTGATGGTGGGATGGAACTTGTTTATGTTATCGTGTAGTCTTTTCAGTGATCCTTCGCCATGGGTCCAAAGGAAGAAAATGTCGTCGATGTATCTGGTGTACAGCGTTGGCTGGAGGTCCTGTGCAGCGAAGAAGTCTTGCTCGAACTTGTGCATGAAGATGTTGGCGTATTGGGGTGCGAATTTGGTCCCCATGGCTGTTCCGTGTGTTTGGGTAAAAAAATGGTTGTCGAAGGTGAAGACATTGTGGTCAAGGATGAAGCGGATGAGTTGTAGGATGTGGCTGTTGTTGATGTTGAGTACTGAGGCTGTTGCAGCGATGCCGACATGTTCTTCGCAGCCTTCAACATGTCATCGATGACGACAAACACCTCGCTAAGGCCATCCCCACGCCTCCACTACTTGCCTTCAAACAGCCGCCTAACCTCAGAAGTACCATCGTTCGCAGCAAATTACCCAGCTTTCAGGATAACAGCGACCACGACACCACACAACCCTGCCATGGCAAACTCTGCAAGACATGCCAGATCATCAACACAGATACCACCATCACACGTGAGGACACTACCCACCAGGTACATGGTACATACTCATGTGACTCGGCCAACGTTGTCTACCTCATACGTTGCAGGAAAGAATGCACCGCGGCATGGTACATCGGCGAGACCATGCAGACACTGAGACAACGTATGAACGAGCACCGCGCAACAATCGCCAGGCAGGATTGTTCCCTCCCAGTCGGGGAACACTTCAGCAGTCAAGGACATTCAGCCTCGGATCTGCGGGTAAGCGTTCTCCAAGGCAACCTTAGAAACACACGACAACGCAAAATCATCGAGCAGAAACTGATAGCCAAGTTCTGCACTCATGAAGACGGTCTCAATCGGGATCTTGGGTTTATGTCACGATACATGACGTGATCCGGACTCGAGTCGTCGTTAGCTTGTTCACAGATGTGATTCCCAGTAAAAAAGTAAAAATTTTCCCAGTAAAAAAGTAAATTTTTTTTTAAAGCTTTTCGTTTTACATACATACGGCAGCTTTTGACACGTTAGAACCCCTGCGACTTCACCTCATTGTCTCAGTTGTATCTTGCTATGTCTTTTGATGTGGTACCTTCCTGGCTGACTTAATTAACTTTATCACACCTCGGCAGATAGTCAGGATGATTTAATTTATTGGTCTGCAATTGTAAAGTACACATGCTTTTTTTTCCATCTATATATGCTCTGACGATTCTGTATCCAATTTACTTCACCTGAGGAAGGAGCGATAGTTCCGAAAGCTTGTGATTTCAAATAAAACTGTTGGACTATAACCTGGTGTTGTGCGACCTCTCAATTTTGTCCACCCCAGTCCAACACCGGCATCTCCGCATCATGACCTTTATAAATCAAGGCATAGACTACAAAAGCAAGAAAGTTATGCTGAATCTTTATAAAACACTGGTTCGGCCTCAGCTGGAGTATTGTGTCAAATTCTGGGCACCGTATTTTAGGAAGGATGTGAAGGCCATGGTGATGGTGCAGAGGAGATTTACTAGAATGGTACCAAGGATGAGGGACATCAGTTACATGAAGAGACTAGAGGATCTGGGGTTGTTCTCCTTGGAGCAAAGATGGTTAAGAGAAGATTTAATAGAACTGCTCAAAATCATAAAGGGTTTTGGTGGACTAAATAAAGAGAAGCTGTTTCCATTGACAGAAGTGCCAATAACCAGAGGATGTAGATTTAAAGTAATTGGCAAAGGAATCAGAGGTGAGATGAGGAGAAATATTTTGCACAGCGAGTTGTTATAATCTGGAATTCACTGCCTGAAAGGGTGGTGGAAGCAGATTCAATAGTAAATTTGAAAAGGGAATTGGATAAATACTTGAAGGGCAGAAGATTACAAGGCTATGGGGAAAGTGCAGCGGAGTGGGACTAATTGGATCGCTCTTTCATAGAACCGTCACAGGCATGATGGGACGATTAGCCGCCTTCTGTGCTGTTTGATTCTATGATTCTATGATCTGCTGCAACCCAAATGAATGATGGAACAATTATATCTAATTGAACACAGTTCTAATGCACAATGACTTCTGTGATCCACTATTAAGCATCTGTGGAGATGCACACCACTTACACCTGCTAATGAGTTGGGCTTGTTGTTGATCCATAAAAAGCTAACTAATACGTTAGGCTACTGACTAAGTGCTGACTTAGGTCATAGCCTACAAGTCCTGAACTAACAAACAATGTGATACATATTCCTAATTCCTTCATTTAACTAAGCTCTGGAAAAGGCAAGATAAACAAATCTATTCTCAAACTAAATGTTTTGGCCACAAACAACCTAGATAACGTTAAAGCACGTAGCATTACTGAGCAAAATAATGCTGATGAAACCCAATTTGGTTGAAAGTTGAGGCTTGGATGGAGATAACCAAACTGTTCCACTGAAAGATGATACTGGGGTAGCTGAGATGCAACAAGAAACAGAGATTACCATTTCCTGCAGGAAGCAAAAGCTGTACAAGTTTGCATCAAGTGTAGCAGCGATAATAGTTCTATCTATCATACTCTAACTTTAATTATCATTTTTGGAACACTCAAATGATGCTTCAGTTAGCACCCATGGATGAGTAATGTGCCTGAAGCAATTTGAAGGCAAGTTGTGGATAACTAAACGGTAATGTTGATGTGATTACTGTACCAATCTCAAGGAATTCCTAACTTAACTTGAGAAACAATGGAGCTGCTGAAGTTCCTGGTCCAATCTTGGAGGAAGCAATAATTGGAATCTATTTCATGAATAGATTTGGAACATAAAGTATGTGGGAAAATTTGATGATACACAACAACATAATGCAGATCTTGCAGCAATAGAAACCGTAGCTGACCTGGACATGTGACAAGAGTTGATACAATTTAAGGTACCCACTCATACTTCATGAATTTTATTCCTACCTGTTAGAATCAGAAATTATATGAAATATCAGGATGTATTTGACCATGTTTTCAGGTTAAAATATAAACTAAACAGGAACTGCTGGCCCTCCAGTTGGTCTATACTGTTGTCCACTGGGACATCATGGGCAATTTTCCTTTGCTTGCACTTGAGTGTAGAGGTTTGCCTACATTCATAGTGCACAGAGGAAAATCAGCTGAGAGGACCGTACGCCTGTAACGCAATTTCCTCTGTGAGCTTCACCCGGACAAACTCTACGCCCAAGCGCAAAAAGAGGTAAATCTGCCCCAAATTATCCAAACAATTTGGGAAACACCCCTGGTTTATATAAGGGAAGAACTGATCATGGATTCATTACAATCTTGTACTGTATTAATTTAACAAAACATTGAAACGTGCTTTAATTTAATAACTAGATACACATAGAACATCCTGAGAGATTCAATCCCTTCCAATTGCAGGTCAGTTTGGATAAATGGCATTCCAACAGGCACTGCACCTTTGTTTCAATGCTGTTAGCAATGGGTTGTTGCATAGTAGAGGTAAGAGCTTAATGTTGAGATATTATGGACAGCTTGTAGGCTGAAATGAGGCAAGCTTGGAACAGCTTGATATGAGTTTCAAAGGGTACGTGTACAGATGGGGACAGGCCTCAGGTTTTGAGGGAGGGAGAGCAAGTGTCCCAGTACATAGTAACTACCAGGAAGCTGGAGAGAGCCTTTGGCTCAGTGCTCACATTCCCAGCTTTGACACAGAAGGTGCAGGATTTGAACCCTGCAGAACCCTACAATCCCAGCAAGTGGAGACTGGAGCTCTGACTCTGAATTCTGAGTTGACATCCAGTTGGATACTCATGTGTGGGAGGTGAACCCCTCCTTATCGTATGGTTTGTGGGAGTCCATAAAACTCTCCTGCTGTATAGGACGAGGCACCCTATTGGCTGGTATAAAGACAGTTACTCCATGGAAGGAGTGTTCACATTGTGGCCTGTCAGACTGTTAATCAGCCTACGAATCCTTCCACTACTTCACACTGTTTTGCAAGGCAAGTGTGTGAAGATACAAAAACAACCACCAGGAAGACCATCCTATCAATTAGTTATTTTAGTAGCAAATTTGGGACAATCGCATACAGAATTACATATAATTAAGGTTACTCATGTGACCTTTGCTAATGAGAGCAACTTAATTTGCACCAGTGGCAACATAAGCCAAACCTCAAAAGGCAAGAGCCATGTTTCATGGAGTATGTAATTTAGTGAAATAATTCATTAAAAGGAAATAGGATATTATGGCCTAAAGCCTCATTTACTAAAAATAAATTGTATGCTAAATGTCTGAAAAAAAAGGACAAAAAAATACAATCTCAAAAATACATCAGGATAAGGAAGACAATGAGAAAGAAAAACTTGCATTTATACAGCGCCTTTCATGACCACCGGACGTCTCAAAGCGCTTTACAGCCAATGAAGTACTTTTTGAAATGTAGTCACCGTTGTAATGTGGGAAACGCGGCAGCCAATTTGCGCACAGCAAGGTCCCACAAACAGCAATATGATAATGACCAGGTAATCTGTTTTTTGTTATGTTGGTTGAGGGAGAAATATTGGCCAGGACACTGGGGAGAACTCCCCTGCTCTTCTTCAAAATTGAGACAG
Organism: Squalus acanthias; assembly: GCA_030390025.1. Classification (NCBI taxonomy): domain Eukaryota; kingdom Metazoa; phylum Chordata; class Chondrichthyes; order Squaliformes; family Squalidae; genus Squalus; species Squalus acanthias. The sequence goes on from CM059431.1 coordinate 93,061,248, forward strand.
ACACATAGGCCGCAAATTTAATTGACCTCAGAGGTGGGTCTGTTGCAAAAATCGGAAAAATCCCGCCACCATGCTCCCGAACTGACCCGACACCAAACGGCGGGAGAGGCAGTTAAGGCCGTTAACAGGTCGTTAACTGCCTCGATAATCCTCTTTTAAAGGCCTGATCAGATTTTGGAGGTTTTTCACCATGCTGCCCGCCTTCATAAAAACACGCCAGGTGAATCGAGCTGGGTTGAGCGAGGACCTGAATTGTTGCCAGCTGCTCGAGCAGCTTAAAATCGGTCCTACAATCTCTCATTCTTTCACATGCCACAACTTAGTGCTTTGAGGTTTGGGAGACATTTTGCAGCTCTACTAATCTTGTGAGTGTTGAGTCTGAAATCCATCTGCTGTGTGACCTCCTTGGAATACCCTTTGGCCACTTTGTCTGAGCGCACACAACCTCCATTCCTCGACTGAGATATATACCAGCGGTATGGGAACCATTTATATCCTCTCATCCTGGTCGTCAGATTTGGAGGAAGAGCAGCCGCGGCAGCAGCGCAACCAGGCACAGCAGCAGCACCAACAACAGGAGCGCCAACCTTCTCCTCAGCCTCCTGATGCTGCACAGGGCAGAGGGTGTCAGCGCAGGGCTGCACCTCGCCGCAGGAGAAACCCCCAACACCAGCTTTACAGGCAGAGGATCAGCTTCCTCAACATGAGTGAGCAGTAGTGCCAAAGGAGTCTGAGACTTTCGCGAGAGGTAGTCACTGACATCTGCACACTGCTGCACCAACACCTGGAGCCCAGAGGAGCGGGTGGATACCCCTTACCAGTGGCTGTCAAAGTCACCACCACACTCAACTTCTTTGCTTCGGGCTCCTTCCAAGGATCATCTGCAGACATCAGCGGCATCTCCCAGTCGGCCGCACACGTCTGTAACACGTAGGCTACCGATGCCCTCTTTGCAAAGGTGCACAATTACATCCACTTCTTCACGGATGAAGCAAGTGTAACTTCGCATGCGGTTGGCTTTACTAATAAGGCAGGCTTCCCAAGGGTGCAGGGCATCGTAGACTGCACACATGTGGCCATTAGGGCACCCCATCACAAGCCAGCTGTATTTGTCAACCGCAAAGTCTTCCACTCCCTTAACATCCAGCTGGTGTGTAACCACAGAAAGATCATCATGCATGTTTGCGCAAAGTACCCTGGCAGTTGCCATGACTCCTTCATCCTGCGGCAGTCTACTGTGCCTCAGCTCTTCAATCCGCCAACCCAACTTTCAGGATGGCTACTTGGCGACAAGGGCTATCGTCTGAAAAAGTGGCTCATGACACCGATGAGGAGGCCATCAAACGAGGCTGAGGAGCGGTACAATGTGAGCCACATTTCCACGGAAGCATCATAGAGCAAAACATCGGCTTTCTCAAAATGCGATTCCGATGCCTCGACAGATGTGGAGCCCTGCAGTATGCACCAGCCAGGTGTCCAGAGTCATCGTCGTCTGCTGTGCCCTGCACAACATCGCACAGCAGCGTGGCTTAGCGCTGCCTGAGGAACAAGTGGCTCAGCGCAGAGCATCCTCGAAAGAGGGGGAGATCGAGGATGAGGATGAGGACGAGGAGGAGGCATTCCTTGCGGGGCCGGATGTGACCAATGCAGCAGCACTTGAGCACATTGCTGGCCGTCATGCAAGGGGTGCACTCATCCATGCCAGATTCGCTTCAAACACAGGTGGCTAGCATATGGCTATGAATGTGTGGGCAACCTTCTTCAAATGCCATTCATCATCTCTCCAATAAATGGTGCTTTCCTATCACTCTCAGCATCATCATTACAAATGCAAGTCACCCTGAGCCATCAATGTGCAACTTCTATTTCCTAGAACACATAGGCCAGAACTTCAACTGTTTGCCATCACTTTTGTTTAATGAAATCACAAAAGGATGACAATGGCAAATATACAACAGAACAAAACACCCAAGTGACTACCTTTGTGACTATTTGTGTGCTAGCTTCCTCTTACGTGTGCTTCTACGTGGTGCTTCCCCTGTGGCTTCAGCAGATGTAGAGGCACCTTGCTCCCTTTGATGCTGCGCCTGCTTAGATGCCTTTGGCGGGCGTACTCTGGGTTTCGGAGCCTGGGAGGGCTCCTCCACAGTCTGCTCTTCCTGCGGCTGTGCAGGGGCTGAGACGGCCATCTCAGTTGGGTGAGTGCTCTGGGGCTCTGACCGAGGGCTCCGCAGTGGCATGGTCTTGGAGAGCAGCCCACACTTCCTTGTTGTCTGCCATCAACATCCCTATCATGGGTCACCCGCACTTCAGTGCTAGCAAGTGGCCATGAGGACCCCTCTCAGTACTGACAATCCTCATAACAGGGACGTCCATGTACCTCTGGTGTCTCTCCTTAATAGATGCCCATCTATCCTCCATAGCAGACCATCTATTTAGAAGAGTCACCATGTTCTCGTGTGTCTGGCGACTTATGTCCTCCAAGAAGGTTGCCACCCTCTCCATGGCGGCACATTCATGCACCATTGCCTCCGAAAAAGGCAGTGCTCATGTTGGAGATGGACTCCTCCATTCTCTCCACACTCGCAGTTACCCTGGAGGCAAACCCTGTCAGAGACTCCTGCACTTGTTCCTGGAGTTCCAGCACCGCTCTCTTTCAGGATGGCCCCAGAGGCACAGCGTCTACATGCAGCTGCGCAGAGCTAGGAGGGGCCTGCAACCTCCGCCGAGGACTCTCCACTGCTGTCGCTGTCGCCACCATCTGCTCATGATCACTTGTGAGTTGTGATACACCAGGTGACAACGCTACTCTATGTCGCGAGAGCCCCGCCGAGGTGTGCGTATCTGCGCTGGTGCTGGGTGCGCTGAGTCCTGGTGACGCTGCTCCCTCAGAGGCTGTAGGTTCTTCTGAGGAGTCGTCTGGCTCTCCCTCCTGGACAGTGGGGAGGGGGCTCTCGATGGTCCTGTGAGAGAGTAAAGACACGAGTTAGACATCTGATTTTTAGGTAGCAGACACATCCTATTGCGCAGATGATCAAAAGTCAATCTCTATGAACATCATATGCCATTGCAGTCAATCATGAAATCTAAATGCGAGGGATGAGTCATAGAGTCATAACGGCACACAAGGAGGCCATTCGGCCCATCGAGTCCATGCTGGCTCTCTGTAGAGCAATCCAGTCAGTCCCATTCCCCCGCTCTATCCCCGTAGCCCTGCAAGTTTATTTCCCTCAAGTGCCTATCCAGTCACCCCGTGAAAACATTGAGTGTCTCCGCTTCCACCACTTCCGTCGGCAGCAAGTTCCAGGTCCTCACCACTCACTGCGTAAAATAGTTTTTCCTCACATCCCCCCTGTATCTCTTGCCCAAATCCTTAAATCTGTGTCCCCTAGTCCTTGTACCATCAACTAGTGGGAACAGCCTTTCCCTGTCTAGCCTATCCAAACCCATCATAATCTTGTACACCTCTATCAAATCACCCCTCAACCTCCATTGCTCTAATGAAAACAAATCCAGCTTCTCCAACCTGTCCTTGTAACTAAGATCCCCCATCCCCGGAACCATTCTGGTAAATCTCCTCTGCACCCTCTCTAGGGCCTTCACATCCTTCCTAAAGTGTGGTGACCAGAACTGGACGCAATACTCCAGTTGTGGCCTAACCAGCGCTTTATAAAGGTTCAGCATAACTTCTCTACTTTTGTATTCAATACCTCTATTTATGAAGCCCAAGATCCCATATGCTTTGCTAACCACTCTCTGAATATGTCCTGCCACCTTCAGGGACCTATGCACATTAACTCCCAGGTCCCTCTGTCCCTGCACACTCTTTAAAACTGTGCCATTAAGTGTATATTGCCTCTCCCTGTTCCGTCTGCCAAAATGCATCACCTCACACTTCTCTGTATTAAATTCCATCTGCACTTCTCGGCCCATTCTGTCAGCCTTTCTATGTCCTGTTGCAGTCGATTGGTATCATCATCATTGTTTGCAACACCCCCAAGTTTGGTGTCATCGGCAAATTTAAAAATTCTACTCTGTATTCCTTAGAAATTCTACTCTGTTGAAAATCTATTCTGTCACCAGCTTCGTCTACTCCGGCCATCTCTCCATCCCCCACTTTCAGCTCCTCGCCACCTCCCACAATCTCGTGCACAGCCTCCTCAGCACTTGTCAATGTCGCCAAGGATGGAGCCCCTCCTCCTGCCTTCGTTCTCTTCCTCATATTGTGGGCTATCGTTTCCTGCAAGGAGGGACACAAGTGGAGTTTCAGCAAGAGTGATTGAGTGACTGTGAAGAATCCATAACATAGAAGCTTATAGGGAGACCAAGATGGAGTGAGGTGCCAAGAGGAAGCTGGATCCCTGTACGTTGTTAGTTGTTGTCATTGCATAACAGTGAGAGCGAGTGTGAGGGGTGCATAATATGATGGTGAAGTGATTCAATACAGAGAGAGAGATGGATAGGTAATGGTGCAAGGGAAGTAAGAGTAAGGTGTGATGTGGAGGAGCAGGCTTACAAAGCAGAGTGCTGGTGATGAGAAGGGAAGCAGAGTGAAGGTAAGTGTGATGTGATACTCACTTTTGCTGATTGCAGAAGATCATTAAACCGTTTCCAGCACTGGATCCAGGTGCATGAACAAACGGACCTTGCGCTGACCTCCTCAGCAATGTGCAGCCAGGCTGCCTTTGTTTGCTGAGGAGGCTTCCTCTGGCCATCGGGAGGGAACAGAATCTGCACCCTCTCAAGGCGCCTTCTTACTCCCTCCACAAGAGCTTGGAGGGAGTCCTCATTGAAACGTGGAGCAGCCTTCGGTTTTGCAGCACTCATTGTGGCCTTGGCTCATTCAGAGACCAGCAGAAATGAGAAATGAAAGGCTAAGGCTGCATGAGCCCCTTAAAAACAACTGCAGCAATGATGTCATCAGAGGCGACGAACAGACCTGATCCCAGTCATTGGACCAGCCAACGCGCACCACGGCACTTAATAGGCCAATTAAATTAAAATTTCAAATCAGGAGCGGCTGAAACCGACAGCGTGACCGGAACCCACCCACCAGGCAACCCGACTCCAACCCACCTCCTCCATTAAATTCGCGGCTAAAGTATTTGTTTTAATTTCTCTGTAATTTCCTTATTCCCCATTATCATTTCTCCTGTCTCAGCCTGTAAGGGACCCACATTTACTTTTGCTAATCTTTACCTTTTTTACATACCTATAGAAGCTTTTACAGTCTGTTTTTATGTCTCTCGCTAGTTTACTCTCATATTCTATTTTCCCTTTCTTTATCAATTTCTTGGTCCTCCTTTGCTGAATTCTAAAATCCTCCCAATCCTCAGGCTTACTGCTCTTTTTGGCAACATTATAAACCTCTTCCTTTGATCTGATACTATCTTTAACTTCTGTTGTTAGCCACGGTTGGACCACTTTTTCTGTGGGGATTTTGTGCCTTCAAGGAATGTATATTTGTTGTAAATTATGTATTAATTCTTTAAATGCTAACCATTGCTTATATACCGTCATGTTGTGGCTGCCGCGAAACACGAATTGAGGCCGAGTCGGTACTTTTAATTACATCTGCTTGGTCCAAAATGGCTGCTAGCCCATTTCTCTGCAAACCTGAGGCCCCGCCCACTCCTTTTCTCCTGCCTTAAAGGCAAGGTGCCTTAAAGGCAAGGTGCCCGATTTATTGTCCACGGACGGAAAAGTGGATTGCGCCTGTTTAGGTGGCGATCCGCCACACAGCTCCCCCCAGAATCTGCTTAGGAGGTGTGGACGAGACGGTGCGGCGGTCTGATGGGCCGGCCGGAGCGGCTCTTGTAGGACGCCGGTGGACGTGGAACGGCCGGGCATGGAGCAGCCGGGTGAACCGGCTTGAGGGCAGGTCGGCCGCGTGGCGGTGGACGAGCTACAGGGACCTGCTCACCGGGCTCCGAGTGTGCTGGCTTGAGTCGATCAACCGACACTTTTTCGGTCCTGTCGCCCACTTGCAGGGTGAAAAATTTGTCCCCAGCCTGTAGCACCTTGTAGGGCCCGTCGTACGGGGGTTGAAGGGGTCCACGGTGGGCGTCGTGCCAGACGAAAACGAACCGTGCCTGGTGCAGGCTTAGTGGGACGTGTGAGGTGGATTCGCTGTGTCGGGCAATGGGCACCGGGGCAAACTGTAGCGCCGGTGAAGCGAAGTCGTGGCATTGCTGGTCGGCTGACCAGGGTGTCGTGGCGGTGGGCAGGAACGCGCCGGGTACGCGCAGCGGCTGACCGTACACAAGCTCTGCTGCCGATGCGTGGAGGTCTTCTTTAACCGCGGTGCGCAGGCCGAGGAGGACCCACGGAAGTCGGTCGGTCCAGGCGCCGTCCTGGAGGCTGGCTCGAAGAGATGCCTTCAAGGATCTGTGGAACTGCTCACACAGTCTGTTGGCTTGGGGGTGGTATGCTGTGGTGCGGTGAATGGTCACCCTGAGATTGCGTGCGACGGCGGTCCAGAGTTCAGAGGTAAATTGCGGACCTCTGTCCGGCGTCATGTCGGAGGGGACGCCGAAACGTTCGACCCAGGTGCTGATGAAGGCTCTGGCGATGTCGGCGGTGGTGGTAGAGGTCAGTGGAATTGCCTCGGGCCAGCGCGTGGTGCGGTCAACGATCATCAGGAAGTGCGTGTTGCCTTGCGACGGCGGCAGGGGCCCGACGATGTCCACGTGGATGTGGTCGAATCTCCACGAAGGGACGGTAAACTCCTCGAGGGGTGCTTTCGTGTGTTGCTGCACCTTGGCCCGTTGGCAGGCTAGGCAGGAGTTGGCCCAAGTACGCACATCCTTGCAAAGGCCGCGCCAGACAAAACGGTTGGCTACCAATTTGATGGATGCGCGGGCACCGGGGTGGGAGAGGTTGTGGAGAATCTCGAATACCCGGCGGCGCCAGGACGCTGGGACGACGGGCCGAGGTTGACATAGGGATATGTCGCACTTGATCGTGACTGCGGTCGGGCCACAGGCGACGTCGGCCAGGCGTAGCCCTGGTAGGTTGGTAGGTGCGGAGAGCAGATCAGGGTCAGTGATCTGGTCTGCTGCGAGTTGAGCGTAGTCGACTGCCAGGTGCACGGCGTAGATGGCGGGGCGGGAGAGGCAGTCGGCTACCACATTGTCTCGGCCGGAGACGTGTTGGATGTCCATGGTGAACTCGGACACTGCCGCGAGCTGGCGCTGCTGCCTGGCGGACCAGGGGTCGGTTGTCTTTGCCATTGCGAATGTCAGCGGCTTGTGGTCGACAAACGCAGTGAAGGGGTGGCCCTCAAGCAAAAACCGGAAATGGCGGACCGCCAGGAACAGCGCGAGGAGCTCGCGGTCGAAGGTGCTGTACTTGACCTCCGGGGGGCGTAGTTGGCGGCTGAAGAAGGCAAGTGGTTGCCAGGCGCCGTCGACCCACTGCTCATACACGGCGCCGACCGCGTGGTCGGAGGCGTCCGTGGTGAGCGCTACCCTGGCATTGGGCCGTGGGTGCGTGAGCAGGGTGGCGTTGGCGAGCGCGGTCTTGGTGGAGTCGAAGGCGGCTGACGCGTCTGCCGTCCATTCAACCGCCATCTTGCCGCTCCTGCCCCGGAGGGCTTCATACAGGGGCCTCATGAGGGACGCCGCTTTGGGGATGAAGCAGTTATAGAAATTCACCATCCCGAGGAACTCCTGGAGGCCTTTGATGGTGGTGGGGCGGGGAAATTGTTGGACGGCCTGCACCTTGGTGGGCAGGCGAATGGCCCCAGCATGGGTGATGTGGTGGCCGAGGAAGTCGATCTTGTCCAGGCCGAACTGGCATTTGGCTGGGCTGAGGATGAGCCCGTAGTCGCTGAGGCGCCCGAACAGGATGCGAAGGTGTTCGAGGTGTTCCTGCTTGGAGGAACTGGCTACCAGGATGTCGTCCAGGTAGACGAACAGGAACTTCAGGTCCCAAAGGACCGAGTCCATGAGCCGTTGGAATGCCTGGGCTGTGTTTTTGAGGCCGAAGGGCATCCGCAGGAACTCGAACAGGCCGAAGGGGGTGATTACGGCCATCTTGGGGACATCCGCGGGGTGGACGGGGACTTGGTGGTAGCCGCGCACCAGGTCGACCTTGGAAAAGACTGAGCGGCCGGCCAGTCTTGCCGAGAAGTCCTGGATGTGCGGCACGGGGTACCGATCAGGGGTGGTGGCGTCGTTGAGGCGGCGGTAATCCCCGCAGGGGCGCCAACCCCCGCCTGGTTTGGGGGCGATGTGGAGTGGGGAGGCCCAGGGACTGTTGGAGCGGCGGATGATGCCGAGCTGTTCCATGGTGGCAAACTCAGTCCGCGCGATCTCCAGTTTGGCCGGGTCCAGCCTGCGGGCGTGGGCGTACACTGGGGGGCCTGTGGTGGGGATGAAGTGTTCCACCCCGTGTTTGGCGGCCTCCGCGGAGAAGGTCGGATTGGTAAGGGCCGGGAATTCGGCCAGGAGTGCCGAGTAGTCATCCGTGGCCCGGGCGTGGCACTGTGACGCCATGTCGGCGGGTTGACGGGGGGCCATGGCGCCCAGGATGGGGGACATGGTGTTCATGTCCACGAGGCGGTGTCGAGGGATGTCTACCAGTAGGCCGTGGGCGCACAGGAAATCCGCGCCGATGAGAGGGGAGAGCACCTTGGCAGTGATGAACTCCCATCGGTAGCAGCGACCAGCGAGGTCGAGGGTGACTGTGCGGGTGCCGTACGTCCGGATGTCCGAGCCGTTAGCAGCAGCCAGCGCCGGTCCTCGTTTGCCCTTTTGGATGTCGAGGGAGGAGGCCGGGATGATGCTGTGCTGAGCTCCAGTGTTGCACAGGAACCGGCGGCCGGTTTTGTCATCCGTGACGTACAGCAGCGAGCCCGCGTGGCCCACGGCCATCGCGGGGGCTGGTACGGGGGCGGACTTGAAAGAGCAGGGAGGTGTGCACCGTTGTGCCCTGGCGCCGAACCGTGCGTGGTAGTAACAGTGGCCCGGGTTAGTGGGGCGCGAAGGCCCCGTGAGCCTGGTGGCTGGGCCTTGTGGCCGCGTGGTGGCCGGTGAGGGGTGCGCCCAGGCAGTAGCTGCCAGGTCCGGAGTGACGTCGCGGCTGGAGTGAGTGGACAGCAGCTTGTCGGCCTCATCGGCCAGGGCTTCCAGGTCCGTGAGGCCGGACGCCACGATCGTTGGGCGGATGCTGAGAGGTAGCTGGTGGATGAACAGCGTGCGGAAGAGGGATCCGGGTGGGCTCTCGTCGGTGAGGGAGAGCATGTGGGAGAGGAGGTCTGACGGTGAGGCATCACCGAGGCCTGGAAGGTCGAGGAGGTGGCAGTTTCGCTGGTATGTCGAGGCCGTAAATTTTTTAAGGAGCGCGGCCTTAAGATGTGCATACTTGCCCCCCTCTGGTGGGTTCTGCAGCGCTGTCCAGACCTTCGTAACTGTGGAGCTACCGAGTGATGTGACGAGGTAGTCGTACTGCGTCCCATCTGTGGTGATGTTTCGCAGCCGGAAGCGCGACTCGGCTTGGAGAAACCAGGCTTCGGGCTGGTTTTCCCAAAACTCCAGCAGTTTCACGGAAACTGCGTTCGTGTCCGCCATTGCAGTGCTCGGAATACGTTCTGAGCGTCGGGGTCACCAATGTTATGGCTGCCGCGAAACACGAATTGAGGCCGAGTCGGTATGTGAAACACATAACTTTTAACTACATCTGCTTGGTCCAAAATGGCTGCTAGCCCATTTCTCTGCAAACCTGAGGCCCCGCCCACTCCTTTTCTCCTGCCTTAAAGGCAAGGTGCCTTAAAGGCAAGGTGCCCGATTTATTGTCCACGGACGGAAAAGTGGATTGCGCCCGTTTAGGTGGCGATCCGCCACAGTCATACCTTTTAATGTAGTTTCCCAATCTACCTTAGCCAACTCACCCCTCATACCTATGTAGTTTGCTTTGTTTAGATTTAAGACCCTAGTTTCGGATTTAACTAAATCACTTTCAAACTCAATATAAAATTCTCTCATATTATGGTCACTCTTCTCTAAGGGCCCAATTACTACAAGGTTATTAATTAACCCTTTCTCATTGCACAATACTAGATCTAAAATAGCCTGTTCCTTAGTTGGTTGTTGAACATACTGATTTAGAAAACTATCTTGTGTACATTCCATGAATTCGTCCTCCACACGATTACTGCAAATTTGCTTTGCCCAGTCTATATGTAGATTAAAGTTCCCCATGATTACTGTATTACCCTTGTTACATGTGCCTCTAATTTCCTGATTCATACTCTGCCCTACATTACAACTACTGTTTGGGGGCCTATAAACAACTCCCACCAATGTTTTCTGCCCCTTGCTGTTTCTTAGCTCCATCCAAACTGATTCTACTTCTTGATTTTCAGAGCTAAGATCCTTTCTCTCTATTGTCTTTATCCCATCCTTTATTATCAGGGCTACCCCTCCTCCTTTTCTATTTTGTCTATCTCTCCTAAAAGTTAAGTATCCTGGAATATTTAGTTCCTCACTTTGGTCACTTTGCAACCACGTCTCCGTAATGGCTACTAGATCAAACCTATTAATTTCTATCTCTGCTATTAATTCATCTATTTTGTTGCAACTGCTTTGCGCATTCAGATGTAGTGCCTTTCGTTTTGACTTTTTTCTATTTTTCCCTGATATCACCTTAGTCACTGATGCCCTATTACCTTTGTTACTCTCTCTGCCCCTTCCTGACCCACTCTGCTTATTTTTACCCAAAACTCTGCTCTGCTCTGGTAATTTGATGTGCACACACCCACCAAGCCCTCAGATCTTAATTTATTTTCCTGTTACGTTATGTCATTCATGCATAGGAACACCCCCCACCCCTACCCCACTCCCCACTTCTGGTTAACTCCTCTACCCCTCCTTCCCTAAAAGGAATGATTTATGTTTGGATACCTGACCTCAAAGGCTGTAATATCAAGATAAACAATTCTGGGAAGGATATGATTCCACAGAGTCCAAACAAAAGGATGCACCAATTGTCAGCCAGCTCCAAGTGATGAGATCTTACAAAGTACAACTGATGTTAACATCCATGACACTTGTGGGTAAATTTTATAAATATTTAATGTTATGCTGTGAGGAGCACTGGCAAGGCAGTATTTATTGCCCATCCCTAGTTACCCTGAGGGCAATAAGAGTCAACCACATAGAATGGGACTGGAGACACATATAAGTCAGGCTGAGTAGGGGTGGCAGATTCCCTTCCCTGAAGGACATTAATGAATGTTAGGTTTTTACAACAATCCAGTAATTTTCATGATTTTTTTGTGGTAGCTCACAAAGGACTAGATTTATTCAATTCAATTTCACAACTTGCTCTGGTGGGATTAACACACAAGCCTCAAGATTGCTAGTGTAATGCCATAACTACTAGGCTACCATACCACATTTCAATAGGCACTCCCAGCACGGCGCCGCACCCACCAGGAGCGCATACCGCTTCCAGCAGATGAGGCTCCGAACCAGGAGTGCTCTTTCACAACATTTATCCTCATTTATCCTTCCGCTTTTGGAGTATTTAAAGCAATGCCACCAATGAGTCGCATAAGTGGAAGCTGCTGTCATTCTGCTGATGTGAGCTGTGCCCTCTGCTAGATGATAGTTTAAATCCCTGTGGAGCTCGTGTTAGCAACAAAGAAGAAGCCAGTCAGCACATAGGCTGTGTGGCACCACTTAAGTGCATTAACAGCCCTAATAGAGATAAAAGCAGCTGTAACTGCTGAAATAATTTTGCAGAGAAGAGGAACTGAAATTCTGCGGCAACTCCCCATAGAAGAACAGTGTGCTTCAGTGACTGGTGTTTCGGTTTGTTGTTGGAATACCTAATGTTTAGATGCGTAGGTTACACTGACACATCTTGTACGTGAAAGATGGGGCCTATTATGTGATGCCGGTTGCGTGCACCAGGGCCACCTTTGCTGAGGCGTTGACTGTTTCTCTGCAAATATCAACTGGCCTCACCTCATAATTGGAGGTTAACTCATTTACGTATTTTAATGGCACTCCTGGCGTGTGGTGCACTGGGAACACCACGTGGATCTTGGGCAGGAATGTCAAATATCAGCTGCCAGTCAGCTGCCATTTTTTTTTGCTTTAGCCTGGTGTAAAGAACAATGACCCCACTGATGAATTGGCCATAGTTGGCCAATTATAGTTGGGCCAGAAAGTTAAGGCTGGCTCTCCAATAAGGAGAGGGTCACCCAGGAATAAATAAAAACAACATTTTTTAGAATAGCACCCCCATGAAAAACCTGATCCAAATAGGTGCTGAGTGACTGGAGTGCTACTCAGATGCTACCGCTGCATTATGGGAAGACTCCTCCTCAAGTTCAACACTGGGAAGACAGAAGTCATTGGCCCAGAAATTAAACATGGATGGTTCCCGCGGGGGTAAGGATTCCCCGCGATATCGCACTCCGCGCCTACCTTTTTGCTCCGGGCCCACACGAACTTTAGTTTCAAAGGCTCTCTCTGTTGGAACCGTGCAGTGCTTGCGTGACCCAGAGGCACAATTAGTTCGTGCGAGCTCTGGGATCACGTGATTAAGTTAGAGCCAATGGCAGCACACCATCTTTCATTCATAGTTTTGACAGCAAGAGCTGTCAAAGCTATGAATACTACAAACCCCCAAAAGAACAGCTAAACCTCAATTAAATTTTAAAAAATCCATCACATTAATAAAATAAGTATAGTTAAATAAATTAACCACTTTAAACAAAAAATTAAATTTTTGAAAAAATTTAAAATCTTTTTAAAAGTTATAAAACTAAACTTACCTTTCTTTAAAGTCTCTAAAAAAGATAAACCTGTTTAAAAAATTTTAAAATAACACTTAATTAACTACTTACCTTGTTAAAAAGGGGTCCTACGCCTGCTTTCTTTGTGTGTAAAATCTTCACCACTTACCTGCGCGTTCAAAGCTGAAAAAAAACTAAGTGCACTGCATGCGCACAGCCTGTAGCGCGCACGCGGTTCACTTAGGAACCGCCCCTTTTTCAATTCACGAAGTGCCAGTTTCCCGCGCATGCGCAGTGCATGCAGGAAACCGGCAATTCGGGATCTAATACGCGAGAGTACACAGTGCGTACTCTCGCGTATTAGGTTTAATTTTCGGGCCATTGTGTCTGTTTCCACCACTCTGCCCTTTTGGGCATCCACTCCCCTTCAGCCACCGAAGTCTTACTCTGGCATTCTCTGCCCAGACCTCTGTCTCCTCCTTTAAAAACCATCTCTTTTGAGAAAACTTTCAGTCACCCCTTTGAATCTCTCCTGTACTGGCTTGGCATCTGTTTTCCTTACACCTATCTGTGAAGCAACTTGCGATTTTTTTATATTAAAAGTGCTAAATAAATGTCAAGAGCAAGATTCAGTTAAAATTAGCAGGCAACATTAAATTGAACCCTAAAACATTTTATAAACATATCGGCCATGAAATGCGGCCTGTTAGCACAGCCTGATCAGGCCGGTTTGGGTGAAAAAATGGCGGCCACATCACTTTCGGCCACTTCCAGCGTGGAACGTGGCGGCCGACATTTTGAGCAGATCGGCAGTGCTGCTGTTGCCTGCATTCGCTGCTGAAATGGAAATTAGTCAGATCATGACGTCAATCAGCATACAACGCTGAATTGATGCACAACCTGCTATTTCAGATGTCGCCGCTCCTTTTAATGCCCTCTCCAAAGCACGCACACCAGAACGTGCCTTCAGCTGTACAACGGACCCCTCACCAGCACTTCTTAAAGGGACACACGCAACTTTCAGGTAAATTTAGATTTTTGCTTTTGTACTGGTTTCTTTACATTTTATTTGAGTAATGGCTTGGTGTAAGACATTTAAAAAGTAGTTTAAGTGTGAAGGGAGTGTAGGGAGTTCTGCCTGGGAGAACTCCTGCAGCGATGTCCTGGGGCTGAGCTGATTGACCTCTAACAACCACAACCATTTTCCTTTGTGCTAGATATGACTCCAGTCAGTGAAGAGTTTTCCCCCTGATTCCCATTGACCTCAATTTTACTCTGGCTCCTTGATGCCACTCTCGGTATGATGCTGCCTTGATGTCAAGGGCAGTCACTTTCATAGAAACATAGAAACATAGAAACTAGGAGCAGGAGTAGGCCATTCGGCCCGTCGAGCCTGCTCCACCATTCAATACGATCATGGCTGATCATCCAAATCCAGTACCCTGTCCCTGCTTTAATCCCCACAGTACACATATCCCACCCTACCCCCGTAACCCCACGTATTTAATTCCCCCTAACATATCCCATCCTATCCCCATAACCCCACATATTTAATCCCCCCCTAACACTAAGGGTCAATTTATCATAGCCAAATCAACCTAACCCGCACATTTTTGGACTGTGGGAGGAAACCAGAGCACCCGGAGGAAACCCACGCAGACACGGGGAGAATGTGCAAACTCCACACAGACAGTCACCCGAGGTCAGATTCGAACCTCACCTCTGGAATTCAGCTCTTTTGTCCATGTTTGGACCAAGGCTGTAATGAGCTCTGGAGCTGAGTGATCCTGGCGGAACCCAAACTGGGCATCGGTGAGCAGGTTATTGGTGAGTAAGTGCCGCTTGATAGCACTGTCGATGACACCTTCCATCACTTTGCTGATGATTGAGAGTAGACTGATGTAGGAGTAATTGGCCGGATTGGATTTGTCCTGCTTTTTGTGGACAGGACATACCTGGGCAGTTTTCCACATTGTTGGGTAGATGCCAGTGTTGTAGCTGTACTGGAACAGCTCAACTAGAGGTGCAGCTAGTTCTGGAGCACAAGTCTTCAGCACGATAGCCGGGATGTTGTCGGGGCCCATAGTCTTTGTTTTATACAGTGAGCTCAGCCACTTCTTGATATCACGTGGAGTGAATCGAATTGGCTGAAGACTGGCTTCTGTGATGGTGGGGACCTCAGGAGGAGGCCAAGATGGATCATCCACTCGGCACTTCTGGTTGAAGATGGTTACAAACGCTTCAGCCTTGTCTTTTGCACTCACGTGCTGGGCTCCACCATCATTGAGGATGGGGATATTCATGGAGCCTCCTCCTCCCGTTAGTTGTTTAATTGTCCACCACCATTCACGACTGGATGTGGCAGGTCTGCCACACCTTACCTTCCCGCTGTTACTGGCCAACCCACCTCCATGCCATCTTGCCAGGAGGCGGGTAGCCGTCCCGCGCTGGGTCCCGTCTCCTTGGAGGCGGGAAGGGATTAAAGCCAATTAACTGCCTGTTAACAGGTAGTTAACAGGCAGAAAATAGGATTATCCCCTTTTTGCCCTCACAAGTACGGGCTTCCTGAAGGCTCCGAAACCTGTGAGGTCAGCGAGGTGAGTAGTGGGTCTGCGGGGGTCGGGGGGGTGCAAAAGTGTGCTGTGAAGGTAAGTGATGGGTGCCAGAGTGGAGAGGTGAGTATCTGAGGTAAGTGCAAAGTGTTAGAAAAAGTGTACTTACCTTTGTTTCTTCCCGCAGGCTTCAGTCGGTGGGTATGCGGAGAGTCTCGCACCTCCGCGGTAGAGATGGCCGTTGCATTCTCCAATGCAACAACCATCTCATTTCTGCAAAAGAAAGAAGTTTGATGAGGTCTTGAATTCAAGACCTCATCAAACTACAGAGACTGTCACTGTTTGACAGCTTCACAGAGCAACCGGCTTTCCCTTAATTGGCCTGCTAAGCCCACTGGGCGGGCTTAACAAGGTCAATCAAGGGAAAATAGTGTGGGTTGGCCGGAAGTTGATGGAGTCGGGACTAAAACCCGACAAGTGGGAGTCCCGCTTCCAAAAGCTCCCCATTGGCAAAATCACCCCCACAGTTTCTTGGGGAGAGATGGGGTATAAGGAGGAGCAGAAGTACAGGGAAAAAGAAACAAGAAAGAAAGAATTTATAGTTATAGTGCACCTTTCCTGACCTCAGGACGTCCCAAATCACTTCACAGCCAATCAAATACTGTTGAAGTGTAGTCACGGTTGTAATTCAACAAATTTGTGTACAGCAAGGTCCCACAAACAGCAATGAGATAAATGATCAGATAATCTGCTTTAGTCATGTTAGTTGAGGGTTAAATATTAACCAGGACATCGGGAGAACTCTTCTGCTTTTCTTTGAATAGTGTCATGAAATCTTTTATGTCCTCCTGAGAGAGCAGATAGGGTCTATATATAACATGTCATCCAAAAGACGGTGGGAAACAATGACTACCTGCTTCAGTTAACAGCAGTTCAATCAAGCTTAGTGGGATCAGCAATAATAATAAATATTCATTCTGCGCTCTCCTGCAAGGGTGGCACGACCTACTTACCTATGAGTGGCTCTGAGGACCTGTACATTCAATAGATAAATTCCAAACAGTGAAGGTGAGAATCAGGCACATGGATTAGGAGTGTGAGTGGATGCCTTTGAGGATTGTACTAACGGTGCCATTTCAGGATGTGTGATGAGAGGTTGGAGGTGACTGAGGTCGTACAAGATGAGATAAGTATTGCGGTCACTAGCAGTGGAAATGGGAAGTGAGCATGTCAGGGGAGTGAAGGAGGCCAGAGGTGCATTGAGTCGGTCCGATTGGTTGTGATGAGAGTGATGTGGGGGAGAGGAGTGGTTTGAATGGTGTAAGACTGACAAGACAGAGTGAGAGGGGGTGCAGTGCAGGATCTGGGTGAATATAGCCATATGCTCACCTTTCTTGGCCTAGTCATGTCATTGAATAGCCTGCAGCACTGAATTCATGTCTCGGGGTCTCACTCCTGCTGCTGACCTCCTCTACCACGTCCAGCCATGCCCCCCTCCCACACCCCCCACACACCCCTCGTCTCCGTTTCCGTCTCTACATTAATATCAGGGCCTACAAGTCTAACTTATTTTGTTATTGATGTGTGAAACTGCATTTATGGGACGTTAGGCAGCAGAACTGTAATCTACTAACATATCAGACCCTTTATTGACTAACATTTCCATATGCAAACTTTTATGTGCCCAGCAAGATATTGTAGAAATTTCCCCGGCAGAGGAGGAGACACTAGAGCTAAGTGACATATCAAGTTCCCTAGCGCTGGCGATGGTGAGGCCGACGGTCCAGCGGAGAAGGGTGACAATATTAATCTTTCATACCCACTTCTCCCACAAAGCAACTTCACCTTTAGTGAACCTCAGAACATTGACAACTCTGATGAAGCGTTTTATGTGAAGATCAACATTCTCAAAGTGCCATCAATTAACATGATCCCTTTCTTCCCTTCTCCAGGGCCATCACTCAAAGACCAATAGCCCCTGATGGGAGAGGATGAAGACTCCTCAGAGGAGCTGATATCTGCTGAGGATGCACCATCATATGACACAAGTGTTGCAGGCACCAGTGCAGATACCAGCACCTCAGATGGGCTGCAAAGACAGGTAGCTGGGACTGTACTTGGTTACTCTCACAGCACAAGTGCACAAGAGCAGAGAATGGTGGGAGGGACAGCTGATGAGATTATGCTCTCCCTCTGGCACCGTCCTCTCCAAGCTCTGCTGATCGGGGACAGAGAAGCAGAATCCATGGGGCCAGCACTGAAAAGGAGAATGCTGAAGGTACAGCAGTAACTGTGTGAGGTATTGGCAATCCTGCCACGCACAGTGTCCACAATGGCAGAGAGGCTGGAGCAGGCCAACTGGAGCATATGTAGATGATGTTGTAGGGCTTTTCAACTCTGCAATCCACCGTGGAGTGTGTGGCAAGCTCTATAGAAATCATACCCGGCCACTGACATGAGTCAATGCTGACCACTGTTGTGTCATACATGCAGGCTCAGGCAGCCTTTCTGCAGACTCTGGGTGCGAGTGTGTCTACCGGTCTTGACAAGATCGTAGGCAGACTAGATCAGGGATTCCAAGGCAGCACTGACATCCTGCAGACAGGTAGGACTGATGCCCCACTGTCCCAGGGGAGAGAGGATAGTGGAACTGGCGAGGCAAGTGCAGACGTTTCTCATCCATTGCCATACCCGACATGGTGCATCTGCTTCAGCTGGCCCACACTGCCCCTGCACAAGTGCAGGATGAGTAGTCAGTGGCAGGGCACTCAGGGGCTTCAAAACCTAGAGGTAGTCGACCACGAACAACTCATGACACTGAGAAAGGTGAACAGCAGCCTTCCACCATCTCTGCTGAAGCCACAGGGGCAGCACTACATAGAAGTGGCAGGCATAGAAAGAGAAAGGATATATAGATCACAGAGGGTTAACACATGGCTGTCACATTTTTTAATCTTAATCCAATGATTTTTTGACCACATTAAACATTTGTTACTCACACCATTCCAATGTGTCCATTTTTGAATGCAGACTTCACAGTCAGGTGTTCATTTAATGAGTGTAGAGGTTTGGGAGACGTTTTGAATCTCACAAGTTGGGGGATGTTGGACCAGAACATTGAGAATCATATGACTGCTTGTGCGAGGGGTTATGTTGGTAGGGTGGCAATGGTGCAGCTGACCTTAGTTTAACTGCACCTACGTGCTATTAAAGCATCCCTTGTGTCATGGGCAGCAATATTTTCCGGTGGCCATGCATCTGGGTCCCCATCTTTTCCATTATCATTGGTCTCCTCATCCGATGAGGAGTCACGAGCTTTTTCATCTTGCACCTCCAGACCGCTTGTCTGAACTATGTTGTATAGGACGCTGCATGCAACAATGATCTGCGATACCCTGGCTGGCGAATACTGTAGAGAACCTCCAGACCTGTCAAGACACCTATGGCTTGCTCGATAACGCATCACATGGTGATGTAGCTGGCTTTGTACCTCTCCTGTAGTTCAGTGGATGAGTTCCTCAGAGGTGTCATGAGCCACAGTTGAAGTGAGTATCCCTTGTCCCCAAGCAGCCATCCTCTCAGGTTGGTCCCAGGTAGAAACATTGTGGGGATATTCAACTGCCGCAGTATATGGGCATCATGGCAAATCGCAGGGAATCGTGCACAGACCTGCAAGAACCTCTTTTTATGGTTGCAAACGAGCTGAACATTGATGGTGTAGAAGTCCTTGTGGTTCATAAATGCACACTGGCTCGTCGGGAGGTGCTCGGATTGCCACCTGTGCGCAATCTATGGCACCCTGCATCAGTGAGAAGCCTGCCAGAGATACGAATCCCAATGCTTACTCTGTCTGACTGTCTTCATCACACGGAAACATTATTTATCTATTTATCTATTATTTATTTCCATACTAGTGCTTCCGACATGTCTTCCTTTTTCCTCAACCGAGGATTCCCCATTATTGTGGTTGACATGGCCCTTGACCGTGTCCGTTCTATTTCCCGCACTTCTGCTCTCACCCCTTCCCCTCCCTCCCAGAACCATGATAGAGCTCCCCTTGTCCTCACCTTTCACCCCACCAGCCTTCACATTCAACGGATCATCCTCCGCCATTTCCGCCACCTCCAACGTGATCCCACCACCAAACACATCTTCCCCTCACCTCCCCTTTCAGCATTCCAAAGGGACCGCTCCCTCTGTGACACCCTGGTCCACTCCTCTATCACCCCCAACACCCATTGCCCCTTCGCCCGGCACCTTCCCGCGCAAGCGCAGGAGATGCAACACATGCCCTTTTACCTCCACCCTTCCCACTGTCCAGGGCCCCAAACACTCCTTCCAGGTGAAACAGCGATTTACTTGTACTTCTTGCAATTTAGTATACTGTATTCACTGCTCACGATGCGGTCTCCTCTACATTGGGGAGACTAAACGCAGATTGGGTGACCGCTTTGCAGAACACCTCCGTTCAGTCCGCAAGGGTGACCCTGAGCTTCCGGTCACCTGTCAGTTTAATTCTCCACTCCACTCTCACTCAGACCTCACCGTCCTCAGCCTCTTACACTGTTCAAATGAAGCTCAACGTAAGCTCGAGGAACAGCACCTCATCTTTCGATTAGGCACTTTACAGCCTTCTGGACTCAACATAGAGTTCAACAATTTCAGACCATAACCTCTGCCCCTATTCTTTTTCTTTTCCATTTATTTTTTTTCTCTCTCCCACATGGCAGCTGTCTTTCATTCTGCCATTTACACTTCATCTGGAGCCATCCTTTGTTTCTTAACTTGTCCCATTACCATCTCCTTTTGCCTCGCACCATCTCTTAATCTCTCTTAATCTCTCTTAATCTCTCCTGCCTTCCATTCTATCACAGACCTTCCCTTTTGTTCTTCCCTCCCCTCCCCCTTTTCTCTGCCCCTGCACTTGCTTAAAAACCTGTTCCATCTCCAGCTTTTTCCAGTTCTAATGAAGGGTCATCGACCTGAAACGTTAACTCTGTTTCTCTCTCCACAGATGCTGCCTGACCTGCTGAGTATTTCCAGCATTTTCTGTTTTTATTTCAGATTTCCAGCATCCGCAGTATTTTGCTTTTGTTTTAACATTATTTATCTGTTGGCCCTAGAAAATAATACATGTGTGACCTGCCTGATGTATTTGTGTGCTGCCGACTGCAATACCCTCGATATGTCTCCTGTCACAGCCTGGAAGGAGCCAAAAGCCAAGAAATTTAGGGCAGTGGTTACTTTAACTGTCACTGACATGGCATAGCCAGAAGATCCAGCTGGCAGAAGGTCTTCCTCTAGGAGGCTGCAGACGTTGGCGACCACCTGCCATGCTATCCGGAGCCTCCTCAAAAACTGCTCCTCTGAGATGGCAAGGAAACTGAGCCTCTGCTTGTGCACCCTGTTAGGTGGGTATGGCCTGCTGTCAACATGTGCCCTATCTTCTCGACTGCCCACCTGCAGCTCCCTCCTCAGCGCTTGACAAACAGTAATTACAAAATCAATCCTTTAGTGTGAAAACAACTAAATATGATCATTATCAATACACATCTTAATAAAGTGAAAGAAAGAAAGACTTGCATTTATATAATGCCTTTCACGACCACCGGACGTCTCAAAGCGCTTTACAGCCAATGAAATACAAGTATTAGAATGAGCTTGCTGGCAAAAATTCGATACCATTGGAGGAGGAATGATCAATTAGAAAGTCAGCTGAAAAAAGTAGCAATTAAAACAAGGTTTTAAACCTTTCCTTCCAAATAATAATCAGGATACATAGACCAAAAACTATACAAATAATACTGCCTCATTACTGCATGAAAGGGATCAAATACTGATCTTTAATAGAATTTCAATCAACAACTGGCAGGGAGAAGATTCAGAGTGATATGAAGTCAAATCAATAGATCTGCTGCATTCTATTAACTGTGATGAAGGCCGCAGTCAGATCAAATAAACTGAAAGGGGGATGGTACAGCAGAGTTTCTCATAACAGATCAGTCAGTCAAGAGCTGGCCAGTGCCTGTGTGTGCTCAGTAAAAACCCCATCAAAATAAGCTACACATTGCCTTTGAAAGGTTTACTGTTTCTCAACCTATACCAGAAAAAAAATGTTGCCTCTCCTTCTTGTAAAAGATTTGAGAGTCAAAGTAACAATAGAAAAATAATAGATTAATTGTTCGCTAATTGTTGTTTTAAGGTCTTTCATTTCACTGTAAGTTGGTTTGCTAACTCAGTCTGCTGAACTAATTTTACCTTTGATGCAGGGAATAGCACATTAGAATGTGACAAAAGAAATGTTTATTCCTTGAAGGTCCCTCACAATGGGAGGTTCCCTCCAGGTAACTCACATTGATGAATTTTTTGCCAGGCTCCTCAAATGGATGGGGTCCCTTCAAATCCCTCACCAGTAGGCCTTCCTCTTGGAATCAAGCATAACTGGAAGAATGAGCCGAGGCCACGCAGAGCAGGACAAGCTGCTGGAAGAGGGAAGAGGACGAGGCGGAGAAGGGTTCTTAGCAGGAGACCATATCCGCCCAGGATGTTCAGGGAGCAATTCTCCTACCTGAACCTCAGCGACGACCAATGTTTGAGACTTGGACATCCTGGAGAGATGTATGTTGGACATCTTGGGGAGTTAAGGTTAACAGTCGAACTTCTTTGTATCTTAAAGGAACAGGCTTTCAAAAATATAAACAGGATGACTTTGAAGTGTCGTAAAAGTAATGCATTGCTTGTTTCCTGAGCTGTAAAGTGCTTTTGTGAGTGAATAAGTGTTAGTAATGACATCACCCATGAGTGGTTTAGTTTTAGGGTAATAAACCTGAGTAGGGATCCATTAGCTACAGATAGCAGTCGGTAAAGCTTTTACTTCAAAGATGCGAGCAAATGTTACGTCAGGAAGTCTCATGTAGGGGAAGTGGTTTTGAGGTAAACAACTGCAAACTGTTTACATCAATATTCTGTTTTCAAAGGATTTGGGAAATAGATATATTATACAAGCTTACCTATGGCATATTCTTTTGATGTAGTCAAAATATGGTGTATAAAGGAGTATGGTTTTCAACAGTTTGTCAGAGTGTTCTCGAAAGATACAGAAACCGAATATCCACTCTCCGTATGCAGTTAAAGACCAATCACCTTTACTGTATATCAATAAAGTCTGTACCGTATCTACGAAGTCTCCTGCTTCCTCAAAACATGTTGTCTTGAACCAGAGGAGAAACGAGGTTGACTGCCTAACAGAGACGTCTGTGCTTCACTAAAGAGGTTGTCACTGAAATCTGCCACCTGCTGCAGCTACAACTCCAACCTCAGAGCAGGGCAAAGACCACATTGTCAGTGGCTGTGAAGGTGACCGTGGCGATGAACTTTTATGCGTCTGGCTCCTTCCAAGCTGGTGCTGGAGATATTAGTTTGCAGTCCACTGTTGCATAAGGGAGGTCACTAAGGCTCTCTATTCAAAGAGAGATAACTTCATTTCATTCCCTCTTGCCAGAGGCAAGCAGGTGGAGTGAGCACGTAGGTTTGCAAGGTTTGGTGGATTCCCCATGGTGCAGGTTACCATTGACTACATGCACATTGATTTGCTGCATATCAACTCTTCCATGTACAGGAACCAAATGGGATTCCACTCCCTCAACATCCAGCTGGTGTGTGACCATAGGCAGCACATCATGCAGGTCAATGCCTGTTATCCTGGCAGCAGTTATGATGCCTTTATTCTGTGGCAGTCCACTGTGCCAACTGTATTTCAGCCACCACAGCAAACCAAACAATAGCTATTGGGAGACAAGGGCTATCTGCTGCCGACATGGCTCAGGACTCCAGTTCGCAACCCATGCACAGGTGCTCAGCAGGCACACAATGAGAACCATGCTGCCACAAGAAATCTGATAGAGCAGACTATTGGCGTGCTGAAGCAATGTGCTGCTTCCTGGACTGCTTTGCAGGAGCACTGCAGTACTCGGCTGAGCGGGTCTCAAGATTCATGGTGGTATGCCGCATTCTGCACAACCTTGCCATCATGAGTGAACAGCCCTTGTCACCACATATCAGGCGAGAAGCTGAGGAAGACATGGAAGAGGAGGAGGCGGAAGAGGAGGAAGAGGAAGGGAGGCTGCAACCTAAACAGGCCCTTTCTGATCGGGCTGTACATGCAGAACTAATTCAAGTGTGATACCAGTAAAATCAACACCAATTCCCCATTCGTCAACAGTCCCACACTCCCTACCTTCCGTTGTCACTGACTATCACATCGTCCTCTTGGCCACAATGCAAAAATAAAAGCCAACACAATATAAAATTCCAAACCAAATTTACAAATGAAATCATGCCATATTGCATACAAATTTAAACTAAGCACCCTTGTGCATTCCCTTAGTGCCTGTCTTCCATGTGACTTTGCCTGTCCTAGTTCTCCTACACAGTGCTACCCCAGTGGCTGCAGCATGGCTGGTGGAAGCCTGCTGACTTGCATTGGGGAGACTGCAGATGGCCTTAGATTACATAGATTACATAGAAGATAGGAGCAGGAGTAGGCCATCCGGCCCTTCGAGCCTGCTCCGCCATTTAATGAGATCATGGCTGATCCTCCAATTCAGTATCCCGTCCCCGCCTTCTCTCCGTAACCCTTAACCCCTTTTGCCTGTAGAAATATATCTAATTCCCTCTTAAATATATTTAATGAGCTGGCGTACACTGCCCTCTGTGGCAATGAGTTCCACAGGTTCACCACCCTATGAGTGAAGAAATTCCCCCTCATTTCTGTCCTAAATGGTTTAGCCCTTATCCTTAAATTATGTCCTCTAGTTCTGTTCTCACCCGCCAAGGGAAACATTCCTTCTGCATCTAGTCTGTCTAGACCTGTCAGAATTTTATACACTTCTATGAGGCCCCCTCTCAATCTTCTAAACTCCATTGTGTACACCCCTAAACTACATAGTCTCTCCTCATAGGTCAATCCCGCCATTCCTGGTATCAGCCTGGTGAATCGCCGCTGCACCCCCTCCATGGCAAGAACATCTTTCCTCAGATGAGGCGACCAAAACTGTACACAGTACTCGAGGTGTGGTCTCACCAGTGCCCTGTACAGCTGCAGCAAGGTATCCCTGTTCCTGTATTCCAACCCTTTTGCTATGAAGGCCAGCATACCGTTTGCCTTCTTGACCGCCTGTTGCACCTGCATGCTCGCCTTCAGTGACTGGTGTACAAGAACACCCAGGTCTCTCTGTACTTCCCCCTCTCCCAATTTATTGCCATTTAAATAATAATTTGCCCTCCCGTTCCTGCACCCAAGGTGGATAACTTCGCACTTGTCCACATTATAGTGCATCTGCCATTTATCCGCCCAATCACCCAGTCTGTCCAAATCGCTCTGGAGCTTCCTGGTCTCCTCCTCTGAGCCCACCCCCCCTCCTAGTTTAGTGTCGTCTGCAAATTTGGAAATGCTGCATCCGACTCCCTGATCCAGGTCATTAATGTAAATTGTGAACAGCTGGGGACCCAGGACAGATCCCTGTGGTACCCCACTTGTTACTGCCTGCCATTCAGAAAATGAGCCGTTTATTCCAACTCTCTGTTTTCTATCTGACAGCCAGTTCTCTATCCACGTCAATACTTTCCCCTTTATCCCATGAGCTTCAATTTTCCATGCTAATCTTTTATGTGGGACCTTATCGAAGGCCTTTTGGAAGTCCAGGTACACCACATCTACTGGCTCTCCCCCATCTATTTTACCAGTTACTCCCTCAAAAAATTCCAATTGATTAGTCAAGCACGATTTACCCTTTGTAAATCCATGTTGACTCTGTCCTATCCTGTCCCCATTTGCTAAGTGCTCCGCTATTTCATCCTTAATGATGGACTCCAGCATTTTGCCCACAACTGATGTAAGGCTTACAGGTCTGTAATTACCTGCTTTTTCCCTACCCCCCTTTTTGAATAGTGGGGTAACGTTAGCTACCCTCCAATCCATGGGCACTGTTCCCGAGTCTAATGAATTCTGAAAAATCATACTTAGTGCATCCGCTATCTCTAGGGCCACCTCCTTCAGTACCCTAGGATGCATGTTATCAGGCCCTGGGGATTTGTCCGCCTTCAATCCCTTTAGCTTCCTTAACACCATATCCTTAGAGATATTGATTTGCGTCAGTTCCTCCTTTGCCAATGTCCCTATTTTTCCCGATATCCCAGGGAGGTTTTTTGTGTCTTCCTTCGTAAAGACTGACCCAAAGTATGCATTTAGTTGGTCTGCCATTTCCTTATTTCCCGTTATATATTCCCCCGTATCTGACTGCAATGGACCAACTTTGGTTTTCACCAGTCTTTTCCTCTTGATATACTTATAAAAGCTTTTGGAGTTAGTTTTTATATTTTCCGCCAGCTTGCTTTCATAAGCTATTTTGCCCCTCTTGATTAAGCCCTTTGTCCTCCTTTGCTCTATCTTAAACTGTTCCCAATCTTCCGCTCTGGCGCTTTTTTTGGCTATTTTATACGCCCTATCTTTGGATTTTATGCTGTCTCTAATTTCCCCTGTTATCCACGGTTGAGTCACCTTTTTAGATTTCCTTTTATGCCAGATTGGTATAAACAATTTTTGCAATTTTGTCATTCTATCTTTAAATGCTTGCCATTGTTTATCTACCTCCAGTCCTCCCAGGAACGTTGTCCAATCAGACCTACTCAGTTCCCGTCTAATGGCATCATAATTCCCCTTGTTTAAATTCAGGACCTTAGTCTCTGAGTCAATTTCTTCGCTCTCCATTTCGAGTGAGAAATCGATCATGTTAGAGGACAACCTTGAGCAGCTCTGGGCCTAGAAGCCTCAGCTTCGGACTGCAACATCTCGGCATGGGCGGCAGCAGACTGGCTGGCTGGCTGACAGGCAACAGCAAGGGCACTGGCAGAGTGGCAGGGGTGGGGGGACGAATGCTGTCATCCTGAGAGAGAGCAGTAGGTTCATGCTCCCTTGAGCAACTGTCACTCCCCCAGTGCGGCACCTCAGCAATCCTAGTAACCTGTTGGAGGAGAGATTGCTGGCCTGCTGTGACTCGCTGCAAGCCCCTTTGAACACTGGTATCCACAGCCATGATGGCAGCAGTCTGAGCCTGCATGGCAGCAAGCTGACCTTGCATAACATCAGTCTGAGCTTCCACTGCAACACTCAGACTTTTGGTGGAAGCTGCTTGTGCTGCGATGGAAGCTGAGACATCGGACTTCAGACGCTGCATCATGGTTGGGTCCGCAAGTGTGTAGATGGAGTTGGCCAACAAGTTCCATGCTGGAAAGGATGGGCTCCAAGTTCTGCACAAATCCTTGTGCCAAGTTCGTGCCGGTCTCCTCCATGCTCCTTGACATTGAACGCAGGCTTTCTGGCAGGCTTCCAAATGCACCAAGCATTTTGTTGTGTGCACCCATCAGCCTTCTTCTGTAGCTTGGCTCATTGAAGTCCTCATCTGAATCCAATGCAGCAGAACTAGTGTACGACCTTGCCCTCCAGCGAGCTGGCACCTGCGCTATCCTTGCCCCCTGCTATGGCTGCAGCGGACCTGAGCCCGGTGTCTCACCATGTGCAGATCCCGCCTCTATGCTATCCTCTAAGGTACGCGCTGTCAGTATCGATACTGGTGGCTGCGAGTGTGAAATCAAGTGATGGTGTGTCTTCATCATCACTCTCTTCTTTGTCTTCCTCCACTGCTTGGCCAATTTGCACAGCTTGAGTATCTGAAATGAAAAGGGCACGGGGTAAGGTTGTGTTGAGGGGAGTGGGGAAAGTAAGAGGTGCATGCTTGAATGATCTGCAGATTATAAGTCAGAGATATTGTGGAATGAGGGAACATAGGAAAAGGAGTAGGCCAGTTAGCCCCTCGAGCCTGTTCCGTACATGTGGAACCTGACACTGTGTTCGGATGGTGTTGCCAAGGGGCAGCATGTAGATGAGAAATAGGAGGGGTCCAAGGATAGATCCTTGGGGGACTCACATAAAAGAACATCTCATAAAGTAGAGAGCTGGCCACCAAGCAGCAAAAGATAGAATATGACGGGGAAGGGGTGGGGGTGGAGGGTGGTTAAGAGCGCAGTTGAAAAGCTGCGTTTTTACAGGGCTTTTGAAGAAAAGGAGGTAGGTAGCAAAGTGAGGTGGTTGTGAGAGAGAATTCCAAGAGAGGTGCAGCAAGGATCAGTGCTTGGGCCTCAGCTATTTACAATCTATATCAATGACTTAGATGAAGGGACCGAGTGCAATGTATCCAAGTTTGCTGATGATACAAAGCTAGGTGGGAAAGTAAGATGTGAGGAGGACGCAAAGAGCCTGCAAAGGGATATAGACAGGTTAAGTGAGTGGGCAATAAGGTGGCAGATGGAGTATAATTGGGAAAATGTGAGGCTTTTTTTAAATTCATTTGTGGGATCTGGGCGTCACTGAAAAGGCCAGCATTTATTGCCCATCCTAATTGCCCTTGAGAAGGTGGTGGTGAGCCGCATTCTTGAACCGCTGCAGTCCGTGTGGTGAATGTACTCCCACAATGCTGTTAGGTAGGAAGTTCCAGGATTTTGACACAGCAACGATGAAAGAAAGGCGATATACTCCTAAGTCAGGATGGTGTGTGATTTGGAGGAAAATTTGGAGGTGGTGCTGTTCCCATGCACCTGCTGCCTTTGTCCTTCTAGGTGGAAGAGGTCACTGGTTTGGGAGGTGCTGCTGAAGAATCCTTGGTGAGTTGCTGCAGTGCATCTTGTAGATGGTACACACTGCAGCCACGGTACGCTGGTGGTGGAGGGAGTGAATGTTTAAGGTGGTGGATGAAGTGCCAATCAAGCGGGCTGCTTTGTCCTGGATGGTGTCGAGCTTCTTCAGTGTTGTTGGAGCTGCACTCATCCAGGCAAGTGGAGAGTATTCCCTCACACTCCTTACTTGTGCCTTGTAGATGGTGGAAAGGCTTTGGGGAGTCAGGAGGTGAGACATTCGCCGCAGAATACCTAGCCTCTGACCTGCT
The DNA here is from genome assembly GCA_030390025.1 of Squalus acanthias. Taxonomy (NCBI): domain Eukaryota; kingdom Metazoa; phylum Chordata; class Chondrichthyes; order Squaliformes; family Squalidae; genus Squalus; species Squalus acanthias. The sequence goes on from CM059431.1 coordinate 93,089,546, forward strand.
CTTGTTGCCACAATATTTATGTGGCTGGTCCAGTTAAGTTTCTGGTTAATGGTGACCCCCAGGATGTTGATGGCAGGGGATTCAGCGATGGTAATACCGTTGAATGTCAAGGGGAGGTGGATAGAATCTCGCTTGTTGGAGATAGTCATTGCCTGGCACATCTGTGGCACGAATGTTACTTACCACTTATCAGCCCAAGCCTGAACGTCGTCCAGGTCTTGTTGCATGAGGGCATGGACTACTTCATTATCTGAGGAGTTGTGAATGGCACTGAACACTGTGCAGTCATCAGCGAACATCCCCATTTCTGACCTTATGTTGGAGGGAAGGTCATTGATGAAGCAGCTGAAGATGGTTGGGCCTAGGACACTGCCCTGAGGAACTCCTGCAGTGATATCCTGGGGCTGTGATAATTGACCTTCAATCACCACAACCATCTTCCTTTGTGCTAGGTATGACTCCAGCCAGTGGAGAGTTTTCCCCCCGATTCCCATTGACTTCAGTTTTACTAGGGCTCCTTGATGCCACACTCGGTCAAATGCTGCCTTGATATCAAGGGAAGTCACTCTCACCTCACTTCTGGAATTCAGCTCCTTTGTCCATGTTTGGACCAAGGCTGTAATGAGGTCAGGAGCCAGGGGTCTTGGCAGAACCCAAACTGGGCATCAGTGATCAGGTTATTGATGAGTAAGTGCCACTTGATAGCACTGTCGATGACACCCTCCATCACTTTGCTGATTATTGAGAGTAGACTGATGGGGTGGTAATTGGCCGGATTGGATTTGTCCTGTTTTTTGTGGACAGGACATACCTGGGCAGTTTTCACATTGTCGGATAGATGCTAGTGTTGTAGCTGTACAGGAACAGCTTGGCTAGAAGCGCGGCTAGCTCTGGAGCACAAGTCTTCAGTACGATAGCTGGGATGTTGTCGGGGCCCATAGTCTTTGCTGTACCCAGTGTGCTCAGCCGTTTCTTGATATCACGTGGAGTGAATCGAATTGGCTGAAGAACATAAGAACATAAGAAGATAAGAAATAGGAGCAGGAGTAGGCCAATCGGCCCCTCGATCCTGCTCCGCCATTCAATAAGATCATGGCTGATCTGATCCTAACCTCAAATCTAAAGAACACAAGAAGTAGGAGCAGGACCCGGCCACTCAGCCCCTGGGCCCGCTCCGCCACCCACAGGGCCCTGACCAATCCGAACTCAGCCTCATGTCCAATTTCCTGCCCGCTCACCGTAACCCCTAATTCCCTTATCCTCTAGGAAACTATCTATTTCTGTTTTAAATTTATTTAATGATGTAGCTTCCACAGCTTCCTGGGGCAGCAAATGCCATAGACCTACTACCCTCTGAGTGAAGAAGTTTCTCCTCATCTCAGTTTTGAAAGAGCAGCCCCTTATTCTAAGATTATGCCCCCTAGTTCTAGTTTCACCCATCCTTGGGAACATCCTTACCGCATCCACCCGATCAAGCCCCTTCACAATCTTATATGTTTCAATAAGATCGCCTCTCATTCTTCTGAACTCCAATGAGTAGAGTCCCAATCTACTCAACCTCTCCTCGTATGTCCACCCCCTCATCCCCGGGATTAACCGAGTGAACCTTCTTTGTACTGCCTCGAGAGCAAGTATGTCTTTTCTTAAGTATGGACACCAAAACTGTACGCAGTATTCCAGGTGCGGTCTCACCAATACCTTATATAACTGCAGCAATACCTCCCTGTTTTTATAATCTATCCCCCTAGCAATAAAAGCCAACATTCCGTTGGCCTTCTTGATCACCTGCTGCACCTGCATACTAACTTTTTGATTTTCTTGCACTAGGACCCCCAGATCCCTTTGTGCTGCAGTACTTTCCAGTTTCTCGCCATTAAGATAATAACTTGCTCTCTGATTTTTCCTGCCAAAGTGCATAACCTCACATTTTCCAATATTGTATTGCATCTGCCAAATCTCCGCCCACTCACCCAGCCTGTCTATATCCCCTTGTAGGTTTTTATGTCCTCCTCACTTTCTACTTTCCCTCCCATCTTTGTATCATCTGCAAACTTTGATATGTTACACTCGGTCCCCTCCTCCAAATCGTTAATATAGATTGTAAAGAGTTGGGGACCCAGCACCGACCCCTGCGGAACACCACTGGCCACTGGTTGCCAGTCCGAGAATTAACCATTTATCCCAACTCTCTGCTTCCTGTTAGATAACCAATCCTCCACCCATGCCAGAATATTACCCCCAATCCAGTGATTTTTTATCTTGAGCAATAATCTTTCATGTGGCACCTTATCGAATGCCTTCTGGAAGTCTAAATACACTACGTCCACTGGTTCCCCTTTATCCACCCTGTACGTTATGTCCTCAAAGAACTCAAGCAAATTTGTCAGACATGACTTCCCCTTCATAAAGCCATGCTGACTTTGTCCTATTAAATTATGTTTATCTAAATCCGGAGCATCCGGAATAAGGTAGGAGAACTTGGAGCGTGGATTGGTACTTGGGACTACGATGTGGTGGCCATTACGGAGACATGGTTAGAACAGGGACAGGAATGGTTGTTGGAAGCTCCGGGGTATAGATGTTTCAGTAAGAGTAGGGAAGGTGGTAAGAAAGGTGGAGGAGTAGCATTGTTAATCAAGGATAGTTTAACAGCGGCAGAAAGGCAGTTCGAGGGGGATCTGCCGTCTGAGGTAATATGGGCTGAAGTTAGAAATAGGAAAGGAGCGGTCACGTTGTTAGGAGTTTTCTACAGGCCCCCAAATAGTAATAAAGATGTGGAGGAAGAAATTGCAAAGCAGATTATGAATAGGTGTGGAGGTCACAGAGTAGTTGTCATGGGTGACTTCAACTTTCCAAATATTGATTGGAACCTTTATAGGTCAAACAGTTCGGATGGGATAGTTTTTGCACAGTGTGTGCAGGAGGGTTTCCTGACACAATATGTGGATAGGCCGACAAGAGGTGGGGCCACGTTGGATTTGGTACTGGGTAATGAACCGGGCCAAGTGTTTGATTTGTATGTGGGAGAGCACTTTGGAGATAGTGACCACAATTCGGTAACTTTCACTATTGCAATGGAGAGGGATAGGGCCATACGGCAGGGCAGGGTTTATAATTGGGGGAGGGGTAATTATGATGCGATTAGGCAAGAATTAGGGAGTATAAGATGGGAACAGAAACTATCAGGGAAAGGCACAAACGAAAAGTGGAGCTTTTTCATGGAGCAATTACTGCGTGTCCTTGATAGGTATGTCCCTGTCAGGCAGGGAGGAAATGGCCGAGTGAGAGAACCATGGTTCACAAAAGAGGTTGAATGTCTAGTCAAGAGGAAAAAGGAAGCGTATGTAAGGATGAGAAAACAAGGTTCAGTTGGGTCGATTGAGGGGTACAAGGTAGCAAGGAATGAGCTAAAAAAAGAGCTTAGGAGAGCTAGGAGGGGGCATGAGAAGTCCTTGGCGGGTCGGATCAAGAAAAACCCCAAGGCCTTTTACTCTTATGTGAGAAATAAAAGAATGACCAGGGTGAGGGTAGGGCCGGTCAAGGACAGTAGTGGGAACTTGTGCATGGAGTCAGACGAGATAGGAGAGGTGATGAATGAATACTTTTCGTCAGTGTTCACCGAGGAAAGGGGCCATGTTCTTGAGGATGAGAGTGTGATAAAGGTGGATAGGCTGGAGGTGGTAGATGTTCTGAGGGAAGATGTTTTAGCAATTTTGAAGAACCTGAGGGTCGATAAGTCCCCTGGGCCAGATGGGATATATCCTAGGATTCTTTGGGAGGCAAGGGAGGAGATTGCAGAGCCTCTGGCTTTGATCTTTGGGTCCTCACTGTCCACGGGGATGGTGCCAGAGGACTGGAGAGTGGCGAATGTTGTTCCTCTCTTCAAGAAAGGAAATAGGAATGACCCTGGTAATTATAGGCCGGTTAGTCTTACTTCGGTGGTTGGTAAGATAATGGAAAAGGTCCTGAGGGATAGGATTTATGACCATTTGGAAAGGGGCAATTTAATCAGGGATAGTCAACACGGATTCGTGAAGGGTAAGTCTTGCCTAACAAATTTGATTGAATTCTTTGAGGAGGTAACTAAGTGTGTAGATGAAGGTAGAGCAGTTGATGTCGTATACATGGATTTTAGTAAGGCGTTTGATAAGGTTCCCCATGGTCGTCTCATGAAGAAAGTAAGGAGTTGTGGGATAGAGGGAAATTTGGCCGATTGGATAAGTAACTGGCTATCTCATAGAAGGCAGAGGGTGGTGGTGGATGGAACATTTTCGGACTGGAGACCAGTTACCAGCGGTGTGCCACAGGGGTCGGTGCTGGGTCCTCTGCTGTTTGTGATTTTTATCAATGACTTGGAGGAGGGGACTGAAGGGTGGATCAGTAAATTTGCTGATGACACCAAGATTGGTGGAGTAGTGGATGAGGTGGAGGGCAGTTGTAGGCTGCAAAGAGACATTGATAGGATGCAGAGCTGGGCCGAAAAATGGCAGATGGAATTTAACCCTGATAAGTGCGAGGTGATTCATTTTGGTAGGGCAAATGTGAATAAGGATTACAGGGTCAACGGCAGGGTTCTGAGGAACGTGGAGGAGCAGAGGGATCTGGGGGTTCATATCCACAGATCTCTGAAGGTTGCCACTCAAGTGGATAGAGCAGTAAAGAAGGCCTATGGTGTGTTGGTGTTTATTAACAGAGGGTTTGAGTTTAAGAACCGTGAGGTTATGCTGCAACTGTACAGGACCTTGGTGAGACCACATTTGGAATATTGTGTGCAGTTCTGGTCACCTCACTATAGGAAGGACGTGGAAGCATTGGAAAGAGTGCAAAGGAGATTTACCAGGATGCTGCCTGGTTTGGGGGGGAGGTCTTATGAGGAAAGATTGAGGGAGTTGGGGCTTTTCTCTTTAGAGCGGAGGAGGATGAGAGGCGACTTAATAGAGGTTTATAAGATGATGAGGGGGATAGATAGAGTGGATGTTCAGAGACTATTTCCTCGGGTAGAGGCAGCTGTTACAAGGGGGCATAACTATAAGGTGCATGGGGGGAGATATAGAAGGGATGTCCGAGGTAGATTCTTTACTCAGAGAGTGGTTGGGGTGTGGAATGGACTGCCTGCTGTGATAGTGGAGTCGGACACTTTAGGAACTTTCAAGCGGTTATTGGATAAGCACATGGAGCACACCAGAGTGATAGGGAGTGTGATAGCTTGATCTTGGTCTCGGACAATGCTCGGCACAACATCGAGGGCCGAAGGGCCTGTACTGTGCTGTACTGTTCTATGTTCTATGTTCTATGTTCTAAATGTTCCGTTACTGTCTCCTTAATAATAGACTCCAAAATTTTACCCACCACAGATGTTAGGCTAACTGGTCTATAATTTCCAGCCTTCTGCCTACTACCCTTTTTAAATAAGGGTGTTACATTAGCAGTTTTCCAATCTGCCGGGACCTTTGCTGAGTCCAGGGAATTTTGGAAAATTATTACCAAAGCATCCACAATCCCTACTGTCACTTCCCTCAAGACCCTAGGATGTAAGCCATCAGGTCCAGGGGATTTATCCGCCTTGAGTCCCATTATTTTACTGAGTACCAATTCCTTCGTGATTTTAATCGTATTTAGCTCCTCCCCCCCTAGAGCCCCCTGTTTGTCCAGTGTTGGGATATTCTTAGTGTCCTCTACCGTAAAAACTGAAACAAAATATTTGTTCAGCATTTTTGCCATCTCCATGTTTCCCACCATTAATTTCCCGGTCTCATCCTCTAAGGGACCTACATTTGCCTTAGCCACCCTTTTTCTTTTTATATAACTATAGAAACTCTTGCTATCTGTTTTTATATTTTTTGCTAATTTATTTTCATAATCTATCTTCCCTTTCTTAATCAATCCTTCAGTTACTTTTTGCTGTCTTTTGAAGACTTCCCAATCTTCTATCCTCCCACTAAGTTTGGCTACCTTAAATGTCCTTGTTTTTAGTCGGATACTATCCTTAATTTCTTTACTTAGCCACGGATGGCTGTCATTTCTTTTACACCCTTTTTTCCTCAGTGGAATATATTTCTTTTGAAAGTTGTAAAATAACTCCTTAAATGAACACCACTGCTCATGTACCGTCTTACCCTTTAATCTATTTTCCCAGTCCACTTTAATCAATTCCGCTCTCATACCATCATAGTCTCCTTTATTCAAGCTCAGTAAGCTTGTTTGAGAACCAACCGTCTCACCCTCTAATTGGATATGGAATTGAACCATGTTATGGTCACTCATTCCAAGGGGATCCTTAACTAGGACATTATTAATTAATCCTGACTCATTACACAGGACCAGGTCCAAGGTTGCTTGCCCCCTTGTAGGATCAGTTACATACTGCTCAAGAAATCCATCCCTAATACACTCAATAAACTCTTCCTCAAGGCTGCCCTGCCCAATTTGATTTGTCCAGTTAATATGATAGTTAAAATCCCCCATAATTATAGCTGTTCCCTTATTACATGCCCCAACTATTTCCTGATTAATACTTCTTCCAGCAGAGTTGCAACTATTAGGAGGCCTATATACTACTCCCACTAGTGTTTTTTTCCTCTTATTATTCCTTATCTCCACCCAAACTGTTTCATTATCCTGATCCTTTGACCCAATATCATTTCTCTGTATTACAGTGATTCCTTCCTTTATTAACATAGCCACCCCACCTCCCCTTTCTTCCTGCCTGTCCTTCCTGATTGTTAAATACCCTGGCATATTTAGTTCCCAGTCATTGTCACCCTGCAGCCATGTTTCTGTGATGGCCACAAGATCATACCCATACGTAGTTATTTGTGCCATTAACTCGTCCATTTTGTTACGAATGCTACGTGCATTCAGATAAAGAACTTTCAAATATGTTTTGTGACACTTAGTTCCTGCTTTTTCCTTTTTTAACACTTTACCTTTTACTCCATACCTTCTGTCCCTTCCTGACACGCTTTCCTCTGTCTCACTGCTCAGGTGCCCAACCCCCTGCCACTTCAGTTTAAACCCTCCCCAACAGCACTAGCAAACACTCCCCCTAGGACAGCGGTCCCGGCCCTGCCCAGGTGCAGACCATCTGGTTTGTACTGGTCTCACCTCCCTCAGAACCGGTTCCAATGTCCCAGGAATTTGAATCCTTCCCCCTTGCACCATTCCTCTAGCCACGTATTCATTTGAAATATCATCCTATTTCTACTCTGACTAGCACGTGGCACTGGTAGCAATCCTGAGATTACTACCTTTGAGGTCCTATTTTTTAATTTACCTCCTAACTCCCTATATTCTGCTTTTAGGACCTCATCCCCTTTTTTACCTATATCGTTGGTGCCTATGTGCACCACGACAGCTGGCTGTTCGCCCTCCCCCTCCAAAATGTTCTGTAGCCGCTCCGAGACGTCCTTGACCCTTGCACCAGGAAGGCAACACACCATCCTGGAGTCTCGGTTGCGGCCGCAGAAATGCCTAACTATTCCCCTTACAATTGAGTCCCCTATCACTATAGCTCTTCCACTCTTTTTCCTCCCCGCCTGAGCAGCAGAGCCACCCATGGTGCCAGGAAGTTGGCTGCTGCTGCCTTCCCCTGATAAGTCATCCCCCCAACAGTATTCAAAGTGGTATATCTGTTTGAGAGGGTGATGCCCACAGGGGATCCCTGCACTACCTGCCTGCACCTCTTACTCTGCCTGGTGGTCACCCATTTACTTCCTGCCTGTACACCCTTTGCCTGCGGTGTGACCAACTCGCTAAACATGCTATTCACGAGGTTCTCAGCATCGCGAATGCTCCAATACACATCCAATCGCAGCTCCAGTGCCGTAATGCGGTCTGCCAGTAGCTGTAGCTGGATACACTTCCCGCACACATGGTTGTCAAAGACACCGGAAGGATCCCTGATTTCCCACATAGCACAGGAGGAGCATACCACGGGGCCGAGCTCTCCTGCCATGACTTACCCTTTAATTAATTCAAATTAAATTAAAACAAATCAATCCCACCAATTGCACTACAGTTAAATGATATACTTAAGGGCTCTGGTTTACCAACAGTCCCCGCTACACCACAGAGAGCTTAGAAACTATAAACCACAGAGTTTAAGTTTAAAAAGAGAGAAATACTCACCAACCAATCACTTACCTGCTTTCTGGTGACGTCACACTTCGATTACTTTTTACTTCTCTCCCTCCGAGCTCGGAGATTGGTACGCCTACCTGGTCTCTGCCGCCTCTTTAACCTCGCCGCCGCCGCCTGGTTCCCCGCAGGTCCGCCGCCGCTCTGAGGCCTACCTGGTCTCTGCCGCCTCTTTAACCTCGCCGCCGCCGCCTGTTTCCCCGCAGGTCCGCCGCCGCTCTGAGGCCTACCTGGTCTCTGCCGCCTCTTTAACCTTGCCGCCGCCGCCTGGTTCCCCGCAGGTCCGCCGCCGCTCTCAAGACTGGCTTCTGTGATGGTGGAGACCTCAGGAGTAGGCCGATATGGATCATTCACTCGACACTTCTGGCTGAAGATGGTTGCAAACGCTTCAGCCTTATCTTTTGCACTCACGTGCTGGGCTCCACCATCATTGAAGATGGGGATATTCATGGAGCCTCCTCCTCCCGTTAGTTGTTTAATGGTCCACCACCATTCACGGCTGGATGTGGCAGGACTGCAGAGCTTTGATCTGATCTGTTGATTGTGGGATCTCTTAGCTCTGTCTATAGCATGCTGCTTCTGCTTTTTAGCATGCATGTAGTCCTGTGTTGCAGCTTCCCCAGGTTGATACCTCATTTTTAGGTACACCTGGTGCTGCTCCTGGCATGCTCTTCTACACTCCTTATTGAACCAGAGTTGGTCCCCTGGCTTGATGGTAATGGTAGAGTGAGGGATATGCTGGGCCATGAGCTTACAGATTGTGGTGGAATACAATTCTGCTGCTGCTGCTCATGGATGCCCAGTTTTGAGCTGCTAGATTTGTTCTGAATCTATCCCATTTAGCACGGTGGTAATGCCACACAATACGATGGAGGGTGTCCTCAGTGTGAAGACGGGACTTCGTCGCCACAATAACTGTGCGGTGGTCACTGCTACCAATACTGTCATGGACAGATGCATCTGCAACAAGTACATTGGTGAGGACGAGGTCAAGTAGGTTTTTCCCCCCGTGTTGGTTCTATCACCACCTGTCGCAGGCCCAGACTGGCAGCTATGTCCTTCAGGACTCGGCCAGCTCGGTCAGTAGTAGTGCTACCGCGCCACTCTTCGTGATGGACTTTGAAGTCCCCCACCCAGAGTACATTCTGTGCTCTTGCTACTCTCAGTGCTTCTTCCAAGTGGTGTTCAACATGGAGGAGTACTGATTCATCAGCTGAGGGAGGGTGGTAGGGTGGTAATCAGCTTGACCTGAAGCCATGAGACTTCATGGGGTCCAGAGTCAATGTTGAGGACTCCCAGGGCCACTCCTTCCCGACTGTATACCACTGTGCCGCCACACCTGGTGGGTCTGTCCTGCCGTTGGGACAGGAAATACCCAGGGAGGATGATGGAGGAGTTTGGGACATTGGCTGAAAGGTATGATTCTGTGAGTATGACTATGTCAGGCTGTTGCTTGACTAGTCTGTGGGACAGCGCTCCCAATTTTGGCACAAGTCCCCAGATGTTGGTGAGGAGGACTTTGCAGGGTTGACTGGGTTGGGTGTGCCGTTGCCGTGTCTGCAGCCGATGCCGAGTGGTCCGTCCGGTTTCATTCTTTTTATTGTGTTTCATAGCGGTTTGTTACAACTGAGTGGTTTGCTGGGCCATTTTAGAGGGCAGTTAAGAGTCAACCACATTGCTGTGGGTCTGGAGTCACATATAGGCCAGACCAGGTAAGGGCAGCAGATTTCCTTCCCTAAAGGACATTAGTGAACCAGATGGGTTTTTACGACAATCCGATAGTTTCATGGCTACCATTATTGATACTAGCTTTTTAATTCCAGATTTATTTAATTAACTGAATTTAAATTCCCCAGCTACCGTGGTGGGATTTGAACTCACGTCTCTGGATCATTAGTCCAGGCCTAGCCCAGTGACATTACCAATATGCTACCATTCACTTCGAAAAACAGAATATTTTTTAAATGGTGAGAAACTATTAAATGTTGGTGTTCAGAGAGATTTAGGTGCCCTAGTACAAGAAACACAGAGAGTTAGCATGCAGGTACAGCAAGCAATTAGGAAGGCAAATTAGCCTTTATTGCTAGGGGGTTGGAGTAAAGAGTAAGGAAGTCTTGCTACAATTGGACAGGGCTCTGGTGAGACCACACCTGGAGTACTGTGCTCAGTTTTGGTTTCCTTATCTAAGGAAGGATATACTTGCCTTAGAGGCGGTGCAACGAAGGTTCACTAGATTGATTCCTGGGATGAGAGGGTTATCCTATGAGGAGAGATTGAGTAGATTGGGCCAATACTCTCTGGAGTTTAGAAGAATGAGAGGTGATCATATTGAAACATATAAGATACTGAGGGGGATTGACAGGGTAGATGCTGAGAGATTGTTTCCCATGGCTGGAGAGTCTAGAACTAGGAGGCATAGTCTCAGGATAAGGGGCCGGCCTTTTAAGACTGAGACTGAGATGAGGAGGAATTTCTTCACTCAGAGGGTTGTGAATCTTTGGAATTTTCTACTCGAAAGTGCTGTGGATGCTCAGTCGTTGAGTATATTCAAGGCTGAGATCCATAGATTTTTGGACTCCAGAGGAATCAAGGGATATGGGGATAGGGCAGGAAAGTGGAGTTGAGGTCAAAGATCAGCCATGATCTTATTGAATGGCTCAAGGGGTTGTATGGCGTACTCCTGCTCCTAATTCCTATGTTCTTATGTAGAGCAGGGGCATACTGACCAACTGATTATTGATTGACTTCTAATGGTGGAGTGGAGTGGAGTGAGTGGGTAACAGCAGGAGTCAAAGGAGCAGGGAAATGGGTAGGTTGTATCACTAGAGACGATCGCTCAGATAGAGTGGACTGAAGCCATGGAGACATTTAAATGTGAGAATAGGAATTTTAATTTTGAAGCATTGGGGGACCAGGAGCCAATATAGGTTAGCAAGGACTGGGGTGATGGGTGAGTGGGACCTGGTGCAGGATAAGATATGGGCAGCAGAGCTTTGGATGAGCTGAAGTTTATGCAGGGTGGAGGATAGGAAGCCAGCCAGGACAGCATTGGAATTGTTGAGTCTGAAGCTAACAAAGGAATGGGTGAGGGTGTCAGCAGCAGCTGATCTGAGGTGGTGGGGGGAGGTGAAGTAGATGGTTTTGTGATGGGGAGGATGTGAAAAAAAGAAAAGTACATTGGTTAATATAGTACAAAAGCAAAGTAAGGCAGATACTGGAAATCCAAAACAAAAACAGAAAATGATGGAAATACTCAGCAGGTCAGGCAGCATCTGTGGAGAGAGAAACAGAGTTAATGGGCTGGATTTTCAATGACCCGTGGAGTCGGGATTTGGAGGCATGTGGGGGGTTAAAGTTGCAGATTCGGGGGTCCCGACCCCATCCCGCCTCCAACCCGCCTCCACGCAATTTTGATAAAATCGTGTGCGGTGTTCCTGACTCCGTCCCGCCTCCAAGAGGCGGGAGAGGCCATTAAAGCCCTTAACAAGCCATAAATTGGCTCTGTAATGCCATTTTGAAACGTTTAACTAGTTTAACCCTTTTCTGACGTGAAGCACGCCTGATGTGAAACACGCCAGTGAAACCTGGCGGGAGCACAAGTGGATAGCTGACTATCAGCTGCAGGTCCACTATTACAACGGAGATGTGATGAAGGTAGTAGTAGTATTAGGTCTGAAAGTCGCCTCTGATGCTGCTGCATTGAATGTCTTCAGAGACTGCCTGGGCCTTTGGAGGACCTGGATGGAAAAAAAAATTCTCTCTCTCTCTCTCTCTCTCTCTCCTCATTTTGCATCCAGGTCCTCTCACAGCAAAGGCCAGGCAATCTCTGAGACCAGGCAGTCTCTGACCTGCAATGCAGCAACAATGATGACATCATCAGAGACGACTTTGGTTCATGGGTTCCCACATGCTGGAACTCAATTGCCCAATTAAGTGAAAATTGCATCAATCTCCCACATCCAATTGCAGGCGGGTGGATAACACGAAATGCGGATGACACGACCCCAACCCGCCCCAGTATCAAAATCCAGCTCAATGTTTCAGGTCAATGAGCTTTTGTCAGAACTGAAAAAAGTTAGAGATACAACAGGTTTTAGGCAAGTGTAGAGGCAGGAATAGGCACGAGGGGAGGAAAGGACAAAAGGGAAGGTCTGTGATAGGGTGGAAGGCAGGAGAGACTAAAAGACAAAAGGGATGATGGTGCAAGGCAAAAGGAGGTGGTAATGGAACAAGTAAAGAAACAAAAGATGGGTCTAGAAGAGGTGTAAATGGGAATAGCAGAATTATCAACAGCTGCCATCCGAAAAAAAGGGGGCAGAGGTTATGGTCTGAAATTGTTGAACTCTATGTTGAGTCCGGAAGGCTGTAAAGTGCCTAATCGAAAGATGAGGTGCTGTTCCTCGAGCCTACGTTGAGCTTTAATGGAACAATGTAGGAGGCTGAGGACAGAGAGGTCAGAGTGGGAGTGGAACAAAGAATTAAAATGACAGGCGACTGGAAGCTCGGGGTCATGCTGGCAGACTGAATGGAGGTGTTCCGCAAAGCAGTCACCCAATCTACATTTGGTCTCCCTAATGTAGAGGAGACTGCATTGTGAGCAACGAATACAGTATACGAATTGAAAGAAGTACAAGTAAATCGCTGTTTCACCTGGAAAAAGTGTTTGGGGCCCTGGACGATAGAAAGGGAGGAAGTAAAAGGGCAGATGTTGCATCTCCTGTGCTTGCACGGAAGGTGTAGTGGGAAAGGGGAGGGGGTCTTGGGGGTGATAGAAGAGTGGACCAGGGTGTTGTGAAGGGAATCTTTCATATTCTCAGGACATTCTAAAGTGATTCACAGCCAATTAAGTACTTTTGAAGTATAGTTACTGTTGTAATGCAGGGAAACAAGGTCCTGCAAACAGCAATGAGATAAATTACCAGATAAGCAGATTTAGTATTGTTGGTTGAGGGATAAATGTTGGCAAGGTAACTGGGAGAACTTCCCTGCTCTTCTTCAAATAGTGCCATGAGATCTTTTACTTCCACCTGAGAGAGCAAACAGGATCTCAATTTAATTTCTCATCAAAAAGATGCCACCTGCAACAGTGCCACACTCCCTCAGTACTGCACTGAAATGTCAGCCTAGATTATGTGCTCAAGCCTTTGGAATGGGGCTTGAATCAATGACCTTCTGTCTCAGTGGTGTGGGTGCTCCCACAGAGCCAAGACTATGTGTGTCAAAAGTTTACCTCAGGGTTGAATAGGATGCTGAAGTTATGAGCAATCTGGTTCAGCCTTACACAGTGGCCAGGTAGGAGGATGGAACCAGTAACAAGGTTACAGTATTTGTTGCAGGGGCCAAAGATGATGGATTCAGTCTTAATACTGTTTACCGCAAGGAAATTGCGGCTCATCCAAGACTGGATGTTGAATGAGCAGTCTAACAACACAGAATCAGTGGCAGGGTTGAGAGAAGTGGTAGAGAGGTAGAACTAGGTGTCGTCAAAATACATAAGGAAGGTGACCCATGTCTGCGGATGAAGTCACCAAGTAGCAGCATGTAGATGAGGAAGGGAAGATGGCTGGGGGAAGGATAGATCCTTATAGGACTCCAGAGATACCTATGTGGGGCAGGAAGAGCAGCTATTGCTAGAGATGCTGTGGCTATGATCAGATAGGTGAGAGTACAACCAAGCAAGGACTGTCTCTTGTCGTCAACCATTTCAAAGGCTGCAGAGAGATTAAAGAGAATGAGGAGGGATAATGCACCACAGTCACAGTCATTTGGAACTTTGATTAGAGTCTTTTCAGTGCTGTGGCAGAGGCTGAAACCTGATTGGAGAAATTCAAACATGGAGCTGCAGAAAGGATGGGCATGAATTCGAGAGGTGAAAGCACATTTAAGGAATTTGGAAAGCAAATGGAGATTGGATGTAGGGCAGTAGTGAGGAAGGACAGAGGGATCTAGGGCGGGTTTTTTGAATAGCGGGTTGATGATTGTGGTTTTGAAATTATCGGAAAATTAACCTGAGGAGAGGGAACCATTTGCAAGCATGGGGACCAGCTGGGGGAAGTTGAGTCAAGGGAGCAGGAGGTGGATCTCATGGACAAGAAGAGCTCAGAGAGGCCATGAGGAGAGATGAACATAAGAACATAAGACGTAGGAGCAGGAGTAGGTCATTTGGCCCCTCGAGCCTGCTCCGCCATTCAATAAGATCATGGCTGATCTGATCTTGGCCTCAACTCCACTTCCCTGCCCGCTCCCCAGAACCCTTGACTCCCTTACCATTCAAAACTCTGTCTATCTCCACCTTAAATATATTCAATGACCCAGCCTCCACAGCTCTCTGGGGAAGAGAATTCCAAAGATTCACGACCCTCTGAGAGAAGAAATTCCTCCTCATTTCCATTTTAAATGGGTGCCCCCTTATTCTGAAATTATGCCCCCTAGTTCTAGATTCCCCTCGAAAGGAAACATCCTCTCAGCATCCACCCTGTCAAGCTCCCTCAGAATCTTATATGTTTCAATAAGATCACCTCTCATTCTTCTAAACTCCAATGAGTATAGGCCCAACCTGCTCAACCTTTCTTCATAAAAGAACCCTTTCATCTCCGGAATCAACCTCGTGAACCTTCTCTGAACTGCCTCCAATGCAAGTATACCCTTCCTTAAATAAGGAGACCAAAACTGTACGCAGTACTCCAGGTGTGGTCTCACCACTGTCCTGTACAGTTGTAACAGATGGAAGAGAAAGTAGAGAGAGTTGTAGGTTCAGGGTGAGGGCAGGAAGAAGACTGGAGGGAGGTTTAGCTTGGTGGACAAGGGGAAGAGGGAAAGCATTAGAGTCAGCTGAAAGGATGGTCTCAATGTAAATGACATAGAAATCCATGAGTTCCTTTTATTAGTCGGTGGCGAGGTGGAGGGGAAGAGGAGAGGTATTTAGAGGGTAGTTGGTAGTGGTGAAATGAAGCTGGCCATCATCTTTGCTCTCCAGGATAATCCTGGAGTAGTGGATAGTTTTGGCAAAGGAGAATGTGGCACAATAGCTGATGTTATCCAGTCAGATATGATGATAAATAGCCAAACCAGTTGCGTGCCAGAAAGGCTCAAGTCTGCACCCCTTGGACTTCAGGGAGCGAAGATCGGGCCATATGAGGGGCAATAACCAAGATTACTTTGTCAAAAGCAAAATACTACGGATGCTGGAAATCTGAAATAAAAACAAAAAATGCTGGAAATACTCAGCAAGTGCATCTGTAGAGAGAGAAATAAAGTTAACGTTTCAGGTCGATGACTTTGTGTCAGCTTTCACAGCAGAGGAAGAGGATAATATAGCAGACATTCCAGGGAAACTAATAATGAACCAAGGACTGGAACTCACTAAATCATTGAATCATAGAAAGTTACAGCATGGAAGGAGGCCATTTCGGCCCATCGTGTCCGCGCCAGCCAACAAAGAGCTATCCAGCCTAATCCCACTTCCCAGCTCTTGGTCTGTAGCCCTGCAGGTTACAGCATCCCAAGTGCAAATCCAAGTACTTTTTAAGTGTGGTTAGGGTTCCTGCCTCTACCACCCTTTCAGGCAGGGAGTTCCAGACCCCCACAACCCTCTGGGTGAAGAAATTTCCCCTCAAATCCCCTCTAAACCTTCCACCAATTACTTTAAATCTGTGCCCCTTGGTTTTTGACCCCTCTGCTAAGGGAAATAGGTCGTTTCTATCCACTTTATCTATGTCCCTCATAATTTTATACACCTCAATAAGGTCTCCCCTCAGCCTCCTCTGTTCCAAGGGAAACAGACTCAGCCTATCCAGTCTTTTCTCATAGCTAAGATTTTCTACTCCCAGCAACATCCTTGTAAATCTCCTCTGTACCCTCTCTAGTGCAATCACATCTTTCCTGTAATGTGGTGACCAGAACAGCACGCAGTACTCTAGCTGAGGCCTAACTAGTGTTTTATACAGTTGAAGCATAACCCCCCTGCTCTTGTATTCTATGCCACGGCTAATAAAGGCATGCATTCCGTATGCCTTCTTAACCACCTTATCTACTTGTCCTGCTACCTTCAGGGATCTGTGGACATGCACTCCAAGGTCCCTTTGCTCCTCTACGCTACTCAGTGTCCTACCATTTAATGTGTATTCCCTTTCCTTGTTAGCCCTCCTCAAATGCATTACCTCACACTTCTCCGGATTGAATTCCATTTGCCACTGTTCTGCCCACCTGACCAATTTATTGATATCTTCCTGCAGTCTACAGCTTCCTTCTTCAGTATCAACCACACAGCTGATTTTAGTATCATCTGCAAATTTCTTAATCATACCCCCTATATTCAAGTCAAGATCGTTGATATATACCACAAAAAGCAAGGGACCTAGTACTGAGCCCTGCGGAACCCCACTGGAAACAGCCTTCCAGTCACAAAAACACCCATCAACCATCACCCTCTGCTTCCTGTCTCCAAGCCAGTTTTGAATCCAACTTGACATTTTGCCCTGGATCCCATGGGCTTTTAACTTCGTGTCCAGTCTGCCATGTGAAACCTTATCAAAAGCCTTGCTAAAGTCAATATACACTACATCAAATGCACTACCCTCATCTACCCTCTTTGTTACCTCCTCAAAAAATTCAATCAAGTCTGTCAGACACGACCTTCCCTTAACAAATCCATGCTGACTATCCCTGACTAAAGTTAACGTAAGCAAGAAAACAGTAATAGAAAAGATAATGGCACTAAAACTGACAAATCCCCAGGACCTGATGGTTTCCACCTCAGGGTTTTAAAGGAAGTAGGTGAGGAAATTGCAGATGCTTTAACCATAATCTTCCAAAGCTCTCTCGATTCAGGAATTGTCCCTTTAGATTGGAAAATTGCAAATGTAACTCCATTATTTAAGAAAGGTGAAAGAGAGAATCCAGGAAATTATAGACCTGTTAGTCTAACATCTGTTGTGAGAAAGTTAATTGAATCTATAATTAGATGACTGAGCACTTAGAAAAAATTGAGCAGATTTGAGTGGATTTGTAAAGGGTAGGTCATGTCTAACCAACATATTTGAGATTTTTGAGCAAGTAACTAAAGTAGTAGACAGGGGAATGTCTATGGATGTGGTTTATATGGACTTCCAGGAGGCATCCAATAAGGTTACACATAAGAAATTGTTAGCTACAATTAAAGCTCATGGAATTGAAGGCAAAATTATTGACCTGGTTAGGAGATTGGTAAGGCAGTCGAAGACAGAGAGCTGAATCTTAACTTCATAAAATGGGTGGGTTGGGGTCGTGTCAGGAGTTAAAATGCAAAAAATCTGGATCAGGAACTGAACCCGTCTTGAACCCGCCCACTTCCGGTTTTAAAGGGGTGAGCGACCAATCCACTCACGGGAAGTGGCTTGGTCATTTAAATATTATAATGAGGCTGTCTGCTTTCATTTAACAGTCATTCTATTTTTAATCACAGGCGGCCAGGTTAAAGGAGGCGAGAAGGGCTGAATCCATAAAGTAAGTGTCTTTCCAGCACTGCTTGTGGGCCAGGAGGAGCAGGAGTGTTTCTTCTACCATCTGCCCCCCCCCCGACCACCATCGGACCCCCCTCCACAATCGGATCCGCCCCAGACCACCGTCGGACTCCCCCCTCCCCGCTCCGCGATCCGGACCCTCCACGATCTGGACCACCCCTCCCCCCAACAATCTCCTCACTCCCCAATACACCTACCTGCTCTCATAAGCTTGTTAAGCAGGCTTCCCACCCAAAAGGCCTCCAGCCTGTCAATCAGGCTGCCTGTGGTCGGGAACTCCGCTTAAGGGGGCACTGCAGTTAAATTCTGCAGGACATTCGGGAAACTCATTCTTCCGGGTTTCCCGACCTCACAACAGCCGCCTCCCCCCCCACCCCAACCACCCCCCCACCCACCCCACCCCCTGCACAGAACCTGCCTCCAGGCTAAAATCCAGGCCAGAGAGTAGGGATAATGGGTATATACTCGAACTGGAAGGACGTTACTGGTGGTGTTGCAAAAGGATCTATGCTGGGGCCTCAACTATTCACTATATTTATTAATGACTTAGATAACATAATAGAGAGCCATATGTCCAAGTTTGCCAATGACACAAAGATTGGTGGCATAGTAAGTAGTGTAGACAGGAGCATAAAATTACAAAGAGACATGATAGATTAAGTGAGTGGCCAAAACTGTACCAGAAGGATTTCAACACAGGTAAGTGTGAGGTCATTCATTTTGGACCAAAGAAAGATAGATCTGAGTATTTTTTAAATGGTGAAAAGCCAGGAAGAGTGGAAGTCCAAATAGATTTAGGGGTCCATGTACACAGATCATTAAAATCTAGTAGTCAGGTACAAAAAATAATCAAAAAGGCTAATGGAACATAAGACTTTATATCTAGAGGGCTAGAATACAAATGGGTGGAAGTTATGCTACAGCTATACAAAGCCCTGGTTAGACCACATCTGGAGTAGTGTCAGCAGTGCTGGGCACCACACCTTAGGAAGGATATATTGGCCTTGGAAGGGGTGCAGCGCAGATTCACCAGAATGTTACCAGTGCTGCAAGGGTTAAATTATGGGGAGAGATTACATAAACCAGGCTTGTATTCACTGGAATATAGAAGGTTAAGGGGTGATTTGATTGAGGTTTTTAGGATTTTGAAAGGAATTGATAGGGTAGATAGAGAGAAACTTTTTCCGCTGGTGGGAAGTCTAGGACAAGGGGATGTAACCTTAAAATCAGAGCCAGGCCATTCAGGAGAGAAGTTAGGAAACACTTCTTTATGCAAAGGGTGGTAGAAGTGTGGAACTCTTTCCCACAAAAAGCAGTGGATGTTAGCTCTAATTTATCATAATAAATCTGAGATGAATAGATTTTTGCTAGACATGGGTATTAAGGGATATGGAGCCAAGGTAGTTGGATGGAGTTAGATTACAGATCAGCCATGATCTCATTGAAAGGTAGAACAGGTTCAAGGGGCTGAATGACCTACTTCTGTTCCTATGGGAGTGAGTAAAGATTTTGCTGGGGACAAGGGCACTAAAGGTAAAGATGAAGGAGTGCTTCAGCAGATCGACAGCTGCAGATGTATCATGGAGAATGTAAAGCCAAAGGCTGGGCAGTTAGGAGTTGGAAAGTGCAGTTGTAAGTGTATTTGGCGAGAGATTTTTTCCAAGGATGGAAATAGAAGGTAGGGAGATGTAGGGAAATCAATAAAAGCTAGTGCCTAGGTACAAAAACGAATCAAAAAACCTAATAGATTGTTGGCCTTTATCGCAAGGAGGTTGGAATTCAAAAGTGAGGAATTATGCTTCAGTTGTGCAGAGCCTTGGTCAGATCCCATCTAGAGACTGCGCTCAGTTTTGGGCACCACACCTCAGGAAAGATATATTGATCTTGGAAGGGATACAGTGCAGATTCATCAAAATGATACCTGGGCTTAAAGGGTTATGAACATGAGAACATAAGAAATAGAAGCAGGGGTAGGCCATACGGCCCCTCCAGCCTGCTCCACCATTCAATAAGATCATGGCTGATCTTCTTCCTCAACTCCATTTTCTCGCCCTCTCCCACTATCCCTTGATTCCCTTAGAGCCCAAAAATCTATCACTCTCAGTCTTGAATATAAGTGAGAAGTCGCACAACACCAGGTTATAGTCCAACAGTTTTATTTGAAATCACAAGCTTTCGGAGCTGCTGCCCCTTCGTCAGGTGAAGTGAAGGAATACGAATCGGCAAAGCATATATAGACAGAGAACAATGCCTGTGTAGCGTACAATGTCAGACGACTACAGTTAATCTTTCTGACTGCCTTTTATCACACCTCGGCAGAGAAACAATCAGGTCAGTCAGGAAGGCATTATATCAAAGACATAGCAAGATACAACTAAGATAATGAGGTGGGGTCACAGGGGGTCTAATGTGTCAAATACAGTCTGTATGGAAAACCATAAACTTTAAACTTTTTACTTTTTTTTACTGGAAATCACATCTGTGAACAAGCCAACGACGACTCGAGTCTGGATGACTCTACATCATGTAGCATGACATGAACCCAAGATCCCGGTTGAGGCCGTCCTCATGGGTGCGTAACTTGGCTATCAGTTTCTGCTCGATGATTTTGCGTTGTCGTGTGTCTCGAAGGCCGCCTTGGAGAACGCTTACCCGCAGATCCGAGGCTGAATGTCCTTGACTGCTGAAGTGTTCCCCGACTGGGAGGTAACAATTCTGCCTGGCGATTGTTGCGCGGTGTCCGTTCATACGTTGTCTCAGTGTCTGCATGGTCTCGCCGATGCATCCTTTCCTGCAACGTATGAGGTAGACAACGTTGGCCAAGTCACATGAGTATGTACCATGTACCTGGTGGGTAGTGTCCTCACGTGTGATGATGATATCTGTGTTGATGATCTGGCATGTCTTGCAGAGGTTGCCGTGGCAGGGTTGTGTGGTGTCGTGGTCGCTGTTATCCTGAAAGCTGGGTAATTTTCTGCGAATGATGGTACTTTTGAGGTTAGGCGGCTGTTTGAAGGCAAGTAGTTCAGGCGTGGGGATGGCCTTAGCGAGGTGTTCGTCATCATCGATGACATGTTAAAGGCTGCGAAGAACATGGCGTAGTTTCTCCGCTCCGGGGAAGTACTGGATGACGTAGGGTACCCTGTTGGTTGTGTCCCGTGTTCGCCTTCTGAGGAGGTCTATGCGATTTTTCGCTGTGGCCCGTCGGAACTGTCAATCGATGAGTCGAGCGTCATATCCCGTTCTTACGAGGGCGTCTTGAATATACTTAACAACTGAGCATCCACAACCCTCTGGGGTAGAAAATTCTAAAGATTCACAACCCTCTGAGTGAAGAAATTTCTCCTCAACTCAGTCCTAAATGGCTGACCCTTATCCTGAGACTGTGAGCCCTAGTTCTAGACTCCACAGCCAGGGGAAACAACCTCTCAACATCTACCCTGTCAAGCCCTCTAAGAATTTTATACATTTCAATGAGATCACCTCTCATTCTTCTAAACGCCAGAGAATCAAGGCCCATTCTACTCAATCTCTCCTCATAGAACAACACTCTCAACCCAGGAATCAATCTAGTGAACCTCCGTTGCACCCCCTTTAAGGCAAATATATATTTCCTTAGGTAAGGAGACCAAAACTGTCCACAGTCTCCAGGTGTGGTTTCACCAAAGCACTATATAATTGCAGCCAGATTTCCTTCCTCTTATACTCCAACCCCCTTGCAATAAAGGCGAACATAACATTGGCTTTCCTATTGCTTGCTGTACCTGTATGTTAGCGTTCTGTGATTTGTGTACAAGAACACCCAAAGCCCTCTGAATACAAACATTTACTAGTCTCTCACCTTTAAAAAAATATTCTGCTTTTCTGTTCTTCCTACCAAAGTGGATAATTTCACATTTCCCCACATTATAGTCCATCTGCCACCTTCTTGCCCATTCACTGAACTTAAATTATGAAAACAGGATGCATAAACTTGGCTTGTAGTCCCTTGAGTTTAGAAGGTTGAAGGGTGATCTAATTGAAGTGTTTAAAATGATAAAGGGATTCAATTGGATAGATACAGAGAAACTATTTCCTCAAGTGGGGGAAT
Organism: Squalus acanthias; assembly: GCA_030390025.1. Taxonomy (NCBI): domain Eukaryota; kingdom Metazoa; phylum Chordata; class Chondrichthyes; order Squaliformes; family Squalidae; genus Squalus; species Squalus acanthias. The sequence continues at coordinate 93,111,272 of CM059431.1, forward strand.
CTTAATAACCTTTGAATTAGAACGAGGTCATTTAGGGGTGAAATCAGGAAACATTTTTTCACACAAAGGGTAGTTAAAATCTTGAACTCTCTCCCCAAAAAAGCTGTGGCTACTGGATACTTGAAATATCAAGACTGAGATCAATAGATTTTTGTTGGGTAAGGGTTTCAAGGGATATGGAACAAAGGTGCGTAAATGGAGTTGAGGTACAGATTAGCTGTGATCTAATTGAATGGCAGAACAGTCTTGAGTGGCTGAATGGCCTACCCCTATTCATATGATGTAGCTGGTGAGGGATACAAGGAAGTCATCAGAGATGGTCTTGTTAGTGATTAAGATCATGGGAATAGAAAGCCACAGGCAATGGCAATGTCAAGGGGTTGTCCATGAATAAGGACCTATTTCCCCTAGCAGAGAGGTCAATAACCAGGGGGCATAGATTTAAAGTAATTGGTAGAAGGATTAGAGGGGAGTTGAGGAGAGCCTTTTTCACCCAGAGGGTGGTGGGGGGGGGGGGGGTCTGGAACTCGCTGCCTGAAAGGGTGGTAGAGGCAAAAACCCTCATCACATTTAAAAAGTACTTGAATATGCACTTGAAGTGCCGTAACCTACAAGGCTATGGACGAAGAGCTAGAAAGTGGGATTAGGCTGGATAGCTAATTTTTGGCCGGAACAGACACGATGGATCGAATGGCCTCCTTCTGTGCCATAAATTTCCATGATTCTATGAATAAGAGTAGGAGAGTGTATATGGGGGAGAGGGTTAGTAGGACTGAAGGGCAGTAAATTCAGAGGTGAGGGGAACTGAGATGGAGATTGTAATCACTAAGGATAAGGAGTCGTTCAGTGCAGAGGCCGATGGGAGGAAAGTGGGGAGGATCTCTCAGGGAGAAATGTGGACTTGGAGGGGCAGTAGACAACAAGGATTTGGAAGAACATGTGAAAGGGGTGGAACAAGGTGAGGTGCTCAAAGGAGGAGAAAGTGCCAGAGGAATAAGGGGAATGACCAAGGTGCGACTTGGTAATAAAGGCCACGCCACCTCCATAATGGATGGAAAATCATAGGAAAGAGTAACTTAATTCCCAATATACATTCCCAGTGGGTAAAGCTGTGTGCAGGGAGTGAAGTTCCTTAAAATAGCCTCTTAGTGGATGAACAACTAATGCATTGATATGACATTCTATGTCTGCTATTTTATCAGAATTGTTAACCCATTTATAGTCGACAGCAGTAATTTTTAGGTTATGGCCTAATTATTTCAGATTCTATTACTTCCTGCTCTTCTCCATGTTCCCCTTGGGATCTTTTATGTCCCATTGAACAGGCAGAAGGGGCCTCAGTTTAATGTCTCATCCAAAAGTTGATGCCATGAATGCAGAATAATAAGGTTTAAGATAAAGATTGAGAGGGACATAAGTAAGACAGAGACCAAAGTAATAAATTGAGAAAAAAAGATGATTTTAAGGGGTTGAGAATGGAACTAGGGAAAATAAACTGGGAAAAAATACTGACAAACAAAGTAATAGAACAGCAGTGGGAAACATTTAAAATGGTGATTAATAGAGTCCAGGATAAATATATCTCACTAAGAAGCAAGAGCAAACTAGCCAGTAATGACACAGCATGGATGAATAAAGAAATAAGGGCAAAGTGATACTTAAGAAAAAGGCATACACTAAGTACATAGACAATAAAGGAGAGGATGATAAAAGGTAATACTAAAACGTTAGGAAAGAAGTCAAGAAAACAATTAGGAAGGCAAAGATCAAACTACAAAATTAAATTATCAAGGAATATAAAAAGAAATAGTAAAGTATTCTATACATAAATAACAAAAGAAAAATTAGGATAGGAATAAGGCCACTCAGGGATACACACAATAAACTCACAGGTAATGAAAGCAAAATGGTAGAAATATTAAATAATTACTTTGCCTCGATATTTACCAGGGAGACTAACATGTTGGACATGACATTAGAAGAAGAAATCAAGAGATATAAAGAGTTGAGAGAGCAGACTGGGCCTCAGTTTAACGTCTCATCTGAAAGGCAGCACCTCTAACAGTGCAGCACTCCTTCAGTACTGCACTGGAGTGTCAGCCGAGATTTTTGTGCACAGTTCTCTGGAGTTGGACTTAAATCCATAAACCTTCTAACTCAGAGGCAAGAGTGCTACCAACTGAGCCACGGTCTCCAAATCACCTGCCAGAACTCCAGCAAGAGGCTGGAATAACTCCATGGAAATTCAGGGTCAATCACTCCATTCTTGTTCAATTTTTAAAACTTATTGGCCCGGATTTTGCAGTGGGTATGACACTGTACTCCCAGAGTACGCCATCATACCGCCTTTGAAATCCACCCCAAGTTCGGGATTTAAGCGCATGTGCTAAATCCCGAACTTGCGGTCTGTCAATGTATGCATTGACAGGCTATCCGCTCTGCCTCTGAAAACCTAATTGCTGGCGCAGAGTTGGGCTATTTGCCCACCAACTGCCCAGCAATTACATATGGAAATTTTACGGCTGGTGGAAACAGGCGCAGGGCCTGTTTCAACAGCGTAAGGGGATGCCCGAGATGAAAAAAATACTTTGATTTTTTAATTAAATTACTTAAAAGCTTTAATGAGAAGCAATCCTAGTATATGTTAAAGCTGCAGGTTTTTTAAAAAAAATTCATAATTTTCTGCACAGTGCACAGTATTTGTTTAGAAGTAGGAATTATGAGTAATAAATTGGATTCACACGATAAAAGATAAATCTGATAGAATTTTAAAGGCTGTAGTAATGTAGTATTATAGTCATTTAAATGAATGAATCTGTTTTCAGATTGGCGGTTGAGCCCATGTGATCCCAGGCACACTTCCACACAGGCTGCATCCCTGGGATCCGTGGGCCATTACGCTGCCCTCCTACTCACTGCGTCAGAGCATAAGTTTTCACAGGAGGGCCGCCATCAGGTAGGTGCGTGTTCTTTTCGCAGGCCGGCAACGTACTCCAGAGGTACATCACTGACCGCAATTTTTGGCCCATTGAGTTGTTCTTTTTCATTTGTAAATTAGATATTTTTGAAATGGTCAGTAGTGTAAATTAGATTTTTGATATGTGTGAAAGGTAGCCTACATATGACACTAACTGGATAATAGCTGTTAACAAAATTAATTTCTAAGTTGTAAAAATGTGTTGAACTGTTGATTTCAATGAAAATTAAAATCGAGAGAGATAACAGGAGTTTGAATCGATATTACCCGTTTTACGCTATCACCCATAGTCAAAATTGTTATCCCCTAGCATGCAAGATTTGGAAAACTGAAATGCCTCTTCTTTGGTGTTTTTTAGTTGCTGCATAATCTGATGATTTAAAACTCTGAGGTTATGTGATCCTGATGGCGCACTGGATAGATGCGCTGCCTGGTGTAGTACTAAGCCACACAGACCAACAGCCCCAAGCTCAATCCCCAGCCAGGGCAGCAGTAAGACTGTACAATTAGCCATGCCATTCCTGGGCTATGGAGAGGCAGAGTTTTCCACTCCTGATTATTATCCAGTGACCCCTGTTGGAAAGTGAAATGTGTGGGCATCAGGAGCTCTGTTTTAATTGTTGTTTAACAGCAATGACCACAGAATTGTATATTAAAAGTGGCTGAAAAATGACTGATAAACAAAATCTATCAGTATTCTTCCCCTTTACTGCACTACTCCCAAAAAAGGGTTAGAAATTCATTATAGCCCAGGAATGGGCGGTATCTTTAGAAAAGTTTGAGAATGAGTACCAGGCGCTAATGTTTTACACTGCACGCAAAATTCATTCTCACTGCTCAAAGAAATGATTGGGGTGCTAAATCAAGTCTTAAGGGTCTAGGTCAGTGGCGTTACATGCAAAGGGTGGACCAATATCTGGTGCAGTCTAATCTCAACTCATCATTGCCACAGGCTTTTCCCAGTACTTAAAGGGGAGGTTCATTGATACTGCAGCACCTCATTCTCAGTATTGCTGGCTGTGCAGCTGCCTCAACAAGGAGAAGCACAACAAAGAGAAGGAGCCGGAGGACTGAAGCAAGTGTGCTCATGGCAGATCCAGCTCAGTCGGGTGGTCAGAGTGATTGAATGCTTCAACAAATGTTACATCTGTACCACAAACTTCACACACTGCCCAAAACACCAGACACCCAGCACTCACCCACCAACAATCTCTACTGACCGACATTCACACCCACATCTCACACCTTGCACACAATGACAGATAATCAACTGTGGTAGGCACAAGCATTATTATTTATTAGAATGAATGTGTTATGTGTGATATGTTTATACATAAATTTATTAATAGAGTTTGCAATATTTTGTGGTCTCTCTCATTTCACCTTTGCGCCCAGGAGAACGCTGTGATATGGAATGACACAGGGATGGTATGATGGGCATGTCGTGAGCAAAAGGGATCTGGGGTTTAAGTCATCCTGGTGTGAGGCTGGAGGTCTGATTGGAGGAGGTGGCAGAGTTCTGTGACCACCTTCTTGGTGTTGCGGAGCCGTCTAATAGCCTGCTGCTCGCTTAATTGAAGGTAGGAGAGGTGCTGTCATAATACCCTCAGAGGGTAAGGCCTCCTGGTGAGAGACCTGACGTCCCTCCTCATCCCTCTGTGCACATGTTCCTGTATTTCTGGCTGCCTACGCTCCCTCCACCATGGATCCTGGAGGACGAGGTGGCGTCAGTACAGCCCCCATTAATGATGCCAATTGTAGCAGTTTTAATCTTTGAACAATAAATGTAGCCACTTTGCACTTGCCAGAAGACTGCTGATAAAAAAGCTTGAAATTACTCATACAAACTGCTCCATTGGTTGACATCTTTTGTTAAACCCATTAACTTAAGGGACCTTCAAATAATCAAATCAAATTAAAATTTCATCGGCCCGTGAGATGATGCACTCCAGTCCTGGTGGTGCCCACCTGTCCCGGAAGGCCACAAGCCTGCCGGCAGACACCATATGCTTCATCTCCAGGGCCACCCGGCCGCGAACATAGCCGCAGAAGAGAGGCAGGCAATTGGGCCGGACGACCCCCTCGACCGCCCACTGCCTGGACCTATTAATGGCCACTTTGGCCAGGCCCAGGAGCAGTCCCACGAGGAGGTCCTCCGACCTGCCCGCTCCCCTCCTCACCGGGTGACCGTAGATCAGGAGTGTGGGACTGAAGTGCAGCCAAAAATCAAGGAGCAGTCCCTTCAAATAATAGAACAGGGGCTGCAACCTCTCGCACTCCATATACATATGAAACACGGACTCCTCTAGGCCGCAAAAATGGCAGGCGGCCTGGGAGTCCGTGAACATATTTAAAACCTTATTGCACGGGACTGCTCCATGCAACACCCTCCAGGCCATGTCCCCAATAGAAAAGGGGAGGACTCCCGCGTAGAGAGCCCTCCATTGGGGACCTCCACCTCCGCCGGATGGCAGGATGGCATGCCAAGGCGTGTCCGGTCGGTAGGCGAAGATGACAAAGTGGAGAGTGTGCAGGAGCAGCCCGTACAGGAAACCCCTCCGCGCAGAAATAAAGGGCACGGAGGGCATTTCCCCGAAGAGGCTCAAGTTGTGAGGGCTCCATTGGTTGAAACTGACAAGAAGCCTCTGAAACTAATCTGCCCTGACAACTGTGAGTGATTAATGTCTTTAAATAACATCGCTGGAGCCAGCTTCCGTCAGCTGTGTGCCTGCTCTACCTGTCGCTGTCTGGTCGAGGTGCAAAGGTAAGTGGCGAAAATCAATTTTGCAGATCAGGTGCCCAGTCCTGACGTCACGATCTGCCTGGCGTTGAAGTCCCGGGCGATTCCTCGTACCAGCGGCGCAATGGGGGTCCGGATTTGCCATGCGTCGCTGGATTCGCCTTGCCCCGGCGTTACTGCATCAGCATCCTGTTAGCGCCAGCTGCTGGAGGCGCTGACCAACTGAATTTTCCCCCCATATTTAAAAAAATATCTGCTCTTGCTTGTTAAGGCCTGATTAATAAGCTTTCAAAGAAAGATGTGGTAGATTTTCATTGTGGGAAATAAAAATGATTGGGCAGGAATTAGCTCAGCCACAGAGCTACATTTAATTCAGTGATGGAGCAGCTGAACTGTTTGGCAGACTAACTGTTCATTATGAGTTTGCTACAATTGTTACACTAACTGGTTCAATGTTGCCATTTGTGGCAGAAGGTTACCGAAGTGAATGGGCTCCACTGGAGACTGAGGGTTGGATTTTCATTGACCTGTGGAGGCGGGTTTGGAGGCGTGTGGGGGGTTAAAATTGCAAAAACTGGTGGGCGGGCACAAGTCCGCCTCCATGCAATTTTCATTAAATTGTGTCTGCTGGTCCCGACTCTGTCCTGCCTCTAAGAGGCGGGATAGGCTGTTAAGGCCCTTAACAAGCACTAAATTGCCTCTATAATGCCATTTTGAAAGGCCTTTGTGATTTTAACCCTTTTTCTACGTGAAGCACGCCTGTTCTGAACCACGAATGTGAAGGCAGGCAAGCATATATGGATGGCTATGTGGATGGATGGAGAGGAGACATATCTGGGAGTGGTGGTGCAAAAATATCTGGGAGCAGACTTAGGGCTGCTGCTGCTCATTTTGCATCCAGGTCCTCTCACAGCAAAGGCCAGGCAGTCTTTGCAGACCTTCAATGCAGCAGCAATGATGACATCATCAGAGGCGACTTTCAGACTGAAAACACTAATTGGTTCATGGGTTCCCACATGCTGGAACTCAATTGCCCAATTAGGTGAAAATTGCATCAATGTCCCACATCCAATTGCAGTCGGGTGGATAACACGAAAAGTGGATGACACGACCCCAACCCGCCCCAGTATCAAAATCCAGCCCTGAGCATCCATCCATCCCACCCACTACAGTCAGGGGTTTTAAATAGTTTGCTTGGCTCACAGCATATTAAGCCTTTTAGCAGTAAACAGTTTAAACGTTTATGTGAGGCAGATGTAATGCCCAGCTGTATATGTTATTGTCTCTCCTAGGTAATTGAAAACCTTGAGGTTTAAATATATTGTTACGGCTAGATTTTTTTCATCCATTCACAATCAGTGGGTGGAAAATCTAAAGTACAAAGAAGATCAGAACTAACAAAGAAATTAAATATAATTTTCAATCTACACAATCTTTAAACCTTAAATTGTAGTTTGATCTTTGTTTGTGATTTCAAAACTCAGAAATTGATTACACACGAGAACAAATACTTCAGTACTAACGGCTGCAGATCTATAAATCAATCTTTCCAAATATGGAAATGGTTGCATCAGTAAATTTGTCTGTGAAAATTTGCTGCTTTGCTTAATTTCCAACAATTTACTGCTCTCCAGAGCTAGATTAACATCCTTGGCTGTGACTTGACTATTTAAATGGCTGTTAAGTCACTTAAGAAGTGCCAAAAGGATAAATAGGGTTGTAGAAAGGACTTTAAACTGATGGAGTATGGGGGGAAGGGAGAGGAGTAGGGGGTGAGGGAGAGGGAGAGGGAGAGGGAGAGGGAGAGGGAGAGGGAGAGGGGAGGGGAGGGGGGGAGGAGGAGAGGGAGGAGAGAGGGGAGAGGGGAGGGGGGAGGAGGAGAGAGGGGAGAGGGGAGGGGGGAGGAGGAGAGAGGGGAGAGGGGAGGGGGGGAGGAGGAGAGAGGGGAGGGGGAGGAGGAGAGAGGGGAGGTGGGAGGAGAGAGGGGATGGGGAGGAGAGAGGGGGGAGGGGTGAGGGGGAGGAGAGGGAGGGGAGAGGAGAGGGAGGGGAGAGGAGAGGGGAGGGGAGGAGAGGGAGGGGAGGAGAGGGGAGGAGACGGAGGGGAGGGAGGGGAGGAGACGGAGGGGAGGAGACGGAGGGGAGGGAGGGGAGGAGACGGAGGGGAGGGAGGGGAGGAGACAGAGGGGAGGGGGGGAGGAGAGGGAGGGGAGGGGAGGGGGGAGGAGATGGAGGGGAGGGAGGGAGGGGAGGGGGGAGAGAGAGGGAGGGGAGGAGGGAGGAGAGGGAGGGGTGTGGGGAGGGGAAGGGAGGGGGAGGAGGGACATGAGGGGGAGGGGAGGGCAGAGGAGAGGGAGGGGAGGGGGGAGGAGATGGAGGGGAGGGGAGGGGGGAGGAGAGAGAGGGGAGGGGGAGGAGGGGAGGGGGAGGATGGGAGATGGGGAGGGGGAGGAGGAGAGGGAGGGGAGGGAGGGAGGGGGAGAGAGGGGAGAGAGAGGGAGAGAGGGAGAGGGGAGGGGGAGAGAGAGGGAGAGGGGAGGGGGAGAGAGAGGGAGAGGGGAGGGGGAGAGAGAGGGAGAGGGGAGGGGGAGAGAGAGGGAGAGGGGAGGGGAGAGAGAGGGAGAGGGGAGGGGGAGAGGGAGGAGGGAGAGGGGAGTGAGAGAGGCGGGAGAGAGGGAGAGGTGAGGGGGAGAGAGAGGGAGAGAGGGAGAGGGGAGGGAGAGGGAGAGAGGGGAGGGAGGGAAGCTTACATTAGAGGCGTTAATTTTGACACAGACTGGGAGAATCAAAAGAGCTTGAGTCGTCACCTAATTGGGCAATTGAGTTCGAGCATGTGGGAACCCATGACCCAATTTGTGTTGTCAGTCTCAAAGTCGCCTCTGATGATGTCATCATTGATGCTGCATTGAAGGTCTGCACAGAATGCCTGGCCTTTGCTGTGAGAGGACCTGGATGCAAAATGAGCAGCTGTAAACCTAAGTCTGCTCCCAGATATTTCACCACCACCACCACCCTTCACGTACAAAAAGGGTTAAAATCACAAAATGGCATAATAGAGGCAATTTAGTGCTTGTGAAGGGCCTTAACAGCCTATCCCGTCTCTTAGAGGCGGGACGGAGTCGGGACCAGCAGACACGATTTAATGAAAATTGCATGGAGGTGGGCTTGTGCCCACCCGCCAGTTTTCGCAATTTAAACCCACGCCTCCAAACCCACCTCCACGGGTCAATGAAAATTCTGCCCAATATGTTTTTGAAACAACAAGAGAACAGGCCATATTAGATTTAGTGATGAGTAATGAGACTGAATTAGTAAATAATCTAACGGTAAGGGAATACCTTGCTGGAGAAATTAATAGAACTAAAAGCCAACAAGTCCCCTGGACCTGATGGCTTATATTCTAGGGTTCTAAAAGAGGTGGCTGCAGAGATAGTGGCCCAAACACCCCTTCCAGGTGAAACAGCGATTTACTTGTACTTGCTGCAATTTAGTATACTGTATTCGCTGCTCACGATGTGGTCTCCTCCACATTGGGGAGACCAAACGCAGATTGGGTGACCGCTTTGCGGAACACCTCCGTTCAGTCCGTAAGGGGGACCCCGAGCTCCCGGTGGCCTGTCACTTTAATTCACCGCTTCACTCCCACTCTGACCTCACCATCCTCGGCCTATTACACTGTTCCACAGAAGCGCAGCGTAAGCTCGAGGAACAGCACCTCATCTTTCGTTTAGGCACGCTACAGCCCTCTGGACTCAATATCGAGTTCAACAATTTTAGATCATAACCTCAGCTCCAATCACATTTATATTTTATTTTTTCCACCCTTTTATTTGCCCCCCCACCACCTTTTTTTTTTTTTTCTCCTAGAAGCTGGCAGCTGTCCTTCATTCTGCCAGTGGATTTCACACTTCTTTCAGCCTTAATCTGTCACATTTACACCACCTCTAGCCTTGCATATCTCTTAATGTCTCTTAATGTCTCTTCATCTCCCCCTTTGTTCTTTTATCCCCTCCCCCTTTTCCCAGCTTTACTCTGGCCTTAAATCTATTTGATTTCCGGCTCTTCACAGTTCTGATGAAAGGTCATCGACCTGAAACGTTAACTCTCTTTCTCTCTCCACGGATGCTGCCTGGCCTGCTGAGTTTTTCCAGCGTTTTCTGTTGTTATTTTAGTGGATACATTAGTTTTGATCTTCAAGAATTCCCTAGATTTGAGAACAGTCCCCATGGATTGGAAGGTAGCAAATGTAACACCGCTATTCAAGAAAGGAGGGAAGAGAAAACAGGGAACTACCGATGTCCTAGGGGGAGTGTTTGCTAGTGCTGTTGGGGAGGGTTTAAACTAAAGTGGCAGGGGGTTGGGAACAAGAGCAGGGAGACAGAGGAAAGGGAAACAAGGATAAAAGCAAAAGACAGTAAGGAGAAAAACAAAAGTAGAAGGCAAAGAACTCAACGGTTTAAATCAAACATGGTCACAGTAAATAATTATTCATATAGGTCTGAGAGCGTTAAAAAAACAAGCCTGAAGGCTTTGGGGTAGAAATTAGGTCGCGCCCCATTTGGGGCGCAAATATCGTCCGGACGCAAATATTAGCGCCTGGCGCTAATTATCGGCACTGACGGGAAACTTCACGTTTACCACCCCGGGAGGTGAGTGGAGCGCTAAAGCAGGCGCTGCACACCTCTCTTAAGGCGCAAAGGCCGAGCAGTGAGGCGCTAACTCGGAGCGCTGGCGAAGCTCATGTAATGTCAGTCAGCAATGGAACACACACACAATGGCACGGGCCAGTTCTTAAAGGGGATGGTTAATCTTGCTTTCCATCCACATCCTGTTCATTGCTGCCTTGAATCTCGGCCTGGAGAGACTTGCACATCAAATGTGCTGGAAAGAACAATGGAGAGCACCAGGCAAAGAGCTCAGAGTGCAGCTCCCACGGTCTCTGCTAAATCGATACAAGGAATGGCAAATCAAAATGAACCTGCAAAGTGCTGCTCAGTACCCAAAACTCCTTCACACAACGTTGAATCTCTCCAGAAGTCTCTCCCTCTCTCTCTCAGAATGCGTAGTTCAAAAATGCCACCAACAATAAAAGACAGGAAGAGGCCCCCTTTAAATAGCGCCCCCCCCAGCCCCACAGCGATTGATAGCGATCCAGTCTTCTGGTCGTTGGAAGCGCCAGGCGGTAAGGCAGGGGGCGCCACTCAATTTCCGCTACGGGGCGCCCCAAGGGCGTTGCACCATGGAATGACGTCACAATCTGCGCGCGCAGGTGGTCGGAGCGGTAAGTTATAGCGCCGCCGTACAATCTCAAGTTAAGTTCTCGAGCGGCGCAAACATCGCTGCGCCCGGGCGTTAGCGGCTTTGCGCCCCATTAGCGCCCTCTTAAGGCGCTAACGGGTGGCGCAACCAAGTGAATTTTTACCCCTTTGTGTCTTAATGCAAGGAGCATTCAGAACAAGGTGGATGAATTAGCTACGCAAATAGAGGTAAATGAATACGATTTGATTGGGATTACAGAAACATGGCTCCAGGGTGGCCAAGGCTGGGAACTCAACATCCAGGGTTATTCAATATTTAGGAAAGATAGGCAATAAAGAAAGGGAGGTGGGGTAGCATTGCTGGTTAAAGAGGGGATTAACACAATTGAAAGGAAGGATATTAGCTCTGATGAAGCGGAATCTGTATGGGTAGAACTGAGAAATAACAAGGGGCAGAAAACATTAGTGGGAGTGGTATATAGACCTCCAAACAGTAATACGAAGGTTGGGGACGGCATTGAAAGGGAAATTAGAGAAGCATGCAGTAAGGGCACAGCAGTCATCATGGGTGACTTTAATTTACATATAGATTGGGCTAACCAAATTAGTAAAAATACTGTGGAGGAGGAATTCCTAGAATGTTTACGGGATGGTTTTCTGGAACAATGTGTCGAGGAACCAACCAGAGATCAGGCCATCTTAGACTGGGTATTATGAAACGACAAAGGATTAATTAGCAATCTTGTTCTACGAGGCCCCTTGGGTCAGAGTGATCATAATATGATAGAATTCTTCATTAGGATGGAGAGTGAAGTAGTTGAATCAGAGACTAGGGTCCTGAATTTAAATAAAGGAAACTACGATGGTATGAGGCGCGAATTGGGTAGGATTGATTGGGGAATGTCACTCAAAGGGATGACGGTGGATAGACAATGGCAAACATTCAAAGACTGCATGGATGAACTACAGAATGTGTTCATCCCAGTGTGGCATAAGAATAAAACAAAAAGGGTGACTCAACCGTGGCTAACAAGGGAAATTAGGGATAGCATAAGATCCAAAGAGAGGGCATATAAATTGGCCAGAAAAAGCGGTAACCCTGAGGATTGGGAGCAGTTTAGGATTCAACAAAGGAGGACAAAGGGATTAATTAAGAAGGGGAAAATAGAATATGAAAGTAAGCTTGCTGGGAACATAAAAACTGACTGTCAGAGCTTTTATAGATATGTGAAGAAAAAAGATTAGTGAAATCAAGTGTAGGTCCCTTGCAGTCAGAAGCAGGGGAAGTTATAATGGGGAACAAAGAAATGGCAGACCAATTAAATGCATATTTTGGTTCTGTCTTCACAAAGGAGGACACAAATAACCTCCCAGAGATGTTGAAGGACATACGGTCTGAAGAAAGGGAGGAACTGAAAGAAATCAGTATTTGCAGGGAAATGGTGTTAGGGAAATTGACGGGATTGAAGGCCGATAAATCCCCAGGGCCTGACAATCTACATTCTAGGGTACTTAAGGAAGTGGCCCTAGAAATAGTAGATGCATTGCTGATCATCTTCCAACATTCGATGGAATCTGGAACTGTACCCATGGATTGGAGGGTAGCTAATGTTACCCCACTATTCAAAAAGGGTGGTAGAGAGAAAGCGGGGAATTACAGCCTGACATCGGTAGTGGGAAAAATGCTAGAGTCCATTATAAAGGATGTAATAGCTGAGCACTTGAAAAACAGTGACAGGATCGGACAAAGTCAACATGGATTTACAAAAGGTAAATCGTGCTTGACTAATCTACTGGAATTTTTTGAGGATGTAACTGGGAAAATAGATAAGGGAGAACCAGTAGATGTGGTGTATTTGGACTTTCAAAAGGCTTTCGATAAGGTCCCGCATAAGAAGTTAGCGTGTAAAGTTAAGGCACATGGGATTGGGGGCAAGGAATTGACTTGGATAGAGAACTGGTTGGCAGACAGAAAGCAGAGAGTAGGAATTAATGGGTCTTTTTCCGAGTGGCAAGCAGTGACTAGTGGGGTACCACAGGGATCGGTCCTTGGACCCCAGCTATTCACAATATACATTAATGATCTAGATAAGGGAACCAAATGTAATATCTCCAAGTTTGCAGATGACACAAAGCTGGGTGGGAGTGTGTGCTGCGAGGAGGATGCAGAGAAACTCCAGGATGATTTGGACAGGTTGGGTGAGTGGGCAGAAGCGTGGCAGATGCAATATAACGTGGATAAATGCGAGGTTATCCACTTTGGTGTCAAAAACAGAAAGGCAGACTATTATCTGAATGGCAATAGATTGGGAGAAGGGGAAGTGCAACGAGACCTGGGTGTCCTTGTGAACCAGTCGCTGAAGGTAAGCATGCAGGTGCAGCAGGCGGTGAAGGAGGCAAATGGTATGTTGGCCTTCATAGCGAAAGGGTTTGAGTATAGGAACAGGGATGTCCTGCTGCAGTTGTACAGGGCCTTGGTGAGACCACACCTTGAGTACTGTGTGCAGTTTTGGTCGCCTTATCTGAGGAAGGATGTTCTTGCCATGGAAGGAGTTCAGCGAAGATTCACAAGGCTGATACCTGGGATGGCAGGAATGACATATGAGGAGAGATTGGGTCAATTGGGCTTATACTTGCTGGAGTATAGAAGAATGAGAGGGGATCTCATCGAAACATATAAAATTCTGACAGGTCTGGACAAACTAGATGCAGGAAGAATGTTCCCGATGGTCGGAGAGTCCAGAACCAGGGGTCATAATCTAAGGATAAGGGGTAAGCCATTTAGGACAGAAATGAGGAAGAATTTCTTCACCCAGAGAGTGGTGAACCTATGGAATTCTCTACCACAGAAGGTAGTTGAGGCCAAGTCATTAAATATATTCAAGAATGAGTTAGATATATTTCTTAAAGCTAAAGGTATCAAGGGATATGGGGAGAAGGCAGGTACAGGGTACTGAGTTTGGATGATCAGCCATGATCTCATCGAATGGCGGAGCAGGCTTGAGGGGCCGAATGGCCTACTCCTGCTCCCATCTTCTATGTTTCTATGTTTACAGGCCAGTTCTCCTGACATCAGTTGTAGGGAAAATGTTAGAATCTATTATTAGGGACATGGCAATGTCATATGATTAGGCAGAGTCAACTAGTTTTTATGAAAGGGAAATTGTGTTTGTCAAATAGATTAGAGGTTTTTGAGGGTGTGACTAGCAGGGTAGATAAGGGGAAACCAGTGGAGGTCGTATATTTGGATTTGCAAAAGGTTTTCAATAAGGTGCCACACAAGGGGCTGGATTTTACCATTGGGGTCGGGTCAGGTGGTCGGCTGTTGGGCGGGAAAAAATTGCGATTTTGCCCTAATTGGGCAATTGATTCCCAGCGTGTGCGAACCCCTGGCCCAATTAGTATTTGGTCCAGAAACTCGCCTCTGATGATGTCATTTCTCCAGCCTCATTTAAGGGCTCCAAGCAGCCTTGGTTCATTTTGTGCCTATACGCTTGTGTTTGCTTCTGTTCGTAATAGTTTTTGGAGCTATAAGGCCTCACCTCGGTTTAATGATGACTCACTCCATGCTCTGGTGGAGGCAGCCAGAGCACAAAAGGAGGTGCTCTTTCCATCCTCTGGGAGGAAAAAACCTCCTCAGCAGACCAAAGCTGTGTGGCTGCAAGTTGCCCAGAAGGTCAGTTCCAGATCGATGGCCAGCAGAACCTAGCTGCATTACCGAAAGAGGTTCAATGACCTTGTCCGAACAGGCAAAGTGAGTACAGCATCACTTTTACCCTCATTCTGCTCCCCATCACTCTGCATTGTCAACCTACTCCTGCACATCCCAGTTTACCCTTACATTCCTTGCACCCTTACCCATTCCCTCTCTCTCTATGTGCACAATCACTTAACTATTTAACTATGCTGCCCTCACACTCCCTATCACTGTTATGCTATGACAACAACTAACAACACACAGGGAGGGCCATTAGTTTTGGGACCTCACTCCATCTTTGTGTCCTTCTAAGCATCTACGCTATGGATTATCTACGCTCACTCCATCATTCTCACTCAAACTCCACTTGTGTCCCTCATTGCAGGAAAAGAGAGCCCACAATAAGAGGGAAAGGGCGAAGACCGGAGGAGGGCCAACCTCAATAGCCCATCTCACCTGCGCAGAGGAGGCAGCCCTAGAGATCGCTGGCACCGAGGAGGATGTGGAAGTGGGGGACAGACAGACGGGCACATCAGAGCAAGCTGGTGACAGAATAGTTTTGCATCTCTCTCATTGACATTGCATGAGTGACTGATATGGCTTCTGATGCTCAAACAGATTGACTTATGATCATCTGCACTGTTCCATGTGCATGCTACGTTTATATCACATGTCTAACTCATGCCTTTACTCCTCCACAGGACCATCGACAGCCCCCCTCCCCACTGTCCAGGAGGAAGAAGCTGAGCTGGAAGACTCCTCAGAGAAACCTGCAACCTCTGAGGGCGCAACATCAGCAGAATTAAGCGCACCCAGCACCAGCGCAGATACGCACACCTCGGTGAGACCTTTGGGACATAGTAGTGTTGTCATCTGGTGTATCACAGCTCACAATTGAGCATCAGCAGATGGTGGAGACAGGGACAGCAGTGGAGAGTCCTTGTTGGAGGCCGCAGGGCGCTCCCAGCTCTGCTCAGCTGCATGTCGACCCTGTGCCTCCGGGTCCATCCAGAAGGAGAGCAGTGCTGGAACTCCAGGAACAGGTGCAGGAGTCTCTGGCAGGTTTTGCCTCCAGGGTCACTGCGAGTGTGGAGCAGCTGGAGGAGTCCAACACTAACATGAGCAGAGCCTTTGTGGAGGTATTGGCGAATGAACACATCACCGTGGAAAGGATGGCAACCTCCGTGGAAAGGATGGCTACCTCCGTGGTAAAGATGGCTACCTCTCTGGAAAGGATGGCTACAGCCATGGAGGAACTAAGTCGCCAGAGTTTGGAAAACATGGTGAATGTTCAGAAGAGACTGACATCTCTGGAGGAGCGATGGTCAGCTATTGATCAGAAAAACCAGACCTTCATGGAAGTCCTCTGGAGTAGGACTGCCAGTGCAGAAACGGGTCCTCATGGCCCCCCTGATGTGCAGCAAGGTGCTGTCAAGTCGCTTGCTAGCTCTGAAGTGGGACTGACCCATGAGAGGGATGTTGGTGGCAGACAACAAGGAAGTGGGGGCTCCTCTCCAAGCGCTTGCACTCCCATGCCACTGCAGAGCCCTTGGTCAGAGTCCTCACCCAACTGAGATGGGTGTCTCAGCCCCTGCACAGCCGCAGGAGGAGCAGACTGTTGGCGAGCCCTCACAGGCTCACAACCCCAGAGGACGCCCGCCAAAGGTGTCGAAGCAGGAGCAGCAAGAGTGAGCAAGGGGCCTCCACATCTGCTGAAGCCACAGGGGAAGCACCATGTAGGAGCACGCGTAAGAGGAAGATAAAGCACAAGGGTAGTCACTTGGATGTTCTGTTGTGTTTAATTGTTAAATGCCATCCTTTAGTCAATGTATTAAATTGAAGTGATGGTAAACTGTTGGAGTTCTGGACTCTTTTCAGAAGTGGAAGTTCCATATTGAGGGCTCAGGGCAAATTGTATTTGTCATGATGGTGGTCAGAGTGATAGGAAGCCACAGGTTCTTGTCCATTGTCTATGGTGTGGTAAGAAGGAGCCAGGCCCATGTGTTTGAATGGGCAACTTAAGCAAATCTGGCCAAGATGAGTGTATCCCTTGCATCCCGGGCAGCAATGTGCTCGCGTGCTGCTGCAGCTGGTTGATGCGCATCCGCAAGGTCTTCGTTCTTGTTCTCAGCTATGCGCTGAGCCAATTGTTCCTCAGGCAGCTGCAAGCCACGATGCTGTGCGATGTTGTGCAGTGCACAGCAGACCACGATGATTCTGGAGACCCTGGCTGCTGAGTACTGCAGGGCTCCACCTGATCTGTCAAGGCATCTGAATCACATCTTCAGCAAGCCGATGGTTTGCTCGATGATGAATCTGGTCAAAATGTGGCTGGAGTTGTAGCGCTCCTCAGCTTCGTTGGATGGCCTCCTGAATGGTGTTCTTAGCCACGTCTTCAGGGGATTGCCCTTGTCTCCAAGTAGCCATCCGTAAAGTTGGTCTGGCGGTCTGAAGAGCGGAGGCACACTAGACTGCCGCAGGATGAACGGGTCATGGCAACTGCCAGGGTACTTGGCGCAAACATGCAAAATGTCCTTCTTGTGGTTACACACCAGCTGCACGTTGAGGGAGTGGAAGCCCTTGCGGTTGACAAAAAGAGCTGGGTTGTGATGGGGTGCCTTAAGGGCCACAGGTGAGCAGTCTACGATTCCCTTCACCCTTGGCAAGCCGGCCATATTTGCAAAGCCAGCCGCATGCGCTTGATCCGTGGAGAAGTGTATGTAATTGTGCGCCTTTGCAAAGAGGGCATCAGTAACCTGCGTGATGCAAGTGTGTGCAGCCGACTGGGAGATGCCGCAGATGTCTGCTCATGATCCCTGGAATGAGCCTAAAGCAAAAAAGTTGAGTGCGGTGGTGACTTTGACAGCCACTGGTAAGGGGTGTCTACCCGTTCCTCTGGGCTCCAGGTGTTGGTGCAGCATTGCGCAGATGTCACCGACTACCTCTTGCGAAAGTCTCAGCCTCCTTTGGCGCTGCTGCTCAGTCATGTTGAGGAAGCTCATCCTCATCCTGTAAACCTTGTTTTGGGGGTATCTCCTGTGGCAACGTGCTTCCCTGCGCTGGCTCCTTCTGCCCTGTGCACCATCAGGTGGGTGAGCAGCAGGTTGGCATTCTTGTTGTTGCTGCTGTTGGTGCTGCTGTTGTGCTTGGTTCTGCTGCTGCCGCAGCTGCTCGTCCTCCAAATCTGAGGACCAGGGTGAAAGGAAATAAATGGTTCCCATGCTGCTGGTAGATATCTCTGCTGAGGAAGCGCTCAGTCAATGTGGGGAGAGGGTTTTCCCAGGAGGTCACAATGGAGATGGATCTCAGTTTCACCACTTCCAAAATCAGTGGACCTGCAAAAAGTTCTCCAAGACCTGAAAAAACAAAGTTCTGCCACCTGCAACTGATCCTTGCTGAGAGCTCTGTTTTTATGGTGGAGCTACAGCTGTTAGGAAGCCAGCCACTTGTCAACCCGACAGGATTAGCTGGAGTGTTTCAGGAGAGACGTGCAGCACGCTGGAAATGTGGCAAAATTTGAAAGACCTCTCAAAATGGGATTATAGAAGTACTTAAGTGGTAGTTAAGTGCCTTAAGGGCCTATCCCGCCGCCTGGAGGCACGACCGAAACGGACTCTGCAAGCCCGCCTCTGGCAAAGTTGCGTGGAGGCGGGTTGACGGCGGGATCGGAACCCGCCGTCATTTTTTCAAATTTTCCCACCAATCCCGCCTCCAAACCCGCCTCCTCCCAAGAGGTTGATACATAAGATTAGGGCTCATGGGATTGGGGGTAATATATTAGCTTACATTGAGGATTGGTTAACAGACAGAAAACAGAAAGTAGGCGTAAACGGGTCATTTTTGGGTGGGAAGGTTGTAACTAGTGGGGTGCCTTGGGCCTCAGCTATTTACAATCTATATCAATGACTTAGATGAGGGGGCTGAGTGTAATGTATCCAAGTTTGCTGACAATACAAAGCTAGGTGGGAAAGTAGGCTGTGAGGAGGACATAAAGAGTCTGAAAAGGGATATAGATAGGTTATGTGAGTGGGCAAGAAGGTAGCTGATGGAGTATAATATGGGGAAATATGAAATTATCCACTTTGGTAGGAAAAATAGAAAAGCAAAATATTTTTTAAAAGGTGAGACACTAGTAAATGTTGGTATGCAGAGGGATTTAGGTGGCCTTGTACACGAATCTCAAAGTTAACATGCAGGTACAGCAAGCAATTAGGAAGGCAAATGTTATGTTAGCCTTTGTTGCAAGGAGGTTGGAGTACAAGAGTAAGGGTCTGCGAAATGGCGCCTGCACCTGGTCCAAAATGGCGTCTGCGCCGCATGTGCACACTTCTGGTGCAGGCCGCGCTGGACGCCATTTTGGTGAAGTGATAGCATGAGCACTGGAAGCATAGAACATAGAACATAGAACAGTACAGCACAGTACAGGCCCTTCGGCCCTCGATGTTGTGCCGAGCATTGTCCGAAACCAAGATCAAGCTATCCCACTCCCTATCATTCTGGTGTGCTCCATGTGCTTATCCAATAACCGCTTGAAAGTTCCTAAAGTGTCCGACTCCACTATCACAGCAGGCAGTCCATTCCACACCCCAACCACTCTCTGAGTAAAGAATCTACCTCGGACATCCCCTCTATATCTCCCCCCATGCACCTTATAGTTATGCCCCCTTGTAACAGCTACATCCACCCGAGGAAATAGTCTCTGAACATCCACTCTATCTAGCCCCCTCATCATCTTATAAACCTCTATTAAGTCGCCTCTCATCCTCCTCCGCTCTAAAGAGAAAAGCCCTAGCTCCCTCAATCTTTCCTCACAAGACCTCCCCCCCAAACCAGGCAGCATCCTGGTAAATCTCCTTTGCACTCTTTCCAATGCTTCCACGTCCTTCCTACAGTGAGGTGACCAGAACTGCACACAATATTCCAAATGTGGTCTCACCAAGGTCCTGTACAGTTGCAGCATGCGCCGGAAGTGTGCAGAATAGCCAGATCGTGACATCAGTCAGTGTGTAACGCTGATTTGATGCCAGCTATGCCATTTTCGACATTAATGCTCTACCTAACGCCCTCTCTTAAACATGCAGAGCTGAACATGCGTTCAGCAGCAGGAAGGACCCCCCACCAGTGCTATTTAAAGGGATCATCAACTGCTTTCAAAAAAACAACCCTTGAACCCTCTGTACTTGCAAACTACCGCCTCATCTCCAACCTCCCTTTCCTCTACAAAGTCCTTGAATGGGTTGTCGCCTCCCAAATCCGTGCCCATTTTTCCTGCAACTCCATGTTTGAATCCCTCCAATCCGGTTTCCGTCCCTGCCACAGTACCGAAACGGCTCTCATCAAAGTTACAAATGACATCCTTTGTGACAGTGACAAAGGTAAACTATCCCTTCTCGTCCTCCTCGACTTGTCTGCAGCCTTTGACACGGTTGATCACTCCATCCTCCTCCAACGCCTCTCCACCATCGTCCAGCTGGGTGGGACTGCACTCGCCTGGTTCCATTCTTATCTATCTAATCGTAGCCAGAAAATCAGCTGCAACGGCTTCTCTTCCCACTCCCGCATCATTAGCTCTGGGGTCCCCCAAGGACTTATCCTTGGCCCCCTCTTATTTCTCATCTATATACTGCCCCTTGGCGACATCATCCAAAAAGACAGTGTCAGTTTCCACATGTAAGCTGATAACACCCAGCTCTACCTCACCACCACTTCTTTCGACCCCTCCACAGTCTCTAAATTATCACACTGCTTGTCCGTCTTCCAGTTCTGGATGAGCAGAAATATTCTCCAATTAAATATTGGGAAGACCGAAGCCATTGTCTTCGGGCCCCGCCACGAACTCTGTTCCCTAGCCACTGACTCCATCCCTCTCCCTAGCATCTGTCTGAGGCTGAACCACACTATTCGCAACCTTGGTATCATATTTGACCCTGAAATGAGCTTCCAACCACATATCCGCGGCATAACTAAGACCGCCTATTTCCATCTCCGTAACATTGCTCGTCTCTGCCCCTGCCTCAGCTCATCCACTGCTGAAACCCTCATCCATGCCTTTGTTACCTCTAGACTTGACTATTCCAACGCACTCCTGGCTGGCCTCCCACATTCTACCCTATGTAAACTTGAGGTCATCCAAAACTCGGCTGCCCATGTCCTAACTCGCACCAGGTCCCGTTCACCCATCACCCCTGTGCTCGCTGAACTCCATTGGCTCCCGGTTAAGCAATGCCTCGATTTCAAAATTCTCATCCTTGTTTTCAAATTCCTCCATGGCCTCGCCCCTCCCTATCTCTGTAATCTCCTTCAGCCCCACAACCGCCACCCCCCCCCCCCCCACCCCCGAGATATCTGCGCTCCACTAATTCTGCCCTCTTGAGCATCCCTGATTATAATCGCTCAACCATCGGTGGCCGTGCCTTCAGCTGCCTGGGCCCTAAGCTCTGGAACTCCCTCCCTAAACCTCTCCGCCTCTCTAGCTCTCTTTCTTCCTTTAAGACGCTCCTTTAAACATACCTCTTTGACCAAGCTTTTGGTCATCTGCCCTAATTTCTTCTTATGTGGCTTGGTGTCAAATTTTTGTCTTATAACACTCCTGAGAAGCGCTTTGGTTTTACTACGTTAATGCACTATATAAATACAAGTTGTTGTTGTTGTAGTTGTTGATTGATTTCTACTGGCTCTTGGTGAGTTTTTAGAAGTGTTTGGTGGTTTGTTATCTTATTTGAAGTTGTTGAAGTGTCCAGGGAGTGGTGTGGCAGGTTACTTCAAGGTTTCTGCTCAGACCTGTTGCTCCCAGACATTGGTGCAGTAGTTTGTATCTCCCTTGGCCTGCAGCATGACAGAGAGAATGAGCAGAGGTGACACAGAGGCAAGCTTATCAAAGAGAGAGGAGGAGGAGATGAAGGGCTCTCAGCAGGAGGCCATATCCACCAGGATCTCCAGGGAGCAATTCTCTTACCTCAACCTCAGCGAGAAACAGTGTATGTAATATGCCCGCTTCATTAAGGAGGTGCTCACTGAAATCTGCCACCTGTTGCAGGCAGAACTGCAGCCTCAGTGCAGGGCAAGGACAGCATTGCCAGTGGCTGTGAAGGAAAGCGTGGCCATGCATTTTTATGCATCGGGCTCGTTCCAGGCTGGAGCAGGCTATATTTCCAACATGTCCCAGTTGGCCATGCACTGTTGTATAAGGGAAGTCACTGAGGCTCTGGATGCAAAGAGAGGTGAATACATTTCATTCTCTCTTTCCAGAGAGAAGCAGGTGGAGCGAGCACGAGGCATCACCAGGATAGCAGGCTTCCCCATGGTGCAGGGTGCCATTGACTGCACACATGCCGGTTTGCTTTCTCACAGTTTGTCTGGAGGGCTCCTGGTCCCCTGTGGATAGAGGGCCTCACTCCTCCTGTCCACCTCCTGCACCAAGGCCTCCAGTGCCGGGTCAGAAAATCTTGGAGCCCTCTCTCTCCCCTGTTGTGCCATAACTGCCTGACAGTTGCCTTGTGCCATTAGTACGTCTTCTTCCTGCACAGAATATCTTCCCCAGCCACTTCCAGCACCTGCTCCAGCCAGAATGGACCACCCCTTTAAGAGGTGCAGGCTGGCTTTAAGTAGTGCAGGCTAGCTTTAGGTGGTGCTAGCCTCGCACGAACTTGGGGCCCCTGCTGAGGCATGCAGCCATTCAACAGCGTGATCAATGCTGGGCTGCACGCTATTATCATCCAAATTAGCAGGCAACACAAAGTTTACATGCTGCCTGCATCGGAATCATTGCAATACCTGCGCCAATTTTTGTGAGCTATCAAATTTAGCCCCCAGAAAGTCCTGCTGCAATTATATAGGGCTTCGGTGAGACCACACTTGGATTACTGTGTACAGCTTTGGAAGGATATACTTGCCTTAGAATGAAGGTTCACTAGAATTATTCCTGAGATGATATGTTTGTCCTATGAGGAGAGATTGAGTAGAATAGACCTATATTCTCTCAAGTTTAGAAGAATGAGAGCTGATCTCATTGAAACATATAAAATTCTTACAGGACTTGACAGGGTAGATGCTGAAAAGCTGTTTCCCCTGGCTGGGGAGTCTAGAACTAATGTCATAGTCTCAGGGTAAGGTGTCGGCCATTTAAGACTGAGATGAGGAGAAATTTCTTCACTCAGATTGTGAATCTTTGGAATTCTCTACCCCAGAGGGCTGTGGATGCTCATTCATTGAATTATTCAAGATGGAGATCGATAGATTTTTGGACACTAAGGGAACCAAGGGATATGGGGATAGGGTGGGAAAATGGAGTTGAGGTAGAAGATCAGTCATGATCTTATTGAATGGTGGAGCAGGCTTGAGCAGCCATATGGCCTACCCCTGCTCCTGTTTCATATGTTCTCATGCAACACCTAACTAACAGTGACCAGAACATGACTGAATTCGATATTAGATTTGAGGGGGTGAAAGATGAGTCACAAACTAAGGTTTTAAATTTAGGAACGCAAACTTTGGAGGGATGCGGCAGAAATTGACCATGGATAAATGGATAAAACTACAGATGAATACTGGGAGGTGTTCAAAGAAGTATTTGGTAGAATACAAGACCAAGAGCTTGACTTAGAATCATAGAATCATAGAATGGTATAGCACAGAAAGAAGCCATTCAGCCTATCGGGTCTGAGCTGGCTCTTTGGTAGAGCTATCAAATTAGTTCCACTCCCCTGCTCTTTCCACTGTAATTTTTTTCATTTCAAGTATTTATCCAATTCCCATTTGAAAGTTATTGTTGAATCTGCTTCCACCACCCTTTGGAGGCAGTGCATTCCAGATTACAACAACTTCCTGTGTAAAAAAATGTTTCCTTATGTCGCCTCTAGTTCTTTTGCCAATACCTTAAATCTGTGTCCTCTGGTTACCGAATGGCCTCCTTCTGTGCTGTATCATTCATTCTGTGATTCTATGATTCTGGATACAAGGAAAATTCAAAATAAATCAAACTTACTTGATTTAATATAAGTTTAAAAAATGGTAATGGAGAAAACAATGAGACTAAAGATAGACAAATCTCCAGGACGTGATGCTTTCCACCCCATGGTATTAAAAAAAGTAGGTGAGGAAATTGTAGATGCTCTAGTCATGATCATCCAAAACTCTCTGTGGCGGTAGGGATTGTAGATGCATTGGTAATAATTTTTCAAAACTCCCTGGATTCCGCTAAGGTCCCGGCAGACTGGAAAACTGCTAATGTAACACCCTTATTTAAAAAGGGCAGTAGACAGAAGGCTGGTAACTATAGACCGGTTAGCCTAACATCTGTGGTAGGTAAAATTTTGGAGTCCATTATTAAGGAAACAGTAACAGGACATTTGGATAATCATAATTTAATAGGACAAAGTCAGCATGGTTTTACGAAGGGGAAGTCATGTTGACAAATTTGCTGGAGTTCTTTGAGGAAGTAAAACATATAGAGTGGATAAGGGGAACCAGTGGACGTAGTGTATTTAGACTTCCAAAAAGGCATTTGACAAGGTGCCACACAAAGATTATTGCTTAAGGGTTAAAAAATCACGGAATTGGGGGTAATATTCTGGCATGGATAGAGGATTGGCTATCTAAACAGAAAGCAAAGAGTTGGGATAAATGGTTCATTCTCAGACTGGCAATCAGTAACTAGTGGTGTTCCACAGGGGTCAGTGCTGGGTCCCCAACTCTTCACAATCTATATTCACGATTTGGAGGAAGGGACCAAGTGTAACATATCAAAATTTGCAGATGATACAAAGATGGGAGGGAAAGTAGTGAATGAGGAGGACATAAAAAACCTGCAAGGGGAATAGACGGTACTAAGTAAGTGGGCAGAGATTTGGCAGTGGAATACAACACTGGAAAGTGTGAGGTGATGCACTTTGGCAGGAAAAATCCGAGAGCAATTTATTATCTTAATGGCAAGAAACTGGAGAGTACTGAAGTGCAAAGGGATCTGGGGGTCATGGTGCACGAAAACTCAAAAGGTTAGTATGCAGGTGCAGCAAGTGATTAAGAAGGCAAATGGAATGTTGGCTTTCATTGCTAGGGGATAGAATATAAAAATAGGGAGGTATTGCTTCAGTTGTACAAGGTATTGGTGAGACCGCACCTGGAATACTGCATACAGTTTTGGTGTCCTTACTTAAGGAAAGACATCCTTGCTCTCGAGGCAGTGCAAAAAAGGTTCATTCGGTTAATCCGGGGATGCGGGGGTGGTCATATGAGGAGAGGTTGGGTAGATTGGGACTCTACTCATTGGAGTTCAGAAGAATGAGAGGCGATCTTATTGAAACATATAAGATTGTGAAGGGGTTGGATCGGGTAGGATGCGGGGAGGATGTTCCCCGATGACGGGTGAGCGAGAACTAGGGGACATAGTCTTAGAATAAGGGCTGCTCTTTCAAAACTGAGATGAGGAGGAACTACTTCACTCAGAGGGTGGTAGGTCCATGGAATATGCAGCCACAAAAGCTGTAGAAGCTACAACATTAATTAAAATTTAAAACAGAAATAGACAGTTTCCTAGAAGTAAAGGGCATTAAGGGTTACGGGGACGCGGGCAGGAATTTGGACATGAGTTCTAGGTTCGGATCGGTCATGGCCCTGTGGGTAGTGGAGCGGGCCCAGGGACTGTGTAGCCTGATTCTGCTCCTATTTCGTGTGTGCAATTCTGTTAGATGCAGGAGATGGTTCAGTGATAGATAGTAGATTGGCGGTTAGGATCAGATCAGCCATGATCTTATTGAATGGCGGAGCAGGCTCGAGGGGCCGACTTGGCCTACTCCTGCTCCTATTTCTTATGTTCTTATGGGTAAGGAATTGATTAGGAGGTAGGAAACAAAGCGTAGGGTTAATGAGTATGTACTCAAATTGGGAGGATGTGACTGGATTGTCGCCCAGGGATCTGTACTGAGGCTTCAGCTTTTCACTATATTTATAAATGAGTTGGATGAAGGAATTGAGAGCCGTATATCCACGTTTTTGATTACACCAAGTTAGGTGCCACAGTGAACAGTGTAGACTGGAGCAGAAAGTTGCAAAGGGACATTGATAGATTAAGTGAGTGGGTAAAACTGTGGCAGATGAAATTCAACATGGGAAAGTGTGACATCATCCACTTAGAACCTAAGAAAGATAGATCAGAGTATTTTCTAAATGGTGAGAAACTAGGAACTCTGGAGGAGCAGAGACATTTAGGGGTCCAAGTTCAGGAATCATCAAAAGCTAACAGACAGGTACAAAAATAATAAAAAAGGTTAATGCAATGTCTTTTTTTATTCGTTCCTGGGATGTGGGCAAGGCCAGCATTTATTGCCCATTCCTAATTGTTCTTGAGAAGGTGGTGGTGAGCCGCCTCCTTGAAACGCTATAATCCGTGTGGTGAAGGTACTCCCACAGTGCTGCTAGGAAGGGAGTTCCAGGATTTTGACCCAGTGACGATGAAGGAATGGCGAATATATTTCCGAATCAGGATGGTTTGTAACCTGGAGGGGAACTTGCAGGTGATGGTGTTCCCATGCGCCTGCTGCCCTTGTCCTTCTAGGTGGTAGAGGTCACGGATTTGGGTGGTGCTGTCGAAGAAGCCTTGCTGAGTTGCTGCAATGCATCTTGCAGATGGTACACATTGCAGCCACGGTGCACCGGTGGTGGAGGAAGTGAATGTTTAAGGTGGTGGATGGGGTGCCAATCAAACAGGTTGCTTTGTTCTGGATGATGTTGAGCTTCTTGAGTGTTGTTGGAGCTGCACTCATCCAGGCAATTAGAGAGTATTCCATCACACTCCTAACTTGTGCGTTGTGGATGGTGGAAAGGCTTTGTGGAGTCAGGAGGTGAGACACTCGCCCCAGAATACCCAGCCTCTGACCTGCTCTTGTGGCAAAAGTATTTATGTGGCTGGTCCAGTTAAGTTTCTGGTCAATGGTGACCTCCAGGATGTTGATGGTGGGGGATTCAGCGATGGTAATGTCATTGAATGTCAAGGGGCGGTGGTTAGACTCTCGCTTGTTCGAGATAGTCATTGCCAGGCACTTGTGTGGTGCAAATGTTACTTGCCACTTATCAGCCCAAGCCTGAATGTTGTCCAGGTCTTGCTGCATGCGGACATGGACTGCTGCATCAGCTGAGGAGTTGAGAATGGAACTGATCACTGTGTAATCATCAGCGAACATCCCCACTTCTGCCCTTATGATGGAGGGAAGGTCATTGATGAAGCAGCTGAAGATGGTTGGGCCTAGGACATTGCCCTGAGGAACTCTTGCAGCGATGTCCTGGGGCTGAGATGATTGGCCTCCAACAACCACAACCATCTTCCTTTGTGCTAGGTATGACACCAGCCAGTGGAGAGATTTCCCTCTGATTCCCATTGACTTCAATGTTACTAGGGCTCCTTGGTGCCACACTCTGTCAAATGCTGCCTTGATGTCAAGAGTTGTCACTCTCGCCTCACCTCTGGAACTCAGCTCTTTTGTCCATGTTTGGACAAAGGCTGTAAGGAGGTCTGGAGCCAAGTGGTCATGCCAGAACCCAAACTGAGCATCGGTGAGCAGATTATTGATAAGTGTTGCTTCATAGCACTGTCGACAAAACCTTCCGTCACTTTGCTGATGATTGAGAGTAGACTGATGGGGCGGTAATTGGCCGGATTGTATTTGTCCTGCTTTTTGTGGACAGGACATACCTGGGCAGTTTTCCACCTGGTTGGGTAGATGCCAGTGTTATAGCTGTACTGGAACAGCTTTACTAAAGGCGCGACTAGTTCTGGAGCACAAGTCTTCAGCACGACAGCCGGGATGTTGTCAGGCCCATAGCCTTTGCTGTATCCAGTGCGATCAGCTGTTTCTTGATATCACATGGAGTGAATTGAATTGGCTGAAGACTGGCTTCTGTGATGTGAGGACCTCAGGAGGAGGCCAATATGGATCATCCACTCTGCACTTCTGGCTGAAGATGGTTGCGAACGCTTCAGCTTTGTCTTTTGCACTCACGTGCTGGACTCCACCATCATTGAGGATGGGGATATTCATGGAGCCTCCTCCTCCCGTTAGTTGTTTAATTGTCCACCTCCATTCACGACTGGATGTGGCAGGACTGCAGAGCTTTGATTTGATCTGTTGATTGTGGGATCGCTTAACTCTGTCTATAGCATGCTGCTTTCGCTGTTTAGCATTCATATAGTCCTGTGTTGCCACTTTCCCAGGTTGGCACCTCATTTTTAGGTGCACCTGGTGCTGCTCTTGGCATGCTCTTCTACACTCCTTATTGAATCAGTGTTGGTCCCCTGGCTTGATGGTAATGGTAGAGTGAGGGATATGCCGGGCCATGAGGTTACAGATTGTGGTGGAATACAATTCTGCTGCTGCTGATGGCCCACAGCACCTCATGGATGCCCAGTTTTGAGTTGCTAGATCTGTTCTGAATCTATCCCATTTCGCACGGTGGTAGTGCCACACAACAAAATAGAGGGTATCCTCAGCGTGAAGTGGGGACAATGTCTCCACAAGAGTGTGCGGTGGTCACTCCTACCAATACTGTCCTGGACAGATGCATCTGCGACAGGTAGATTGGCGAGGACGAGGTCAAGTAGGTTTTTCCCTCGTGTTGGTTCTCTCACCATGTGCCGAAGGCCCAATCTGGCAGTTATATCCTTCAGGACTCGGCCAGCTCGGTCAATAGTGGTGCTACCGAACAACTCTTGGTGATGGACATTGAATTCCCCACCCAGAGTTCATTCTGTGCCCTTGCTACCCTCAGTGCTTTTTCCAAGTGGTGTTCAACATGGAGGAGTACTGATTCATCAGCTGAGGGAGGACGGTAGATGGTAATCAGCAGGAGGTTTCCTTGCCCATGCTTGACCTGACGCCATGAGAGTTCATGGAGTCCAGAGTCAATGTTGAGGATGCCCAGGGCCACTCCCTCCTAACTGTACACCACTCTGCCTCCACCTCTGGTGGGTCTGTCCTGCCAGACATAACCAGAGATGGTGATGGAGGAGTGTGGGACATTGCCTGAAAGGTATGATTCTGTGAGTATGACTAGGTCAGGCTGTTGCTTGACTAGTATGTGGGACAGCTCTCCCAATTTTAGTACAAGTCCCCAGATGTTAGTGGTAGGGGATTCGATAGTTAAGGGAGCATACATGCGTTTCTGCGGCCACAGACGTGACTCCAGGATGGTATGTTGCATCCCTGGTGCCAGGGTTAAGGATGTCACTGAGCAGTTGCAGAACATTCTGAGGGGGAAGGGTGAACAACCAGAGGTCGTGGTCCATATTGGTACCAATGACATAGGTAGAAAGAGGGATGAGGTCCTGCAGGCAGATTTCAGGGAGCTAGGGAAGAGATTAAAAAGCAGGACCTCAAAAGTAGCAATCTCTAGATTACTCCCGATGCCACGCACGAGTGAATATAGAAATAGGAGGACAGAGCAGATGAATGCATGACTGGAGAGATGGTGCAGCAGGGAGGGCTTCAGATTCCTGGGGCATTGGGGCCGGTTCTGGGGGAGGTGGGACCTGTACAGGCCGGACGGGATGCACCTCAACAGAGCCGGGACCAATATCCTCACGGGGAGGTTTGCTCGTGCTGTTGGGGAGGGTTTAAACTGAGTTGGCAGGGGGATGGGCACCAGGATGTAGCATTAGAAAGGAGAAACAAAGGGCACAAAGGATTGGGATAGACGGATAGCGCTAAAGCAAGAAATAGTAAAATATATGCTTTGCCAATTCGTATTCCTTCACTTCACCTGACGAAGGGGCAGCAGCTCCGAAAGCTTGTGATTTCAAATAAAACTGTTGGACTATAACCTGGTGTTGTGCGACTTCTCACTTTTGTCCACCCCAGTCCAACACCGGCATCTCCGCATCAAGAAATAGTAAGGTATTAGGTGGGGTCAGACTAAGCGAGAACACAGGATGGTCTAAGATAGGTTTGCAGTGTATGTCTGTGAACACACGAAGCATAGTAAACAAGGTTGGTGAGCTGCAGGCGCAAATAGCCAGATGGGAATATGATGTCATGGCAATAACGGAGACCTGGCTCAAAAAAAGGGCAGGATTTTGTATTAAATATTCCTGGATAGAGGGTGTTCAGGAAAGATAGGAAAGGAAAGATAGGAGGTGGAGTGGCAGTATTGGCTAAGGAGAATGTTACAGTGCTGGAGAGAGAGGATGTCCTGGATGGGTCATGGACAGAATCTATATGGCTAGAGTTAAGAAATAATAGTGGTGCCATTACACTACTAGGTGTACTCTATAGGCCACCATCTAGTGGGGAAAATATGAAATAGCAAATTTGCAGAGAAATTACAGAGAGATGCAAGAACTATAGAGTAGTGATAATGGGGGACTTCAACTATCCTAATATAGACTGGGATAGTAATAATATAAAGGGCAGAGAGGGGGAAGAATTTCTGAAGTGTATTCAGGAGAACTTTCTTGCTCAGTATGTTTCCAGCCCAACGAGGAAGGAGGCATTGCTGGGTGTGGTTCTGGGGAATGAAATAGGTCAAGTGGAGCAAGTGTCAGTTGGAGAACATTTAGGGAACAGTGATCATAGAATCATAAGGTTTATATTAGCTATGGAAAAGGATAGGGAGCAATCTGGAGTAAAAAGATTTGCAGGCAAAACTATAATCGAACGATGGGCTGCCTTTAAAGAGGAAATATTTTGTGTACAGTCGTGGTACATTTCCACTAGGGCGAAAGGTAGTGCCACTAAAGTCAGAGCTCCCTGGATGATGAAAGAGATAATTAGTAAGATGAAGCAGAAAAAGAGCGCGTATAACAGATGTCAGGTCAAGAATAAATCTGAGAATCAGGCTAAATATAGAATGTTCAGAGGAGAAGTGAAAAAGAAAGTAAGAGGGGCAAAGAGAGGTTATGAGAATAAAATGGCAGCTAACATAAAAGGTAATCCAAAAGTCTTCTGTCGGCATATAAATAGTAAATGGGTAGTAAGAGGAGGGGTGGGGCCGATTAGGGACCAAAAAGGAGACCTACGCATGGAGGCAGAGGGTATGGCTGAGGTGCTAAATGAGTACTTTGCGTCTGTCTTCACCAAGGAAGAAGATGCTGCCATA
Organism: Squalus acanthias; assembly: GCA_030390025.1. Taxonomy (NCBI): domain Eukaryota; kingdom Metazoa; phylum Chordata; class Chondrichthyes; order Squaliformes; family Squalidae; genus Squalus; species Squalus acanthias. Next base: position 93,142,026 of record CM059431.1, read on the forward strand.
GACATAGTGAAGGATGAGGTAGAGGAGATACTGGATGGGATAAAAATTGATAAAGAGGAGGTACTAAAAAGGCTGGCTGTACTTAAAGTAGATAAGTCACCAGGACCAGATGGGATGCATCCTAGATGTGTTCTGACGAAGGGTCATCGACCTGCAACATTAACTCTGTTTCTCTCTCTACAGATGCTGCCTAACCTGCTGAGTATTTCCAGCATTTTCTGTTTTTATTTCAGATTTCCAGCATCTGTAGTATTCTGCTTTTGTAAGATTGAGAGGAGATTTGATAGAGGTGTTCAAAATCATGAGGGGTCTGGACAGAGTAGATAGAGAGAAACTGTTCCCATTGGCGGAAGGGTCAAAAACCAGAGGACACAGATTTATTGTGATTGGCAGAAGAACCAAAGGCGACATGAGGAAAAACCTTTTTACTCAGCGAGTGGTTGGGATCTGGAATGCAATGCCTGAAAGGGTGGTGGGGGCAGACTCAATCATGGCTTTCAAAAGGGAGTTGGACAATTACCGGAAGGAATTTGCAGGGCTACGGGGAAAGGGCGGGGGAGTGGGACTAGCTGAAGTGCTCTTGCAGAGAGCCAGCACGTGCTTGATGGACCGAATGGCTTCCTTCTGTGCTGTTACCATTCTATGATTCTATCATTCTCTGACCTTGCAGGGTCGACTGGGCTGGGTGTACCGTTGTTGTGTCTGAAGCCGGTGCCTAGGTCGATGCTGGGTGGTCCATCCGGTTTTATTCTTATCGGCCTTTATCTCAAGGGGGCTGTAATACAAAGGGATGGAAGTTTTGTTATAGTTATATAAAGCTCTGGTTAACCCCATTCAGAGTTACTATGTGCAGTTCTGGGCGCCACACCTCAGGAAGGATATATTGGCCTTGGAACAAGTGCAGCATAGATTCACCAAATGTAGACCTACCAGACCACCCATGACTGCAAAGCAGATAAAAACAGTCCAGCACCAGTACAAAGATTTTAACAGAAGTCAGAATTCAGTTGCAGAATTCAGAAAATAGGTTAAAAAAAAGGCCCAGAAGTTAACCAGCAGCCTAAAAAGACAAACCAACAACTAACCTGTACGGAGTGGATGAGCCCTTTAAACAGTACTCCTGCAAGGTCTTTGGTGAGTGTCAGAGCCATAATTTGCTGGGTGAGTTTATCATGTGGGAGGTGATGGGGCAAATTAATTTTGAAAAATTATCCTACAACAAGCATTGGACCATTATTTAAATATTATAATGAGGCACTTAAATATTTCAGGCGGATGCCTTGGACACCTACTGAGCAGCCCAATCCCATAAGGTGGGCAGCGCATTTCTGGTGCGGCATGAACATTCACCTGCCATATTGGAACCTTAGGTGCCTGTTCTTGCCTGTAAAATAGGCTCAGCGTGATCAACGTTCTTGGCCATCGTGTCTAAAAGCAGAAAATATAGCCCCAGTGAGAGCAGGATCAGATTTTCCTGTGATGACCTCTACCCCTGGTGAAATAGATTTGGAATCATAGAAACCTACAGCACAAAAGGAGGACATTCGGCCCGTCATGTCTGTGCTGGCTCTTTGAAAGAGCAGTGGTGCTTAGTCCCACATCCCTGCTTTTTGTGACCTTCCCTGCATCATGAGTTAGAAGTGGGGATGTTCGCTGATGATTGCACAGTGTTCAACTCCATTTGCAATTCCTCAAATAATGAAGCAGTCCATGCAGACATGCAGCAAGACCTGGACAACAACCAGGCTTGGGCTGACATATGGCAGGTAACAATCATGCCACACAACTATCAGGTAATGACCATCTCCAGCAAGAGAGTCTAACCACCTCCCTTTGACATTAGCATTACCATCAACAATCTGGGGGTTGCTATTGACCAGAAATTCAACTGGACCAGCAACATAAATGCTGTGGCTACTAGAACAGGTCAGATCACAGAATCATAGAAAGTTACAGCACGGAAGGAGGTCATTTCGGGCCATCGTGTCCGCGCCGGCCAACAAAGAGCTATGCAGCCTAATCCCACTTCCCAGCTCTTGGTCCGTAGCCCTGCAGGTTACAGCAGCCCAAGTGCACATCCAAGTACTTTTTAAATGTGGTTAGGGTTTCTGCCTCTACCACCCTTTCAGGCAGTGAGTTCCAGACCCCCACAACCCTCTGGGTGAAGAAATTTCCCCTCAAATCGCCTCTAAACCTTCCACCAATTACTTTAAATCTGTGTCCCCTGGTTTTTGACCCCTCTGCTAAGGGAAATAGGTCCTTTCTATCCACTTTATCTCGGCCCCTCATAATTTTATACACCTCAATAAGGTCTCCCCTCAGCCTCCTCTGTTCCAAGGAAAACAAACCCAGCCTATCCAGTCTTTCCTCATAGCTAAGATTCTCTACTCCCGGCAACATCCTTGTAAATCTCCTCTGTACCCTCTCAAGTGCAATCACATCTTTCCTGTAATATGGTGACCATAACTGCACGCAGTACTCTAGCTGAGGCCTAATTAGTGTTTTATACAGTTGAAGCATAACCCCCTGCTCTTGTATTCTATACCACGGCTAATAAAGGCAAGCATTCCGTATGCCTTCTAAACCACCTTATCTACCTGGCCTGCTACCTTCAGGGATCTGTGGACATGCACTCCAAGGTTCCTTTGTTCCTCTACACTACTCAGTGTCCTACCATTTAATGTGTATTCCCTTTCCTTGTTAGCCCTCCCCAAATGCATTACCTCACACTTCTCCAGATTGAATTCAATTTGCCACTGTTCTGCCCACCTGACCAATGTATTGATATCTTCCTGCAGTCTACAGCTTCCTTCTTCGGTATCAACCACACAGCCGATTTTAGTATCATCTGCAAACTTCTTAATCATACCCCCTATATTCAAGTCTAGATCATTGATATATACCACAAAAAGCAAGGGACCTAGTACTGAGTCCTGCGGAACCCCACTGGAAACAGCCTTCCAGTCACAAAAACACCCATCAACCATTACCCTCTGCTTCCTGCCTCCGAGCCAGTTTTGAATCCAACTTGACACTTTGCCCTGGACCCCATGGGCTTTTAACTTCGTGACCAGTCTGCCATGTGGAACCTTATCAAAAGCCTTGCTGAAGTCCATATACACTACATCATACGCACTACCCTCATCTGCCCTCCTTGTTACCTCCTCAAAAAATTCAATCAAGTTTGTCAGACACGACCTTCCCTTAACAAATCCATGCTGACTATCCTTGATTAATCCGTGTCTTTCTAAATAAAGATTTATCCTGTCCTTCAGAATTCTTTCCAATAATTTTCCCACCACCAAGGTTAGGCTGACTAGCCTGTAATTACTCGGTATATCCTTTTCTCATTTTTTAAACAAGGGTACCACATTAGCAGTCCTCCAGTCCTCTGGCACCACACCTGAAGCCAGAGAGGATTGGAAAATGATGGTCAGGGCCTCTGCTATTTCCTCTTTTGCTTCGCTTAACAGCCTGGGATACATTTCATCCGGGCCTGGGGATTTATCCACTTTTAAAGCTGCTAAGCCCCTTAATACTTCCTCTCTCACTATGTTTATTTCATCTAATATTTCACACTCCTCCTCCCTGATAGCAATGTCTGCTTCGCCCCTCTCCTTTGTGAAAACAGACGCAAAGTATTCATTAAGAACCCTACCGACATCTCCCGCCTCCACACACAGATTACCCTCATGATCTCTAATAGGTCCTACCTTTCCTTTAGTTATCCTCTTACACTTAATATGGGTATTCTGTGGCAAGTGGCTCACCTCCTGATGCCCCAAAGCTTCTTCACCACTTGCAAGGCACAAGTCATGAGTGTGATTGAATCCTCTCCACTTGCCTGGATGGTGCAGCTGCAAAAACATTGAAGAAGCTGGACATCAACCAGGACAAAGCAGCCCGCTTGATCAGCACCCCATCCACCAGCTAAAACATCCACTCCCTTTATTACTGTCATACTGTGGCTGCAGTATGTGCTGTCAACAGGATGCACTACAGCAAGCTGCCAATGCTTCTTTGGCAACACCTCCCATGCCCGCAACCTCCACCACTTAGGACAAAGCCAGCAGGTGCATGGGAACAATATCAACTCCAAATTCCCCTACAAGTCACACACCATCCAGACTTGGATATGTAGGGTTGTTCATTCATTGTCGCTGGGTCAACATTCTGGAAGTCCATACTTAATAGCATTGTGGGAGTACCTTCACCACATGGACTACAGTGGTTCAAGAAACAGGCCCAACACCACCTTCTCAAGAGCAACGAGGCATAGGCAATAAATGCTGGATTTGCCAATGACGGCCCTATGCCAAGAATGAATAAAAGAAAGACTAATGAATTTCACTGCCAATGCTCACACATGAAGGAATGACCACTGGAGCAGTGATAGCACCAATAGAAATGTAGCCTAGCTTGAGTAGGGGAGGTAATACTTGACTGGAGCGCCCCAGAGAATGGTATTAGGTACTTAAGTACGAGTGGCAGTTAATTCTGAGGAGGCATCCTGGGAACTACAAGATCATTTGAAAAATTACTGCAGTGGGTAGAAAATGTCAAATTAAATTTAATACAACGTGTAAAGGAAGAAAAAGTGAGTGACATAAGTTTCATGAATGGTGTCAAAATAGTTAGGAATTAAATTGAAAGAGATCGAGGGGGTTTTAGTAGATTAAATGCAGCAGCAATCAACAATGAAAATGAAATAGAATATAAGTCAGAGGAAGTCATGGTCAGACCATGTCTTGACTACTATGTCCAGTTCTGGTTAACGAGACACAAAAAGGCAGTGCAGAGAAGAGTCACCAGACTGATTCCCAGTGCCAAACATCTGAGTTATATACAAAAGCAGAGAATTTGAAAGGAGGCAACTGAGAGGAGATTTTATAGAGGTGGGTAAGATAGTAAACAGTTTGGAAAAAGTAATTTACTAAATCCTGAAAGTAGGACAAAGGGGCACAGCTTCAAACTATTAAAAGGTAAATATAGGACTGATGTCAGAAAGTTCTTCCTCACACACAGCCTGCAACACTTGGATTGGACTTTTTGCTGGAGTAGTAACCCTTGAATGATTTAAGATTTGGGTGCCATGATAGGAGGAATTTAGATTATTTCTGGGTGGATAAGCTAAGTTGAACCAAATAATCTTCCTCATCCATATCTTTGTTGTGATCTCATCCATATCTTTGTTGTGAGTCCATCTAGATATAAAAACGTGAGAGTAAAGTTTGACTTCGATGGCATAAAAAACAGGCAATAGAGGATTAGCCGCCAGTTACACTGCCCACCTGATTCCGTTGAAGTCAATGGAAAGAAAAATTGAGCAGGTGTATAACGGGTAGGCGCTCTACTACTGTCGGCTTTGTGTCCCCGTCGAAGTTGAATTTTACCCCCTGCGTATTTTAATCTAAAAGAATATTGTTTGAAATCACATATTTAGAGACCTATTCTATTTAGAAGAATATGCACTGCACATTGAGATATTTTTCTAGGAAATTCAGCTCGCTGTGGGTTTTCTTGTGTAAGCTAGCCATGAATAATAAGTATACACTCTAGTAAATCACAATGTTATAGCCTGAAGCATTTTGGAGATGTAATTGCATAAACAGTAAGTATGCAAGCCAGAGTAGCACATCTCCCCTGAGGAAAATATATTGCTTACGAAGGACGTCCTGCTTTTTAATGCGGTTTTAAAGACAATTTGCATTTTTTATTGATTTATTAAAATCTTCCTTGCATTTTATGGGACTGTAATGATTATTCGACTAGTCAATTATTTATTAAAACCATTTCTAGTCATCCAAAGTTGATAGTTGATTAATTGCTCTTGTTTAAACATAGTAAAATGTTTTGTTTTAAAATCCTGTGTTAAGTAAAACCTAACTTAAATAAATTGGTTAATGATAAACCAAGAGCAGATACAAATGAATACATAATATGACGCCAGTTATTACAATAGTGTACAATTATGCTCTGCAAATCTTCATCATTAAAATAAATATACTGTAGGAGATTAAAGCACTGTAGTTGGCTTTGTAGCTTACTATTTTTTTTGACTCCTGTATTCTCTCTAGCCCTCCTCTGCTGTCGGGGGCATGTAACCATTCTTCATGGATTGGCCTGGCAATGACCATAGGGCCATCACAGCTGACCTTCCAATCCTGTCATCAGCAAATTCACACAAGTGCACTTCCAACAGGGAACACTAGATTAGAACGGGAACCAAGCCCAGTTCTTTCCCTTGCTAACTCAAGGACACTGAGGCCAATTGTAGTGCACCCACTGTTGTCCTAATTATAATCTGTTAACTCAGGAAAACCCAGGGATCAACCATCCTGGTTTGGATAGCTGTTTTTACATTGGCTTATGTGGTGTGCTAGTGCCGCTGGCTCCTCCTACATGGGTTTTTTTTTATATTCAAGGTCAGCATTTATTGCCCATCCCTAGTTTCCCTGAGAAGGTGGTAGTGGGCCTTCTTGAACCACTGCGTTTCTTTTATTTGTAGCAGTTTGTTACAACTGAGTAGCTTGCAAGGCTACTTCTGAGGGCATTTAAGAGTCAACAACTTTGGTGTGGGTCTATAGTCACATATAGTCCCGACAAGGTGAGGACAGCAAGTTTCCTTCCCTAACAACAACAACTTGCATTTATATAGTACCTTTAACATAGTAAAATGTCCCAAGGCTCTTAACCTATAGGGCACTAATGAACCAGTTGGATTTTTACGACAATCTGATAGTTTCATGGTCATTATTATTGATACCAGTTTTTTATTTCCAGATTTAATTTTACACTGAATTCAAATTCTCAAACTGCCATGGTAGAAGTTGAGCTCACGTTCTCTGTATTATTGGTCCAGGCCTCTGGATTACTAATCCAGTAACATAACTACTACATTACCATAACCCAAAGTAAAGTAAACTTGTCAGATTCACTAAGGCCAGTGGCCACTTGGCCCATTTTTTGCGTTTACTGTCAGCTGCACGGGGCCTACTCATCAAGAGCCGGCCACACAAGCCTGGTTCTTTTGCAGAAAAAGCAGCTTATGATGTCGTGTTGCACCATGTGTGCATTTACTCACTATACCACTAGAACACATGCATTTTATCATCTTTATCAGGTTTTATTTTGTTTGCAGAATTATATGGCTACGTAAACAAGAATGTGAAGACAAAATTCAACCCTGTGCATTTCAGTACTTAAAAACATAATTCTCTTCGGTGACATCTGTATGGTCTTCTTCTGGAAGAGTTTCCAAGTTTTAGTGCTCCATGCCACTTCTGAAACTCATGGGGCCACTGCGCAGTGATTGGACAGAAAATCGCAAGCTTTCCAATGCGGGATTGTGGCATATGAGGGCACACAAAATCTCTCCTCTTGTGCTTTGCAACTCTGTTATATCACCTTCCAGATTATTCTAGCTCACACAGTTATTAAATAATAGTGTGGCTCTTTTTAATCAAAATCATAGTATGGTGATGAAGCCCAGAATAGAATTATAGAAATTTACAGCACAGAAGGAGGCCATTCGGCCCATCTTGTCCGTGCCGGCCGAGGGTAAAGAGGCAAATAAATGCAGTCTCTAAGTGGAGAGATATGCAAGTTTACAAGTTGTATTCCCTAATCACAGCAACACATGTTCACAACACCTTATGGAGAAGTACATAAGTTAGCAAACTATTTAATTTGACACTTTTTTCAAGAGAATTGAGTTTTTATTTGTCCATGTAGATTCCCATCCAACAAGCTTCATTAACAGAGCAGAAAATATGCTTCACAATTGGAGTGAAGTAAAATCACAAGTTAATTGTGGATGAGGAAGTCCTTTTGGACTATGTTAGTTCATCCATCCAGAAGCACTCTACAATTCCCTCATTTCAGCATACAATTATTTCCTAAATGCATCCATGGTTTTCACATTCACCACTCTGTTGGATAGTTCTTTCCATGTGTTGATGATTCGGTGCATGAAGAAGCACTTCTGATATTAGTTAGAAGTACTCCACTTGCCATATTGGATTGAGCTGCTCTGTAAGCATCCAGGTTGTGTGCCAGAAGTATAAAAAAGCCTCAGTGTAATATTAAAATAAGGGTCCTACGCTTGTTGTAGGGCTCTTTCGTGAATTTGGTCTGTCTCAGCGCCTGACTCGCCACGTGATAAACTCACCCAGCAAATCACGGCTCTAACATTCACTAACGACCCTGCAAGAGCGCAATTTAAAGGTCTCATCCACTCCACACAGGTTAGTTTCTAGTTTGTTCTCTTAGGCTGTTGGTTAACTTGTGGGCCTTTTCCTTTTGCCTATTTTCTGCATTCTACAAGGGAATTCTGACTTCTGGGAACATAAGAACATAAGAAATAGGAGCAGGAGTAGGCCATTCGGCCCTTCGAGCCTGCTCCGCCATTCAATAAGATCATAGCTGATCTTCTACCTCATCTCCATCTTCCCGCACTATCACCATATCCCTTGATTCCCTTAATATCCAAAAATCTATCGATCTCGGTCTTGAATATACTCAAAGGCTGAGCATCCACAGCCCTCTGGGGTAGAGAATTCCAAAGATTCACCCCCCTTTTACTGAAGAAATTTCTCCTCATCTCAGTCCTAAATGGCCAACCCCTTATTCTGAGACTGTGACCCTTAGTTCTAGACTCCCCAGCCAGGGGAAACAGCCTCACAGCATCTACGTTGTCAAGCCCTGTAAGAATTTTATATGTTTCAATGAGATCACTTCTCATTCTTCTAAATTCTAGGGAATATAGGCCTAGTCTTCTCAATCTCTTCTAATAGGACAGTACCCCCATCCCAGGAACCAGTCTGGTGAACCTTTGTTGCAATTTCTCTAAGGTAAGTATATTTATCCTTCGATAAGGAGACCAGAACTGTTCACAGTACTCCAGGTGTGATCTCACAAAGGCCCTATATAATTGCAGTAAGACTTATTGGGCTAAAAATTAGGGGTTTTGTGGCGGCCGTTACCGCCTGATTCGGGCGAAAAAATGGCGGCTGCTGCACTTTGCCCGCAGCTGGCGGGTCCACGGCGGCCGCCATTTTCAGCTGGGCAGCAGCGATGCCAATGTCCGCGCTCGCAAAAATTATGTAGATTATGCAGCTCATGACGTCAGTGAGTGTGACGCTCACTTGATGCCCGATCTTCCATTTTCAACTTCGCCGCTACACTACCAACATGCCTTAACTGCAACCAGCTGAGTAAGCATTGACAAGCAGGAAAGAGGCTCCAGCAGCATTATTTAAAGGGATCATCAGCAACTACTTACAGCTGACATATTTCTTCAGTTTGAATGGCTCTGTGGAACTTTCTGCAACTTTAGCAGCTTTCTAAACCTCTTTCAAAGTTCTAAGGTAACAAGGAGTGTTGGGGCAAGTGGAGAATGCCTTCATTCTTATTTAAAGGCTTCTGCTCACAACACTTGCTCACAATTCTGAAGGACAGGATAAATCTACTGGCATCTCCCTCGTGCTCGAGTATCTTAGGGAGACGGAGCGGAGGCAGCAAAGAAGAGAAGATGCGCACAGAGGGAGGAGGAGGGCTCTGAACAGGAGGCCTTACCCATCTAGGGTCTTCCGAGAATCACTTCTCTTATATTCACTTCAACGAGGAGCAGTGTATTAGGGGGCTCCGCTTCATCAAGGAGGTGGTCACAGAACTCTGATACCTCCTGAAACCAGTCCTGCAGTCTCAGATCAGTCTCTTTCCCAGTGGCCCTCAAGGTCACCTTGGCCCTCAATTTCTTCACCAGTGGATCCTTCCAGTCTGCAGCAGGAGACATAGCTAACGTCTCCCAGTTCACCGTCCATCGCTGCATCCGGGAGGTCACTGAGGCTCCAGGAGAAGGGACTACGCTTTCCTCTCTCTGAGAAGAGAGAAGCAGGTCGAGCACGCATGTGGCTTTGCCAGGATAGCGGGCATCCCCATAGTGCAGGACGCCATCGACTGCACCCATGTGGCTTTGCGGGTGCCACATAACAATTCTGAGATCTTCTGTAACTGCAAAGGCTGCCACTCACTTAATGTGCAATTGTTGTGCGACCATACCCAGCGTTTCCTGATGGTCAATGCCCACTATCCTGGCAGCAGTCATGATACCTTCATCCTGCGTCAGTCCGGTGTGCCAGCAATCTTTCAGCCACCACATCAAACCCGAGGGTGGCTGCTCGGAGACAAGGGCTAACCGCTCTGCACTTGGCTGATGACTTCCCTCCACAACCCCACCACTCCTGCCCAGCACTCAGATAATGAGAGCCATTCTGCCACCAGGAACATCATCAGGCTTCTGAAGCAACAGTTCCGCTGCCTTGACAGCTCGGGAGGAGCCCTCCAGTATTCCAGTACTCGGCAGAGCGGGTGTCCCATTTCGTGGTGGTCTGCTGCATGCTCCACAACTTGGCCATCATGAAGGCGCAGCCCTTGCCAGCGGGGATTGCGGGACCACCTCAGGAAGAGGTCGAGGGAGAGGAGGAGGAGGAAGAGGAAGAGGAGGAGGACGAGGAGGAAGGGTGGAGGAAGGCAGCAACCACATCCCCATCATACCATCCCTCTGTCACGGAATATCACCGTGTCCTCCTGGGCACAAAGCTGAAATGAGAGCCACCACAAAACAAAGATTCCAAACAAAATTATTACATTTATCAAGAATCAATTCACACATACTACATCAACTAATCACCTTTGTGCAATCCCTTAGTGCCTATCGTTTGGGTGCCCTTTCCTGCTCTAGCGCTCCTACAAGGTGCTCCCCCCTTGGCTGCAGTATGGCTGGTGGAAGGCTGTTGAGTTTCCATCGGGGAGACTTCAGATGGCCCTGCAAGACAACCTCGAGCAGTCTGGATGACAGCAGTCTGGGCTGGCTGACAGGCAGCGGCAAGGGTAATGGCGGAGTGTCAGTGGTGGGAACAGGAATGCTGTCATCCTGAGAGAGGATCCTGCTCCACTGACCCACTGCCACTCTCCCGGGGCGGCACCTCAGCATGCCGAGCAATTTGGTGGAGGACAGATTGCTGGGCTGCTGCGACACCCTGCAAGTCCCATTCAACAGTGGTAAAGCCAGCCACGATGGCAGCAGTCTGAGCTTGGGTGGCATCAAGCTGAGACTGCATGAGAACAATCTGATCTTGCGTGGCAGCAAGCTGAGACTCCAGGACAGCGGTCTGTGCTTCTGCTGCAGCACTAAGATATTGGGTCGCTTCCGCCTGTGCTGCAATGGCAGCTGCGACATCACCCATCACAAGCAGCATCATGTCTGGGTTGACACGGTTTCTCCGGGAGTTTTCCATCAATTCCAGCCTGGAAATCATAGGCTCCAAGCTCTGCGCAAAGCCCCGGCCAATGTCGGAGGCAGACTCCTCCATGCTTCTTGAAATTGCAAGAGGCTCTCTGGCAGGCTTGCCATTGCACCTAGCAATTCGGTGTGCATACCCATCACCATTCTTCTGAAGGCTGCCCCATCGAGGTACTCATCTGAGTCGTGTGCAGCAGTCCCTCGCGCGCAGAGCTGGCCCCTGAGCTACCCAATCCCCCTGGCCTTGCTGCAGCCTTCTCCTGCCCTGTGCCTCACCCTGTGCAGATCCCACATCTACACTACCCTCTAAATTATGCGCAGTGCCAGTTTCTGAGCTGGTGTCTGTGAGTGACAGATGCAGTGGTGCTGTGTCTTCTTCTTTTTCTCCCCCCTCGCTCTCTTCCATCGCCTCGGGGACAAGCTGGGCTGCTGCCTGTTCTTGGTTATCTGAAACCAGAAAGGCATGAGTCAGGTTATGGTGAGGGGAGTGGGTGTGGCGGGGGGCGGGGGAAGCAAGATATGCATGCATACAGCATCAGCAGCTTGTAAGTGAGAAGAGATTGTGGGATGAGGGGAAATGAGATGTGAGAAGAAGCATTCAGAATGAGCATACCGTTTATGTCCCCAAGGGCCTCAACTTCACCCGTTACCTCAGCCTTGATGAATTCCCATCCAATGATGTCAAGCATTTGCTCCTTGAGTTGGGTCAGGGCCCTTATGGCAGCTTGCCCCCTGCTTGTCTGCCGCTGGTCCTGGCAATTATGTGCAACCTTGGCCTGCAAGGGAAAGGGAAGTATGTGAGTGAGTGTGGTGCAATGTGCTTGGGTGATATGCCTGCCATAGTTGAATAGCTGTCAGTCTGTGGAAGATGTGAGATCTGGGTGTGAGTGTTGCAGCAGTGCTAAGGTTTTGAAAGTGAAGTGAAGCTATGATTGTGAGGTCTGAGTGGTGATAGGTAGAGATTATTGGTAGGTGAGTGCTGGGGTTGTGGTGCAATGAGCAGTGTGTGAGGCTTGTGGTGCAGATGGTGGGATATGGCATTTGATGAAGCCTTCATTCACCTTGACCTGCCGTGTGAGGTTATTAAACTTCTTGCAGCATTGGATGGCACGACCTGGGAACCACACTGGTGGTCATCACATAATCAGATATCTCCCGTCACAGCCTTCTGGACATATGGGCTGATGGCTTCCTGCCGGCTTGTGGGAAGAGGACAGCCCGCCTGCTCTCCACAGCCACCACCAGTGCCTTCAGAGCCGTGTCTGAGAAGTGCCTTGCTCTCCCCCTGTGCTGAGGCTCAACCATCTCTTTGTATTTGGTTCTGCTTCCAAGTGGAGTTCCAAGTGGAATGACAATGAGGTACTGTTGCATCAATGCACCTCCCCTTTAAGTACTGGATAAAGCCTAGGCCAAACATGACTAGGAATTAGACTGCACCCGATATTGGCCCACCTGTTGAGCAGTAAGCCAATGAGCAGCAGTGTTGGTGCCAAGATCAGCACTATAATAATGTTAATGAGGACTGAGCACGAATTTTGCATGTGACCTAGACCAGTTTGACCCGGCACAGCTTAATAGTGCTGCGCCATGACACCGCCCATTTTTGGGTCATTTCCAATTTCTAGGCCCTTTACTCTTATACTCCAATTCCTTTGTAATAAAGGCTAACATACCATTAGCTTTCCTAATTGCCTGCTGCCCCTGCATATTGACTTTCAGTGATTCGTGTACAATGACAACCAGGTCCCTCTGAATACTAACATTTCCCAATCTCTCACCATTTAAAAAATATTCTGCTTTTCTATTTTTCGTACCAAAGTGGATAATTTCACATTTCTCCACATTATATTCCATCTGCCGTGTTCTTGCCCACTCACTTAACCTGTCTATATCCCTTTTCAGCCTCTTTGCATCCTCCTTACAACTTACTTTCCCACCTAGCTTTGTATTGTCAGCAAACTTGGATACATCACACTCAGTCCCCTCATTTAAGTCATCGATATAGATTGTAAATAGCTCAGGCCCAAGCATTGATCCCTGTGGTACCCCACTAGTTATAGCCTGCCAACCCGAAAATGACCCGTTTATTCCAACTCTCTGTTTTCTGTCCGTTAACCAATCCTCAATCCATGCGAATATATTACCCCCAATCCCAAGAGGTCTAATATTGTGTAATAGCCTCTTGTGTGACACCTTATCGAATGCTTCCTGAAAATCCAAATACACTACATCCACTGGTTCCCCCTTATCTGCCCTGCCAGTTACAACCTCAAAAAACTCTATTACATTTGTCAAACATGATTTCCCTTTCATAAATCCGTGTTGACTCTGGCCAATCATATTATGATTTTTTAAGTTCCCTCATACCACCTCCCTAATAATAGATTCTAGCATTTTCCTGATGACTGATGTCAGGCTAACTAGTCTATAGTTCCGTTTTCTCTCTCCCTCCTTTCTTGAATAGCAGGGCTACATTTGCTACCTTCCAATCCTCGGGGACTGTTCTAGAATCTAGGAAATTCTGGAAGATCAAATTAGTGCATCCACTATCTCTGTAGCCACCTCTTTTAAAACCCTAGGATGTAGGCCATCAGGTCCAGGGGATTTGTCAGTTTTTAGTCCCATTAATTTCTCCAGTTTCTTTACTAATACTAATTTCTTTAAGTTCCTCATTCTCACTAGATCCTTGGTTCCCCACTATTTCTGGAATTTTTTTTGTCTTCTTCCATGAAGACAGATACAAAGTATTTGTTTAATGTCTCTGCCATTTCCTTATTCCTGATTATAATTTCTCCTGGCTTTGCCTGTAAGGGACACACGTTTACTTTCACTAATTTCTTCCTTTTTACACACCTATGGAAGCTTTTACAATCTGTTTTTAGGACTCTTGCTAGTTTACTCTCATATTCTATTTTCTCTCTCTTTCTCAATTTCTAGGTCATCCTTTGCTGAATTCTAAAGTCCTGTCAATGCTCAGGCTTACTATTCTTTTTGGCAACATTATAAGTCTCTTCCTTTAATATAATACTACCTTTAACTTCTCTTGTTAGCCACGGTTGGACCATTTTTCCTGTGTGGTTTTTATTCTTAAGGGAATGTATATCTGTTGTGAATTATGAATTATTTCTTTAAATTTTTGCCATTGCTTATCTACCATCATATCTTTTAATCTAGTTTCCCAACCTACCTTAGCCAACTTGCCTCTCATGCCTACGTAATTTGCTTTGTTCAGATTTATGACTCCAGTTTTGGACTTAACTAAATCATTTTCAAACTCAATATAAAATTCAGAGGGCGCTAACTGGGCACAAAGCAACTAGCACCTGGATGCGGTGTCATCGCCGTGCGCAGCGCCCCACTTGCGCCCCGGCCGCGATCTTCGGTAGTGCCCCCTGACTTACCGCCGGACTCTATGTCTGACGGGGTCAGGGGGGCCTACATACGGCCGGGGCAGCACTAATTAAAGGCACGGTGCCAGGCGGCCATTTTTGTTGCTGGCTGCCTGCCAGCACCTGCCTCCGTTGCCGTCCCTGGCCTCCTGAGCAACCCCTCCCCCCCCCCCTCCCCCACCCCGACGGAGTGCCGGCTGCGCTCCATGAGCCAGGCACTTCTCTTGAGTGCCGGGCTCTTTTGCCGGCACTCCGATCCCAGCGGGCCCAGCTGGGCCCCGGGTCGCGCTGCGCAAGACCCCTCCCCTTTAAAAAGGGGAGGAAGGCCTGCAATACTGTAGGCACGTCGCGCCGCGATATTCCCTCGCTGTGCCCCAAGAGGGAGACGGGGCGCTTCCCTCTTGGGGCGCTACCATTCAATTTCGGCCACAGGGGTGCTAATTTTTTCGGGGCGCTAAAAGTAGTGCCCCGGCGAAGTTAGCCGCCCCAAAGGGGACACGACTCAATTTTTCCCCCTAACTCTGTTTCTCTCTCCACAGATGCTGCCTGACCTGCTGAGTATTTCCAGCATTTTCTGATTTTCTTCAGATTTCCACCATGCGCAGTATTTTGCTTTTGTCAACATAAAATTCTATCATATTAAGAACACTGCTCACCAGAGGCCCCTTTACTACAACTTTATTAATGAACCCTTTCTCATTGCACAATACTAGATTTAAAATAGCCTGTTCCCTAGTTGGTTCCTCAACATACTGATCTAGAAAACTATCTTGAATGCATTCCATAAACTCGTCCTCTGCATTATTACTGCAAATTTGGTTTCCCCAGTCTATCTGAAAATTAAAGTCCCCCCATGATTACTGTATTACCCTTGTTCATGCCCCTCTAATTTCCTGATTTATACTGTGCCTGACACTACAATTACTGTGAGTGGGTCTATAAACTACACCCACCAGTGTTTTCTGCCATTTGTTGTTTCGTAGCTCCACCCAAAGTGATTCTACATCTTGTTTATCCAAGCTAAGATCCTTTCTCTCCACTGTCTTTATCCCATCCTTTATTATCAGGGCTACCCACCCCTCACCCCGCCACCCCCCCTTTTCTATTCTGCCTCTCTCTTCTAAAAGTCAAGAATCCTGGAATATTTAGTTCCCAAACTTGATCAACCTGCAACTAGGTCTCCATAATGGCTACAACAAATACAAAAGCAAAATACTATGGATGCTGGAAATCTGAAATAATGGCTCCGTAATGGCTATTAGATCAAATCCATTTATTTCTATCTGCGCTATTAATTAATCTATTTTGTTGCAAATGCTTCGTGCATTCAGATATAATGCCTTTAGCTTTAACTTTTTTCTATTTTTCCTTGATGTCACCTTAGTCTCTAATGCCCTATTACCTTTGTTAAGCTCGCTGTCCCTCCCTGACCCACTCTGCTTATTTTTACCCAAATCACTACTCTGCTCTACAGCCTTGAAATTTCTCTTACTGCTTTTGAATTTAACCTTTGCTGAATCCTCCCTCCCCACCTTCATTAGTTTAAAGCCCTATCTACTGCCCTAGTTATTCGATTCGTCGGGACACTGATCCCAGCCTGATTTAAGTGGAGCCCATCCCACGAAACAGCTCGCTCTTCCCCCAGTACTGGTGCCAGTGCTGCATAAATTGAAACCCCTGCCTCCCACACCACTCTTTCAGCCATGCATTTAACCTTCCAATTTGCTTGCAACAACTTTGAGTTGATGATGCACTGTTTTTGTCTACTTTGGAAACAGTTTTATTCCAGTCATGTTCTGGTAGGTCTACCTTTGAGGCTGAATAAGAAGGGGAGCGGCGAAGAAGACAGGAGAGAGCAGGAGCAGCTGGGAGAAGAGGGAGGAGGAGGAGGAGGGTACTGCGCAGGAGGCCATACCCACAGTAGGTCTTCAAGAAGCATTTGTCATAGCTCAAATTCACCAATGAGCAAGGTGTGAGGTGCCTGTTCTTCACCAAGTAGGTTACCAGCAAGCTCTATCACCTGCTACAGCCACCACTGGAGCCTCAAACCAGGGCATGCACAGCACAGCCTATGGTTGTTGAGGTCATCATTAACTTTCTGGGATGCAGCAGGTAACATCAACAACATCTTGCAGTTTGCTGTGCACCACTGTATCAGGGAGGTGACCGAGGCTCTCTATGCCAGAAGGAACACATAGAACACATTCCTTATGGACAGAGTGAAGCAGGACGAGAGAGCACTGGACTTTGCCCACATGTCGGGTTTCTCAGGTTCCAAGATGCCATAAACTGCATCCACATTATCTTGCATGCTCCCCAGCACCAGCCTGGCATCTTTCTCAATAGAAAAGGTTAGGGGTGAAATCTATTGGATGTTTTCAAAATTATGGAAAGTTTTGAAAAAGATAATACTGAAAGATTGTTCCACAAGTTGGTGAATGGGCAACTAAAAGGGCATAAATTTAGGAAAATTGCTGAAAAAATGAGGCTGTGGTTAAACATTTATTTTTAAAACATGGAATGCATTACCACATGGCTATTAATGTGGAGCTTATAACATCATTAAAAGCAAATTGGATAATTATTTGTAAAAGAAGACTTTAAATGGGTATGGGGAAAGGCTTGGGAAACGGCAAGGAAATGTGATGAGACAGCTCCAGGTGAAGAGTACAATAGACTGTATGGCCTATTCCTATGTTGTAATTTCTATGATTCTATCTGTTTGTATCTAAGCTTGAGATATATGGGGGTAAAAATTGGGTAGCGCCCCCTTTGGGGCGATACCTCCGCCGGGGCGCTAATTTTAGCGGGGCGCTGCGCATGGCGATGACGGTTAGCCCTCTTAGGGTGCTAACAGGAGGCGCAAATCAACCGAATTTAGCCCCCCTGCAATTTAATGGGAACACTTGTTTAAACTTTATGTATGGCCCATGAGGTTCCATGCAATTAATCTAATTGACTTATAAAGACAAAAAGCTTAGACTAAAAAGGTTTGAAAGGCCCAAGGATTCAACAACAACAACAACTTGTATTTATATAGCACCTTTAACGTAGTAAAACGTCCGAAGTCGCTTCACAGGAGTGTTAGAAAACAAAAAATCTGACACCGGGCCACATAAGGAGAAATTAGGGCAGGTGACCAAAAGCTTGGTCAAAAAGGTAGGTTTTAAGGAGCGTCTTAAAGGAGGAAAGAGAGGTAGTGAGGTGGTGATATTGGCAGGGAATTCCAGAGCTTAGGGCCTAGGCAGCAGAAGGCATGGCCACCAATGGTTGAGCGTTTATAATCAGGCATGCTCAAGAGGGCAGAATTAGAGGAACGCAGATATCTCAGGGGGTTGTGGGGTTGAAGGAGATTACAGAGATAGGGAGGGGCGAGGCCATAGAGGGATTTGAAAACAAGGATGAGAATTTTGAAATTGAGGCATTGCTTAACCGGGAGCCAATGTAGGTCAGCAAGCACAGGGGTGATGGGTGAATGGGACTTGGTGCAAGTTAGGACACAGGCAGCCGAGTTTTGGATCATCTCAAGTTTACGTGGGAGGCCATCCAGGAGTGCGTTGGAATAGTCAAGTAACAAAGGCATGGATATGAGTTTCAGCAGTGGATGAGCTGAGGCAAGGGCGGAGACGGGCGATGTTACGGAGCTGGAAATAGGCAATCTTAGTTATGCTGCAGATATGTGGTCGGAAGCTCATTTCAGGGTCAAATATGACACCAAGGTTGCGAACAGTGTGGTTCAGCCTCAGACAGATGTTAGGGAGAGGGATGGAGTCAATGGCTAGAGAATGGAGTTTGTGGCGGGGACCGAAAATAATTACTTCGTTCTTCCCAATATTTAATTGGAGAAAATTTCTGCTCATCCAGAACTGGATGTCGGACAGGAAGTCTGCCAATTTAGAGACAGTGGAGGGGTCGAGAGAAGTGGGCGTGAGGTAGAACTGGGCGTCATCAGCGTACATGTGGAAACTGATGCTGTGTTATCGGATGATGTCGCCAAAGGGCAACATGTAGATGAGAAATAGGAGGGGGCCAAGAATAGATCCTTGGGGGACACCAGAGGTAACAATGCGGGAGCGGGAAGAGAAGCATTGCAGATGATTCTCTGGCTACGATTAGATAGATACGAATGGAACCAGGCGAGTGCAGTCCCACCCAGCTGGACGATGGTGGAGCGGCGTCGGAGAAGGATGGAGTGGTCAACTGTGTCAAAGGCTGCAGACAAGTCAAGAAAGACGAGGAGGGATAGTTTACCTTTGTCACTGTCACAAAGGATATCATTTGTGACTTTGATGAGAGCTGTTTCGGTACTGTGGCAGGGACGGAAACCTGATTGGAGGGATTCAAACATGGAGTTGCGGGAAAGATGGGCACGGATTTGGGAGGCGACAACACATTCAAGGACTTTGGAGAGGAAAGGGAGGTTGGAGATGAGGCGGTAGTTTGCAAGGATGGAAGGGTCTCATGGACAAGATGAGCATGGAAAAGTCATGAGGGGAGATTGGCGAGAAACTGGAGAAAGATGTGAGTTCAGTGCTATGGCAGGGGGAAACCTTAGAGGAAGTTTGGTTCAGTGGACTAGGGGATGGAAGGGAAGTGGCAAAGGCAGCTGAACGGATGGTCTCAATCTTAGGGACAAAGAAGTCCATGAGCTCCTCACACTTGTTGTCGGAGGTGAGGGTGGAGGAGACGGGGGAGAGGGGTTTAAGAAGATGGTTAGCAGTGGAGAATAGGAGCTGGGGTTTGTTTTTGCATTCCAGAATGATTCTGGAATAGTGAGCAATTTTTGCAGACGAGAGCAGGACTCGATAATGCTTTATGTGGCCCAGCCAGATCTGGCGGGGAATGGCTAAGCCAGTTGTCTGCCATATCCATTCAAGTCTGCGCCCCTTGGACTTAAGGGAGTGAAGATGAAGGCCGTACCGGGGGAACGGCCAGGGTGAGAGAGAGTAATTGTTTTAATAGGGACTAGGACATCAAAGGTGGCGGTGAGGGTGTGGTTGATCGGTAGCTGCAGAATATCATGGTGAATGGAGGGCCAAAGGCTGAATTCAGCTGGAGAGTTCATAAATGTGGTTGCAAATGGTTCAACATCAGCAGCACAAAGTTGATTTTAGCGATAAGGCTCCTCAAAGGCTGCTAAACACCATTATGGAGCAACAAAAGAACAAGTCAAAGAAGAACAACAGCAAGAACATGCATTTATATAGTGCATTTAACATAGATAAACATCCCAACGTGTTTCACAGAGGCCAAAACAGTCAAAAATGAACACAGAGCCAAAGAAGGAGATATTAGGAGGGGTCACCAAAAGCTTGGCTAAAGAGGAGGATGTTAAGGAGGGTCTGAATGGAGGAGAGGGAAGTGGAGAGGCAGAGGGATTTAGGGAGGCAATTCCACACCATGAGGCCTAGACAGCTGAAGGCACGGTTACCAATGGAGGGGTGAAGAGTGGGGGCTATTATTGCAGGACGCCAACCTCCGAAACCCCGACCATCAATGTTCCCTTTAAGCTGCACGGTCGTGCAGCGCTCTAGGGGTCCTGCGCAGCCTGCTTGCCGGTTTTTAAATAGAAAAAACACGCACGCGCGGTATTTTGAATGTGCTGCGCAGCCCGTTAAAAGGGCCGTGCAGCCTCCAAAGAAATTACAGGGAACATTGCCGACAATCCACCCCTAAAATGCAAAGAATGCAAAAGCATGGCAGTACATCAACGCACAACTTGAGGGGGCTAGCAGGAAGTGGGAACAAGTGTTCCCATTAGGTTACATAAATAGTGCAAGGGTAGTCAAAGGAAAGGTGGGGCCAATTAGGGCCCAAAAAAGAGATCTTCTTGTGGAGGCAGAGGGCATGGCTGAGATAATAAATGAATACTTTGCATCTGTCTTCACTAGAGAAGAGGATGCTGCCAATGTAGCAGTAAAGGAGGAGACAGTAGCAATATTAGATCAGAGAAAAATAGATAAAGAGGATATACGTAAAAGATTGTCAATCCTGAAAGTAGAAAAGGCACCCAGTCCGGATGGGATTCTTCCCAGGTTACTGAGGGAAGTAAGGGTGGAAATTGTGGAGGCACTGACAAAATCTTACAATCCACTTTGGATATGGGGGGTGGTGCCAGAGGGCTGGAGGCTTGCAAATGTTACACCCCTGTTTAAAAAAGGGGAGAGGGATAAACCTGGCAAACACAGGCCAGTCAGCCTAAATTCGGTGGTGGGGAAACTTTTAGAGACAATTATCCGGGACAAAATTATTGGTATTTGGAAAAGTATGGGCTAATAAATGAAAGTCAGCACTGATTTGTTAAAGGCAAATCGTGTTTGACTAACTTGATTGAGTTCTTTGATAAAGTAACAGAGCAGGTTACATAGGATTACATGGGATATACGGCACAGAAACAGGCCATTCGGCCCAACCAGTCCATGCCGGTGTTTATGCTCCACTCGAGCCTCCTCCCGTCTTTCCTCATCTAAATCTATCAGCATAACCCTCTATTCCCTTCTCCCTCATATGCTTGTCTAGCCTTCCCTTAAATGCATCTGTACTATTCACTTCAACCACTCCCTGTGGTAGCGAGTTCCACATTCTCACCACTCTTTGGGAAAAGAAGTTTCTTCTGAATTCCCTATTGGATTTCTTGGTGACTATCTTATATTGATAGCCTCTAGTTATGCTCTTCCCCACTAGTGGAAACATTCTCTCTGTATCTACTCTGTCAAAATTTTTCATAATTTTAAAGACCTCTATTAGGTCACCCCTCAGCCTTTGTTTTTCAAAAGAAAAGATACCCAGCCTGTTCATCTTAAGAAAAGAGACCCAGCATGTTCATCCTTTCCTGATATGTATACCCTCGCATTTCTGGTATCATCCTTGTAAATCTTCTCTGCACCCTCTCCAGTGCCTCTATATCCTTTTTATAATATGGCGACCAGAACTCTCCGCAGTACTCTAAGGGGGTGAAATTGGGTGCCTTCGCACCCCCGTTAGCGCGCCCGGTTAGCACTTGAGTGCTGGGCTGATCACACGGGATCGCGGCTGCCTTGCTGGTCCAGGTTGGTACTTTTTAAATTGCAGAGCCTGCAGCGATGGCCCTTCCCTTTAAGGGAGGGAAGGAGCCTTTGAGCACGGCAGCGCTGCACGGCCCAGTGTGCAGCGCTGCTGAAGTCTCCGCCCCGCTCTCCGATGTATGTCCCCTAAGAAGGAAGTGGGGTGCTTGATTTAGCACTCCATTTCCCTCTTGGGGTGCTAAAACTCAATTTCAGGGTCGTCGACGCTAATTAGTGTCGGGCACTAAAGTTAGTGCCCAGGCGATGTTAGTGTCCCAAAATGGTCAATACCGATTTTTCCCCCTAAGTATGGTCTAACCACCGTTCAATACAGGTTTAGCGTAACTTCCCTACTTTTCAATTCTATCCCTCTAGAAATAAACCCTAGTGCTTGGTTTGCTTTTTTAAATGGCCTTGCTAACCTGCGTCGCAACTTTTAGTGATTTGTGTATTTGTACTTGAGATCCCTTTGTCCCTCTACCCCACCGCACCCTCCAAGTAATAAGTGACCTCCCTATTCTTCCTACCAAAATGTAATACCTCACATTTATCTGTGTTGAACTTAATTTGCCAATTATATGCCTATTCTGCAAGTTTATTAATGTCGTCCTGTAATTTGTTGCAGTCCTCCTCAGTATTGACTAATTTGGTGTCATCCGCAAGTTTAGAAATTGTGTTTTTGATTCCAAAGTCTAAATCATTAATGTAAATTGTGAACAACAGTGGTCCCAGCACTGAACCATGTGGAACACCACTACCCACCTTCTGCCACTGTGAATAGCTATCCTTTACTCTCACTCTCTGCTTTCTGTCTTGAAGCCAGCTAGCTATCCATTCTGCTACTTGTCCCCTGACTCCACATTCTCTGACCTTGTTCATCAGTCTATTATAGGTTACCTTATCAAAGGCCTTTTGAAAATCTAGATAAATTACATCTACTGCATTACCATTGTTTACTCTCTCTGTTACCTCTTCAAAAAATTCATGAGGTTGGTCAAGCAAGACTTTCCCTTTTGAAATCCATGCTGACTATTCCTTATTATATTTTTGGTTTCTAGATGTTCTTCCATTTTCTCCTTTAGTAGGATTCCATTACTTTTCCTACCACCGATGTTAAGCTGACTGGTCTATAATTCCCTGGACATGTTCTATCCCCCTTCTTGAATATAGATATTATGTTAGCTATCCGCCAGTCTTCTGGCACTAACCTTTCTAATGAATTATCAAATATGTGTAGTAATGCCTCTGCTATCTCTTCCCTAGATTCTTTTAAAATGCGTGGATGCAATCCATCCGGACCAGGGGTTTTATCCTCTTTGAGTTTGATTAGTTTATTTAATATATCCCCTCTGTTTATTTTAAATGTACTTATCTCATTACTAATCTCATCATCCAATGTCATGTCCACCTGTTCTATCTCCCTGGTAAATACTGAAGCAAAATAATTATTTAATATTTCTGCCATCTCTCTATCGTTCCGGTGGTGTGATCCTGTCTTAATGGCCCTATTCCCATCCCAACCTTGCTTTTTTTATTGATGTGCCTGTAAAATATTTTACTATTTTGTTTTATGTTCCTTGATAAATTAATTTCATAGTTCCTCTTTGAGTCCCTAATTGTTTTTTTTACTTCTCTCCTAATTTCTTTGTATTCTCCCTTATCACGCTCTCCTCTGCTGTCCATGTACTTAATATATGCCTCCTTCTTTACCCTCAATTGTTCCCTTATGGCTTTATTCATCCATGGAGTCTCATTAGTGTTTAGTTTCTTTCCTTTTAGTGTAATATATTATTCCTGCACTCTGTTGATCACCATTTTAAATGTTTCCCATTGCTGTTCTATATTGTTGCCCATTTTATTTTCCCAGGTTCTATTCTCAACCCCTCAAAATCAGCTGTTCTCCAATCTATTAACCTTGTTTTTGTCATACTTATGACCTTCTTAATTATCATCTTAAAGCATATTACATTATGGTCACTATTGCCTAGATGTTCTCCTACTTTTACTTCTCTTATCTGCTCTGGTTCATTCCCCATTACTAGATCCAAATAACGAATCCTCCCTTGTTGGGCTTTTTACATATTGGGTTAGAAAGAAGTCCTGTACACATTATAGGAACTCTATACCCTTATCCCCTTTACCTACCTCTTCTATCCAATTAATATAAGGATAGTTTCCACATTACATCAGTGACTCCACTTCAAAAGTACTTCATTGGCTGTAAAGCGCTTTGAGATGTCTGGTGATCATGAAAGGTGCTATAGAAATGCAAGTCTTTCTTTCATTTAGTTGAAATCCCCCATGATTATTATTCTATGTTTTTTACTAATTTCCCTAATTTGTCTGCATATTTCTTCCTCCACCACCCTTCCACTATTAGGTGGTCTGTAGACTACGCCTATTTGTGTGATTGATCCTTTATTATCTTTTATCTCTATCCATATGAATTCTATTTTTGTCTTGCTGATAGCTGTGTCACTTATTTCTACTGCTATTTGATGAGGGTCATGCGGTTGATGTTGTGTATAGGGACTTTCAAAAGGCATTCGACAAAGTACCACATAATAGACTTGTTAGCAAAATTAAAGCCCATGGGATTAAAGGGACAGTGGCAGCATGGATACAAAATTGGCTAAGGGACAGAAAGCAGAGAGTAGTGGTAAAGGGTTGTTTTTCAGACTGGAGGGAAGTATACAGTGGTGTTCAAAATTATTTTGATAGAGTAAATAAGGAAAAACTGTATACAGTGGCAGAAGAGTCTATAATCAGAGGACACAGATTTAAGGTGATTGGCAAAAGAACCAGAGATGACATGACAAAACAATTTTTTACACAGCGAGTTCTGGAATCCACTGCCAGATTCAATAGTAACATTCAAGAGAATTGGATAAATACTTGAAGGGAAATAATTGATTGGGCTGTGGGAAATAGCAGGGGAGTGGAATTAATTAGCTAGCTCTACCAAAGAGCTGGTACAGGCACGATAGGTCGAATGGCCTCCTCCTTCTGTGCTGTATCATGCTTTGATTCTATGAAGGTATACAAATTAAGAGAAGTACAAAGGTACAGTATGAATGGATATCAAAGTTGTGATTTTAAAAGATATCCTCACTGCTCTTATGCTTAAAGGCAAAACTTGCATAGTATAAAAGAGTGCAGCATGTAACAGGTGGTGATTTGAAGGTGCTGATGTCATATAAGCAATGATGGATTTGTTCAGGAGGAAGAGTTTGGAAGACAGTGGACCTATGGATTTGACTGAGTGTACCATGTGAATCAGATAGTCTGTGCTTTGCACAATATGTTGCAAGAGCATCTCCAAATACACTAATTGTTCACAAATATATAATTGTGCATGCAATGATAGTGCAGAAGCCAAATGAATAAGTTTGCTTCTGCACTCACATTGTATTTGGTCTCTTCAAAGAATAGGGCAAACCCAGTGGATCACCAGCTGCACTCAAAGATCACCACACAATTGAACATCGATTGCCAGCATTTTCACTTGAAACAGATACCAGAACAGAAATATATGAAGTACACAGCAAAAAAAACCAGGGGTGCCAAAACCATCTGTTTCATAATTGTAAATATGGCCAAAAGCAAATAATCATGTCCAATTGTGAGCCAGTGGAAAAAACAGAGCAATGATCCTCTCACACCCCCATCTCCTGCTATCAATGGGTGGTCTGCTGCTGGTTCTTATTCAGTTGTATGTATTGGGCTGTATGGTTATGTAAGTCATCAATTACTTCCTAAAGGATTGATACACATCAAAGCAGCTAACTCTTGACATGTCCCCTCTGGATGCTTGGAAGCTTCCTGTCTCATAAAAGTTGAAGTTGGTAGTCACTTCAAGTTTAATTGCAGTGTAGTTTGGACAGTTGGTTGTCCCTGCAGATCTTTCTAGACCAAATGGCATAGCTCAGTAACAGTCGCACTGATGAGGAGTCTGCTTATTCATTGGTTATCCACCATGCCTGGTAAAGAAAGAACTTGCATTTATATAGTGCTTTTCGTGACCGTAGACCGTCCCAAAGTGCTTTATAGCCAATGAAAAACTTTTGAAATGTAGTCACTGTCATAATGTTTACTAATGATATTGGTTGAGGGATAAATATTAGCCAGGACACCAAAATAATTCTTCTGTTTTTCTTTGAATAGTGCCGTGGGATCTTTTACGTCCAGCTGAGAGGGCAGACAGAGCCTCGGCTTGACGTCTCATGTGAAAGACGGCACCTTCAACAGTGCAGCACTCCCTTAGTACTGCACTGAAGTATTAGCCTAGATTGTGTGCGCAAGACAGCAAGGAGTGGGGCTTAAACCCACAACCTTCTGACTCAGAGGTGAAAGTGCTACCATTAAGCTAGGGTTAGCAACCCTCCAGGATTGCCCTGGAGTCTCAAGGAATTGAAGATTAATCTCCAGGACACTGCACTGCTGTGAGCAACCCAGGAGAAAATCATAAGGGCATTAAAACAATTATGAATTTTGTTTCAATTTCTTTGCACACTTTCATTTATTGGCCCGAAGATTAAACCTAATACGCGAGAGTACGCACTGTGTACTCTCGCGTATTAGATCCCGAATTGCACTGTGCATGCGCGGGAAACCGGCACTTCGTGAATTGAAAAGGGGGCGGTTCCTAAGTGAACCGCGTGCGCACTACAGGCTGTCGCACGCAGTGCACTTAGTTTTTTTTCCAGCTTTGAACGCGCAGGTAAGTGGTGAAGATTTTACACACAAAGAAAGCAGGCGTAGGACCCCCTTTTAACAAGGTAAGTAGTTAATTAAGTGTTATTTTTAATTTTTTTCAACAGGTTTATCTTTTTTAGAGACTTTAAAGAAAGGTAAGTTTATTTTTATAACTTTTAAAAAGATTTTAAATTTTTTCAAAAATTTAATTTTTTGTTTAAAGTGGTTAATTTATTTAACTATACTTATTTTATTAATGTGATGGCTTTTTTTTAAATTTAATTGAGGTTTAGCTGTTCTTTTGGGGGTGTGTAGTATTCATAGCTTTGACAGCTCTTGCCGTCAAAACTATGAATGAAAGATGGTGTGCTGCCATTGGCTCTAACTGAATCACATGATCCCAGAGCTCGCACGAACTAATTGCGCCTCTGGGTCACGCAAGCACTGCACGGTTCCAACAGAGAGAGCCTTTGAAACTAAAGTTCGTGTGGGCCCGGAGCAAAAAGGTAGGCGCGGAGTGCGATATCGCGGGTCATCCTTACCCCCGCGGGAACCATCCATGTTTAATTTCTGGGCCATTAGTTATAAAATTATTGGAGATGGGGAAAAGGCTGTCTTACTGGGTGGGGTGGTTGGAGGCGGGAGGTCATGTGACAAAACCTGCAGGAATACATCCAACCAGAGTTGGTAATCCTACATTAAGCCAAGGATGACACCCAAAAGTAATTGACTCCATTCTGGTATACTAACTTCCTAGGGTAGTACTTGCTGTGGCTCATGAACCACTGATGCCCTCAGTGCTTCGGGACTTCCCTCTCCTCCTCCACCATGATATTTCTGCTATAGTTGCCAAGCTTTTGGTCAGAAAACTCCTAGACTTCACTGTTCCACTGGTATGCACAACTTTACTTTTGTTATCTTTATTAACTCCAGGTCTGTCCTGAAGTTAAGTTAAATACTTACCATTCAATGTGCTTGCTGCATTACGGAACGCTACACAAGTTAATGATTTTTAACAAGGCCTTGACCAGCAATGTTGGCCATCTTAAAATCTTTCTGCCAACCTTTATTTGCTTCTGCTTTAAGGGGTTAGAATGCTGGAAGCAGCATTAAGCACAAATGATAAATCTGTTGGCACCATCAACTGACCTTCCACTCATATTGCTAAGATTCACCAACAGATGAATGTTGCTCCCTATGTAATCTATAATAAATATTAATTGAATGGCAAAATCAATATAAGAAAAAAATGCTATTCCTGAACTTTAATCTATTCATTTTTCAAGGTATATTTTCTCTGCAAAAGAACAAGAGAAGAGCTTTTTTAAAGCATTTGTAATGATGCAGATTTATTTGTGACATATTTTTTGCAGAATATAATAAATATGTAATGTGATACATTTGCATTTGTGAAGAATTTCCATTCATGAAAATACATCTTTCTTTTTAGATTGTGGAACAAAAACAAATGCAAATGGTATTTTCAAACCTCTGTGAGCATTTCTGTGCTGGCACAGTATAGGTCCACCTCCAAATATTATTTTTAAATCATTTCCTTTAGTTGTTCCCAGAGATAAGAAGTTATGAAATAGAGATGTGTTTCAGCATCTTAAAGTTGTCAGAACTTTAAATGAAGGATGGGCCTACACTAGCTCTGTCATAAAAATTATCCCGGTGATGTTACGGTAATATAGTTTACCCTGTACTTGTCATTTTGAGTGAGTGTGATGATTTCTTCCATTGTTTCCTAGGAGTGCCATCTCTGGTTATGTGACAGCTGTAAGATTGGGAGTAGGCAGTGCCATAATTACTGTCTATGCTGATGATCAAATGGTTTCAGGATGCTGGTGATAAAATGTAGTTATCTAAATTGGTGTACAACAAGCTGCCTGCAACACTACTATTCACAAAATGGTAGTCATTTGTTGAGATTTGTTTGGCGGCCTAAGTGTGCATTACCAGCTGCACATACACAGGGGCGATCACCCTACAATTGAGTGATACTTATTCACGCAGCTTTTACATGACAGTGATCGTAAGCTTCTGGGGTTATATGGTCAGTTAATCAACTGTTCTGCTTATTATCACATATATACTGACAGTTTCATCATCTCTGAAGTTTGAATGGCATCTTACATTTTGTTCATCTTGGGTAATTTTTGCTATCAGTTATAATTACTTCTGAAAATGGCAGCAGGTGTCTTTAACCTATCTAAGCATCACCTGAGCATCTGCTTTAAGCATTCAGTATTGGTTTGTACTCCTTTCCTGTATTTGTTGTCACATTTTTATTCATGAGTTGAAATTTTGCACAGCATTTGAAATTCAGCTAAAAATACTGAAGATGCAAAAGATTCAGTCTTCCTGCATCACAACTAACAAGATGGCTATTTTGCATTAAAAAAATCTTTTTCATAAAAAAATTACAAACTAAATTAAAAAAAAACTATTTTCAAAATGTTGTGCTAAATTAGGAAGTATACAAATACATATGCTTACCACCTTTGTGGAAATATAGTTTGATTCGTTTTTCACATCTTAGTTTGTTTCTTTTTAATGTTGTGGGAGGTCTCCGAAACCTGCACCAGTCCCTGAATGAGAATGTAGACAGGCAATCTGTTCTCAGGCTTCTATCTGTGCACTGAATACCCTCCAATTTTGTTCTCCTTTACCCTCGCCATTAGGAAACCGCTTTGCTTTTAGTTTTTCCCCTCCACTAGAATGCCCATCTGAAATCAGGAACTAATTCTGTGAAGAATCACAGGTGTGAAGGTACACACCATCATTTAATGCATGATTATTTTATGCCACTGGACTACCGCTGTAATAATTTTCTAAATTTATGTTACTGGAATTCAGCCGAGACTAATAGAGGTACAGCTCCTAAATGAAATGAGCTTGAGTGGCTTCATCCTGTTCCTACTGGATGTGACTCCACAGGACAAAACTGTCCATAACTTAGCACAAATTTAACTAAAGTGCCAGTCTCCTTCAGAGTGGTCACAAGGACAGCTCATAATAATAACAACATTATTGCAAGGTTGCGAACAGTGTGGTTCTGCCTCAGACAGTTGCCAGGGAGAGGGATAGAGTCAGTGGCTGGGGAATGGAGATGTGGCGGGGACCGAAAACAATGGCTTCGGTCTTCCCAATATTTAATTGGAGAAAATTTCTGTTCATCCAGAACTGTATGTCGGACAAGCAGTCTCACAATTAAGAGACAGTGGCAGGGTCGAGAGAAGTGGCAGTGAGGTAGAGCTGGGTGTCGTCTGCGTACATGTGGAAACTGACACTGTATTTTCAGATGATATCGCCAAGGGGCAGCATGTAGATGAGAAATAGGACGGGGCCAAGGATAGATCCTTGGGGGACACCAGAGGTAACGATGCGGGAGCGGGAAGAGAAGCCATTGCAGGTGATTCTCTGCCTATGATTAGATAGATAAGAATGGAACCAGGCGAGTGCAGTCCCACCCAGCTGGACGACGGTGGAGAGGCGTTGGAGAAGGATGGAGTGGTCAATCGTGTCAAAGGCTGCAGACAAGTCAAGAAGGACGAGGAGGGATAGTTTACCTTTGTCACTGTCACAAAGGATATCATTTGTGAATTTGATGAGAGCCGTTTCGGTACTGTGGCAGGGGCGGAAACCTGATTGGAGGGATTCAAACATGGAGTTGCAGGAAAAATGGGCATGGATTTGAGAGGTGACAACACGTTTAAGGGCTTTGGAGAGGAAAGGGAGGTTGGAGATGGGGCAGCAGTTTGCAAGGACGGAGGGCTCAATGGTTGGTTTTTTGAGGAGAGGGGTGATGACGGCAGATTTGAGGGAGAGGGGGACAGTACCTGAGGAGAGAGACCCATTAACAATGTCAGCTAACATGGGGAGCCAGCAAAGTAAGTTGGGTGGTCAGCAGTTTGGTGGGAATAGGGTCGAGGGAGCAGGAAGTGGGTCTCATGGACAAGATGAGCGTGGAGAGGTCATGAGGGGAGATCGGAGAGAAACTGGAGAAAGATGTGACTTCAGGGCTAGGGCAGGGGGGAACCTTAGAGGAAGTTTGGCCCAGTGGGCTAGGGGAAGGAAGGGAAGTGGCAGACGCAGCTCTGGTCTCAATCTTAGAGACAAAAAGGTCCACGAGCTCCTCACACTTGTTGTCGGAGGTGAGGGTGGAGGAGACAGGGGAGAGGGGTTTAAGAGACGGTCAGCAGTGGAGAATAGAAGCCGGGGTTTATCTTTGCATTCCAGAATGATTCTGGAATAGTGAGCAATTTTGGCAGACGAGAACAGGACCCGATAGTGCTTTATTTGGTCCAGCCAGATCTGGTGGTGAATGGCTAAACCAGTTGTCCGCCATATCTGTTCAAGTCTGCGTCCCTTGGACTTAAGGGAGTGAAGATGAGGGCTGTACCAGGGGCAATGGCCAGGGTGAGACAGAGTAATTGTTTTAATAGGAACGAGGGCATCAAAGGTGGTGGTGAGGATGTGGTTGAGCAGATCGGTAGTTGCAGAAGGGCCAAAGGCTGGACAGTTGGAATTTCATAAGTGCAGTTGTAAGAGAGTTGAGAGAGAGTTTTTTCCAGGGCGGACACAGAAGTAGGGTTGGCGGGGTTGGGGTGGGGGTGGGGGGTGCTGGAAAGGGGATTTGGGTAGAGAGCGATATGAGGAAGTGGTCAGAGATGGCCTTATCTGCAATTAATAGACATACAAATTTCACAATGGAGCTATAGAGGGTGCTCTTCTGAGGCACACTGTTAGAGCAGGCCAGCATGTAGGAGTGCTCGATATTGACACTGGGTCCAAAATATAGCACACTGTTCCATTCCCAACCAATCACATTTCTCAGCTTGTTAAGTGCAAAGTTATCTCCAGTAAAACTTTTGTGACACTTTTATTCGACTTCAAAGAGGGTGTAAATTTTTGGGATAATGTTTTCTTGCAAAATATTTTTCCTGCTCACTCGTCTGCCACTTTTCTGCAAACGCATCGCATATGTTGCAAGTGGAAAAATACATTAACACCACTAGAAAAAAAGTCCACAAATGACAGTCTGAAAACTCAGGCTGGAGATCTGCCCATTTATTAAAGGCAGCATGGAACAAAATCATACAGTTCAACATTTTCAGGTGTGATTCGCAGGGCTAGAAATTCGGCTCTGTACTGTCCAATTGTTCAACTCTATGGGTGCCATTTTGTGACAAAAATGGTGTCTGCGCTGCACGTGCACATTTCTGGTGTGTGCCGCACTGGATGCCATCTTGGTGAGGGTGGTAGGGCGGCCATTAGGAGCGTGCGCTGGAAGTATGTTGAGTGGGCAGATTGTGACGTCAATCAGCGTGCAACACTGATTTGACGCCAGCGCTGCCATTTTCATTCTCAACACTGGAGCTAACGCCCTGTGTTAAGCTCACACAGCTGAACATGCGTTCAGCAGCAGCAAGGACAACCCCCACCAGCGATATTGAAAGGGATCATCAACCACTCTAAGGATAGTTGCTGATTAATTTCTACTGGATCTGTGTAAGTTTGTGGAAGCGTTTGAAGCTTTCCAGAGTTGTTTAAAGTTGGTGAGGTGACAGGGAGTGGTGCTGCAAGTGGAGAAGGCCTTGCTTCTGAATTCAAGGGTTCTGGTCAGATCACTTGTCATGTGTGCTCTAGTTGCCATCTCCCTTAGCCTGCAGCATGACAGGGAGGTGGAGCAGAGGCAGTGAAGAAGAGGACAAGCTGCTCGCAGAAGAGGAGGAGGAGGAGGAGGAGGAGGAAGAGGAGGATGAGGAAACGGAAGTGGAAGGGAGGAGGCAACCCAGACAGCCCCTTTCTGCATGATTGACTCATCTAACTGCGGTACCAGTAAATGCAACCCCAATTCCCCATTCAACAATAGTTCCACACCTTACCTTCCCTCTGTTACTGACCATCACAGCGTCCTCTTGGCCACAATGCAAAATTAAAAGCCACCACAAAAGAAACATTCCAATCCAACTTTATACATCAATCCATCCAATATTACATAAAAAAGTCGACGAATCACCATTGTGCCTTCCCTTAGTGCTTGTCTTCCGTGTGCCTTTGCCTGTCCTAGTGCTCCTGCAAAGTGCTACTCCAGTTGCTGCAGCATGGCTGGTGGAAGGCTGCTGACTTTCAGTGGGGAGACTGTAAATGGCCTTGCAGGACAACCTCGAGCACCTCTGGGCCTAGAAGGCCCAGTTGCGGACTGCACCTCCTCGGCATTGGCAGCAGCAGTCTGGGCTGGCTAGCTAACAGGCAACAGCAAGGGCACTGGCAGAGTGGCAGTGGTGGAAGGATGAATGCTGCCATCTTGAGAGGACAGCAGGTTTGCGCACCACGGAGCCACTGCCACTCCCCTGGGGTGGCGCCTCAGCATTCCTAGTAATTCATTGGAGGACAGATTGCTGGACTGATGTGACACCCTGCAAGCCCCTTTCCACACTGGTAAATGCAGCCATGATGGCAGCAGTCCAAGCTTGCGTGGTAGCAAGCTGAGCCTGCATGAGGGCAGTCTGAGCTTACATGACAGAAGTCTAAGCTGCCACTGCAGCACTCAGACGTTGGGTGGCTTCTGCTTGTACTGCAATGGAAACTGAGACATTAACCATCAGACGCTGCATCATGGTTGGGTACAACTAATGAAGTTGCCCATCACTTCCATGCTGGAAATCATGGGCTCCAAGCTCTGCACAAAGTCATGTGCAAGGTTGGTGCTGGACTTCGCCATGCTCCTTGACATTGCACTCAGCCTTTCTGGCAGGCCTGCCAATGCACCAAGAATTTCAATGTGCATACCCATCAGCCTTATTCTGTAAGCCACGCCATCGAAGTCCTCATCTGGGTCCTTTGCAGCAGAACTTGTGTGTGACCTCGCCCTCCAGGGAGCTGGCCCCTGTGCTACCCTTTCCTCCAGCCCCGGCTGCAGGCCACTCGTGCCCGGTGTCTCACCACGTGCAGATCCGGCCTCCAACCTAGCCTCTAAACTACGCGGAGTATCAGTAAATGAGCTGGTGGCTGGGAGTGTGAAATCGAGTGACGGTGTTGTGTCTTCATCATCAGTTCTCTTCTATTTCATGCTCCTCCACCAGTGCCTGGCTAGATGTCAGTTATTGGCTACCTGAAAAGAGAAAGGCAAAAGGGTAATGTTGTGGTGAGGGCAGGGGAAAAAGCAAGAGGTGCATGCTTACATCATGTGCAGGTTGTAAATCAGAAGAGATTGTAGGATGAGAGAGAAGTGGGATGTGCAAAGGAGGATTACGTATGAGGATATCGGCATCTTGTATTCTTTCAGCCCCGCCGCGGGCCACGGGCTCAGCGGTGCCCCTCCCAATAATGACAAGCCCCGTCTCCTCCATCAGGGTCAGGTTATACAGTTGTGCCTGTCCCCCGCCGGTTATGTCCTGCTGGTGCCACCTTTTCCTGCAAGAGAAATGGAGTGTGTCAGTAAGTGTGGTGCAATGTGTTTGGGTAATATGTCTGTCAGGGTTGAATAACTGACAGTGTGTGCAAGCTGTGAGATGTGGGTGTGAGGCTTGCAGCAGTGGTAAGTGTGTGAGGGTGAGGTGAAGCCAAAATTGTGAGGTATGAGTCGTGTTTGGTAGAGATTGTTGGTAGGTGAGTGATGGGGGTTTGGTGCTATGAACAGTGTGTGAGGCTAGTGGTGCAGTATGGCATTTGAAGGTGAATTCACTAATCACTTGTGTGAGGTCATTAAGGTTCTTCCTGCACTGCGTCTAGGTCCTCGGGGCTATACTGCTGGCATTCACCACAGCAACTATCTGCTCCCATTGGATTTAATGCATTTTTCTGGAGGGTCTCCAGGCACCCTGTGGTAACAGGACCTCTCTCCTTGTGTTGACCTCCCGCACCAAGGCCTCCAGTGTAGCATCGGATAACCTTGGAGCACGCTCTCTCCCCTGTTTTTTTCCCTCCTCTCACTCTCTTCGCCAGCCAGTTGAATGAGCTGCTGCATGCAGAATGCACCTCCCCTTTAAGAGGGGCAGACTGCCTTTAAGAAGTGCAGGTGAGTTTTAATTGGTGCTAGCCTCGCATGAACTTGGGCCCCCCTGCTGAGCATTCAGCCACTCAGCAGCATGTTCAGCACTGGGCTGAATGCCACAATCATGCTAATTAGCAGGCAGCACAAAGTTAGCATGCTGTCTGCATTCCTTTGAACGGGCGTGGGGTGATCGCGATCACCGTACCCGTTTTCAGGGCAAAAAACGTTTTAGCCCATAGGCTTTACCAAGTTAGGTGGCCTTAGCGGAGATGTCAGTCAAAGTGCTAAAATTGGCCACTAGAATAGGGCGGTTTACTGCTCCTGATCGCTATCAAATGGCCTGTGCTGGAAAGT
This sequence comes from Squalus acanthias, assembly GCA_030390025.1. Taxonomy (NCBI): domain Eukaryota; kingdom Metazoa; phylum Chordata; class Chondrichthyes; order Squaliformes; family Squalidae; genus Squalus; species Squalus acanthias. The sequence goes on from CM059431.1 coordinate 93,176,814, forward strand.
TTGGGCCATAGATTTTGGTTAAGGACAGATTCAGGATCATATATGGTGCCTCCTTTGGGTGAATAGCCTGCAAATACTCACTGTCTGGGCTTACACATGTTGGATGAGGTACCGGAGACCAAAAAACCCTTATCATGAGTTAACTCCCTGAGAAAGGAGGAGTTGAGAAAAAGGAGTGAACATCGTAATAAAGGAAACTCAGGCCACTAGATTATGAAGCCAACATCACATAGGTGAAAGAACAGATCTCGGCCTTCATATGGGTACTAGGTCGTGTTGTGATCTAGAAATCCAGATGTCATGAGTTCAAATTTCACCAGGACAAGTGGAAAGGCTGATTTCAATAAACCTGATCATTTGTAAGCCAGCAGCAGAAAAGATGACTGTAGAAAATTACCACATAATTGTAAAAACCCAACTGGTTCAGTAATGTTGTTCAGGGAAGGAAGCCTGACACCCCTGCCTGGGCTAGCTTATACATGACTCTAGTCCCACACTAAGTGGTCGACTCTTTAATGCTCTCTGAAATGGCCTAAGTAAGCCACTCGGTTGGAAACGCAATTGCTACCACCACCTTTTTCAGGGCAACCAAGGATGGGCAATGACCTGAAATGTTAACTCTGTTTCTCTCTCCACAGATGTTGCCTAGCCTGCTGAGTTTTTCCAGCGTTTTCTGTTGTTGGGCAATAAACATGTCTTTGCCCACATCCTAAGAAAAAATAAAATAACTTATAGTGGAGATAAAAAGAAAACCCACAAATGTTATAAACAGAAAATCCTGGTAAGAGCTGCATCAGTAGGTAATGGAAAGAGACATGTTTCAGATGGGTGAATTCCGATGAAGAGTTCCACACAAATTATTAATCTGCTTTTCTTTTTCAAACACTAACTAACCTGTTGTGTTTTAACATTTTCTGTTTCTATTTTGCTCTTATTATTGATTGTCTTACAGGTTTTTCAATTTTTTAAAATAGTGTATTCCATCTTTCATAGTGAGTTAGTCTATTTATCATATGTGGCCAGAAATTATTTTGAATTTTTATTAAATATTTTAAATTAATTTCAGTGCTTGTTCATTGTAATCACACTTGGTTTGCATAACTAACAGTAATTTGAAATTTTCATAGGTGCTAGTTTTTACTTTAATATATGGGTTTAATAACCTTGTTGAACCAGGGGGAAATGACTTCACACATGTAGAACAGATTAACTTATACATGCACAGCACACCTGGAATTGCAATATTCAGTACTGTGAAATGTCAGAAATAGGTACACTAGCAAGAATACTACAAAATATTGAATTACTGGCTTTTGATCATTGCTTTTAGAACTATTGTAATCAGAATTATATTGCACAGAAATGCTTCTAATGCATTGGCTGTAGTAATTTCAATGAACTGTGACGGAACCTGCAGTAACTCAAGTTGAGGTGTAAATTATATTAAATATTTAAATTTTACTTACTGCACATATAAAATATAAGATATTTTTTGTATATTTTAAGTGGATTTACAAAATGTAGACAAATTACATAAATACATCAAAAATAATTGTAAATATACAAGTGACATAATTCATGTTCATAAACAGCTGAATCCATTTCAACGCTGCTTAAAATCTAATGAAAATAATTAAAATTGCCCTACAAACCACTATTTTAAGTCTACTTTTGCAGTCACTATTATATTTTAATTATAACTACATTTTTCAAAAATGCCACGCATTTTGACTGCCGTTCTACTTCGTACTGAGGAAATTGATATATTTGCATTTTATAAATGCCTGAAGTTCACATCCTTCGAGGACCGAAAGATGATTCCGAAACCATGGCACTCGCGCAGCGTCACTTTTACAGTTGCAAACATTTCTCTCAATACTGTTCGACATTATTAGACATTCACAGGACGTTACTTTGAAAGACATAACAAACGTGGTTAGGGTTACGAAGCATGCTGTGCAAAACTAAATCTCTTTTGATTGCCGAAAGATCACCTCCTCCTTTTAAAGGGGGCACATTTTTTACTAAGGTTGGCTGTTTTTCTCACCCCGAACAAGGGCATATTTCGTCGACGACCCCTCGCAGCACTGTTTGCTTAGTCGATGCGTGCAGAAAGCATGCTGGAACAACCCAAGAGGATAGGGAAAGAAAGGGGGCGCGATTCACATTTTGATAGCAACTTTGCAATCACACACGCACAGAAATTCAGATATGGAAGAAAAAAAACCCCACTGAAGCTGACCTAGAGAGTGTGAAGCAAAGAACCGAACCCGACAACATGGTGTTCGAGAGCGTGCATTTATTAATAGGGGTGCGGCCCGGGTGGGTGTGTGCATTTGTTTGGTGTTGTGGCTGGCGCCTCCTCCCTTTGCAGACTCGGAGGGTCTCGCTCGTAGTCCCAATCCCAGTCCGCTCGCTCTCTCGCGCTGCCTGGGTTGCCAGGCTCGCCGCTCGCTCGCGCTCTCTCTGGTTGCCAGGCTCCCCTCGGCTGGGTTAAAGATGGCGGGGACCGAGCCTCCCGCACCGTTATTGCTCTTGATGCTGCTTCTGCTGTCGGGTAAGGACCCGTCACTTTTTACGATGTGGTATCTACTGGTTTTAATTTATTGATTATCCCGGGCCTCCGCTTTCTCTCGGACTCTGACTCGGACACAAAAGTTTGTCAGATTTCTCTCTCTCTTGCTGGCCGCGCTGAGGGAATCCCGGGAGGTGACAGCGGCTTTGGTCCGGTCCCCAGCGCAAAAAAATCCAACTTTTCTTCCCTCTCTCTCTCTCTCAGTCCGGAGTTTCGTCTATGTTTAATCGATTGAAATCCACACACACACGAGTCTGCCATTACTGGTATCTGAATTTTAATCTGATAACTTTTTTTATGTGTTTGAGAGAGAAAATTCATTGAAGAATTTGAGATTTTTTAAAAGTAGATTTTTTTGTGTTTTTTTTAATGTATTTAATTGGTGTTTGATCTGTTTAGCGGTTGTTGGTTGTGGTTTGAGGTTGTGTTTGTTGAGGTTTGTGGTGGGGGGGGAGGCAGGTAACCCAACCCGGCCCAGCCCGGTGTCATGGTGACCACTTTTTCCTTTTACAAAAGGGCAGCTGCTTGTCAATTACCAGCTTGTCTGCAAATTCCTGATTGAAACGCACCCCGGTAAATTGCTCTCCAAGAGTTGCTCCAGCATTTACTGTGTTAAAATATATGTTACTTGGGTATCACCGGAATTTTTTTCACAAAAACTATTGTTTCTGTTGTACCTGGAGCAGACGAGTGTCTGCGCTGAACATACATTACAATTGTGGTTAAAACCGAGTGTGTCTTTATATCAAATTTATATTTGTCAGAATCTTAATTTATTTCTCTGGGAATAAATCTACTTTTAAAATGCAACACCTGAAGTACTTTTTACTTTACTGCGATTAGAGCTAAGAAAAATCTTAATTTAAGTACGTCATGTACCTTGAGTTCCACGTTTTGCAAGGTGTTTATAAAATGGGCAATACATTTACAGTGCAGTGCAATGAACAGATTTGTACAAAGTTCAAATACAAGGTGGAGACTTCCTGCTAATGGGCAAGGTTCTAGATAAGATTTAGTACCCAGTCCATGAATTCAGACAATAGGTGTACTGTAATGCTCAAATCATAATTACTGTTCTTTCTTTACACTGTAAAGCATTTTGTTTGTCCAATGATGCTTCTAATTTCAATATAAAGTAAATTAGCACAGGAGGTACTATATCCAATTGCACCATGTGCAGGGCTCAATAGTCAGTTTATTTTTTTTTAATCATAGATTTGTCCTACTGGCTTTTATTAGCACATTTTTCTGTTTGCAGTTAACAGAACTGAAGCTGTATAGTGCTGTGGTGTTATGAACATTTGTAAAAGGTGGTCAGATTTCCCTTCCTACCCCAGTGTGTGTATTATGACTGTCATGGTTGGGGCATCCAAGTGTTCACATATACATTGAATCTGTTTTGAGTATGCTGTGACCAATTTTTAATGTTTTCTTTCCCTGATTTATCCATGTTAACTAAATATGCACAATACATTTTATGTAAAAAAAAAAAAGAGTGAGGGGGTGTTTAGTTGATTATTTTTCTACTTTTGTTTCTGCACAGTTAAGACTTGAACTTAGCCATGTGCCAAATGGATTTATAATATCATGACTGGCTAAATCCAACAAGTGGGACCTGCATTTTCACCGCTTCCGTTTCTGCAGTGCTCCTCAAAGACAGAAAGACGTCTGAATGATTTATGAGGTGGAACATGAACAAGTGGGCACCAAGGAGGAATAGGGTTAACTGAAAGACTTGAGTCGAGGGCAAAGGCACAATTGAAGAGAATTTAAAAAATCTCAAACCAGGTGCCTACTTTGGTCAATTTACATGGTTTCCATATTTATTTAGTACTCTGTAATCCCTCTTCTCTCAATACAAAAGTGGCTGATTTCCACAAAAAGTGGAATTTACTGTACAATTGAGTTATTTTCCATATAATTTCAGTATTAAGATGCTTTGCATTGATCATGAGCTGTAAAAGGTGGGGGGTGGCAGTGCACAGTTGTTGAAGTGTTGGTGTAAACCATCAGTTTAGTTAAACACCTGTGTTTAAACTTTTGGTCAGCTAAAACAAAACAGGCCTTACTTTCCTTCCTATTTTTAGGAAAGTTGAATTTTTTTAGCGTCGCTCTTGCAGGCCAGTACTTATCTGGCACAAATCTGCAAGGGTTCTTATGAGTCTCGTAAAGTGGATTGCAGTAGGCTGATCTGCCTCCTGGAATACCGTACTTATAGAATATTTAAAACCAAAAGCTCTCCACTTATCATTAATGGCAGGAATATTAATTCCCACTCGCACTTGTTGGATTTAGCCATTCATGATATGTTGCAAATCCATTGGAAAGGAAATATCATCACTCTCTGTATTGGTGTCTTACAGCATGGTTTGGGAATTGCATTGTGCACCAGGATTGATTTTCAAAGATAATAGTTCCAGCAAACAGTTAAAGATGGTATATTGGGTACGATCAAACAGCTGTAGTGTAATAAGTCATATAGATATGAAAAGTGACACTGGTACGCTGACTATGCAGCATTTTCATTAGTTGTACATAATTGCTTGCATTTCATTCCTTACATCAAATATTTGTGTTTAAGCTTCACAAAATGAAAAGCAGTTTGTTGATGGCCCTTTCCTGGCAAACACACATCCTTCAGTTAATAAAACTCACTGGGCTTAGACCACAGTACATAATAATGACATGCATATTTTAGTAGTACAATTGCAAATCTAGCTGCCCTACAGTATTACTGTAGCCATTGGGCAGACAGGTTTGCTGTTGTTTTCCCTTTACACCTGTTGGTGATTTTTGGATTGATTCCTGCTGACAGACTTTGTTGGGACAGTTGTTCTGCAAGCACAGCTGTGTGGATTGATTGCATGCAAACCTGCTCCAAAATGTAGTTTCACTGCAAAAAAACCTTTAAAAAATGTTTGAGCTATGCACATTTTGTAACTTGTTGTAATGCTGCAACTCTGTTGAGCATGTCGTTAATTGAGTTGGCTATAATTTCTTCAAGTTGCACTTTACTAAAAGTACGAGAGTTTCCAAGAGATGTAGGATCTATTACAGTTGGTCAGTATTTTCCAGAAGTTAAAGCTTCTTTGCTTAATTGTAGATGTGTATTGAAAGAAAACCAAATAGGTTTTTAATGTTTAGCTCGTGTGGATCTATTTTTTATGTCAAGCTTATTTAAACCATCCATTAAGCATGAGGTGATGGCTGCTTTGTCGTTCTGTGTGGCGTATATCTTCAAATAGAGAGCTGCTACTCCGTCTTAATTAAGTGCCTCATTAAAATCATTTGTCAGTAGAATTTTAAGATTGGGAGTGTTTTGGAATTTGATAACTAATTTGTCATTTTCATTACACGTAAACATAGGAACAGGAGTGGGCCATTCAACTCTTTGAACCGGTTCTGCCATTCAATCAGATCATGGCTGATAAACAATTGTTTTTCTAATTCCAGTAAGAATTTTGAATCTAAATAACAAATCTTGTATTTTATTTGCTGATTTTTGCCCAGTAAGCTCACCAAAGGACAAAAGAAGGAATCTCAGAAGCTGTGCACTGGGATACCTGTTTATGTTGTAGATAGAATTGGTTTTATTCATGAAAAAAATTGGCAAATTTTGTGCAGTGGATGTAAACGATTCCAGCAGGGGATTTCTCCTAGTGACCAGGTCAACTTTTATCACTCGAGCAATGCCACCATAATTAAACAACTATCAGTTCATTTATCTCATCGCTGTATCTGGACCCTTGCTGTGTGCAAATTGTCTGCCGCATTTCCCTACATTACAACAGTGACGACACACCAAAATGTCTTCATTGGCTGTGAAGTACTTTGGTACATTCTGAGGTTGTGAAAGGTGCTATATAAATACAAGTTTGTTTGTTCTTCTATAGCTGCATTCAACAATTCTGGATAGAAGTCTGAGAGACCAAAAGAACCATAACCACTGTGTATTTGTGTCTGTTTCTCTCTCTCTTCCCCCCCCCCCCCCCCCCCCCCCCCCCCCCACTCTACTCAAACTCGTACTTTCACAGGAATTCCAAACCAAAGGTAGGCTTTTAAACACAGGTTGGTGTTGCTTAACCATTATTCCTTGTCTTTTCTATTTCTTTCAACTTGGTGACCTGCACTGTGAACCGTGGCCTTTTTACCTAGACTTGCTACTTTTCTTCATATGACTTTTGACCTTCGTTTTAAGGATATCAAAATATTACACCAGGTTTATTTTTATATAAAATTTATATTTTGAGCAACTCTTTGAATTTTCTGTTTACGCATTATTGATTGCAACGGCGATTCCTTTCTGTTTGAAGAACATTTTTTTTACTTGGGTCAGCATGGCAATTCTGAGGAAAGTATGGCAGTATCTGTCACGTCTCAATATTGTAATATTTCTATAACAGAAATACAGTGCATTACAAAAGGATTTTGAAAGCTTTCATCAAAATGAAGGAAGCTTATTGTGATAATTTTCATCTGGTGTTTTTGTAATGTATATAGAGTGTTCAGATATTCAAAAATCTATCGTTGCATGACCTGTCTCATTCCTTCTCTTTTCGCCTCCTCCCACCTTCCCCCTAGATTTAGTGGAAAGCCACCCTTTTTTTTTCTCCAATGTGTTTAGTTAAAAAGCTATTGTTTCTTGGTAGTTTTACTTAACACAGAAATATATTGTATTTTGACGAAGGATTGGAAGAGTTATGGCATCACATGATGCCATTTACCATCAGCTCCTGTATTGTGATCCTTTTTATTACCTTTTAAGGCAGCTTGGACCATATTCATTGCATATATTTAAAAAAAAAGTGAGAGTTTAAGATGCTATTTTAATCTTGAGCGCTATTGCGCATTCACAACCCATTTGCGTTTTTTCATTGTGGCTTGGTTGAGTAAGTGCCATATAATTTACTGTCACCTATCTATATTATCTTATATGTAACCTCGCTGAGCACTGAAAGTCATTTTAACCTATTAGTGCAATGCACTTTCAGAACACAGGAAAAAATAAATTGCAGACACACGTTTAAGTGATATGTGTCCACAAGGGATTTTTAAACTAACCATCAACATCATTAGATTGGCACAGCTGTAATTTACAGCAAGCCAGGTTTGGAATTTGGGCTTTTCCCCAACAATTTTCTCATGTTCACAGCTTAAATAAGCAGACCAAATCCCTTATGAATGGGAATGAATGCACAAGAGCCTAGAGTTGGAGGAATGGAGAGTTCTGGGGTGTGGCTATTATACTGCAGGTGGTTACAGAGACACAGAGGGGCAAGGGCATGAAGGGATTTAAATATGAAGATGAAAATTTTAAACTTGCGGCATTGGATGACCGGGAGCCAATCTAGATCAGCAAGAACAGGAGTGATGGGTGAGGCGGACTTGGTGAATGGGATAGGATATGGGCAGCAGAGCTTTAAATGAGCTGTAGTTTACAGATGGTGGAGGATGGTAAGCTGTCGTGGAGAGCATTGGAATAGTTCAATCTGAAAGTGATAAAGGAACGGATGAGAGGTGCAAGGGCAGAAGTGGGCGATGTTATGGAGGTGGAAGTTGGTGGTCTTTGTAATGGACAGGCTATGGGGTCATTTTTGAGTTAATCGTTGGTCAACCTCCTTCCTTCTATGGTTCACAGTGGCATACTTTGAATAGGCATGAGACACGTGATAGTGGAGTATACGGAACAAACTTGATTCCTATATAAGATAGATGATCAATCTATACAGTACAAAGGAGTAGCATTGGGTTTCTCCCTCTCTTTCCAGCTCTCAAACTAACTCTGGAAATCCATCCTCCTTTATACACCTCTGTTTGCCTAATTCAAAGGTACATTTCCAGATAAGACCTCATGATTTATCTGTTTTCGGATCCTTTCAAGAACAGCTTATTTATGTAAACCGTCTTAGTTGCTTACTTCAAAGGTACTTTCCACAAACAAGACTTTGTGATCTATATGTTCTTGGATCCTTTTGAGAACATTTTATTGACTGCTTATTTACCTAAAATATTCACTCTATACCATGGTTAATAAATATGTCACTAAAGTAATACATTAACCACTCATGGCTAATGTTGTCCCAGTCACTAATTTCCTTCCACAGACATTCCTTGTAGATAATAATCAGACATTTGGAGCAGAACATAATCTGTCCTTCTCCTAGGCACCTGTTGTTTTCCTGTTTATCCTTAGAAAGTCTGTAGATCTATGACCAGTTATAGTTATACAGGTCACTTTGACTCTTAACTCCTATCTCTCCAACATATCCAACGGTCATAAGCTTAGCTCAGGGCCGAATAGGATGCCAAGGTTGTGAACAATATGGTTCAACCTGAGAAGGTGACTGGGAAGGAAAATGGAATTGGGGGGCGGGTGGGCGGGCAGGCAAAGAGAATGGCTACGGTTTCACCATTGTTTAACTGGAGGAAACTGCAACTCATCCAAAACTAGATTTCAGACAAGCAGTCTGACAGCATAGAGACAGTGGAGGATTGAGAGAAATCGAGGTGAAGTGGAGCTGAGTGTTGTCAGCATTCATGTGGAAGCTGACTCCGAGTTTTCAGATGATGCTGCCAAGATACAGCATGTAGCTCCGGAAGTGGAGGGGTCCAAGAATAGATCCTTGGGGACTCCAGAGGTAATGGTGTCACGGTGGGAAGGGAAGCCTTTGTTGGAAATCCTCTGGCTGTGATCAGATAGGTAAGGGTGGAACCAAGCGAAGGCAGTGCCACTGGGCTAGTCAAGAGGAGAGGTGTTGGTGTGATCAAGCATTCAAAATGCTGCAGAGAGATCGAAGAAGACGAGGAGGGATAATGCACCATGGTTACACTCGCAGAGGAAATCATTTGTGACTTTGGTTAAGCTATTTTGGAGCTGTGACATGGCAGAAACCTGATTGGAGAGATTCATGTGGAGGTATGGGAAGGATGGGCACAGATTTAGGAGGGGACAACATGTTTGAGGACTTGAGAGAAAAGGGAGGTAGGATATTGGCATGGTAGTTTGCAAGGACAGCAGGGTTGAGGGTAGTTTTTTTTTGAGGGAAATGATGGTGGTTTTGAAAGGAAGGGGACCATTTACAATGTCAGCTAGCATAGCGTCTAGGATGGGAAGTTGGGTGGCCAGCAGTTTAATAGGAATGGGGTCAAGGAAAAAGATTAAAAAACAGGACTGCAAAGTTAGTAATCTCAAGATTACTCCCAGTACCATGTGCTAGTGAGTATAGAAACAGGAAGGTAGTGCAAGTAAATGCATGGCTAGAGAGGTGTTGCAGGAGGGAGGGTTTCAGATTCTTGGGGCATTTTGACCGGTTCAGGGGAAGGGGCACCTGTACAAGATGGACGGGTTGCACCTGAACAAATCCGGGACCAGTGTTCTTGCTGTTAGGGTTAACTAGTACTGTTGGGGAGGGTTTAAACTTATTTGGCAGGGGGAGCGGAACCAGAAAAGAGCAGAAATGAGATCAGAGGACTGAGAGCTATAAACAGCAGTAAAATTAGAAACATCCCAAAAATTGCAGGGACCAGATTGAGGAAAATAGCAAAAGTATTAAAGCGTACGTACGTCAATGTCTGTAGTGTAACTAATAAGCGCAAGGAGCGCACGTCAACCCAAGCACCCCACCCACCTGCCCCTTCAACCACCGTCTGCTCCACCTGTGACAGAGACTGTAGGTCCTGCATTGGACTCATCAGTCACCTGAGAACTCATTTTTAATGTGGAAGCAAGTCATCCTCTGTTCCGAGGGACTGCCTAAGAAGAAGGAGAAGAAGAACTAATAAGGCTGGTGAGCTGCAGACAGAAATTGCGACATGGGATTATGACGTTGCATTAACAGAGACATGGCGCAGACAAGGCCAGGAATTGGTTCTTAATATTCCTGGTTACCAAGTATTCACTTGGTGTGAGAGTATTGATTAAGGATGATACAGTTCTAAATAGAAAAGATATATACTCGATGGTTCTAGTACTGAATCTATTTGGCTTGAGTTGAGGACCAGAGGGGTAGCTGTTACATTGTTGGGATTTTTTTTATAGAGCGCCAAACAGTGAGAAGGAGATGGATGAGCAAATGTATCAGCAAATTTCAAAGGCGTGTAACAAAAATAGAGTAGTAATATTAGGAGACTTTAATTGCCCTAATATAAAAGCAAAATACTGCAGATGCAGGAAATCTGAAATAAAAACAGAAAATGCTGGAAATACTCAGCAGGTCAGGCAGCATCTGTGGAGAGAGGAGTTGACGTTTCGGGTTGATGACGAAAGGTAGATTGGAAAAGGCGATTGCAGGGTAAAGCAGTAACGGAGCAATGGAGGGAATTCAGGGAAGAGATGGTTCAGGTGCAAACAAGGCATAGAAGAAAAAAGGTAGAGCATCCAAAGCTAATACACCCTGGATGACAAAGGAAATAAAAGTTAAAATAAAACAGAAAAAGGAGGCTTATGACAAATGCCAGGAGCAAGATTCAGTTAATAACCAGGAAGATTATGGAAAGTACAGGAGGAAATTGAAGTTAATATGGGAGGCAAAGAGAGGTTATGAGAAGATTAGCAGGCAACATTAAAGTGAACCCTAAAATGATGTGAAGGTGAGGAGGATCCAGTTGTCGTGGTCCATGTAGGAACCAACGACATAGGTAGAATTAACAATGAGGTTCTGCTGAGGGAGTTTGAGGAGCTAGGGTCAAAATTAATAAGCATAACCACAAGGGTAATAATCTCTGGATTACTACCTGAAAATTGGCATAGGGTCAAGCAGATCAGAGAGTTAAATGTGTGGGGGGAAAAAGGGGTTTCAATTCATGGGGCACTGGCACCAGTACTGGGGAAAGAGGGAGCTGTTCCGTCGGGATGGGCTCCACTTAAATCGGGCTGGGACCAGTGTCCTGGTGAATTGAATAACTAGGGCTTTAAACTAAAAAAGGGGGGGAGGGGGTCAGGTGAGGGGAAATTTATAAATCTAAAGAGAAAGGTAAAGGCAATAGAGCAATGTAGTGATTTGGGTAAAAATAAGCAGGGAGGGACAGAGTGTTTAATGGTAGCAGTGCAGCAGAGAATAAGGTCAAAGCAGGGAGTAATGGTAAAAATTTTAAATTAAAGGCTCTTTATCTGAATGCACGAAGCATTCGTAACAAGATCGGCGAACTAGTGGCACAAATAGAGATAAATGGGAAATAAAAACAAAATGCTGGAAATACTCAGCAGGTCAGGCAGCATCTGTGGAAAGAGAAACAGAGTTAACGTTTCAGGTCGATGACCCTTCGTCAGATCTGGAAAAAGCTGGAGATTGAACAAGTTTTTAAGCAAGTGCAGGGGCAGGGAAAGGGGGGAAGGGAGGAAAGAACAAAAGGGAAGGTCTGTGATAGGATGGCAGGCAGGAGAGATTGAGAGATTAAGAGATGGTGCAAGGCAAAAGGAGATGGTAATGGGACAAGTTAAGAAATAAAAGATGGCTCCAGATGAACTGTAAAATATATATATTTTTTCTCTCTTCCCACATGGCGGCTGTCTTTCATTCTGCCAGTGCCATTTATACTACATTTACAAAAAGCACTAGAGAAACTAATGGGACTAAAAGCTGACAAATCCCCTAGACCTGAAGGGCTACATCCTAGGGTTCTAAAAGAGGTGGCTGAAGAGATAGTGGATGCATTGGTTTTGATCTTCCAAAATTCCCTAGATTCTAGAATGGTCCCAGCAGATTGGAAGGTCGCAAATGTAACACCGCTATTCAAGAAAGGAGGAAGAGAAAAAAACAGGGAACTACAGGCCAGTTAGCCTGACATCCGTCGTCGGGAAAATGCTGGAATCCATTGTTAAGGAAGTGGTATCAGGGCACTTAGAAAATCATAACATGATTAGGCAGAGTCAACACGGTTTTATGAAAGGGAAATCGTGTTTGATAAATTTATTAGAGTTTTTTGAGGATGTAACTAGCAGGGTAGATAAAGAGGAACCAGTGGATGTAGTATATTTGGATTTCCAAAAGGCATTCGATAAGGTGCCACATAAAAGGTTATTGCGCAAGATTAGGGCTCATGGGGTTGGGGGTAATATAGTAGCATGGATAGAGGATTGGTTAACGGACAGAAAACAGAGAGTAGGGATAAACGGATCTTTTTCAGGTTGGCAGGCTGTAACTAGTGGGGTGCCGCAAGGATCAGTGTTGGGGCCTCAGCTATTTACAATCTATATTAATGACCTAGATGAAGGGACTGAGTGTAATGTGTCCAAGTTTGCTGCTGATACAAAGCTAGGTGAGACAGTAAGCTGGGAGGAGAACAAAGAGTCTGCAAAGGGATATAGATAGACTAAGTGAGTGGGCAGTAAGGTGGCAGATGGAGTATAATGTAGGGAAATGTGAAGTTATTCACTTTGGTAGGAGGAATAGAAAAACAGAATATTTTTAAATGGTGAGAAACTTTCAAATGTTGGTGTTGAGAGATTTGGGTGTCTTCGTGCAAGAAACACAAAGCTAGCAAGCAATAAGGAAGGCAAATGGCATGTTGGCCTTTCTTGCAAGGGGGTTGGAGTATAAGAGTAAGGAAGTCTTGCTACAATTGTACAGGGCCTTGGTGAGACCACAACTGGAGTATTGTGCACAGTTTTGGTCTCCTTATCTAAGGAAGGATATATTTGCCTTGGAGGCGGTGCAACAAAGGTTCACTAGATTGATTCCTGGGATGAGAGGGCTGTCCTATGATGAGAGATTGTGTAGAATGGGCCTATACTCTCTGGTGTTTAGAAGAATGAGAGGTGATCTCATTAAAACATACAATATTCTGAAGGGGATTGACAGGGTAGATGCTGAGAGGTTGTTTTTCCTGGCTGGAGTGTCTTGAACTAGGGGGCATAGTCTCAGGATAAGGGGTAGGCCATTTAAGACTGAGATGAGGAGGAATTTCTTCACTCAGAGGGTTGTGAATCTTTGGAATTCTCTGCCCCAGAGGGCTGTGCATGCTGAGTCTTTGAGTATATTCAAGGCTGAGATCGATAGATTTTTGGACTCTTGGGGAATCAGGGATATGGAGATCAGGCGGGAAAGTGGAGTTGAGGTTGATGATTAGCCATGATATTGAATGGCGGAGCAGGCTCGAGGGGCCATATGGCCTACTGCTCCTATTTCTTATGTTTTTATGTTCTTATACAGGCTAGGATAAAGAAAAACAGGTAAGCTTTTGACAGATACCAAGGGCTCAATACTGCAGAAACCCTAGAGGAGTATAGAAAGTGCAGGGTTGAAATTAAAAAGGAAATTAGGAAAGCAAAGAGGCATGAAAAAATATTGGCAAGTAAAATCCAAAGATGTTTTATAAATACATTAAGAGCAAGAGGATAACTAAAGTAAGAGTAGGGCCTATTAGGGACAATAAAGCTAACCTGTGTGTGGAGGCGGAAGACATGGGTCATAGAATGAGAGGTTTTGATGGAGAGATAGAGAAAAATTATTCCCTCTAGCGAGTGGGTCAATAACTGGAGGTCATTGATTCAAAATCATTGGCAAAAGATCTAGAGGGAGATGAGGAGAAATGCTTTCACTCTGCGTTGTTGGGATGTGGAACGTTCTACCTGGAAAAGGTGGTGGAAGCTGCTTCCATAAATGATTTTAAAAGGGAGTTGGACAGGTTCTTGAGGATGAGTAACGGAGAAAAGTAGGAATGTGGGACTGAGCACGACTGGTCTTTCACAGAGCCAGCATAGGCATGATGGGATGAATGGTCTCCTTCTGTGATGTAAGTTTCTATGATTCTATGAAGGGAACATTAAGTGGGTCACGTAGATACCTTGAGCTTGGAGAGGACATCGGAGAGACATGAAGGCTTAGGGCTGTGGCAGAGTGTAGGGAGGGGAAGCTGCTGAAGGATGGTCGCAATCTTCGTGACAAAGAAGTCCATGAGTTCCTTGCACATGTTAACGGAGGTCAGGGTGGAGGGGAGTAGGGTTTCAGGAGACAGTTGATTCTGAAGAAAAGAAGCTGGAACTATCTTTGCTCTCCAGAATGAACTTGGCATATTGGGAGGTTTTGGCAGAGGAGTGTCAGATCTGATAGCACTTGATATGGTCCAGCCAGATCTGGTGATGGATGGCTAAACTAGTTGTGTGCCAGAAGTTCAAGTCTGTGCCCCTTGGATTTGAGAGAGTGAAGATTGATGCTATACTAGGGGGTATGATTAGGATGGTAGAGAGTAAAATATTTTATGGGGACAAGGGCGTCAATGGTGGAGGTGAAGGAGTCAATGAGTAGATTGACGTCTGCAGAAGTATTGTGGTGAATGGAAGGCCAAAGGCACTCGGCAGCTTGAAAATGCAATTGTAAGTGACTTGAGGGAGTTTTCTGTAGGGGAAGAAGCAGAAGGAAGTGGGATTGGAAGGATACAAGGGGATCTGGGTGGTGTGGGATGCAAGAAAGTGGTTGGAGATGGCCTTGTCTGTGATTGAGACCATGGGAGTAGAGCGGCCATGTAAGATGGCAAGGTCGAGGAGGTGTCCGTTAATATGAGTAGACAAGTTTATTTGGCAAGTTTATAATATCACCAATCTGTCCCTATCCTCCAGCACTGCACTTCTTTTAAGTGTGCCTTTGTATTTGAGAAACCTACCCTTAATCCCTCCACTGTTTGGAACTACCACCCCATTTCTAGCCTTTTGTTTCCCTCCCAAATCCTTGAACTTCTTATTCAAGACCCTCTAATAGAGCTTTATCCATGCCCACAGCAATTTTACTGTGTTGTTCAAAGTCATAAATGACCTCCTGCATAATTTTGACTTACACTTTCTGTCTCCTTTCATCCCCTCTACCCCTTCACTGCCTTCAACACCACTGACCATTCCAACATTTATCTTCATGGCAATGCTACCTCCTAGTTTTGTTCATGCCTGTTGCAGTGCAGACATGGTTACCTTTTAATGTACCCTTGGTTCCTGTCTCTTCACCATCTGCATGCTGCTGCTTGATGGCATTGTCAGGGTAAGCTTTCACTTATAGGTTGACAAAACTCAGTTCTGCCTCCTCCATCAATCCAAGGGTTATCACTACAATCTAACTGCCCATCTGATATTCAGACCAAAACATCCTCTGCTCAATGTCCATAAAGCCTCAGGTTTTGACCTGTCATTCTCTCTAGTTGCCTTCTGAGGTTGAGTCGGAAATGTGGAACCTTGGCATGTTGGCACCACGCCTCAAAAAATGGAACTCTACATTCTTGTTTCACTTTGAATTCACTCCATGGCCTTGCACAACTTTACCTTTGTGATCTCTCTCCTCCGTTATGTCCCTGCATTTGCCATTTGCTACTGTTAAACCAGGTTTCTCTTTGACCCCCAAGCCCACTGATGGCTGATTGTTTGACAGTTGTGCTGCTACCCTCTGCAATTTCCTTCTCGGCTTCCTCCCACCCGGTTTTTAAGTACTTCCTGAAACCTGTTGTTTGACCATGAGTTTGGTTCATCCAAACACTCCATTTTTCCCTTTATACCCCTCATGCTTGAAATCCAGATTTTTGAGACATCTTCCTTCATGTGAAGGGTAACGTAAAATTGCAATTTGTTGTATGCCGGCTAAATTACTTTCAGATTTATTTCAAGGTGAAATAATATCCAGAAGCATAAAGATACAGCAAGATTCGAACAACAAACTGCTTAGCAGTAGAACTGGATCAATCCACAAGAATCTTGTTAGGAAATTTGGTAATACAATCTCTGATACATTTATGTGAAATGATTGCTTACGCAGTTACTATTCTGCAATCCTTGTAATGACAAGGCAAATAGAACACTCGCGCTATTAAGAAGCCTCTGCGTTAAATCTGTGTCTTGTCTTTGATGTAAAAGCACACTGTTGAGGGTGTTCAGTTTTGATTCAATTAGCCAATAAAGCAACATTGGTGACAATTGTTGCTTTATTGGCTAGTTCTGATACTTGTCAATCTTGTATCACACATTACAGTAGGTTTCCTAATAGCTTAATCATTAAGTAAAGCATAGTTGTTTGCACCATCTGTCAAACTGTACACATTCATATGATTAGACCTGTTCCCTAGGCATCAAAGTAAGTTTACCTTAATTAATTTATAAACCTAAGGGCCATTTCCCCTTTACAAGCATTATTTGACATGCCAGTTTCACTCAACACCTTTGGCTGTGTGGCTGATCGTAAAATTAGCATCTCATTCAAAGAAGCTTTAATTTGACTAGTTCTGAATTAAAGTTTGCTAGAGCTCTGAAACCAACAAATAATGTGAACAATAGAGAGAAACAGTTAATGTTTCAGGTCGATGAACTTTCATCAGAACTGGCGAAAGGTCATTGACCTGAAACATTGGGACAGAAATTCGGCTTTCTGGCTTCCTGCGGGTGCAAGTATCGCGCGCGTACTTGCCTACCGCGCCTGCAGTTGTGCTTTGGGCCCACGAGGACTTCGGGTCCTGGGCCTCCTCCAGCTGCCGGCGGGCAGTGCTTGCGTATCCCAGGGGCGCAGTTAGTTCGAAGCATCCCCTGGGATCACGTGGGCCATGGAGAGCCAATCCTAGCAGGGCATTTTCATTCATAGATTTGACAGGATGACCTGTCAAATCTATGAATAGAGATCGGCCTCAAAACCACACTTAAAGTTCAAATAAATTGGGGCAAAAAAATCACATTTTTAAAATAACTAAGTTAAATAAATTAACTGCAGGTACTTTAAACAAAAATTTAAATTTTTGAAAAAATTAATTATACTTTTTAACGGTGCTAAAAATAAACTTACCTTTCTTTAAAGTATCTAAAAAAGATAAACCTGTTGAAAAAATGTTTAAATTGTCATTAATTAACCACTTGTTAAAAACAGGCCTTGCGCCTCCTTTTTAAAAGTGCAGCTTCTTCATACTTACCTTCCCGGAGAAACCTGAAAAAAACCCGAAGTTCGCTGCGTGCGTGTAGCCTCTCCCGCGCACGCGTTCGACTTCTGAACCCCTCCCTTCAGGGGAACGGAAGTTCCGGTTTCCCGCACATGCGCAGTGCATGCAGGAAACCGGCACTTTAGATGGCCTTGCGGGTGAGCACACAGCGCGTACTCACCCGACAACAGCCGAATTTCTGGCCCAGTACTAACTCTAGTTCTCTCTCAACAGATGCTGACCTGCTGAGAATTTCCAGCATTTTCTGTTTTTATTTCAGATTTCCAGCATCTGCAGTATTTTGCTTTTGAAATAATCTCAACAGCCATTACAGTCTCTCAATGAAGCACTTGGATTCCATCCTGAAAGTACTGAAACTTTAGAATGAGCTATGCACCTTTACAATGAGATATAATACACAGTTTTGGACAGAGTCTTTGGCCGTGATTTCGCCAGCGGAGGCGGGATTGCGGCTGGAGAGGTGGGTGGCGGGTCCTGGTTCCAGCCCGCGCTCTCCAAGTGATTTTACGTAGATTGGGCTTGTTAAGCTCGCCCTGCGTGTTTCCATGCCAATTAAAAGGAAGTGGGTCTGAAGACGTCATTTGATGACGTCATTAACCGGTTTCCTTAAAGGGGCCATGTCCACAATCATTTTGACAGTTGTGCTGTCAGTGTTCTGCAGCATTGAGGTGCTGCAAACACTGACGAGCACGGCACAAAGGTGGATGGCTGCACCCAGGCTCTCGCATGACTCCCTCCATATGCTTATGGAGGGAGACGCAGGGAGGTTCTCTTCCCTTCCCATGGGCCGAAGAGACCTCCCCAGGAGACCAACGCAGCCTGGTTGCACATTGTATAGGAGGGCACAAGCAGGGATGTTGTCAGGAGGACCAGGTTGCAGTGGCACAAGCCTTAAAATGATCTGAGCAGATCACGAAACGCTACTGCCAAGCCACACTCAACCTCCTGCTGTGCCACTCATCACATCCACATCACTCTGCCTTCCCTACCCTACTCCTGCACATCTTTACTCACACTAACTTACCTTGCACCTCCACCCATCCCTCTCTATCTACATCATCACTTCCCCATCTCACTAGCCACCCCTCACAACTCACCCTCATCCTACTGCAAGCATACCAACTAACAACACACAAGGATATGATATAATTGGGATTATGGAGATACGGCTCCAGGATGACCAAGTCTGGGAATTCAACATCCAGGGGTATTCAATATTCAGGAAGGACAGGAAAAAAGGAAAAGGAGGTGGGATAGCATTGCTGGTTAAAGAGGAGATTAACACAATAGTAAGGAAGGATATTAGCTCTGATGATGTGGAATCTGTATGGGCAGAGCTGAGAAATACCAAGGGGCAGAAAACGTTAGTGGGAGTTGTATACAGACCCCCAAACAGTAATGCTGAGGTTGGGGATGGCATTAAATGGGAAATTAGAGACGCATGCAATAAGGGCACAGCGGTTATCATGGGTGACTTTAATCTACATATAGATTGGGCTAACCAAATTAGTAACAATACTGTGGAGGAGGAATTCCTAGAGTGTATACGGGATGGTTTCCTGGACCAATATGTCGAGGAACCAACTAGAGATCAGGCCATCTTAGACTGGGTATTATGTAATGAGAAAGGATTAATTAGCAATCTTGTTGTACGAGGCCCCTTGGGGAGGAGCAATCATAATATGATAGAATTCTGAATTAAAATGGAGAGTGAAGTAGTTGACTCAGAGACTAGGGTCCTGAATTTAAATAAAGGAAACTACGATGGTATGAGGCATGAGTTGGATAGGATGGATTGGGGAACGTTACTTCAAGGGTTGACGGTGGATAGGCAATGACAAACATTTAAAGATCGCATAGATGAACTACAGAATTTGTTCATCCCTGTTTGGCATAAAAATAAAACAAAAAAGGTGACTCAACCGTGGCTAACAAGGGAAATTAGGGATAGCATAAGATCCAAGGAGAGGACATATAATTTGGCCAGAAAAATTTGGAGAGTGTGCAGCGAAGATTCACCAGACTGATACTTGGGATGGCAGGAATGATGTATGAGGAGAGATTGGGTCGATTAGGCTTATATTCGCTAGAGTTTAGAAGAATGAGAGGGAATCTCATTGAAACTTATAAAATTCTAACACGACTAGACAGACTAGATGCAGGAAGGATGTTCCCGATGGCGGGGGAGTCCAGAACCAGGGGTCACAGTCTAAGGATAAGGGGTAAGCCATTTAGGACAGAGATGAGGAGGAATTTCTTCACCCAGAGAGTGGTGAACCTGTGGAATTCTCTACCACACAAGGCAGTTGAGGCCAATTCATTAAATATATTCAAGAAGGAGTTAGATATATTTCTTGAGGCTAAAGGGATCAAGGGATATGGGGAGAAAGCAGGGACAGGGTACTGAATTTGGATGATCAGCCATGATCGCATTGAATGGCGGAGCAGGCTCGAGGGGCCGAATGGCCTACTCCTGCTCCTATCTTCTATGTTTCTATGTTTCTGTGTAAAGGTAGGCACTTGAGTGGTTTAGCCAATGTACATGTGAAGTTTCTGTTAATGTGTTGTCAAACATTGAAATCTATTGGACAGATTTGTGCTCACCTTTTAGAAGTGTTTGTGAGTTCCAGTGAATGTTGAGACATAGCTTCCCTGCGCCCCCCCCCCCCCCACCCCGCAATTCTGATGAGTGTGAAAAGAATGGCTTGGACATTATAGCGATGCTTTATGGTGCTGGTGTGGATGGTGTCAACCTGGCGCATCATGTGGCAGCCAGGGTGTACAGCGTCATGTGAAGTAAATCTGGCCATAGTGATGCCATTGCTGGCCTCCCGGACAGCAATGTTGTCGGGTGCTGGTGTCCTGTGCAGCATCAGATGATTGCGGAGAAGGTTGGTGTTGGTGTGCTGGTGATGTTGGTGTTGGGGCTGATCGTGGAGGGATTCAGAGGACCAAGGTGAAATTTTTTCAAGGGCACCGATGTTGCTGGAATAGATGGCAGCTGAAGTTGAGATGACAGATGTGATCTGTCAATGGTGAGAGAGCTTGCTTCAAGCAGCAGGGGAGGCATTTAAGATAGTTTCAAGGAGGTGACAGTGGATAGAGAGTTTACTCCAAACACTTCCAAACTGCATACAGCTCAAAAGTGTCTTCCAAGTCCTGAAGGCTCAACTTTCTGACATTGGAAAGTGACCAGCTATGAAATGGTAGCTTTCATACCACCTTTGCAGTTGTCACCTATTTGCAGCAATGGAGAGACATGGAGAACCCGACCTATTTACCTAACTTGATCCCCGAGCGACGGGAACCTCCGTTTAAAAAAAAAAAGTGGTAAAATAGAAGTAGGCTGGCAAAATAGTAGTTAACAAGCATTTAACTATCTTAAATGCCGCCCCGCTGCTTTGTGTCGGGTCTGTTCTGAAATCGCAGTCCCGACACTTTGGAAACTTCTATGGAGGCGGGTTCGGAGCGGGTTCCCAACCCGCTGTCAATCGTTTCGATTTTGACAGTGGACCCGCCTCCAAACCTGCACTCTGAGCGCTGGCAAAATTCAGCCCTTTGTTTCTGTCATACAAATACCCTGTCAGTTAAGGAATTTATTCTACACTCTCTCATAATTCAACTAAATAGAACCCAAGATTTTTTGCTAATTTGGTATTGAACCCTACTGAACAAAATTGGAAGGGTAAGTGTTCCACCTCAACAGTTTTTTTCCCCCCAAAATAATCTCCCTCTATTGATGCCTCCTCCTTCTATATCTGAGGGAGTTTGCTATGATTACACCAGTTTCCTTTTTTAAAAAAAAAGAAAAACTTCATCACATGTTACAATTTTCATTAAGCAAGGGTAGAATTAGAATAATTTAAGATTATAACCCAAACTAAAGGTAAATTGAGCTGTCTGACTAAAACAGGTCATCAATCATCAGGGCAGTCAAAAGCCACTAATAGCTCAAACATAAATGTTATTGCGACAAGAAATGCCCAAGCTCTTCCTCAACTTGATATATATTTGAAATACATTTTGCTGGTGCTAATAATAATCTAAGGCAGTGAATTGAAGCATCCTGAAATAATCTTACTTTGACACCGTGGATGAGATTAATTTCCGATATCCTGTTGTGTATTATAAAGAAAAATGTGCATTTATGTAATGCCTTTCTTGACTTAAGGACGTCCCAAAGTGCTTTGCAGCCAATTAAGCACACTATTATG
Source organism: Squalus acanthias (assembly GCA_030390025.1). Classification (NCBI taxonomy): domain Eukaryota; kingdom Metazoa; phylum Chordata; class Chondrichthyes; order Squaliformes; family Squalidae; genus Squalus; species Squalus acanthias. The sequence continues at coordinate 93,198,501 of CM059431.1, forward strand.
GCTGTATCATTCTAGTTTCATATTTTAGTTTTTGCTGTATCACAGGAACTTCTGACAATGTGATGCATTATGGATCTTCTGTCATGCTGTATTTCATCCTTTCATATGTCACATGGTGTTGTCTTAACAGGATTGTAACTGTTGGTAAGAGCTACAATAACATTGTCACTGTAGTGACAAAGAAATTATAGTTGCATTAGAGTTAAGTCACCCTGTAACACCATTTTAAGTTCCTGAATACCACATCAACTAATATAACTAAATTTTTGTAAATTATAACTACTAATTTTGACTGTGCTGGAACTGGAAACCTATCAATTTGTATTGCACCTTTGTTGTCTACAAGTAAGCTATTGCATCATTTAGGATACCATAGAAAAACATAAATGCCAGCACATTTCCCACAACATTGCTCATCGTGAATTGGGGCATAAGCTACCTTAGGACAGTGGCAGCTTGGATAAGGAATTGGCTTAAGGATAGAAAACAGCGAGTTGTAGTAAATGGCTGTTTTTCAGACTGAAGGATGGCAGACAGTGGTGTTCCCCAAGGGTCAGTGCTGGGGCCACTGCTTTTTTTGATATATATAAATGACCTGGATATTGGAATACAAAGTAGAATTTCTAAATTTGCCGATGACACCAAACTTGGGGGTGTGGCAAACAGTGAGGATGATACTAATCGACTGCAACAGGACATAGAAAGGCTAGCAGAATGGGCAGACAAGTGGCAGACGGAATTTAATACAGAGAAGTGTGAGGTGATGCATTTTGGCAGAAGGAACAGGGAGAGGCAATATACACTTAATGGCACAGTTTTAAAGAGTGTGCAGGGAAAGAGGGACCTGGGAGTTAATGTGCATAGGTCCCTGAAGGTGGCAGGACATATTGAGAGAGTGGTTAGCAAAGCATATGGGATCTTGGGCTTCATAAATAGAAGTATTGAGTACAAAAGTAGAGAAGTTATGCTGAACCTTTATAAAGCGCTGGTTAGGCCACATCTGGAGTATTGCGTCCAGTTCTGGTCACCACACTTTGGGAAGGATGTGAAGGCCCTTGAGAGGGTGCAGAGGAGATTTACCAGAATGGTTCCGGGGATGGGGGATCTTGGCTACAAGTACAGGTTGGAGAAGCTGAATTTGTTTTCATTAGAGAAAAGGAGGTTGCGGGGTGATTTGATAGAGGTGTACAAGATTATGACGGGTTGGGTTTGGCTAGGCTAGACTGGACAGGCTAAGCTGTTCCCACTAGTTGATGGTACAAGGACTAGGGGACACAGATTTAAGGTTTTGGGCAAGAGATACGGGGGGATGTGAGGAAAAACTTTTTTATGCAGCGACTGGTGATGACCTGGAACTCGCTGCCAATGGAAGTGGTGGAAGCAGGGACACTCAATATTTTCATTGGGAGACTGGATAGGCACTTGAGGGAAATAAACTTGCAGGGCGACGGGGATAGAGCGGGGGAATGGGACTGACTGGATTGCTCTACAGAGAGCCGGCACGGACTCGACGGGCCGAATGGCCTCCTTCTGTGCCGTTATGACTCTATGACTTTGTCAAACGCCTTCCTAAAATCCATGTAGACAACATCCATTGCATTCCCTTCATCGATCCTCCCTGTTACTTCATCAAAAAATTCAATTCGATTAGTCAAATCCGTGTTGGCTCTCCTTAATTATCTTAAACCTCTCCAAGTGCCCGTTAATTTTTTCCTTGATTATTGTTTCTAAAACTTTACCCACCACTGATGTTAAACTGACCGGCCTGTAGTTACTAGGATTGTCCTTGCACCCTTTCTTGAACAATGGTGTCACATTTGCCAGTTTCCAATCCTTAGGCACCTCCCCCGCATCTAGGGAAGATTGGAAAATTATTGCAAGACCTTCTGCTATCTCCTCCCCCAATTCCCTTAGCAACCTGGGATGCAAGCCATCTGGACCAGGCGACTTATTCACTCTAAGCATACCCAGTCTTTCTCGTACACCCTGTCTATCAATTTTCACCCCTTCCATTGCTTCTACCTTTTCCACTGCTACCGATATTTTGTCAGCATCCACTTCCTTAGTAAACATCAATGCAGCATTTGACCGTGTGGGGCAGCATTTGACCGAGTGTGGCATCGAGGAGCCCTTGAGAAATTGAAGTCAATGGGAATCGGGGAAAACTCTCCACTGGCTGGCGTTATACCTAGCACAAAGGAAGATGTTTGTGGTTGTTGGGGGCCAATCATCTCAGCTCCAGGACATCGCTGCAGGATTTCCTCAGGGCAGTATCCTAGGCCCAGTCATCTTCAGCTGCCTCATCAATGACCTTCCCTCCATCATCAGGTCAGTCATGGGGATGTTTTCTGATGATTGCACGGTGTTCAGTTCCATTTGTAGCTCCTCAGATAATGAAGCAGTCCATGCCCACATGCAGCAAGCCCTGGATGACATTCAGGCTTGGTCTGATAAGTGGCAAGTAACATCTGCACCACACAAGTGCCAGGCAATGACTAGCTCCAGCAAGAGAGTGTCTAACCACTGCCCCTTGAACTACAACAGCATTACCATCGCCAAATCCCCCACCAGCAATATTCTGGGGGAGGTCACCATTGACCAGAACTTAACTGGACCAGCCACATAAATACTGTAGCTACAACAGCAGGTTAGAGGCTTGGTATTCTGCAGCGAGTGTCTCGCCTCCTGACTCCCCAAAGCCTTTTCACCATCTACAAGGCACAAATCAGGAGTGTGATGGAATACTCTCCACTTGTCTGGATGAGTGCAGCTCCAACAATACTCAAGAAACTCGACACCATCCAGAACAAAGCAGCCTGCTTGATTGGCACCCCTTCCACCACTGACGCACCGTGGCTGCAGTGTGTACTATCTACAAGTTGCACTGCAGCTACTCGCCAAGGCTTCTTTGACAGCACATCCCAAACCTGCGATTTCTAGCACCTACAAGGACAAGGGCAGCAGGCAAGTGGGAACATCATTACCTCAAAGTTCCCCTCCATGTTGCATACCATCCTGACTTGGAAATATATTGCCATTCCTTCATCGTCGCTGGGTCAAAAACCTGGAACTCCCTCCCTAACAGCATTATGTGAGTACCTTCACCACATGGACTGCAGTGCTTCAAGAAGGCGGCTCACCACCACCTGCTCGAGGGCAGTTAGGGATGGCCAATAACTGCTGGCCTTGCCAGTGGCGCCCACATCCCAGGAACAAATTTTTTTAAAAAGGTATGATATTGAGAACTGTAGAGGAACAGAGGGACCTTGGGTGCATGTCCACAGATCCTTGAAGGTAGCAGGACAGGTAGATAAGGTGGTTAAGAAGGCATACGGGATACTTACCTTCATTAGCCGAGGCATAGCATATAGGAGGAGGAAGGTTCTGCTTGAACTGTATAAAACACTAGTTAGGCCACAGCTAGAGTAATGTGTATAGTTCTGGTCACCACATTACAGGAAAGATGTGATTGCACTAGAGAGGGTACAGAGGAGATTTACGAGGATGTTGCCAGGACTGGTGAAGTTTAGCTTTGCGAAAAAATTGGATAGCCTACTGTTATTTTCTTTGGAACAGGGGAGGCTGAGAGGAGATTTAATTGAGGTGTATAAAATTGAGGGGCCTAGATAGTGGATAGGAAGGACCTATTTCCCTTAGCAGAGAGGTCGATAACCAGGGGGCATAGATTTAAAGTAATTGGTAGTTCCATCTACAAGATGCTCTGCAGCAATCTGCCAAGGCTTCTTCGACAGCACCTCCCAAACCTGCGACCTCTGCCACCTAGAAGGACAAAGGCAGCAGGCGCATGGGAACACCATCACCTGCAAGTTCCCCTCCAAGTCACACGCCATCCTGAGTTGGAAATATCGCCTTTCCTTCATCGTCGCTGGGTCAAAATCCTGGAACTCCCTCCCTAACAGCACTATGGAAGTACCTTTACCACACGGACTACAGCAGTTTAAGAAGGCGCCTCACCACCACCTTCTCGAGGGCAATTAGGGATGGACAATATATGCTGGCCTTGTCAGCAACGTCCACATCCCACGAAATAATAAAAAAAGATTAGAGGAGAGTTGAGGAGAAATGTTTTCACCCAGAGGATGGTGGGGGTCTGGAACTCACTGCCTGAAAGGGTGGTAGAGGCAGAAAACCTCATCGCATTTAAAAAGTACTTGTATATGCACTTGGAAGTGGAGTAACCCACATGGCTACGGACCAAGAGCTGGAAAGTGGGTTTAGGCTGGTTGGCTCTTTTTCGGCCGGCACAGACACGATGGGCTGAATGGCCACCTTCTGTGCCGTAAACTTCTATGATTCTGTGATGAGAGTGAGGAAGTCTTACTGAAATTATATCGGGTTTTGGTGAGACCACACCTGGAGTACTGTGTACAGTTTGGTCTCCTTATGTAATATACTTGCATTAGAGGGAGTGCAACAAAGTTTCACTAGATTGATTCCTGGGATGAGTGAGGGGGCTGTCCTATGAGGAGAGATTGAGTAGAATGGGCCTATATTCTCTGGAGTTTAGAAGAATGCGAGGTATTCTCACTGAAACATATAAGATTTCTCTATCTCAGAGGGCTGTGGATGCTTAGTCGATGAGTATATTCAAGACAGAGATCGATAGATTTTTGAATACTAAGGGAGTCCAGGCATGTGGGGATAGTGCGGGAAGGTTGAGTTGAGGTAGAAGATCAGTCGTGAGCTTATTGAATGGCAGAGCAGGCTCAAAGGGCCGAATGGCCTACTCCTGCTCCTATCTCTCATGTTCTTAAACAGGGATCAAAAATGATTGAAGCTGCTTGGATTTTTAATTTTAATGCAAAAATGTAACTTGCAGTTTAAATTAATAAATAAAAATTAATAGTGCAAGTTAAAACCCTTGGAGAATAACTAGTTATTACTGTACAATAGATGTATGGTTATACTAGTTCCCTGCAGGACTTTGAGGTGTGCCATACTACAACAACAACAACAACAACAACTTGCATTTCTATAGCGCCTTTAATGTAGTAAAATGTCCCAAGGCACTTTACAGGATCGTTATCAGATAAAATTTGACACCGAGTCACATAAGGAGATATTGGGATAGGTGACCAAAAGCTTGGTCAGAGGTAGGTTTTAAGGAGCGTCTTTAAAGGAGGCGAAAGAGGTTGAGATATGGAAAGATTTAAGGAGTGAAATCCAGAGCTTGGGGCAAGTTCATGTTTTTATTTGGTATGAGTCTGCAACTGGTTAATTGTATATATACTGAGAGTATTTTGCTGAGGTTTCTTTACATTTTAAGATTTCTCCATCTATGTGAAGAACAGTTGCATTTCTTATTTTCAACACCAGCAGTAAAGATATTTATCAGAGAAAGCTAATATCACAAAATAAAGAACTTACTTTTACTTAACGTGTCATAACAACCTCAGGATTTCCCAGCAACCAATGCATTACTTTTGAAATGCAGCCAATGTTGCTTTGTAGGCTAATGTGGCAGCCAAGCACAAACCGCTAATGAGTTAAATTACCAGATTTTTTTTTGGTGGGGTTGAGTGAGGAGGAATGTTGGGTAAAACTCATGGAAAACTTCCTGCTCTTCATCGAATAGTGGCATGAGATCTTTTATACTCACTTGAGTAGGTTGACAGAACCCGAGTTTAATATCTCATCTAAAAGATGGGATGCAGCACTCCCTCTGCTACACTGAAGTTTTAGACTAGATTATATGTTCAAGTCCTGGAAGCAATGTAATAAAAACTTGCTCCTGAATAATAGTTCTCATTGCAATAGGTGACTTAGAACTCTATTTGGGCAAAATGCAAAAAACATTAACAGTTAACATATTTTACATTGTAACGTGCATTCAAATGCTGTGGGGGAGGGGCAGAAGAGGAAGTTACTCGATTAAATTGATTTTTCTGTAGTATTGTATTACAATTACAATGATAGATGGTGCCAAAAGAGCAAATGCACTTAAGAGCATTCCTTTATCTGGGTTTTGTACTTGCAGCTTTTCTATTTAGTGTTTTATCACAGTTACTGGTATCCAGAGCAAGCAATGAGGCCCTTGTTTCAGACACTGAGACGCTGCAGATTTGTAGTAGACCTTTGGGACTATTAACAAGAAGTTGGAATAGTATGCAGTAAAGCAATAGTAAGCAGTAAAGCATATCTAAAAGCTGTGGATACTGGGACAATGTTCCTATCAATCAGTGCACTTCACTGAAGAACTATGCCTCACAAAAAGGTTACCTTTAAAGGAGTGCTGCATATGATGAAACTCATTGTGATAATCTAGGGACAGCTTATAGTTTGCATTTTAAGTTGGTTTTTTTTCTTGCTTTTTAAAAAGGTGGACTTCACATCAGATGAACATTATTCTGAATTTCTGTGCCTTGTGTAGCATGACTCTAAGGAGTGGATTTATTTATGTGCTTTTTGCCTTGTGGTATTGAGGGAACTGTTCACCATATATGCAAACTAGTGTTTAGTGTAGTTGGTCAAAGATTTGCTTGCTTGATTTCCTAACCAAATTTACTTAATCACTTAGTTGACTAGCATTTTGTTTAAAAGTATAAAAATCTTTTGTTTCCCAGTGAGGAAATTAATGGGGAAAAATACTATTCGAAAAGAAACAGTTACAATTGGGAAGTGGCACGTTGTATCATTTGTTTCACAAGTGTGGGAAGCTGGGAAAGAAAAACAGATCAACTGGTGTTTCCTGATCGCAATCTAGTGAACCCTCCTGGAATGTATTTGTGTGAATAGGATTAGGCTGCGCTTTGGTGCCTTGTATCTTTTTTTCCCACTGATTTTTCTCCTCCATTCCCTGTGCTTCAAATGGAATTGACTCTTTTTTCTGGGGTACATTTCCTTGGGTGTCCCATAAAGTGCCCATTCTTGAGTGAGTGTTACCATAGTATTCAAGCTGGCGGATTGGTGGTGGGGTGGGGGCATATCACAGTTCAATCCATTCACACAAGACCACTTCCAGTTAAATCGTGGTCAAGTGTGGACATCCTGATTTTCTTTTCTTCTCTGTCTAACCCAGAGACTGTCGAAACCAATTTAGTGTCACTGATCTCCTCTGACTGAGATGAAGTAACTTGGCACTGCCTGGTTGTTTTGATTTATGTGAGAAGTCGCACAACACCAGGTTATAGTCCAACAGCTTTATTTGAAATCACAAGCTTTCGGAGCGCTGCTCCTTCGTCAGGTGAAGTGAAGAAATACGTTTTGATATATGTTGTAGAATTAATTCCTCTCGTGGAATTGTAACGGGCATCTGTCTTGCGCGCACAATTTTTAAACAGGGCTTAAAATTCCTGGGCACATTTGAAGGATAATTTTGCCCAATTACTGCCCATCCCTAGCTGGGCAGCTAGGGATGGGCAGTATATGCCAGCCTTGCCAGCGATGTCCACCATCAGAATGAATTTTTAAAAATGATTTGCATGTGTGCTTCCTGGATTGCTTTCCTGCTTCAGTCTTTCAGGAGGCCAGTTAATACATGAAGGAGGAGAGTGAGTGAAAAGTGAAGCAGGATGGTGCAGTGAGTGAAAAATGGTTGGGGAAGAGAGAGACCAGTGAAAGAGAAACGAACAGGAATGGAGGAGGGGAGAGATGTACTGAAGTGAAAGAGAAGAAGGAAAAAAGTGTAGGAGAGTGCAGAATTGGGCTGAATGGCGGCCTTCTGTGCAGTAAATTTCTGTGATACTATGAGAATATTTTGCATTTACCAATACCAGTATCCTTAACTAGAGAGCCTGATCACTTTGGGGCTCAACTCCAAAAAGTTTAAGAACTAACTCAGTTGGATAGTTTTTGGTAGTATTTATTAAGAATGAACCTGTTGCTTGAAGGAGCAGTGTGAAAATAGGTTTAAATTTTGCTTCAGATCATTAGCATTTTGTTCCACTGAAATATGATGTGAGTGGCCCCTCCCAAGAGGTGTGGTGGTCTCACTTTCAATATTTTCCTTCTCTCCATCTCTATGTTTATTGAGAACATAAGAAATAAGGGCAGGAATAGGCCCTTCGAGCCTGCTCCACCATTCAATAAGATCATAGCTGATCTTCTACTTCACTCCACCTTCCTGCACTGTCCCCATATCCCTTGATTCCCTTAGTATCCAAAAATCTATCAATCTAATTTGTATATACTCAACGACTGAGCAGCCACAGCCCTCTGGGGAAGAGAATTCTAAAGATTCACAACCCTTTTGAGTGAAGAAATTTCTCCTCATCTCAGTCCTAAGTGGCTGACCCCTGGTTTTTGGTAGTATTTATTAAGAATAAACATGTTGCTTGAAGGAGCAGTGTGAAAATAGGTTTAAATTTTGCTTCAGATCATTAGCATTTTGATCCACTAAAATATGATGAGAGTGGCCCCTCCCAAGAGACTGTGACACCTAGTTCTAGACTCCCCAACCAGGGGCAACATCCTCCCAGTATCTACCCTGTCGAGCCCTGTAAGAATTTTATATGTTTCAATGAGATCACCTCTCATTCTTCCAAACTCTAGGGAATATAGGCCTAGAATACTCAATCTCTCCTCATAGGACAATTCCCCCGCCCCGCCACCCCCCCCCCCCCCCCCCCATCCCAGGAATCAGTCTAGTGAACCTTTGTTGCACTCCCTCTAACGTAGGTGCTAAATGAGTACTTTACATCTGTCTTCACCGAGGAAGAAGATGGTGCCACAGACATAGTGAAGGACGAGGTAGAGGAGATAATGGATGCGATAAAAATTGATAGAGGAGGTATGAAAAAGGCTGGCTGTACTTGAAGTAGATAAGTCACCAGGACCAGTTGGGACCATCGCTGAGGGAAGAAATCAGAGTTACTGGCCATAATCTTTCAATCCTCCTTAGAAACAGGGGTGGTGCCAGAGGACTGAAGAATTGCAAATGTTACACCCTTGTTCAAAAAAGGGTGTAAAGATAAACCCAACAACTACAGGCCAGTCAGTTTAACCTTGGCAGTGGGGAAGCTTTTAGAAACAATAATCAGGCACAAAATTAACAGTCACTTGGACAAGAGTGGATTAATTAAGGAAAGCCAGCACGGATTTGTTAAAGGTAAATCGTGTTTAACCAACTTAATAGAGTTCTTTGATGAGGTAACAGAGAGGGTTGATGAGGGCAGTGCGGTTGACGTGGTGTACATGGATTTTCAATAGGTGTTTGACAAAGTGCCACATAATCGGCTTGCCAGCAAAGTTGAAGCCCATGGAATAAAATGGACAGTAGTAGCCTGGATGTGAAATAGGTTAAGTGACAGGAAACATAGTAGTGGTGAACGGTTGTTTTTCAGATTGGAAGAAGGTATACAGTGGTGTTCCCCAGCGGTCAGTTCTAGGACTGCTGCTTTTCTTGATATATATTAATGACTTGGACTTGGGTGTACAGGGCACAATTTCAAAATTTGCAGATGACACAAAACTTGGAAGTATAGTGAACAGTGACAAGGATAGTGATAGACTTCAAGAGGACAAGACAGGCTGGTGGAATGGGCGGACAAATGGCAGATGAAATTTAACGCAGAAAAGTTTGAAGTGATCCATTTTGGTAGAAAGAATGAAGAGAGGAAATATAAACTAAAGGGGGTGCATGAATAGACAGACCGAGGGGTGCATAAATCGTTGAAGGTGGCAGGGCAGGTTGAGAAAGCAGTTTGAAAAAGCATACGGGATCCTGGGTTTCATGAATAGAGCCATAGAGTACAATAGCAAGGAAGTTATGATGAACCTTTTAGAAAACACTGGTTCAGCCTCAACTAGAGTATTGTGTCCAATTCTGGGCACCGCACTTTAGGAAGGATGTGAAGGCCTTCGAGAGGGTGCAGAAAAGATTTACGAGAATGATTCCAGGGATGAGGGACTTCAGTTACGTTGATAGACTGGAGAAGCTGGGGTTGTTCTCCTTTAGAGCAGAGACGGTTGAGAGGAGATTTGATAGAGATGTTCAAAATCATGAGGGGTCTGGACAGAGTAGTTAGAGGGAAACTGTTCCCATTGGCAGAAGGGTTGAGAACCAGAGGAGACAGATTTAAGGTGATTGGCAGAAGAACCAATGGCGACATGAGGAAAAACTTTTTTACTCAGCGAGTGGTTTGATCTGGAATGCACTGCCTGAGAGGGTGGTGAAGGCAGACTTAGGGAATTGGATAAATACCTGAAGGAAAAAAATTTGCAGGGCTACGGGGAAAGGGTGGGGGAGTGGGACGAGCTGAAGTGCTCTTCCAGAGAGCTGGCACGGGCTCGACGGGCCGAATGGCCGCCTTCCATGCTATAACCATTCTATGATAAGGCAAGTATATCCTTCTTTAGGTAAGGAGACCAAAACTGTACACAGTACTCCAGGTGTTGACTCATCAAGGCCCGATATAATTGCAGTAAGACTTCTTTATTCTTCTACTCCAATCCTTTTGTAATAAAGGCTAACATACCATTTCCTTTCCTAATTGCTTGCTGTACCTGCATGTTAACTTTCAGTGATTTGTGTATAAGGACACCCAGGTCCCCCTGAATACCAACATTTCCCAATCTCTCATCATTTAAAAAATATTCTGCTTTTTCTAATTTTCCTACCAATGTGGATATTGAGTGATTAAACTTTACATTAACATGATTACAAAGTGGAACAATTGTTTTTGAGTAATAAAAACCTTGTGCTTATCTCATAGTTTACAATATTCTAGATATTTTCTTGCCTTTTTATCATCTGTTGTCATAAAAGTGCAAATTGATGAATAAATACCAGCTTGGTGCTTTACTATAACTTATTGGCCCTGATAATAACGGCGAGGCAGGAGGGGTGGGGGAAGGATTTGCAGCCAGGAAACCAGGAAGTGCATGTTTTCTGCAGGTCCTGCCGAATTTAATGACAGGACCTGCTTTAACATTTTTCAACAGGTTTCCTGGGCATAGCCAGCCAGATTGACAGTCTGGCTGGCTGTCGAGTGGGAAGGCAGCTGGGGAGAAGGACAGTGGTAAGTCCGAGATGGGTGGAGGTGGGGCGGGGGTTGGGATTGGTCGGCCGATCATGGTGAGGGATATGGGGGGAAATTGGACATGGGGGAGTTGGGGGGGGCGGCTGTTGGCTGATCGCGGGGTCCGAGCACGTGGACGTAAGCTTGGTGGGTCGGGGGGGGGGAAGAGTTCCTGCCCCCCCCCCTCCCCGGCCCACAAGCAGTGCTACTAAGGGACTTCTCTGCTGGTATGGACCTTCACACCTCCCTTCGGCTGCTGGGTTTCGCAAGACTTGGGGAATCCCAGCCTGTAGGCTTTAAAACTAAGTAAAGTTAAATTGGAAGCACCCAACCTCCTTTAATATTTTAGTGACCGACCCGCCTCCTGAGGGCGGGTTGGTCGCCCGCCCCCCAACCTGCCTCTGTTAAAACCAGATTGGGGTCGGCTGGCCATTTTAATATTCTTTACCTCCGTTGTATCTATATCTAGGTAAAGTTAATTACCTAAACATGGTTTGGATGTATTGTGCCTTTGAGAAAATGTATCTTGCACTGTGAACCTCCCCATGGGTGTTCAAGAAGGCTAATATGTTTAAAAAAAAAATAGACTGTTTTGAAGAGGCAAAAAAGCTTACCTAGGTAGTGATGGTGAAATGAAGATGTTTTTGGATCAATTTAGTACTCTCTCTTGCAACAGTTTGAAAGCACTGCTATATGTTTTGACTGGTCAAATGGTTCATTATCATGTAAATTCTAGATCTAACTTGGTTAGAATGTTAGTGTTGATCAAAGATTAACTCAGCTTGCTTTGTTGCTATCAATCTGTTATTTTTTATTTATTCATTCACGGGAAGTGGGCAGCGCTGACGAGGCCAGCAATTATTGCCCATGCCTAGTTGCTGGTTTGTCCTGTTTGAATTTTGAGTCTGGAGGTTTGGAAAGAACGGTTCTTGCAGATGATACAAAGATGGGAGGGAAAGTAGTGAGTGAGGAGGACATAAAAAACCTGCAAGGGGACATAGACAGGCTAAGTAAGTGGGCAGAGATTTGGCAGATGGAATACAACACTGGAAAGTGTGAGGTGATGCACTTTGGCAGGAGAAATCCTAGAGCAATTTATTATCTTAATGGCAAGAAACTGGAGAGTACTGAAGTGCAAAGGGATCTGGGGGTCCTGGTGCACGAAACTCAAAAGGTTAGTATGCAGGTGCAGCAAGTGATTAAGAAGGCAAATGGAATGTTGGCTTTCATTGCTAGGGGGATAGAATATAAAAATAGGGAGGTATTGCTTCAGTTGTACAAGGTATTGGTGAGACCGCACCTGGAATACTGCATACAGTTTTGGTGTCCTTACTTAAGGAAAGACATCCTTGCTCTCGAGGCAGTGCAAAAAAGGTTCACTCGGTTAATCCCGGGGATGAGGGGGTGGTCATATGAGGAGAGGTTGGGTAGATTGGGACTCTACTCATTGGAGTTCAGAAGAATGAGAGGCGATCTTATTGAAACATATAAGATTGTGAAGGGGTTGGATCGGGTGGATGCGGGGAGGATGTTCCCGATGACGGGTGAGACGAGAACTAGGGGACATAGTCTTAGAATAAGGGGCTGCTCTTTCAAAACTGAGATGAGGAGGAACTACTTCACTCAGAGGGTGGTAGGTCCATGGAATATGCTGCCACAAAAAGCTGTAGAAGCTACAACATTAATTAAATTTAAAACAGAAATAGACAGTTTCCTAGAAGTAAAGGGCATTAAGGGTTACGGGGAGCGGGCAGGAATTTGGACATGAGTCTAGGTTCGGATCGGTCATGGCCCTGTGGGTAGTGGAGCGGGCCCAGGGACTGTGTAGCCTGATTCTGCTCCTATTTCGTGTGTGCAATTCTGTTAGATGCAGGAGATGGTTCTGTGATAGATAGTAGATTGGCGGTTAGGATCAGATCAGCCATGATCTTATTGAATGGCGGAGCAGGCTCGAGGGGCCGATTGGCCTACTCCTGCTCCTATTTCTTATGTTCTTATGTTCTTAATACTGTTTCCTCCTCAGTAAATATACTTTTTAATTCAGAACACCTGTATTGGTATCCTTGAGATGCAAGCAAATTAATGGGAGCAACGAATTATGTGTCTTGTGAAGCTCCATCATATGCAATTTAGCAGTGCATGAAGACATTCCAGTTTTAAAGGAGGACACAAATAACCTCCCAAAGATGTCGGGGAACATAGGGTCTGATGAAAGGGGGGAACTGAAAGAAATCAGTATTTGTAGGGAAATGGTGTTGGGGAAATTGGCGGGATTGAAGGCCGATAAATCCCCAGGGCCTGATAATCTACATCCTAGGGTACTTAAGGAAGTGGCCCTAGAAATAGTAGATGCATTGCTGATCATCTTCCAACATTCGATGGAATCTGGAACAATACCCATGGATTGGAGGATAGCTAATGTTACCCCACTATTCAAAAAAGGTGGTAGAGAGAAAACGGGGAATTACAGACTGGTAAGCCTGACATTGGTAGTGGGGAAAATGCTAGAGTCCATTATAAAAGATGTAATAGCAGAGCACTTGGAAAACAGTGACAGGATCGGACAAAGTCAACATGGATTTACAAAAGGTAAATCGTGCTTGACTAATCTACTAGAATTTTTTGAGGATGTAACTGGTAAAATAGATAAGGGAGAACCAGTGGATGTGGTGTATTTGGACTTTCAAAAGGCTTTTGATAAGGTCCCGCATAAGAGATTAGCGTGTAAAGTTAAGGCACATGGGATTGGGGGCAAGGTATTGACTTGGATAGAGAACTGGTTGGCAGACAGAAAGCAAAGAGTTGGAATAAACAGGTCTTTTTCCGAGTGGCAGGCAGTGACTAGTGGGGTACTGCAGGGATCGGTCCTTGGACCCCAGCTATTCACAATATATATTAATGATCTAGACACGGGAACTAGATGTAATATCTCCAAGTTTGCAGACGACACAAAGCTGGGTGGGCGTGTGCGCTGTGAGGAGGATGCCGAGAAACTCCGGGATGATTTGGACAGGTTGGGTGATTGGGCAGAAGCATGGCAGATGCAATATAATGTGGATAAATGCGAGGTTATCCACTTTGGTGTCAAAAACAGGAAGGCAGATTATTATCTGAATGGCAATAGATTGGGAGAAGGGAAAGTGCAACGAGACCTGGGTGTCCTTGTGCACCAGTCGCTGAAGGTAAGCATGCAAGTGCAGCAGGCGGTTAAGAAGGCAAATGGTATGTTGGCCTTCGTAGCGAGAGGGTTTGAGTACAGGAACAAGGATGTCTTGCTGCAGTTGTGCAGGGCCTTGGTGAGACCACACCTTGAGTATTATGTGCAGTTTTGGTCGCCTTATCTGAGTAAGGAGGTTCCTGCCATGGAAGGAGTTCAACGAAGATTCACCAGGCTGATACCTGGGATGGCAGGAATGACGTATGAGGAGAGATTGGGTCGATTGGGCTTATACTCGCTGGAGTTTAGAAGAATGAGAGGGGATCTCATTGAAACTTATAAAATTCTGACAGGACTGGACAGACTAGATGCAGGAAGGATGTTCTCGATGGTGGGGGAGTCCAGAACCAGGGGTTACAGTCTAAGGATAAGGGGTAAGCCATTTAGGACAGGAATGAGGAGGAATTTCTTCACCGAGAGTGGTGAACCTGTGGAATTCTCTACCACACAAGGCAGTTGAGGCCAATTCATTAAATATATTCAAGAAGGAGTTAGATATATTTCTTAAGGCTAAAGGGATCAAGGGATATGGGGAGAAAGCAGGGACAGGGTTCTGAATTTGGATGATCAGCCATGATCGCACTGAATGGCGGAGCAGGCTAGAGGGGCCGAATGGCCTACTCCTGCTCCTATCTTCTATGTTTCTATGATCACCTGAATAATGATTTCAGCGAATGTCATTTTATTATGAAATTGATTTGTTTTAAACTAAATGTATTTTCTGATAATCATTGTATGTAGTTTTAAAATTCAAAAAGATAGATATAGCTCTTTATATGCTAACCCATGGTCTAATGGGTATTGTTATGAAAATACCTTTTGCTGTGTAGTTTAAATTGAAAATCCTCATAACATAATGTTGGTTTCTCCTGGTAGGGTCAGATTGACTAACCTAGATTATATGTTAGCGGACTGTGTGTATTCTCGCCATAATTGCTGCTTATGACAACAAATGTCAATTCATAGAATCATACAGCACAGAAAGAGGCCATTTGGCCCATCATGCCTGTGATAGCTCTTTGAAAAAACTTTTCAATTGATAAACTTAAAATTGAAGCAGCAGCAAAGTTTTGAAAAAGAAATGCAGAGACTGCCAAGTAGCGAATGTTGTAGAGTAGAATGTTGATGGTGAAAAATTTAAATCCTCGGAAATTCTAAATACAAGGTTTGATGTTGTTCTGCACTCCAGTGCTGCACATTGTTTAAAGTGTTATTGAACTGTTGGGAAATTCTGTTAAAATATAGTGTTTGCTTTGTTTAACGTTTGCATTATCTTCTATTATGAGTAAAATGCCAAGGTCATTCTTAACAGCTCTTTGCTGAAAGGTATGTGAGTGGGTGTATTCTCTAATTCCCTTGGTGTCCTAAATATGCATAATTTATTATGTATTTGTGTACATTGTATTTTGAGGTTTTTTTTCAGTATTAAGTGCAATGGAGTATTTCTGTTCTTTTCAAGGAAATTCCAGTGGAGTCTTTAGTTTGATGTGTGGTTAGTCAAGACATTTTTTCCCACATTTATGTCACCTGCTCAATCTAGAAATTATTATGGAAGACATTTCTTTGGGGGTTCGAGAAATGGAAGGTCACTATTACAGTTCTCAACCGTGTATCCTGTCTGAGAAATTGCATTTATTTTACAATTCATTGCTTCTGCTTTTTGGGACAAATAAAAAGAGAACCAGACATCTGACCTGACCTTACCTTACTAGTACCAGCACAGTGTTTTAATTCCAGCAAAATATCATCTGTGCTATGTAGTACATAAAGTATGTGGAAGGGAGGTTTTTTTTTAAACCTGTGGAAAAATTACTTGTCCCAAAAACTTTTTAGATTTCATTTGGCTGTAAATGGAAATTACTGTTCAGTCACATTTTTCTTCTTTCTTTTGAAAATAAATATGTTGATGGGGTAACCAAGGACTCCAGTCGGTTAGCAGACTAACTATCAGTCTGGATTGGAAGTGAATTTAGGTTGCCGATTTCTCGTTTCTGTAGAGACTGTAAGAACCTATGTGAAATAAGTTTGGGTGGTTTCAATATAGTTTCTAATAAAAACATGATGGCACTAAATGTTTTGAGAAGTTCATCTAATTGCAAACCACATGAGCAATGAGGTATGTCTGGATTTATGAGTTATTTAAATGAATTACCCTGCCACCCATGTAATAATTTTTGAAACAATAACAGTTTTAAAAGTGAAGAAAAATGGCATGTCTTATTTATATGTAACATGGCAGAAGAATACTGTGCAGATTGATTTACCTGTATCATGGCAGTTTTGTCAGGTTCTTGTGGTGTGAACTTTGCAGAGACTGAGGTTTTGAGGCTTACTAATTGTCTACATTTGTTAATTTTTGTTGACCATAAAGAGTAAAAGCAGCAATGTGGAACTTGGTCCTCTGTTTTATTCAAAATAAATGAAGAACAAACTTGCATTATGTAACACTTTATCACATCTCTCAGAAACTTCTCAAAGCTTACAATAAATTGCTTTGAAATGTTGCTGTACAATTATGTTTGCAAACGTAGCAGCTATTTTGTGTGCAGCTATGTTAGACAGCAATGAGATGAATAACCAGTTAATGTACTTATTGGTCAGGACACCAGCACTCCCTGCTTTTTAAATAGTGCTGTGGAATATTTAATATTCATCTCAATCATTGGAATAGGCAGACCGGAATTTCCAGGGCTATGGGGAAAGAGCAAGGGAGTGGGACTAATTGGATAGCTCTTTCAAAGAGCCGGCACAGACACGATGGGCTCCCTTCTTCTGTGATTATGTGAACGGTAGCGTAGTGGCTAGTAATCCAGAGGCCTAGACTAATGATCCAGAGACGTGAGTTCAAATCCCACCACGGCAGCTGGGGAATTTAAATTCAGTTAATTAAATAAATCTGGAATAAAAAGCTAGTATCAGTAATGGTAACCATGAAACTATCAGATTGTCGTAAAAACCCATCTGGTTCACTAATGTCCTTTAGGGAAGGAAACCTCCCATCCTTACCTGGTCTGGCCTATATGTGACTCCAGACCCACAGCAATGTGGTTGACTCTTAACTGCCCTCTGAAATGGCCTAGCAAGCCACTCAGTTGTAACAAACCGCTACGAAAAACAATAAAAAGAATGAAACCGGACGGACCACTCGGCATCGGCTGTGGACACGGTAACGGCACGCCAAGCCCAGTTGACCCTGCAAAGTCCTCCTCACCAACATCTGGGGACTTGTGCCAAAATTGGGAAAGCTGTCCCACAGACTAGTTAAGCAACAGCCTGCATAGTCATATTCACAGAATCATACCTTTCAGCCAATGTCCCAAACTCCTCCATCACCATCCCTGGGTATTTCCTGTCCCAACTGCAGGACAGACCCACCAGGGGTGATGGCACAGTGGTATACAGTCGGGAAGGAGTGGCCCTGGGAGTCCTCAACATTGACTCCCGGACCACATGACGTCTCATGGCTTCAGGTCAAGCATGGGCAAGGAAACCTCCTGCTGATTACCACCTACCGCCCTCCCTCAGCTGATGAATCAGTACTCCTCCAGGTTGAACACAACTTGGAAGAAGCACTGAGAGTAGCAAGGGCACAGAATGTACTCTGGGTGGGAGACTTCAATGTCCATCACCAAGAGTGGCTCGGTAGCACCGCTACTGACCGAGCTGGCTGAATCCTGAAGGACATAACTGCAAGTCTGGGTCTGTGACAAGTGGGGAGAGAACCAACACGAGGGAAAAACCTACTTAACCTCGTCCTCACCAATCTACCTGTAGCAGATGCATCTGTCCATGACAGTATTGGTAGCAGTGACCACCGCACAGTCATTGTGGAGACAAAGTCCTGTCTTCACACTGAGGACACCCTCCATCGTGTTGTGTGGCACTACCACCGTGCTAAATGGCATAGATTCAGAACAGATCTAGCGGCTCAAAACTGGGCATCCATGAGATGCTGTGGACCATCAGCAGCAGCAGAATTTTATTCCACCACAATCTGTAACCTCATGGCCTGGCATATTCCTCACTCTACCATTACCACCAAGCCAGGGGACCAACCCTGGTTCAACAAGGAGTGTAGAAGAGCATGCCAGGAGCAGCACCAGGTGTACCTAAAAATGAGGTGCCAACCTGGGGAAGTTGCAACACAGGACTACATGAATGCTAAAAAGCAGAAGCAGCATGCTATAGACAGGGATAAACAATCCCACAATCAACGGATCAGATCAAAGCTCTGCAGTCCTGCCACATCCAGTTTTGAATGGTGGTGGACCATTAAATAACTAACGGGGGGAGGAGGAGGCTCCATGAATATCCCTGTCCGTAATGATGGTGGAGCCCAGCACGTGAGTGCAAAAGGCAAGGCTGAAGCATTTGCAACCATCTTCAGCCAGAAGTGCAGAGTGGATGATCCATATTGGCCTACTCCTGAGGTCCCCACCACCACAGACGCCAGTCTTCAGCCAATTCGATTCACTCCACGTGATATCAAGAAACGGCTGAGCGCACTGGATACAGCATAGGCTATGGGCCCTGACAACATCCCGGCTATCGTGCTGAAGACTTGTGCTCCAGAACTAGCCGCGCCTCTAGCCAAGCTGTTCCAGTACAGCTACAACACTGGCATCTATCCGACAATGTGGAAAACTGCCCAGGTATGTCCTGTCCACAAAAAGCAGGACAAATCCAACCCAGGCCAATTACCGCCCCATCAGTCTACTCTCAATCATCAGCAAAGTGATGTAAGGTTTCAGTGAAAGTGCTATCAAGCAGCACTTACTCACCAATAACCTGCTCACTGATGCCCAGTTTGGCTCCCGACCTCATTACAGCCTTGGTCCAAACATGGACAAAGGACCTGAATTGCAGAGGTGAGGTGAGAGTGACTGCCCTTAACATCAAGGCAACATTTGACCGAGTGTGGCATCAAGGAGCCCTAGTAAAACTGAAGTCAATGGAAATCGGGGGGGAAAACGCTCCACTGGTTGGAGTCCTACCTAGCACAAAAGAAGATGGTTGTGGTGGTTGAAGGTCAATCATCACAGCCCCAGGACATTGCTGCAGGAGTTCCTCAGGGCAGTGTCCTAGGCCCAACCATCTTCAGCTGCTTCATCAATGACCTTCCCTCCAACATAAGGTCAGAAATGGGGATGTTCGCTGATGACTGCACAGTGTTCAGTGCCATTCACAACTCCTCAGATAATGAAGCAGTCCATGCCCGCATGCAACAAGACCTGAACGACATTCATTGTCGGATAGATGCCAGGTAACATTCGCACCACAGAAGTGCCAGGCAATGACTATCTCCAACAAGCGAGAGTCTAACCACCTCCCCTTGACATTCAACGGTATTACCATTGCCGAATCCCCCACCATCAACATCCTGGGGGATCACCATTGACCAGAAACTTAACTGGACCAGCCACACACATACTGTGGCAACAAGAGCAGGTCAGAGGCTAGGCATTTTGCAGCGAGTGTCTGACCTCCTAACTCCCCAAAGCCTTTCCACCATCTACAAGGCACAAGTAAGGAGTGTGATGGAATACTCTCCACTTGCCTGGATGAGTGCAGTTCCAACAACACTCAAGAAGCTCGACACCATCCAGGACAAAGCAGCCCGCTTGATTGGCACCCCATCCACCACCTTAAACATTCACTCCCTCCACCACTGGCGTACTGTGGCTACAGTGTGTACCATCGATAAGATGCACTGCAGCAACTCGCCAAGGCTTCTTCGGCAGCATCTCCCAAACCCGCGACCTCTTCCACCTAGAAGGACAAGGGCAGCAGGCGCATGGGAACACCACCTCCAAGTTCCCCTCCAAGTCACACACCATCCTGACTTAGAAATATATCGCCGATACTTCATCGTCACTGGATCAAAATCCTGGAACTCCCTACCTAACAGCACTGTGGGAGTAACTTCACCATGGACTGCAGCGGTTCAAGAAGGCAGCTCACCACCACCTTCTCAAGGGCAATTGGGGATGGGCAATAAATGCTGGCTTTGCCAGCGACGCCCACATCCCATAAAAATTTTTTTTTTAATCTAGGATCCTGGTTTAATGGATAATCAAGGGGCTATTGGGGTGGGGTGGGGGGGAACTTAAAACAATCACTATCACTAGAGAGAAAGTACTAGGCAAACTAATGGGACTAAAGGTGGACAAGTCCCCTGGACCCGATGGCCTGCATCCTAGGGTCTTAAAAGAAGTGGCTGCAGAGATAGTGGATGCATTGGTTGTAATCTACCAAAATTCCCTGGATTCTGGAGAGGTCCCAGCGGACTGGAAAACTGCAAATGTAACACCCCTATTTAAGAGAGGAGGGAGACAGTAGACAACTATCGACCAGTTAGCCTAACATCTGTCATTGGGGAAAATGCTGGAGTCCTTCATTAAGGAAGTGATAGCAGGACATTTAGAAAATCATAATATAGTCAAGCAGAGTCAGCATGGTTTTAGGAAAGGGAAGTCATGTTTGACAAATTTGCTGGAGTTCTTTGAGGATGTAACGAGCAGGGTGGATAAAGGGGAACCAGTAGATGTTGTTTATTTGGATTTCCAGAAGGCATTCGATAAGGTGCCACGTAAAAGGTTACTACACCAGATAAGAGCTCACGGAGTTGGGGGTAATATATTAGCATGGATAGAGGATTGGCTAACTAACAGAAAGCAGAGTGTTGGGATAAATGGGTCATTTTCAAGTGTAATTTTTTAAAATTCATTTAGGGGATGTGGGCGTCGCTGGCAAGGTCAGCATTTATTGCCCATCCCTAATTGCCCTTGAGAAGGTGGTGGTGAGCCGCCGCCTTGAACCGCTGCAGTCCGTGTGGTGAAGGTACTCCCATAGTGCTGCAGGATTTTGACCCAGCGACGATGAAAGATCGACGATATACTTCTAAGTCAGGATGGTGTGTGACTTGGAGGGGAACTTGGAGGTGGTGGTGTTCCCATGCGCCTACTGCCCTTGTCCTTCTAGGTGGAAGAGGCCATGGGTTTGGGAGGTGCTGCTGATGAAGCCTTGGCGAGTTGCTGCAGTGCATCTTGTAGATGGTACACACTGCAGCCACGGTACGCCGGTGGTGGAGGGAGTGAATGTTTAAGGTGGTGGATGGGGTGCCAATCAAGCGGGCTGCTTTGTTCTGGAGGGTGTCGAGCTTCTTGAGTGTTGTTGGAGCTGCACCTATCCAGGGAAGTGGAGAGTATTCCATCACACTCCTTACTTGTGCCTTTGTAGATGGTGGAAAGACTTTGGGGAGTCAGGAGTTGACCTATCTCTCCTAGTTTAGTCAAATGACACATCCAGTTTGCAAATATACCTTTTCAAATTGCCAAATGCTTCCACTTAGTTGCGCTTGGCAAGTTGGAGCTGCAGCTCAGCTGTTCTGTGTTTGGTTGGGTGTAATAGTTGCAGGCATCACTTGCCGTTTGAGAATTCAGCTGCTGATTGAGAGATTCATTTTGGTATTTATTTGCTTTGTACCACTTTTTTTTAGCATTCTGCAAACTTGGTACCAGTTATTGGTCAGATGTTGACAGGAAGGCAACTGTCTTTTATAATCATCTAAAATCTCAACTTTTATGTGATTTCAACCTCAAATTAAACTTTTTGGGGGTGGGCTGAGGGAAAGAAGAGATGGTTGAACTATAAAACAGAGTTGAAATAACTTGAGGGCACTTCAATTTTGGTCCTGTTTATATAAAAAGTGTGGAATGAAGCAAAAAGAAGTGATCGGGAAAATGGAAGAACACTGAAAATAAACATGGCAAATAAAGTAATGGCTACTGATGAAAGGTACAAGGAAAGTTTAGCAGGAAATTATAGTAGTAAAACGTGGCTGAGGAGAAAGCAAGGTTAGGTTGTTTTAAGTAAACGCAAGGAGTGATTTAAAGTAAACTAAAATGATCAACACGTAGCTATTTATGTCCATTTTTGTTGGTGTATTTAAATAGATCACAGTAATGCTAACTTAGCTTTTTGCACCATCAGGGTCTGTTGTCTTTATAAATTTTCTCTTTAATAAATACTTTGTAACACTAAATGTATTCTGGAATTAACTAGGCCAGCGGTTCCCAACCTTTTCCTTCATGCGGACCACCAGCCGTTTAAAAATTACTTCTGCGGACCACCAGCCGTTTAAAAAATTTTTAACAGCCTATGGCTGACAGGAGTCAAACTTCTATATTTTTTTTGACGGACCACCTGCAGTACCCTCGCGGACCACAGGTTGGGAAACGCTGAACTAGGCAATATTAGGGAGAAAACTGGTCACTCAAATTCATGCAATGTCTAGACATCAGTTAATGTTTTGTGATTTTGATTACCATATGCCTGCTTTAAGGTGCATTCATTCAACTAACAATTTACCGGAAACAGATGTACTTTACATTTGGAACTACTTGCCTCTATAGTTTTGTTTTCATTCAAAATGTTTCGTACAATACAACAGTGACTACACTTCAAAAAGTAGTTCATTGGCTGTAAAGCGCTTTGGGACGTCCGGTGGTCGTGAAAGGCGCTGTATAAATGCAAGTCTTTCTTTAAAAGAATAAAGATGAAGGCAGGAATTTCCTGTGACTGAGGTAGAGGGAATAAATGATGCTGCCCAAGTATTTGAAGCCAGTTGAACTACAACAGCAAACCCATGTCGCCTCTGGTTCTTTTGCCAATTACCTTAAATCTGTGTCCTCTGGTTACTGACCCGTCTGCAACTGGAAACAGTTTCTCCTTATTTACTCCATCAAAACCATTCATGATTTTGAACACCTCTATCAAATCTCCTCTTAACCTTCTTTGCTCTAGGAAGAACAACCCCAGTTTCTTTAGTCTCTCTATGTAACCATACTCCAGCTGAGGCCTAACTAGTGTTTTATGAAGGTTTAGCATAACTTACTTGCATTTGTACTCTTGCCTTTTTAGCAGCTTTCTCAACTTGTCCTGCCACCTTCAAAGATTAATGTCTGTACACCCCCAGCTCTCTGTTCCTGCACCCTCTTTAAAATTGTACCATTTAATTTATATTGCCTCTCCTCATTCTTCCTACCAAAACGAATCACTTCATACTGCTCTGCATTCTCCTACCCTGTTTATCCCCACCCCTACCCCTGGTACGGACCTTATCTTCGCTCCATTAAGTCCCAGGGATGCAGACCACCTCCTGCTCCTTTGACCCTATTCCCACTAAACTGCTGACTGCCCAACTTCCCTTCCTGGCCCCCATGTTAGCTGATACTGTTGAAGGTTCCCTCTCCTCAGGTACTGTCTCCCTCCCCTTGAAATCTGCCATCATGACCCACCTCCTTTTTAAAAAAAAAAACACCCTTGATTCCTCTGTCCTTGCAAATTACCATTCCTCTCCAACCTCCCTTTCCTCTCAAGTCCTTAAATGCATTATCACCTCCCAAATCCATGTCCATCTTTCCCGCAGCTCCATATTTGAACCCCTCCAATCAGGTTTCCGGCCTGCCAAGGCACTGAAAGTGCCCTTATCAAAGTCACAAATGACATCCTATGTGACTGTGACCGTGGTAAACTATCCTTCCTCATCCTTCTTGACCGGTCTGTAGCCCTTGACACAGATGACCACACCATCCTCCTCCAATGCCTCTACTCCCGTCATCCAGCTGGGTGGGACTGCCCTCGTCTGGTTCCATTCTTCTCAATCCAGTCGTAGCCAGCGAATCACTTGCAATGGCTTCTCTTGCTGCTCTCGTATCATTACCTCCTGAAGTCCCCAAACGATCTATCCTTGGCCCCTTCATGTTTCTCATCTACATGCTGACCCTTGGCGACATCATTTGAAAACATGTCAGGTTCTACATGTATGCTGATGACACCCAGCTCTACCTCACCACCTCCTCTCTTGACACCTCTCAACCCCTCTACTGTGTCTGATTTGTCACGCTGCTTGTCCGACATCCAGTACTGGATGAGCAGAAATTTCCTCCAGCTAAATATTGGGAAGACTGAAGCCATTGTCTTCGAACCCCGCTACAAACTCCGATCCCTAGCCACCCACTCTGGCCCTCTCCCTGGCCACTGTTTGAGGCTGAACCAGAATGTTTGCAACCTTGGCATCCTATTTGACCCCGAGATGAGCTTCCAACCACATATCCACTCCATCACCAAACCCCCTAAATCTCCGTAACATCACCAGTCTCTGCCCCTGCAGCAGCTCATCTGTTTCCGAAACCCTCATCCATGTCTTTGTTACCTCTAGACTTAAATATGCCAAACCTCTCCTGGCCAGCCTCCCATTTTTCCACCCTCCACAAATTTGAGCTCATCCAAAATTCTGCTGCTGCTATCCTAACTTGCACCGAGTCCTGTTCACCCATCACCCCTGTGCTCTCTGACCTACATTAGCTACACCTTGATTTTAAAATTCTCATCCTTGTTTTCTAATCCCTCCTTGTCTTTAACCTCCTCCAACCGTCCGAAATCTCTGCGCTCCTCGAATTCTGGCCTCATGCGCATTCCCGATTTTAATCGGTGCACTATGGCGGCCGTTTCTTCAGCTGCCTGGGCCATAAGCTCTGGAATTCTCTCCATAGACGCTCCTTTAAAACCTACCTCTTTCCCCTGTCCTAATATCTCTGTAGCTCGGTATCAAATTCAGTTTGATTACGCCTTGGAATGTTTTACAAAGTAAAAGACACTATATTGTTGATAAATTTCATCTGCCATGTGTCTGCCCATTTCACCAGTCTGTCTATTTCTTCCTGAAGTCTCTTACTATCCTTCTCACTGTTTACTACATTTGAGTTTTGTGGCATCTGTAAACTTTAAAATTATGCCCTGTATACACAAGTTCAGGTCATTATTGTATATCATAAAGAGCAGTGGTCCCAACACCATCTGCTGGGGCACCCCACTGCATACGTCCCTCCAGTCTGAAAAATGACCCTTTACCACTACTGTCTGGTTTTTGTCCTGTAGCCAATTGCGTATCACCGAATCCGCTCCCTCTTTAATCCCATGGACTTCAATTTTGCTAACAAGTCTATTAATTGGTACTTTATCAAACCCCTTTTGAAAGACCATATACACATCAACTGCACTACCCTCATCAAACCTCTCCGTTACTTCATCAAAGAACTCAATCAAGTTAGTCAAACATGATTTGCCTTTAACAAATCCGTGCTGGATTTCATTTAACAACCCATATTGTTCCAAGTGCCAATTAATTTTGTCCCAGGTTATTGTCTCAAAGTCCCGCACCACCAATGTTATGCTGACTGGTCTGTAGTAGCCGGGTTTATCCCTCTCCTTTTTAAACAGGGGCGTAACATTTGTAGTCCTCTGGCACCACTCCCATATCTAAGGAGGATTGGAAGATTGTGGCCAGAGCCTCTGCTGTCTCCACCCTTAATTCCGTCAGCAACCGAGGATGCATTCCATCTGGATTGGGTGACTTTTCTACTTTTGAGTTCTGCGAAACTTTTAAGTACCTTCTCTTTATCTAAGTTTCCCTGATCCAATTCTCTACCACCTCCTCCCTTTATTGTGACAATGGCAGCGTCTTTTTTGTTTAGTGAAGACAGATGCAAAGTACTCATTTGATACCTTACCCATACCCTCTGCCTCCACAAGAAGATCTTTTTTAGTCCCTAATCGGCCCAACCCTTCCTTTTGACTACCCTTTTACTATGTGTTTATAAAAAGACTTTTGCGTTCCCTTTTATGTTTCCCGCTAATCTAGTCTCGTACACTCTTTGCCCCTCTTATTCCCTTTTTCAGTTCTCCTCTGTACTTTTTGTATTCAGCTTGGTTCTCTACTGAATTATGAACCTGACATTCATCATAAGCCTCTCTTTCCTGTTTCATTTTAATCTCTTCATCTTTAGTCATCCAGGGAACTGAAGTAGTCATATTGACAGTGTGATAGATAAAATAACCAAATTTTAATGGGAATCTTGCAGCTGGTTACTTGTGATCATCAGCAGAGGGGAAAGAAAGAGCTTCTCATTGTTAATCTGTAAAATTTAGGTTGAGTGTTTCCCTCAAGCTAGTGATCAGTGTTCATAGAAATCAACAAAGAGAAGCTATCTGACCTGGATGGAAGGAATACAATCCTGGTCTTTTGTCAGCCGTGAGATGGCCTTAATTGAGATGTTTTTGACTAGTCAAAAAAATTATACACCCAAGGATATTAATTTCTAAAAATACCCGCGTTCGAGCTGGAACTGTTCCTCGTAAGATTGCATGAAGCTGATGTCCAGTGTTTGGAAAGGCAATGACAGCTATTATCATACCAATTCAGAGTCATGTCGTATAGTAATTTGAGAGGTATAGTAATCTGAGAGATATCCAAGTTGAACCACCAGGGTAATTTGGCAGACCAGGCCATGAGTTTAGTATGGTACTAAAGCCCTTAAGCGAAAAGGAAAGCAACATCAATGGGTGTGAATGCAGTATCAACAATCTACTGAAATGGAGATTCAGTCCTGAAGAGAGTGAATCTGCACTGTCCCATTTGTGTTTGGTGTGTAGATTTTGCTAGAGATTTCACTCATTGATAAATTGAATTATTCAAGCAGAATCATTAACCAGCAAGAATAGATGAACACCTTTTGACAGTGTCCTGCTGATCATTACGAACCAGCTGATACTACATAGTTCATTAGTGCAGTAATTGCATATTCATTTCTTAGTGCATCCATATTTGCAAAATGCATTCCTAAATTAAATGTAAACTTATTTAACCTTCAAATGGGTGTTTCACACATCACAGATGAGTTTAGCCCTTAATGTGTGCATTCCAGTGGGAATTCTTTACATTTTGGAAATGCTTCCTGTGTACGTTGGTTACATGTTCATCCTCCTATAAATACTGGATTCTGTGACCTCTTGGCAGTTCTTTGTCTCCCATTGTCATGCTTATGTTGTCTATTCTAAGAGTGCTGTAGTTCATGGCTTGATAGTTTGCTTAAAATACTTTGCTCGTCACCAAGTTACTGTGTAGCTGAACATTTAATCAACAGTCAAACTAAAAGGAAGGTAAGATAGATGCAATTGTGAGATTGTGATATTTCTTCCTCAGCCTTTTGGGTGTGTGCCGTTTGCTGGTTCCATAACCTATTTACATGGCCTTCAAAACAAAAAAATGTGTTCTCTAACTGCAATTTCTTTGAAGCTGCCTTTATCTAGAAGGATATTTGCTTTCTGGGCCCCAGTAGGATTTTGAGGTTTCTTGCAAGAGAGTTGACCATTGCTGGCACATAAGAACATAAGAAATAGGAGCAGGAATAGGCCACTGGCCCTTTGAGCCTGCTCCGCCATTCAATAAAGATCATGGCTGATCTAGGGCTCAAAGCCACTTCCCAGCCTGCTCCCCATAACCCTTCCCTCCCTTATCTTGCAAAAATTTGTCTATCTCCACTTTAAGTGTATTTAATGACCCAGCCTCCACAGCTCTCTGGGCAGAGAATTCCACAAATTTGCGACCCTCCAAGAAGAAGTACCTCCTCATCTCTGTTCTAAAAGGGAGACCCTTTATTCTGAGACTGTGCCCCCGAGTTCTAGGTTTCCCCATGAGGGGAAAATCCTCTCTGCATCTACCCTGTCGAGCCCCCTCAGTATCTTATATGTTTCGATAAGATCACCTCTCATTCTTCTAAATTCCAATGAGTATAGGCCCAGCCTGCTCAACATTTCCTCATAAGTCAAACCCCTCATCTCTGGAATTAACCTAGTGAATCGTCTCTGAACTGCCTCCAATGCAAGTATAACCTTCCTTAAATAAGGAGACCAAAACTATGTGCAGTATTCAAGGTGTGGTCTCACCAATACTTTGTATAGTTGCAGCAGGACTTCCCTGCTTTTATACTCCAACCCCCTTGAAATAAAGGCCAACATTCCATTTGCCTTTTTGATTACTTGCTGTACCTGAATGCTAACTTTTTGTGTTTCATGCACAAGGACCCCAGGTCCCTCTGAACTGTAGCATTTTGTAATCTCTCTCCATTTAAATAATTTGCTTTTTTATTTTTCTTGCCAAAGTGTATAACCTCGCACTTTCCCGCATTATACTCCATCTGCCAAATGTTTGCCCACACACCTAGCCTGTCTATATCCCTTTGCAGATTCTTTGAGTCCTCTGCATAACTTGCTTTCCCACCCATCCTTGTATCATCCACAAACGTGGCTACATTACACTCGATTCCCTTCATTCAAGTCATTAATGTAGATTGTAAATAGTTGGGGCCCCAGCACCGATCCTTGTGGCACCCCACTAGTTACCGTTTGCCAACCTGAAAATGACCCATTTATCCCGACTCTCTGTTTTCTGTTAGTTAGCCAATTCTCTATCCATGCTAATATATTACCCTGAACTCCGTGAGCTCTTATCTTATGCAGTAACCTTTTTTTGTGGCACCTTATCGAATGCCTTCTGGAAATCCAAATACACCACATCCACTGGCTCACCCTTGTCCACCCTGCTTGTTACATCCTCCAAGAACTCCAGCAAATTTGTTAAACATGATTTCCCTTTCCTAAAACCATGCTGACTCTGTTTGACTGCAGTATGTTTTTCTAAATGCCCTGCTATTGCTTCCTTAATGAAGGACTCCAGCATTTTCCCAACGACAGATGTTAGGCTAACTAGTCTATAGTTTCCTGCTTTCTGTCTCCCTCCTTTCTTAAATAGGGGTGTTACATTAGTGGTTTTCCAATCTGCTGGGACCTCTCC
Source organism: Squalus acanthias (assembly GCA_030390025.1). NCBI lineage: Eukaryota > Metazoa > Chordata > Chondrichthyes > Squaliformes > Squalidae > Squalus > Squalus acanthias. The sequence goes on from CM059431.1 coordinate 93,227,392, forward strand.
AGAGTCCAGGGAATTTTGGTATATTGCAACCAATGCATCCACTATCTCTGCAGCCACTTCTTTTAAAACCCTGGGATGCAGGCCATCTGGTCCAGGGGACTTGTCGTCTTTTAGTCCCATTATTTTACTGAGTACTATTTCCTCAGTGACCGTGTTTGTCTTTAGTTCCCCACTCCCTGTGGCCCCTTGATTATCCATTATTGGGATGTTGTTAGTGTCTTCTACAGTGAAGACTGATGCAAAATATTTGTTCAGAGTCTCAGCCATTTCCCCGTTCCCCATTATTAATTCCCCAGTCTCATCCTCTAAGGGACCAACGTTTAATTTAGCTACCCTCTTCCTTTTTATATACCTGTAGAAGCTCTTACTATCTGTTTTAATGTTTCTTGCCAGCTTACTCTCATAATTAATCTTCTCTTTAGTTTTTTAGTCATCTTTTGCTGGTTTTTAAAAATTTCCCAATCCTCTGGTCTCCCACCAATCTTGGCAACATTGTATGCCTTCATTTTCAATTTGATACCATCCTTTACTTCCTTAGTTAGCCACGGATGGTGCTCCCTTCTCTTAAAATCTTTCTTTCTCACTGGAATATATTTTTGTTGAGAGTTATGAAATATCTCCTTAAATGTCCGCCACTGCATTTCAACTGTCTTACCCTTTAATTTATTTTTCCAGTCCACTTTAGCCAGTTCTGCCCTCATGCCATCATAATTGCCTTTGTTTAAGATCAGGACACTGGTTTGAGATACAACTTTCTCACCCTCCAACTGAATTTGAAATTCAACCATGCTATGATCACTCTTTCCTAGAGGATCCTTTACTATGAGATCATTTATTAATTCTGTCTCATTACATAGTACCAGATCCAAGATAGCCTGCTCCCTGGTTGGTTCCATTACATACTGTTCTAGGAAAACATCCCGGATGCACTCTATGAACTCCTCCTCCAGGCTACCATGGCCAAGTTGATTTGTCCAATCAATATGGAGATTAAAATCACCCATGATTATTACCATACCTTTTTTACAGGCCTCCATTATTTGTTGATTTATACTCTTTCCAACAACATTGCTACTGTTCGGGGGCCTGTAGACTATGCCCACCAGAGACTTTTTCCCCTTATTATTTTTTATCTCAATACAATGTTCACTCCAGGACTGTATCCTTCCTTGATGTGAATTATTCAATAACCATTTAGCAATGAGAACTTTAGTGGTCTTCCCCACCTTCCCCTTATTTGTTCAACCTGCAAATCCAGATAGGATTACTGTTGTCATTGGCAGCAGATCTCTTATTTCCCACACTAGAAAAATGTTGTAATTGCCACCAATTAACTCTTCATTTTCTAAAAAGTCTATTTCCCTAATGTAAGGAAAAACCCTCTGAGCTTTTTCTTTAGTGTTTAACAGCTGCAAAAATTATCTTGTCATTTCAGCAACAACAGTTTGGTGAGACTTGAGCCTGCCTCATTTACCAATGCCATCCTCCTTTTTTTTAAAAAATGTTGAATTTGCCTAGTGAATGTCGTGCACAACATCTGTAATTCGTCTGTCTTTGTCATGCAACTTTTTTTTAAGTAGTACAATGCTTGCTCCAAATTCAGTATGAAGACTTTATACAAGCAGCTCATTCACAGGAAATTGAAGGTTAAAGCTAGATTTGTCCAGATGCCAAAACACCTCCTGGATTAAGTTCTGTACAGGAGGAACTCCTTCACTTCCAAGGTCCAACAAATAATTGAGTTTTAGCAATGAATGATCTCAGGATTGCCACTGTAAATCAAGCCATGTGTTTGCTCACGCAGTCAGGGAGGTGATACCACGATCCTATTGATCTCTTCTGACTTTATTGTCCCTCTCCCTTTTAGATACTCGTGGGCTTTCCATGCACACTATAGACAAGCCTGCAAAACTTTTCTGATGGCTTAGTTGGTGAAGGCAATGTTTAACCGAACTGTACACACCAGAATGTCCCAAGCTTGATACCTGGTCTGTGCTGAATTTGCTGATTTCAGCTGGGATAGTTGTAGGGCAGAAAATTGGTCTTGATGCCCTAGCTAAGAGGGGAAAATCAGCTAGGGTTCCCACTCTTAATTCGTGTAAATGTCTGGTGGAAGACAGTTGGCTCTAGTTAAATAACCATGCCAATACTCATTCTCTCGGCTCATTGTGTGAAGAGTGCCATCTTGATGAGATACTGTACAAGAAGCAGGAACTGTACAGCAGTTGGAATCTATACCTTTTAGGAGAGGAGAAAAGAACAGAAATTCACCAACCGAGGAAAAAGTCCTTTTTAAAACTGCTGTTTTCAATCTAAGAGATTAGAATTATAGAACCCTTGAGGACTTCAAAAAGCATCATCAAAACTTTTAATTGCTTTTCAGGTAATCCGTTTCCTATGCACGCAACCAGCACAGACCCCTCTCTGGCAAGTAGCAGTATCCCTTTTGATAAAGGAATCATCCCAAATGTCCTCATGAGGAAGGGAGATAGATCCCCAGTGGAGATTTGTGTATATGATTTTATGAATGGTGCCTGATCTGAAGGAGAGCATGCAGGAGGGCTATGGCTAGTTAAAGGACGTGGTTTTCACGAGTCTGCAGTTTGAGCAGAGATACCAAAAGGAAAAGTGATCCAACCATGGCTAACAAAAGAAATTAAAGCTAGTATTAAGTCAAAGGAGGAAGCTTATAAAGTTGCCAGAAAAAGCAGTCAGCCTGAGGATTGGGATCTTTTTAGAAATCAGCAAAGGGGGACCAAGAAATTGATAAAGGGAAAATGGAATATGAGCACAAACTAGCGAAAAATATAAAAACGGATTGTAAAATCTTCTATAGGTATGTGAAAATGAAAAGACTGGCGAAGGTAAATGTAGGTCCTTTACAGTCAGAGACGGGAGAATTTATAATGGGGAATGAGGAAATGGCAGAGAAATTAAATAAATACTTTGTTTCTGTCTTCACGGAGGAAGACACAAAAAACCTCCCAGAAATATGAGAAAACCAAGGGTGTGGCGAGAATGAGGAACTTAAAGAAACTATTATAAGTTTAAAAAAAAAAAATAGTACTAGCAAAATTAATGGGACTAAGTCGATAAATCCCAAGGACCGGATGACCTACATCCTAGGGTTTTGAAAGAGGTGGCCATTGGAATAGTGGACGCATTGGTTGTCATCTTCCAAAATTCTATAGATTCTGGAACGGTTCCTGCAGATTGGAGGATAGCAAATGTAACCCCGCTATTTAAGAAAGGCGGGAGAGAGAAAACGGGGAACTACAGACCTGTTAGCCTCATCAGTAGTTGGGAAAATGCTGGAATCTATTATAAAGGATGCAATAACTGGGCACTTAGAAACTAATAGTAAGATTGGGCAGAGTCAACATGGATTTATGAAAGGGAAGTCCTGTTTGACAAACCTATTGGAGTTCTTTGAGGATGTAACTAGTGGAGTAGACAAAGGGGAACCGGTAGACGTGGTGTATCTGGATTTTCAGAAGGGCTTCGATAAGGTCCCACACAAGAGGTTGGTGAACAAAATTAGGGCACATGGAATTGGGGGTAATATACTAGCATGGATTGAGAATTGGTTAACAGACAGAAAACAAAGAGTAGGGATAAACGGGTCTTTTTCGGGATGGTAGGCTGTGACTAGTGGGGCACCGCAAGGATCGGTGCTTGGGCCCCAGCTATTCACAATCTATATCAATGATTTGGATGAGGGGACTAAATGTAACATTTCCAAATTTGCTGATGATACAAAGCTAGGTGGCAGTGTCAGTTGCGACGAGGATGTCGAGAGGCTTCAAGGAGATCTCGACAGGCTCAGTGAGTGAGCAAGAACATGGCAGATGGAATATAATGTGGATAAATGTGAAGTTATCCACTTTGGTAGAAAAAACAGAAAGGGAGAGTATTTCCTAAATGGTGAAAGATTGGGGAATGCAGATGCTCAAAGGGACCTGGGTGTCCTTGTACATGAGTCACTGAAAGTGAATGTGCAGTTGCAGCAAGCCATTAAGAAGGCAAATGGTATGCTGGCCTTCATTACAAGAGGATTTGAGTACAGGAGTAAAGAAGTCTTACTACAATTATATAGGGCCTTGGTGAGACCACACCTGGAGTACTGTGTACAATTTTGGTCTCCTTGCCTAAGGAAGGATATACTTGCCATAGAGGGAGTGCAACGAAGGTTCACAAGATTGATTCCTGGGATGGCGGGACTGTCGTATGAGAAGAGATTGAGTAAACTAGGCCTGTATTCTCTTGAATTCAGAAGAATGAGAGGGGATCTCATTGAAGCATACAAAATGATTACAGGGTGGATGCTGGGAGAATGTTTCCATTGGCTGGGGAGTCTAGAACCAGGGGCCACCACCTCAAGATAAAGGATAGGCCATTCAGGACTGAGATGAGAAGAAATTTCTTCACACAGAGGGTGGTGAATCTTTGGAATTCTCTACCCCAGAGGGCTGTGGAGGCTCAGACATTGGGTATATTCAAAACAGAAGTCGATATATTTCTGACTAGTAAGGGCATCAAGGGATATGGCGATAGGGCCGGTGAATGGAGTTGAGGCAGAAGATCAGCCATGATCTCATTGAATGGCGGAGCAGGCTTGAATGGCCTACTCCTGCTCCTATTTCTTATGTTCTTATGTTAAGTTTTCTGTGACCCCAGTATGAAACATATCAATTTGGCCCTGTTGCCTTGTAGCTCCCAAAAGCATGTCATTGTTTATATGCTTCTTCATCCTGAAGGCAGTAATGCAGGCAGGAGAATGGCTTGTTGCAATCAACCTAAAAGATGTATGTTTTCTTATGGGGGATCAGCGATGTCCATAGGAAGTATTCATGGTGCACTATTAGAAGAAAGGTATTACTGTTGTCCTGGTTTTTAACACCCAGGCTTTTTACCAAGTAATTGTTGGAATTCATGGCAGCCCTCTGAGGCAGCAGATATTATTTGTCTATCCATACCTGGATAACTGGTTTGGGTTGCAGAGATAATAGATCAAGACTTACTGAGTTGCTGAACTATGGAGATTCATGGATCAATCAGTGATGATGGCTACAATGTGTGGCTGAAAACTCAGTTCATGGTCAAATAGGATATGGAGGTTACACACCCAGGTTCAATTTGAGGGTGCTGACCGAGAGATACAGGGACTCTGGTGCTAAGGTGAGTTTTAGGTGGGTGCTGAACAAATTGCCTTCAGTCTTGCAGCTGTTTGTTGAGTTGGAAGAAGTTCCTGCTCATTCAGCAGTTGGATGGCACGTTGGTCAAGGAGTCAAGAGTGGTGTTAAAGAAGTAAAGCTGGGTGTCGTCTGCATACGTGACAAAGCTCATTCCATGTCTACAACTGATGTCTACATGCTGCCCCTTGGTGAGGAGGACACCAGTGTTTTGATTGGGTTACAGCTGCAATCCTGTCTTGATCACTAATAGTAACTGATGCTTTCCGTGCAGATTGAGGAACTATGTGAAGGGGCTTGGGTCCAGGGCATATGGGATGCCACACAATATAAAGCACATCAGCTAAATCAATCTGCAAAAAGTATGGCTGGTTCTGAACTCTTGTGCAGCAGAGCTGTGAAAGTGTGTTCTGACGCATGATTATGGTCTGCTAGATTAATATCGAGAGCAAGACCTGACCAACTGCTCCTTGCCTCAATGCCATATAGATGTGGCATCAGTGTTGGTCTGGATTTCATAGCTCTGTCAGCCCAGCTACTTGTTGGAGACAGAGTCCAATGTTTTTGATGATCATGGCTGCTCAGCAATACAACTTGTATGTACATTTCAGAGCAGGAGGTTGCAGGAATTCTATTCCAGGTTTCACATTTTTCCTCGTTACTTTTCCATTACATATGTTTGAATGAAGAAAGTAACTGTCATTCCTTATTGGCTAAAAGACCTGGTTCTCAGAATTTGGGACAATCCGAATCTTGTGCACGACGCACTTGCAGTTAGATCTGTCACAGCGATCCTGGAACTTTGATCATACTGGCTTTTGAGAGAGTTGACTTGGAGCACTGAGGGGTTCAACAGTTGAATTTTCCTGGTATCCAGAAGCTCCTCTAGCTTGAGGGATTATAATAACAAAGTCACAACTTTGAAACTTGGACGTCATGACTTGAAAATGTTATTACATCTGCTGTGCTGCTAGATCAGGGCCTATCCTTGAGTTTATTGAGTGTGCAAATTGCTGCTGTTTTTGCCAATTACCTCCCTTTAGGTGAGAGAATTTATTTGGGGAAATATCTCCTGTAGTTCTGGTTTATTAAAGGCTGCAAATAGTGCAACCTTTTGTCTCTTTGGTTGATCATTTGTGGGATGTGAATTTTGGTTCTGAGCAAATTCATGTCAAAACCCTCAACTTATGGTGACCGTGTAAATTTTGGTTTATATTGCACAGTAACACAATTTTACTGGTGAGAAGTAGTTAAGATGTTGGTGCTTTTGGGAACGTATTGTGCCTACAAGAGATTATTCAAACCCAGCTTGGATTTTATCTCATCACACCAAAATATTGAAAGGTCCAGTAGGAGTTTAATGTTTAGGAATTCCATTTACCACAAGACATCAAAATTGTCACAGAAAATGGACCTGCTTTTTGACCTATAGAGGGTGCCCTTACTGGTTGCAATTAGTGGAAGCAAATGTCCTTTCAAAGTAACATTTCCCAGGAGAGAAATTCATGAAAGCAAAGCAGCGGGTAAAAAGCAGAGTAGACAGCTACTCTGGCTAAAAGGTGCCACCTAAAAGGTTGTTACGCAAGATAAGGGTTCATGGGGTTGGGGGTAATATATTAGCATGGATAGAGGATTGTTTAATGGACAGAAAACAGAGAGTAGGGATAAACTGGTCATTTTCAGGCAGTAACTAGTGGGATCAGTGCTTGGGCCTCAACTATTTACAATCTATATTAATGACTTAGATGAAGAGACCGAGTGCAATGTATCCAAGTTTGCTGATGATACAAAGCTAGGTGGGAAAATAAACTGAGGTGGACACAAAGAGCCTGCAACGGGATATAGATAGGTTAAGTGAGTGGGCAAGAAGTTGGCAAATGGAATATAATGTAGGGAAATGTGAGATTATTCAATTGGTAGGAAGAATAGAAAAACAATTTTTTAAATGGTGAGAAACTATTAAATGATGTTCAGAAAGATTTAGGTGTCCTCGTACAGGAAACCGAGTTAGTATGCAGGTACAGCAAGCAATTAGGAAGGCAAATGACATGTTGGCTTTATTGCAACAAGAGTAAGGAAGTCTTGCTACAATTGCACAGTTTTGGTCTCCTTATCTAAGGAAAAATATACTTGCCTTAGAGGCGGTGCAACAAAGGTTCACTAGATTGATTCCTGGGATGAGGGGGTTGTCCAATGAGGCGAGATTGAGTATGTATTTCTAAATATACTTTTGGGGATGCTTCCCTGATAGTTTGGCAAGTTTACCCAGTAAGTAGCCAAACTGTACAAATCAGGAAAGTTCAAGGCTTGATACTCAGGCTGTCCTGTTGGTTCATCTCAGCCAGGTAGCAGTAGGGGCTCTTTTAGCTACCATGTCCCTGGGCAAGGGAAAAGAAAATCAGGTTGTGTTCCCATTCCTGATCACTATTGGACAAGTATGGATTAATTAAGGAAAGCCAGCATGGATTTGTTAAAGGCAAATCGTGCTTAACTAACTTGATTGAGTTTTTTGATGAGGTAACAGAGAGGGTTGATGAGGGCACTGTAGTTGATGTGGTGTACATGGACTTCCAAAAGGTGTTAGATAAAGTGCCACCTAATCGGCTTGCCAGCAAAGTTGAAGCCCATGGAATAAAAGGGACAGTGGCAGCATGGATATGAAATTGGCTAAGTGACAGGAAACAGAGAGTAGTGGTGAACGGTTGTTTTTTGGACTGGAGGAAGGTATACAGTGGTGTTCCCTGGGGTCGGTACTAGGACCGCTGCTTTTCTTGATGTATATTAATGACTTAGACCTGGATATACAGTGCATAAGTTCAAAATTTGCAGATGACACAAAACTTGGAAGTATAGTGAACAGTGAGGAGGATAATGATGGACTTCAAGAAGCCATAGACAGGCTGATGGAATGGGCGGACACGTGGCAGATAAAATTTAATGCAGAAAAGTGCGAAGTGATACATTTTGGTAGGAAGAACGAGGAGAGACAATATAAACTAAAGGGTACAATTCTAAAGGGGGTGCATGAACAGAGAGACCTGGGGTATATATGCACAAATCGTTGAAGTTGGCAGGGCAGGTTGAGAAAGCGGTTAAAAAAGTATACGGGATCCTGGGCTTCATAAATAGAGGCAGGGAGTACAAAAACAAAGAAGTTATGATTAATCCTTTATAAAACATTGGTTCAGCCTCAACTGGAGTCGAAGGCCGCGATTTTGCAAATGGATGCGGCTTGGGAGTGGGTCAGCTGGTTTCCGGGTTCTAGTCCCGCCCCCCAACTGCATCCGGCCCACGGACGTGATTTTACATCGATTGCCTTGTTAAGCCAGCCCTGCAGGCTTGCTGGCCAATTAAGAGGAAGCCGGTCAGATGACGTCATTCGATGACTCGTCATCTGTCGGTTTTCTTAAAGGGACCACGTACAATATTTCTTTGACAGCTCATTTCTCAGTGTTTGACAACTGAGGTGCTGCAAACACTGACAATCACTGTACAAAGGTGAGCTCTTGCACCCAGGCTTTCCAATGACTCTCTCCATTGGCTAGAACAGATGGCAGCTGCAGGTGAGGTTACAGAAGCGATCTGTCACTGGTGAGAGAGGTTCTCCCAATGAGGTGGGACTAGACAGCCAATTCAAAACTTGTTACCTGCAGAAAAGTGTAAATGCATTAAAAATGATTTTCCCAACATTTTCTTACCTTTGAAACTCACCAGTGCACCATTGGATCCTTCACACCACTTCTGCAGCTGTCATCAATGTAGAAACATTACAACAGACTCACAACACACCACACTTACCTGGCGTGGTGTCCGGACGTCGGGGAACCCGAGGCAAAAGCGGCAAAATTGAAAAAGAGCCCGTTAACAAGTATCAAGTACCTGTTAACAGGCAGGTAAGTGGTTATAATCCTCTTCCCGCCGCTAGGTGTCGGGTCCACATGCAAATCGAGGACCCGACACTTGGGAAGATTGATTAGAGGTGGGTTGACGGCGGGTTTCCTACCCGTTGTCAATCTTTGCGATTTTGACAGCGGTCCCGCCTCCAATCCCGCACTCTGAGGACCGGCAAAATTCCGGCCATAGTCATAATGGGGCAGAAGGAGGCCATTCGGGTCATCAAGTCCTTGCCAGCTCTCTGTTAGAGCAATTCAGTCAGTCCCATTCCCCCGCTCTATCCCCGTAGCCCTGCAAGTTTATTTCACTCAAGTGCCTATCCAGTCTCCCCTTGAAAATATTGAGTGTCTCCGCTTCCACCACTTCCATCGGCAGCAAGTTCCAGGTCCTCCCCACTCGCTGCGTAAAAATGTTTTTCCTCATTTCCCCCCTGTGTGTCTCTTGCCCAAAACCTTAAATCTGTGTCCCCTAGTCCTTGTACCATCAACTAGTGGGAACAGCCTTTCCCAGTCTAGTCTATCTAAACCTGTCATAATCTTGTACACCTCTATCAAATCACCTCTCAACTTCCTTTGCTCTAATGAAAACAAATCCAGCTTCTCCAACCTGTCCTTATGACTAAGATCCCCCATCCCCAGAACCATTCTGGTAAATCTCCTCTGCACCCTCTCGAAGGCCTTCACATCCTTCCTAAAGTGTGGTGACCAAAACTGGATGCAGTACTCCAGTTGTGGCCTAACCAGCGCTTTATACAGGTTCAGCATAACTTCTCTACTTTTGTACTCAATGTCTCTATTTATGAAAATGAGAAATCGCACAACACCAGGTTATAGTCCAACAGTTTTACTTAAAATTACGAGCTTTCGGAGCTCCGCTCCTTCTTCAGGTACAGGTACAGTGAGGGAATACAAATCGATTACACTGTATATACGAAAGCTCGTAATTTTAAATAAAACTGTTGGACTATAACCTGGTGTTGTGCGACTTCTCATTTTTGTCCACCCCAGTCCAACACCGGCATCTCCACATCATGACCTCTATTTATGAAGCCCAAGATCCCATATGCTTTGCTAACCACTCTCTCAATATGTCCTGCCACCTTCAGGGACCTCTGCACATTAACTCCCAGGTCCCTCTGTCTCTGTACACTTTTTAAAACTGTGCCATTAAGTGTATATTGCCTCTTCCTGTTCCTTCTGCCAAAATGCATAACCTCACACTTCTCTATTAAATTCCATCTGCCACTTGTCTGCCCATTCTGCTAGCCTTTCTTTGTCCTGTTGCAGTCGATTGGTATCATCCTCATTGTTTGCCACACCCCCAAGTTTGGTGTCATCGGCAAATTCTACTTTGTATTCCAATATCCAGGTCATTTATAAATATCAAAAGAGCAGTGGCCCCAGCACTGACCCTTGGGGAACACCACTGTCTACCATTCTCCAGTCTGAAAAACAGCCATTTATCACAACCCGCTGTTTTCTGTCCTTAAGCCAATTCCTTATCCAAGCTGCCAGTGACCCACATATTCCATGAGCCTCAATTTTGTTAACCAGCCTTCTATGTGGTACTTTGTCAAACACCTTCCTAAAATTCATGTAAGCAACATCCATTGCATTCCCTTCATTAATCCTCCCTGCTACTTCATCAAAAAATTCAATTAGATTAGTCAAACACGATCTGCCTTTTACAAATCCGTGTTGGCTCTCCTTAACTAGCTTAAACCTCTCCAAGTGCCCGTTAATTTTTTCCTTGATTATTGTCTCTAAAACTTTACCCACCACTGATGTTAAACTGACCGGCCTGTAGTTACTAGGATTGTCCTTACACCCTTTCTTGAACAATGGTGTCACATTTGCCACTTTCCAATCCTCAGGCACCACCCCCGCATCGAGTAAAGATTGGAAAATTATGGCAAGCCCTTCCGCTATTTCCTCCCCTAGTTCCCTTAGCAACCTGGGATGCAAGCCATCTGGACCAGGCGACTTATCCACTCTAAGCATACCCAGCCTTTCTAGTACATCCTGTCTATCAATTTTCACCCCTTCCATTGCTTCTACCTTTTCCACTTCTGCCGATATTTTGTCAGCATCCACCTTCTTAGTGAACACCGATACAAAGTACTCGGAGTATTCTAGCCTTGCACCTCTAAGCATATATCACCTTCTTTGTCCCTAATAGGCTCCACCCCGCTTCTTACTACCCGCTTACTGTTTACATGCTGGTAGAAGATTTTTGGGTTCTCTTTTATGTTAACTGCCATTCTACTCTCACATTCTCTCTTTGCCAATCTTATTTTCATCTTCTCTTCACTTCCCCTCTCAACTTACTGTATTTGGTCTGGTTCTCCATTGAAGAATTCATTGACATGCATCATAAACCCTTTTTTTGTTTCATCATCTTCTCTATCTCCCTCGTCATCCAAGGAACCCTTGCTTTGGTTCCCTTACCGTTCCCTCTTGTTGGAATGTACCTAGCCTGTACTTGGAGCATCTCCTCCTTAAAGATCACTCATTGTTCCGTCACAGTTTTTCCTGTCAGTCTTTGGTTCCATTTTACCCTGGCTAGATCCTTTCGCATCCCATTGAAGTCAGCCCTGTTCCAGTTTAGAAGTTCCACTCTAGATTGTTCTTTGCTCCTCTCCATTGCTAATCTAAATCTTATACGATGATCACTTGTACCCAAGTGTTCTCCACAGACACTTGGTCGACCTGGCCCACCTCATACCCCAGCACCAGATCCAGCAATGCCTCCTTCCTAGTTGGGCCAAGAACATACTAGTCAAGGAAATTTTCCTGAATACATTTCAGAAATTCCTCCCCCTCCTTTTCCCTTTACCCGAGCTTTATCCCAATTGATATTTGGGTAATTAAAGTCCCCCAATATCACCACTCTATAGCTCTTGCATATCTCTGCGATTTCCCTGCAGATTTGCTCCTCTACTTCCCTCTCACTATTTGCATTCACTATTTGGAGGCCTGTAGAATACCTCCAATAGCGTGATCATACCGTTTTTGCTCCTCAACTCTTAACCAAATGGATTCTGTCCTTGTCCCCTCAAGAACATCCTCCCTTTCCAACACTACAATGTCTTCCTTAATCAGCACTGCTACCCCACCCCCCTTTTTTCCTTCCCTATCTTTTCTGAACACCTTGTACCCTTGAATATTAAGTGCCCAGTCCTCATCGTTTTTAAGCCACGTTTCCGTTATTGCCACAACATCATATTGCCACACGGCTAATTGTGCTTGTAGCTCACCAACCTTATTCACCACACTTTGTGCATTTACGTACATGCATTCTATGTGTCCAATTGTGGGCACCGCACTTTAGGAAGGATGTGAAGGCCTTCGAGAGGGTGCAGAAAAGATTTACAAGAATGGTTCCAGGGATGAGGGACTTCAGTTACGTGGATAGACTGGAGGAGCGCGGGTTGTTCTCCTTAGAGCAGAGAAGATTGAGAGGAGATTTGATAAAGGTGCTCAAAATCATGAGGGGTTTAGACAGAGTAGATAGAGAGAAACTGTTCCCATTGGCAGAGGGGTCGAGAACCAGAGGACACAGATTTAATGTGATTGGCAGAAGAACCAAAGGCGACATGAAGAATAACTTTTTTACGCAGCGAGTGGTTAGGATCTGGAATGCACTGCCTGAAAGGGTCGTGGAGGCAGATTCAATTGTGGCTTTCAAAAGGAATTGGATAAGTACCTGACAGAGAAAAATTTGCAGGGCTACGGGGAAAGGGCAGGGGAGTGGGACTAGCTGAAGTGCTCTTGCAGAGAGCCGGCACAGGCTGAATGGCCTCCTTCTGTACTGTAACCATTCTATGATTCTATTCACTGACTCCCACTTGAAGCAACATGTTTAGACTTGGGACAAGAGCAGAATTGGGCTACCTTATGGTTCTCCATGTTGCCAAAGAACCTGACAGCATGAACAAGGCTTGCAGAATTGTACCTGGGCAATGGCCACCACCTTCAAGAGAGGAGAGGAGGGAGGAAAACAGTGTTTTTCGTGTTTGAAGAGAGTTTGTACTCCCATCTTTTCAATACTAACACAAAAATATTCCTAGTGCTGAGCAAAGCCCTGAGCATGAGCACTTGTCATTGGGCATGTCAGGTCTGCAGGCTGAATATTGCAGTCAGAGGTTTTCAAACTGGGGCTCCACTGTCTGTGATGTGTTCAGATTTCTGTTCATCTCATCAGGTTTCTATGTTTGCCTCTATTAGTTGACTTACTGGCACATTATTTCTGTTGCCGCTTACCAGTAAAATATTTGCTGCAACTACAGAGCACGGTTTTCCTTTGGATCACTGATGTTTTGGAAGTTAGGACAAGGGGCCCTGAGTGCGTGTTAAGGAATCCCCCATGCAGATAAGTTTGGAAAAACACTGCTCTGAGACTAGTATCTGTAATATAATGATCACAGAAATGTGACTAAACATGTAAATAATCGGTTACTGCAAAGTGGCTTTGAGTTAACAGGACTGTAATTCAGTGAGAGTCTGGGATGAACATTAATGCAAGGCATAGTGAGAAAGAAACCTCAAACTTGTTTTCTCCCCCTTATTCCATCTGTTGCTGTGGCTTTTTTTTTCCTGGAGCAGATTAACAGTGAGGAACTGAAACACAAGTATCTGAGGACCAAGTCTTGTCATTCACTACTTAAAACAGTTCAAAAGCAAGTAGAAAGGACTACTTGATGCTACTGTGCTTGATTCTCAGCTACACTGTGGGGAGGAGACACTAGGCATGGGATCAGGCATCCACTTCAGGCAGGAGGGAATACTAAATGGGAGTTGCTGCTCACCAAGATCAAGCATCTTGGTGTCGGCCTTGGCTGGCTGGTAGCACTCTTACTGCTGAGTCAGAGGGTTGTGGGTTCCAACGCTCTCCAGAGATTTGAGCACATAATCTAGACTCATAATTCATTGTAGTACTGAGGGACTGCTGCACTGCCACAGATGCTATCTTTTTTTAATGAGACATTAAACTTCCCCCTCAGGTGGAAATAAAAGATCTCATGGTACTATGAACAAGAACAGGCCGTTCTCTCCCAATGTTCTGTCCAATACTTATACCTGACTAAAGCAGATTATCTGGTTTTGTCGCATTGTTGTGTATGGGATCTTGCTTTATGCAAATTGGTTGCTACGTTTTCCCTACATTACAACAGTGACTACACTTCAAAAAGTACTTTATTTGCTTAGAAATGCATTGGGATGTTCTGAGGTTGTGAAAGGTGCAAAATAAATACAAGTTTGTTTTTCTTTCTTCTGAGATAGCTAGCTACAGCTGTGGCTCAGTGGGTAGCTCTCGCCTGTGAGTCAGAAGGTTCTGGGTTCAAGTCCCACTCCAGGGACATGAGCACAAAAATCGAGGCTAACACTCCAGTGTAGTGCTGAGGGAGTGTTGCACTGTCTGAATACTGTCTTTCGGATGAGACGTTAAACCGAGGCCCCGTCTGCCCCCTCAGGTGACCATAAAAGATCCCATGGCACTATTTCGAAGAAGAGCAGGGGAATTATCCCAGGTGTCCTGGCCAATATGTATCCCTCAATCAACATAATAAAAACAGCTTCGCTTCGCTTCCCCCCCCCCTTCCCTTATTCACTCCCCTCCCTCACCTTCCTAACTCCCTCCGTCACCCGCCCTCCCTCCCTCCCTGTCACCCTCGTCACCTTCCCCTCCACGACCTTCTGATGAGAAAATAGATTTCGAACGAAAATAAACTTAATTTCAATTATGATTGACGATATGTGCCTCACAGTAGAAATTAATGTTGAGTCTTTTGAGTTTCGGAAATTCTTTGTGCATTTTATCATGTGACTGGTCATGTGTTGGATGAAATGCTTATGAAATGACGAGACCGAGTAACAATTTGCCCCTTTTAGGCTCTCATTTTGTTCTATAGTTTATTATTTGCTCGTTATCTTTCAAATGTAATTTTGAAAGACTTTAGCTGCAGTCCTTTCCTGTGTTGAGCATTGTGCTTTGAATGCACACCTGATTTACTTAGCACAGGGGTGAAAGTAGATTAGTTGTGATGCACTGTGGCGAGCAATAGAATAATAAAGTCTCTACAGAACCTGTATCAATACTTTGGGTTAAAGGGCAGCGAAGTGTTATTAAAACTGGATCAAGAGTTATGGACAAACCTGCCATATTACCTTTGTAGTCTGGATCATCCTGCTTTGTCGATGCTATATTGATTATAGTTTTAATACAACTGATTCAAAGGTATGTTGAGCAACCAGAAATAATACAGAATCTTTAAGGGGAAGACAGAAGTGGTACATTTATTACCTGTCACAACACTTAGGGCAAGAAAAATACTGTTTATAGTGATGCAAGCAAAATCGATTTGTCCTTTCCATGGTCTGATTTTATGGGATTGCGACTAAAGGAAAGCTGAGTAGAATATGCATTGGTTTCTTGTATTGACAGAATCGTTCACAGTAAAGTCTGCTTTTGTGCACTAGCTGAAAACAATTAGCAAATTTGGTTTGAAGCTAGTCAAACCTACCCTTTTTTATTTTATAATGTATAAATTGGTGGTACTAACCTTTGTTGAGGGCCACAATGGCAAGCAAATGGTGTATGCAGCACAGGTGGGTTTGTATCTTCACGCTTGTTCCTTGGTAAATAGTGTGAAGTTGATTAACAGTCTGAAAGGCTGCAATTTGAACACTCCTCCTGTGGCTAACAATTTTTATACCAGCCGATAGGGTGGTTACTCCTATATGGCTGGATGGTTTTATGTGCTCCCACAACCCAGGAGGAGAACTATAAAACTAATGATATTAAATTAGTGCAGTCTCTCGCATAGTTGTTTCGAGCCTGCTGAGGTCGAGGCCTTGATATTGCCTTGAGTTGAGTGCACTGCACAACCCTCATGTGGCTGATGTGTCTTCTGCTTCCAGCAGCACAGAGGGTCTGCCAGTGGGAGATTAAACAAATAGTGAGTATGGAAATAGGAGGACCGAGCAGATGAATGCGTGGCTGGAGAGAAGGTGCAAAAGGGAGGGCTTTAGATTCCTGGGACATTAGGACTGGTTCTGGGGGAGGTGGGACCTGCCGGACGGGTTGCTCCTGATCAGAGGCGGGACCAATATCCTCACTGGGGGTGGGGTGGGGGGTGATGGGAGGTTTGCTAGTGCTGTTGATGAGGGTTAAACTAATTTGGCAGGGGGGTGGGCACCAGGATGTAGCATTAGAAAGGAGAAACATGGTGCACAAGAGTGGGAGATACAGATAGCACTAGAGTAAGAGATAATACGGTATTAAGTGGGGTCAGACTAAGAGAAAATACGAGAAGGTCTAAGATAGGTTTACAGTGCGTGTATGTAAACGTACAAAGCGTGGTAAATAAGGTTGGTGAGCTGCAGCCGCAAATAGCCACATGGGAATATGATGTTATAGCGATAACGGAGACCTGGCTCAAAAAAGGGCAGGAATGGGTACTAAATATTCCTGGATATCAGGTGTATAGGGAAGGAAAGAAAGGAGGTGGGGTGGCCGTATTGATTTAAGGAGAATATTACAGTGCTGGAGAGAGAGGATGTACTGGAGGGGTTAAAAACACAATCTATTTGGTTAGAAACAGTAGAGGTGCCATTACACTACTCGGTGTATTCTATAGGCCACCTACTGGTGGGAAGGATATAGTGGAGCAAATTTGCAGGGAAATTACAGGGGTGCAAGAACTATAGAGTAGTGATAATGGGGGACTTCAACTATCCTAATATAGACTGGGATAGTAATAGTGTAAAGCGCAGAGAGGGAGAAGAATTTTTGAAGTGTGTTCAGGAGAACTTGATCAGTACGTTTCCGGCCCAACGAGGAAGGAGGCATTGCTGGATCTGGTTCTGGGGAATTAAGTGGTTTAGGTGGATCAAGTTTCAGTAGGTGAACACTTCGGGAACAGTGATCATAGTATCATAAGGTTTAGATTAGCTATGGAGAAGGACAAATCTAGAGTCAAAATACTTAATTGGAGAAGGGCCATTTTCAGTGGGTTGAGAACGGACCTGGCCCGGGTAAATTGGAATCAAAGATTGGCAGGCAAAACTGTAATTGAACAATGGGCTGCCTTTAAAGAGAAGATTGTTCGGGTACAGTCGAGGTACATTCCCACTTGGGGGAAAGGTAGGGCAACCAAAGCCAGAGCTCCCTGGATGACGAAAGAGATCAAGAGTAAGATGAAGCAGAAAAAAGGGGCGTATGACAGATGCCAGGTTGAGAATACAAGCGAGAAACAGGCTAAATACAGAAAGTTCAGAGGGGAAATGAAAAAGGAAATAAGAGGGGCAAAGAGAGAGTAAGAGAATAGACTGGCAGCTAACATAAAAGGGAATCCAAAAGTCTTCTATAGGCATATAAATAGTAAACGGGTAGTAAGAGAAGGGCAGGGGCTGATTAGGGACCAAAAAGGAATCATATGCATGGAGGCAGAGGGCATGGCTGAGGTACTAAATTAGTACTTTGCATCTGTCTTCACCAAGGAAGAAGATGCTGCCAAAGTTGTAGTGAAAGAGGAGGTAGTTGAGATACTGGATGGGATAAAAATTGATAGAGGAGGTACTAAGAAGGATGGCTGTACTTAAAGTAGATAAGTCACCAGGACCGGATGGGATGCATCCTAGGATGCTGAGGGAAGTAAAGGTGGAAATTGCAGAGGTACTGACCATAATCTTCCAATCCTCCTTGGATACGGGGATGGTACCAGAGGACTGGAGAATTGCAAATTGTTCAAAAAAGGGTGTAAGGATAAACCCAGCAACTACAGTCCAGTCAGCTTAACCTCAGTGGTGTGGAAGCTTTTTAGAAATGATAATCAGGGACAAAATTAACAGTCACTTGGACAAGTGTGGGTTAATTAAAGGAAGCCAGCACAAATTTGTTAAAGGCAAATCGTGTTTAACTAACTTGATTGAATTTTTTGAAGAGGTAACAGAGGGTTGATGTGGTGCATATGGACTTCGAAAAGGTGTTTGATAAAGAGCCACATAATAGGCTTGCCAGCAAAGTTGAAGCCCATGGAATAAAAGGGACAGTGACAGCATGAATATGAAATTGGCTAAGTGACAGGAAACCGAGTGTAGTGGTGAATGGTTGTTTTTCATAGCGAGTGGTTATGATCTGGAATCCTAGCTAATCTGGAGGCAGATTCAATGATGGCTTTCAAAAAGGAATTAGATAGGTACCTGAAGGAAAAAAATTTGCAGGGTTACGGAGGAAGGGCGAGGATTGGGACTAGCTAAAGTGCTCTTGCAGAGAGCTGGCATGGGCTTGACTGGCTGAATGGCCTCCTGTGTTGTAACAATTCTGATTCTAAATACAGTCTCTCCCCTCTCTGCTCTCACTGAACTGTCATGGTAGCTTTATGCTCAAGAATTTCTTTTTGCGAGAATATGATTAGTCACTTGTGACTCATGGTTATTATCTGCTTTATAAGTGGTTATGCCATGTATCAGAGAGACACAATAGATGATTGATCCATTAAGTCTCATGTCTGTTTTCAAAGAACAAGTTAATATATGCAATATACTGAACTCCATGTAATATTCACAGATACAAAACATGTCGGTAGGTCGATAGTTGTGTTTTAATGAGCCCTTTCGCTTGCTGTATAGAAGCTGGGATAGCCCAACTTTTCAGTAGCATTCCCAAACTCCTTTTACTGTAGAGGAGAAAAAGTGGAAGGAACAGCATTGAATCTCTTTGGTCGACACCTCAGTACGTTGTGATGGGAAGATCAAAGGCATACAATGAAGCAAGCTGCTGAAGGTCACAGATGCAGGGGAAGCAGAATACATTAGATACCACTGATTATATATGGCTAAAATGATTAGTTAATAATGGATAATTAAAGTCTGTTATAAATTGCTGTTCCAACCATCTGACACATTTAACTCCTAGCAGCATTATCAATATTTACCGGAAAGGCATTCAATCTAATGCAAAACCTTTATTTCTATAGTGTTCTGGATCACAGCACCATGATCTTTGTTTTAAGTGCAGCCACCGATTCCGCTAAGCCATTGTTTTTAAACTTTTCTGTATATAAGAACCCCTGAAAATATTAACAAACCTGGAGATCCCCCTGTAAATATTGACACTCCCTTGAAGACCCACCTGCAAATATTGATAGGATCCTGGGGTTCTCTGTCCAGACTTCCAAAAGACAGTTTTGGTATTCAAAGGTAATGTGCTATTGTTTTTATTAGTATGTGTATATATTCAGCAAATGAAATATGATGGTAAGTCATCAAATCTAGAAGCATATAGAATACGGAATTTGTGAGATGCTGTGCTTGCGGTGTGTAGCATGGCCAGAAATCTAATGGCCTTGTGCACCCCAAACTTGTGCTGTAAACTAGGAATACATAAATTAAGTTAAGACAGGTCCATGATTGTTTATGGTGACAGGAGTCACAAATGGGGACCGAGGACCTTTAGTAAATCAACAGCTTCATTATATTGTAGGAAGCCTACATTATGTTCTGTGTAGATATTTTTAACCATCCTTTGGAAATCAAGAAAATAAATCTTGACTTTGTATTTTGTTCAGATGCAGTTCAGATGCAGTATTGGAGAGGTTAGGAAAAAGGATTTTGCTGGAATGGATTGGAGAGGAAAAACCATTATTTCATGCAGTTCAAAACAATTTTTTTAACTATTCAAAATAAAACAGGAGAATCAAAACTTTTTAAACAACATTACTGCAGAAGAACTTTGGGAAGGAAGTTTATACTGGGCATGTGCAGAAAAGTAAGGGAATCTAGGAACGCTAGATTGCTGTTAGTACTTGCGGCAAAAATTCTGGGTATTGTGATGCATTAGCTCTCAACACTTTCCCCAGTTCCAAAAGTGCCTCTTAATTTTTTTTATGATGAAATTCTGTTACCTGCACTCTTTTTGAACAGATCCTGAATCTCGTGATTTTTGCTCATTCAACTCTTCAAGCTGGTTGAATATAATATGTTCCCCGTCGCTATTATTTCTCACTTTCTTCAGGTGTTACTCAGACATCTGCACCCTTTCTGACATGTGTATTGTTCTAATATTCTTGGTGTATGCTAAGGCATGCAAGCAACAAAAATGAACTTTGATGTGATGATAGATAACAGGGCAATGGCAGATTTTATAAACAAGTACTTTGTATCTGTTTCCACAGTAGAAGAAAAGGATAAAATACCAGTGATAGAAAGGAAACTAAAAATAAGTCCAGGGCAGGAACTTATTGGATTCATTATTGTTAGGTTCTGGTTCTAATTAACTCATGAGACGTCAGTTCAACGTATTACTTTATTCGTCAAAAGCCCATGCAAACTTAATTAGACACTACATTAATAGACCGTTTTAACAATAGTCCATCAGACCTATTCTAATACAAACCGCAATAAGCAGTTGACTACATAATCATGCTTGGGACACTTGGCTGGGTTCGGATGCTTATGTTCTCCCGAAGTGACAAATTTCAAGAGCTTTTCCCTTTTTTAATGCCCATTTCATTATCCATCTATGGTCATACTTGTGACTTCTACAATTCACTTAAGTCAGCAATTTCAGCTTGTGACCCTTGGGTCATCGAGTTTAACTTTTGTTGGACATTTATGACCCTTGGATTATCCAACAGCTTATAGAGGCTATGACCTCATCACTATCTTGTACCATTGTCTGAAGGTATAGACAGTGGTTAACTATCTTTCAATACACATATCTCTGTCGGAATGCCTTCATGTTTGTAGGCAAAGGTAATCGAGAAAATAATGGGCCTTAAGATGGATAAATCTAGACTTTAGATAAATCTCTAAAACCTAATGGTTTCCACCCCAGGATATTGATTACCAAACTATACAAATACAGTTGAATAAAATGATTTATAAGGAGGAAATAACTAAGGCAGTATGCTGCCTCAACTTTGTGGTTATAGTTAATCCATTTTTGAATTTGGGACCACACCCATACAAGTGGTGGCCTTTATGATGAATGGAAGTATTTCCCCAACATATACAGTGCTGTTCTGATTTGCTTGCTAGAGTTCAAGGGCGTCCAATTTTCAGATCATAGAAACATAGAATGGTTACAGTACAGAATGAGGCAATTCAGCCCACGGAGCCCGTGCCAGCTCTCTGCAAGAGCACTTCAGCTAGTCCCACTCCCCCGCCCTTTCCCCGTAGCCCTGCAATTTTTTTTCCTTCAGGTACTTATCCAATTCCCTTTTGAAAGGCACGATTGAATCTGCCTCCACCACCCTTTCAGGCAGTGCATTCCAGATCCTAACAACTCGCTGTGTAAAAAGGTTTTTCCTCATGTTGCTTTTGTTTATTTTGCCAATCACCTTAAACTGTGTCCTCTGGTTCTCGATCCTTCTGCCAATGGGAACAGTTTTTCTCTCTCTACTCTGTCTAGACCCCTCATGATTTTGAATACCTCTATCAAATCTTCTCTCAACCTACTCTGCTCTAAGGAGAACAACCCCAGCTTCTCTAGTGTATCCACATAACTGAAGTCCCTCATCCCTGGAATCATTCTCGTAAATTTTTTCTGCACCCTCTTTAAGGCCTTCACATCCTTCCTAAAGTGCGGTGCCCAGAATTGGACACAATACTCCAGTTGAGGCCGATCCAGTGTTTTTTTTAATAAAGGTTCATCATAACTTCCTTACTTTTGTACTCTATGCCTCTATTTATGAAGCGGAGATGTTTACAAGCTTTCGGAGTTACTACTCCTTCGTCGGGTGAAGTAAAGAGATACAGAATCGCCAAAGCATATATAGATAGAGAACAATGCATGTGTACCTTACAATTGTTTACAAGCTTGTGATTTCAAATAAAACTGTTGGACTATAACCTGGTGTTGTGCGACCTCTCAATTCTATTTATGAAGCCCAGGATCCTCTCTGGCTTTTTCAACCGCTTTCTCAACCTGCCCTGCCACCTTCAACGATTTGTGCACGTATACTCCCAGGTCTCTCTGTTCACGCACCCCCTTTAGGATTGTACCCTTTAGCTTATATTGTCTCTCTTCGTTCTTCCTACCAAAATGTATCACTTCGCACTTTTCTGTGTTAAATTTCATCTGCCACGTGTCTGCCCATATCACCAGCCTGTCTGTCTTCTTGCAGTCTATTACTATGCTTCTCACTGTTCACTATGCTTCCAAGTTTTGTATCATCTGCAGATTTTGAAGTTGTGCCCTGTACTCCCAAGTCCGAGTCATTAATTTAAAATGTTTACATTTATTTTTCAATTTTGTTTTAATGTTTAATTTAATTGTATTTTTTAAATTATTTTTATTTAACTGGTGTGTAATTGTTTTTTTTAGGGGATTCCTATTCATGCTTATGGGCATTCTGTACATCAATGGAATCTCCATGAGAATAATGGGGATCCCTTTATTGATTGGTTGGCCTGGCCCACGTGAACCCAGGGGCGCTTGTGAACCGCATGCGCCCAGGGATACGTGGGCCTTTATGCATGAGTACACGTAGGGGCCCAGGAGCGTGTGCGAGTCTACGAACCTCCGGGACCATCAGGTAGGCTAGTATTTTTCTTGCTGTTCTGAGGCATTCGTCCGAAGGAAGCCTCTGACTGAAAATTCAGGCCCAATGTTTCTAGTGACAGGCATGTTTTTGATTTGGGATTAGAACAAATTGAAATGTCCATTCTTAGACTAATGTGCTTTAAACATTTTTGCACATCTGTTGTATTAATGGGCAACACTTCACATTTTAAAAAAAACTAATCTGTTAAATTCTGTAGCACAACAAAGATTCCTGCTTATTAAAATAAGACTACCACTGTTGTATTAGGTCATAAGAATTCCTTTGAAACAAAGTACTGTAGTATTGTATCTAGAAAGGTGGTGTTTAAGTGCACTTTACAAGTCTCAAACTTTTCTTTTGTACCAGAGCTACTTGAATTATGATGTGGAGATGCTGGTGTTGGACTGGGGTGGACAAATGTGAGAAGTCGCACAACACCAGGCTATAGTCCAAAAGCTGTTGGACTATAACCTGGTGTTGGGCGACTTCTCCTACTTGAATTATGCCTCCAGGCGTTCAGCCAAGCTATCATTGTATTTGCAAAAGGTAGAGCAACTTGCTGATTTTAATTGATTGCAAAGTTCAGAGTGCTTTCATATTCCTTCAGGTTCTGCTGATTGATATCAGTTTGATTTAAATATTACAAATATATGCCTGTTTAATTGGATGTTTGTAAGTTTACAGTATAAATTCCTTGCATCAAAAGATCGATTTTTTAAAACACTTTTTTGATGACTCATTGTATTGTAAATGCAGACAAATTTGGACAAATCTATGCATGTTCATTTAAAAGGTGGTTTTGACACATTCTATTGTAATGTATGTGGAAAAAATGACTAACTGCATGGTCCATGTAACCATCTGTATGCTTTGCAAACTTTTACTGCAAGTAGTAACCATGACACAGAATTTTAGGCCTCAGTATGGTATATTTCCTCCTTGGCACAATTAAGGAAGCAGACATGTGTAACCAATTAGAAAACATGACCAAGCTGAATAAAGTAGATTCTTCACAACAATGTTTGACTGTCTACACTTGGGCATTGCACCAATTCACAGTGGTCCATCCAAATTAGAGTATTGTTAATGAGAAGGAAACTTGACTTTCAGACAAAAACAGCAGGGTGGGGAATAACGGCGGTTAAGTGATCTAGAAATGTTTTCTGGTTGTTGGAATATTTTGATTTGTTTTTAAGAATTGTGTAAATGAACTGATGGAGGTAGTTGGTAATTCATTTTATACTTTTCCATGTTCTGTAACTGTCTTAATCAGGGCATTATTTTGAAATGTATATCTTCTGGCCTACTACAAAAATCAAACACCATATACATTTCTAGATTGACACAAGACTTTTATTCTTCATCTCAAGTATGTAGAAAATGCAGTATTGTTTTCTTTTGATTTTCTTGTGAAATTGAATTGCATAACTCTCTAATTAATTAAAGCACAAATACAAATTTAACCATTGCATAACATGACATAAAATAATTATGAAAATGCTTCTTTGAATTTAAATTTAAAAAAAAACTTTCTTTGATTGTGGGTGTCTCTAGCATTTATTACCCATCCCTAGTTGCCCTTCAGAAGGCGGTGGTGAGCTGCCGCTTTGAACCGCTGGAGCCCCTTTGGTGAAGGTACTCCCAGAATGCTGTTAGGTAGGACGTTCCAGGGTTTTGACCCAGCGACGATGAATGAACGGTGATGTATATCCAAGTCTGGATGGTGTGTGACTTGGAGGAGAACCTGGAGGTGATGGTGTTCCCATGCCCCTTGAGCCCTTGGCCTTCTAGGTGGTAGAGATCGTGGGTTTGGGAGGTGCTGTTGAAGAAGCTTTGAAGAGTTGCTGCAGCGCATTCTATAAGTAGTACACCTGAGGGAGTGAATGTTTGAGGTGGTGGTAGTTGGGCTGCCGATCAAGTGGACTGCTTTGTCCAGGAGTCCCTGAGTGCATGTCACTCTCTAGCCAGTATTCAGTTCTAAATACTGGTGAGGGTGATGGTTCCTCTGGGGAGTACAGCCAGAGCCAAGTCCACGGCACCATGGGTGGCTCAGCTGTACGGGGGGAGGACGAAGATCGGGAAAGTAATAGTGATAGGGGATTCAATAATTCGGGGAACAGACAGGCATTTCTGTGGCCGCAGATGTGATTCCAGGATGGTATGTTGCCTCCCTGGTGCCACGGTCAAGGATGTCACTGAGCAGCTGCAGGACATTCTGAGGGGGGAGGCTGAACAACCAGAAGTCGTGGTCCATATCGATATCAATGACGTAGTTAGAAAGAGGGATGAGGTCCTGCAAGCAGATTTTAGGGAGCTAGGAAAGAGGTTAATAAGCAGGACCTCAAGGGTAGTAATCTCTGGATTGCTCCCAGTGCCATGAGCTAGTGAGTATAGAAATAGGAGGATAGAACAGATGAATGTGTGGCTGGAGAGATAGTGCAGGAAGGAGAGCTTTAGATTCCTGGGACATTGGGACCGGTTCTGGGGGAGGTGGGACCTGTACAGGCCGGACAAGTTGCACCTCAACAGAGCCGGGACTAATATCCTCGTGGGGGGGGTTTGCTATTGCTGTTGGGGAGGGTTGAAACTAATTTGGCAGGGGGATGGGCACCAGGATGTAGCATTAGAAAGGAGAAAAAAGGTGCACAAAGGATCAAAAGACAGATAGCACTAGAGTAAGAAATATCAGGTGGGATCAGAGTAAGAGATAATACAAGGAGGTCTAAGATAGGTTTGCAGCGCATGTGTGTAAACGCACGAAGTGTGGTAAATAAGGTTGGTGAGCTGCAGGTGCAAATAGCTACATGGGAATATGATGTTGTGACGATAATGGAGACCTGGCTCAAAAAAGGGCAGGATTGGGTACTAAATATTATATAAGGTGTTCAGGAAAGATAGGGAAGGAAAGAATGGAGGTGGGGTGACAATATTGATTTAAGGAGAATATTACAGTGGTGGAGAGAGAGGATGTCCTAGAGGGGTCAAGGACAGAATCTATTTGGTTAGAGTTAAGAAGCAATGGAGGTGCCATTACACTACTAGGAGTATTCTATCGGCCACCAACTAGTGGGAAGGTTATAGAGGAGCAAATTTGCAGGGAAGAATTATATGGCACTTTATCAAACGCTGTTTGGAAATCCATGTACACCACGTCAATCGCATTGCCCTCATCAACCCTCTCTGTTAGCTCATCAAAAAACTCGGATCAAGTTGGTTAAACACGATTTGCCTTTAATAAATCTGTGCTGGCTTTCCTTAATTAATCCACACTTGTCCAAATGACTGTTAATTGTGTCCCTGATTATTGTTTCTAAAAGCTTCCTCACTACCGAGGTTAAACTGACCAGCCTATAGTTTCTGGGTTTATCTTTACAACCTTTTTTGAACAAGGGTGGAACATTTGTAATTCTCCAGTCCTCTGGCACCACCCCTGTTTCTAAGGAGGATTGGAAGATTATGGCCAGTACCTCCACGATTTCTTCCTTCACTTCCCGCAGCATCCTAGGATGCATCCCATCTGGTCCTGGTGACTTATCTACTTTAAGTACAGGCAGCCTTTCTCGTACCTCCTCTATCAATTTTTATCTCATCTAGTATCTCCTCTACCACCTCCTTTTACTATGTCTATGGCGGCATCCTCTTCCTTGGTGCAGACAGATGCAAAGTACTCACTTAGTACCTCAGCCATACCCTCTGTGTAGGTCTCCTTTTTGGTCCCTAATCAGCGCCCCCTTACTACCCGTTTACTATTTATATGCCTATAGAAGACTTTTGGATTGTCTTTTATGTCAGCTGCAATTCTATTTTCATACCCTGTCTTTGCCCCTCTTATTTTCTTTTTCACTTCTCCTCTGAACTTTATATATTTAGCCTGATTCTCAGATGTATTCTCGACCTGACATCTGTCATACGCGCACTTTTTCTGCTTCATCTTACTCTCTATCTCTTTCGTTATCCGGGGAGCTCTGACTTTAGTTGCCCTACCTTTCCCCCTCGTGGGAATGTACCTTGACTGTGTCCGAACCATCTCCTCTTTAAAGGCAGCCCATTGTTCGATTACAGTTTTGTCTGCCAATCTTTGATTCCAATTTACCTGGGCCAGATCCATTCTCATCCCATTGAAATTTGCCTTCCTCCAATTAAGTATTTTTACTCTTGATTGCTCCTTGTCCTTTTCCATAGCTAATCTATACCTTATGATACTATCATCACTGTTCCCTAAATGTTCTCTACTGACAATTGCTCCACTTGACCTACTTCATTCCCAGAACCAGATCCAGCAATGCCTCCTTCCTCGTTGGGCCGGAAACATACTGATCAAAAAAGTTCTCCTGAACGCGCTTCAGAAATACTTCCCCCTCCCTGCCCTTTACATTATTACTATCCCAGTCTATAATAGGATAGTTGAAGTCTCCCATTATCACTGTTCTATAGTTCTTGCATCTCTCTGTAATTTCCCTGAAAATTTGCTCCCTTCCATATTTTTCCCACTAGATGGTGGCCTATAGAATACACCGAGTAGTGTAATGGCACCTCTAATATTTCTTAACTTTAGCCATATAGATTCTGTCCTTGACCCCTCCAGGACATCCTCTCTCTCCAGCACTGTAACATTCTCCTTAACCAATACTGCCGCACCACCTTCTATCTTTCCTTCCCTATCTTTCCTGAACACCCTATATCCAGGAATATTTAATACCCAATCCTGCCATTTTTTGAGCCAGGTCTCCGTTATCGCCACAACATTATATTCCCATGTGGCTATTTGCGCCTGCAGCTCACCAACCTTGTTTACTATGCTTCGTGCATTCACATACATACACTGTAAACCTATCTTAGACCATCCTGTGTTCTCTGTTAGTCTGACCCCACCTAATACCTTACTATTTCTTGCTTTAGAGCTATCCGTCTCTCCCAATCCTATGTGCCCTTTGTTTCTCCTTTCTAATTCTACATCCTGGTGCCCATCCCCCTGCCAACTTAGTTTAAACTCTCCCCAACAGCACTAGCAAACCTCCCCGCGAGGATATTGGTACCGGCTCTGTTGAGGTGCATCCCGTCCGGCCTGTACAGGTCCCACTTCCCCCAGAACTGACCCCAATGCCCCAGGAATCTGAAGGCCTCCCTCCTGTACCATCTCTCCAGCCACACATTCATCTGCTCTATCCTCCTATTTCTATATTCACTCGCGCGTGGCACCGGGAGTAATCCAGAGATTACTACCTTTTGAGGTCCTGCTTTTTAATCTCTTTCCTAGCTCCCTAAAATCTGCTTGCAGGACCTTATCCCTCTTTCTACCTATGTCGTTGGTTCACCCTCCCCCCTTAGAATGTTCTGCAGCCGCTCAGTGACATCCTTGACCCTGGCACCAGGGAGGCAACATACCATCCTGGAGTCACGTCTGCAGCCGCAGAAACACCTGTCGAATCCCCTACCACTATTGCTTTCCCTGTCTTCCTCCTCCCCCACTACAGCTGAGACACCTGTGGTGCCATGGACTTGGCTCTGGCTGTACTCCCCAGAGGAACCATCACCCTCACCAGTACTCAGAACAGAATACTGGTTGGAGAGCAAGGGCTGATTCAGTTGAGTGCTGGCCAGTGGCAACTGCCAGGATGTTGCTGGTGTAGGATTTGACGATGTTGATGCCATTGAATGTCGAGGGGAGGTGGTTGTACTCTCCCTTGTTGGAGATAGCCATTGCTTGGCATTTGGGTGGTGAGAATGTTACTTGTTACTTGCCACTTATCAGCTCAAGCCTGGATGTTGTCCAGGTCTTTCTGCATGCAGGCATAGACTGCTTCAGTATCTGAGGAATTGTGAATGGAGCTGAACACTGTGCAATCATCAGCAAACAGCTCCACTTCTGCCCTTATGATGGAGGGTAGGTCATTGATGAAACTGCTGAAGATAGTTTAGCCCAGGATACTGACCTGAGGAACTCCTGCAACGATGTCCTGGGGCTGAGATGATTGGCGTCCAACAACCACAGCCATCTTCCTTTGTGCTAGGTATGACTCCAGCCACTGGAGAGTTTTCATACAGCACAGAAGGAGGCCAGTCAGCCTATCGTGCCTGTGCTGGCTCTTTGAAAGAACTATCCAATTAGTCCCATTCCCTTGCCCTTTTCCCATAGCGTTGCAAATTTTTCCCTTTTGTAAATTGCTATTGAATCTGCTTCCATCACCCTTTCAGGTAGTGCATTCCAGATCATAACTACTCACTGCGTAAGGTTGTAGATGTGGAGTCAACTGACATGTTCAAGTCTAAGGTAGATAGATTTTTGCTAGATAAGTGTATCAAGAGATATGGAGAAAAGGTGGGTAAATAGACTTGAAGTACAAATCAGCCATACAAAAGCAAAACACTGGATGCTGGAAATCTGAAATATAAACAGAAAATGCTGGAAATTCTCAGCAGCTCAGACAGCATCTGTGGAGAGAGAAACCGAGTTAAGGTTTCAGGTCGGTGACCTTTCATCAGAACGTGCTGTACATATCAGCCATGATCTAATTGAATGGTGGAACAAATTCAAGGGGCTGAAACACATACTTCTGTCCCTATTTTGCTATGTTCTTGATGGGGCAGCTCTGGCCTTATTAATAAAAATATTGCCGTATGCTGTCTATATTTATTATTGTGGTGCAAATTTGTCTGTTCTATATTGCTGTGCTGCTGTTGTATTTATTCCTGTGGGCAGTCAGCATTATAACTACGCTAACTTGCTGCAGTCTGGGAACTGGGGTGAGCTTGTAAGAGTGCGGGGGCTGAGATGGTTGGAAAAGTATGGAGCTAGAAATCAGGATGCAGTGAGATTAGGTTGAAATGAAGATTGGTAGTTGGTGAATATTGTTTTGCTTCCAGTGACTAACGTTAAAAGTAACTGATAGCTCACCAGTACAAAAACAAAATACTGCGGATGCTGGAAATCTGAAATAAAAACAGAAGTTCTGACGAAGGGTCATCGACCTGAAACGTTAACTCTGTTTCTCTCTCCACAGATGCTGCCTGACCTGCTGAGTATTTCCAGCATTTTCTGTTTTTATTCATGATAGCTTGCCAGAGTGGTTAAAAAATACAAATTTATTCAATGCAGTTATAAAGCCATCTCCAAACAATCTGCATGATATGATTTCCTAAAAGACACGGTGGCATAGTGGTTAGCACTGGTGCCTCACAGCGCCAGGGACCCG
Organism: Squalus acanthias; assembly: GCA_030390025.1. Classification (NCBI taxonomy): domain Eukaryota; kingdom Metazoa; phylum Chordata; class Chondrichthyes; order Squaliformes; family Squalidae; genus Squalus; species Squalus acanthias. Next base: position 93,257,220 of record CM059431.1, read on the forward strand.
GGTTCGAATCCGGCCTCGGGTGACTGTGTGGAGTTTGCACATTCTCCCCGTGTCTGCGTGGGTTTCCTCCGGGTGCTCCGGTTTCCTCCCACAGTCCAAAAATGTGCGGGTTAGGTTGATTTGGCTATGATAAATTGACCCTTAGTGTTAGGGGGGGATTAAATATGTGGGGTTACGGGGATTGGATGGGATATGTGAGGGGGAATTAAATACGTGGGGTTACGGGGATAGGGTGGGATATGTGTCGGTGCAGGGTCGATGTGGATTCTGTGTGGGAAAGCAGCGACAGGGTACTGGATTTGGATGATCAGCCATGATCGTATTGAATGGTGGAGCAGGCTCGACGGGCCGAATGGCCTACTCCTGCTCCTAGTTTCTATGTTTCTACATGTTATTAGAAAAATACTGCTTGCTAGTCCACTTTACTACAGTGCAGCCTGACTGAGTTTCTTTAATTAGTAGAGGTTTTGGAAACTAAGTGGGCTGCATGGAATTCCAACTACCTTCCTTACTTTCTGGTTTTCTCAATGCGAAGAGCCTTTGATATTTCAATTGATATCAGATCTCACCATTTTGGTTTGAAACCAAGCCGCCGGTGAAAGAACTAAACATAAACTCTCCAGTGCCATCCAATGAGTTGGTTTCACATGAACTATGTTTAAAAGTTGCAAATTAAAAAATATAAAATGTAAAACTGAGCTAAATTATGAAGAAAAGTTTAAAGATGCTCTTATTCTTTGTAAAATAATTTATGGGTATTTTGGTGAGGTATCTTGGATGTTGTTCATACAGTGACATAAGTTGAAGACTTAAACTTTCTCTCTTATAGTTGTGAAGTGTGATTTAATTTGTTGATAATTGGAGCTGTTTGTTTTTCAGGAAATTGATCGAATGTCATATCTCCATAAAAGTCAAACTGCTGAGTGCACATACTGATATATGAGTAGTAACAATGTTCTTTGCTTACATTAATACAGTTCAACCTTTATACTGTTTCAGACCTCTGTTGTTTCACTTGCCTGCCAAAGTAAATGGCTTACTGTCCTTTGGACATGCTTTTGTCAGCAATAAGTGCCTTAAACAATACTAGTAGATCTCCTATAGTATTGCTCATCGATTATTTTTTTTTTTTAAAGCTGTGTTTTAAATTTGTACCCCTTTGTTTACTACTGCTGCATGCATGCATACATTTGGGGTGTAATATATTGTAAATATATGAAGATGTGGAGGCCTCTTTCACCCCCCCCCCCACCCCCCCCCAGAACCATACTCTTGGATGGTTAGTGCCTTAAAGAATAAGGGGTGAAAAATCTGTTCGTGAAAATTTTGCACAAGTTTAACTCAGCATCTATGTAGTCAGTTTTTTAGTTTTGTTTCCTTTCTTCAATAATTGTTTCTCAGCAAATTTTCACTTTTGACTAAATATAGTTGCTTAGAGGACTGATTCATTAGATTTTTTGAAGCATGTAATTTCACTTTTCTCTGCGCCGAGTCTCTCAGCCTCCTGTGCATGATGCTGCTTCTCTCTCTTAGCTCGTGGGTTCAGAGTACAGCCATGTTACAGGGGACATGTTTTCTATCCAAGTTGCTATTGCACTGAGGTCAAGCAAGTTTGCGGACAAAAATGAGCACCGTGGGTTAGAGGTCACATTTCCCCGGACCGGTGAAAATCATTAGGAGGGAGGCATATTTGTGAATTTTTTTTAGTGTAGATGTGATCAAGTGCTCAGTTTGTGTTTGTCACTGTTTATGTATTTGGTTCAAATTTCACATTGCGGGAAAGCTACCAAACCGCATGTTTCACACCCTATGGACACTTTGGCCACTGGTGAGACCACACCTCGAGTACTGTGTACAGTTTTGGTCGCCTCATCTGAGGAAAGATGTTCTTGCCATGGAGGGGGTGCAGCGGCGATTCACCAGGCTGATACCAGGAATGGCGGGATTGACCTATGAGGAGAGACTATGTAGTTTAGGGATGTACACACTGGAGTTTAGAAGATTGAGAGGGGACCTCATAGAAGTGTATAAAATTCTGACAGGTCTAGACAGACTAGATGCAGAAGGAATGTTTCCCTTGGCGGGTGAGAACAGAACTAGAGGACATAATTTAAGGATAAGGGCTAAACCATTTAGGACAGAAATGAGGGGGAATTTCTTCACTCAGAGGGTGGTGAACCTGTGGAACTCATTGCCACAGAGGGCAGTATACGCCAGCTCATTAAATATATTTAAGAGGGAATTAGATATATTTCTACAGGCAAAAGGGGTTAAGGGTTACGGAGAGAAGGCGGGGACAGGATACTGAATTGGAGGATCAGCCATGATCTCATTAAATGGCGGAGCAGGCTCGAAGGGCCGGATGGCCTACTCCTGCTCCTATCTTCTATGTATCTATGTATGTATGTACCTAACCTATGCACTCCCACGCGCACAGTTTCAAAACATCTGGTTATATAGCCTGATGAATGTACTATGCATCTTTCCCAGATTAATTTAGCTGAAGCAACTAGAAAGATAGAGATTCAAGTATCCAATTTGCCACGGAAAAGATAAAGAATTTGACTGAAGGCTTTTATAGCAGTAGATCACAAATTTCAGCACAAGAGGCAGCTATCTGGCCCATCATGGCTGTGTCAGTCCTAGCTCAACAACACAGCTATTTACTCTAATCCCATTTCCTTGTTATTTCCCCTTTAATAACTTTTCACTTCAAATGCATGTCTAATTCTCTATTAAATTCTGTGATTACCGTGGCTTCCAAAGCCACTTGAAGTAATGCATGTAGATTTTATTAACATTTTGCATGAAAGATGTTCTAACCTCTTTCATGCTTTTAGTTCTAATCTTAAATTTATATCCCGTTGCTGTTGATTTACTGACCAGTGAACATAATGGCCCGGAATTTGCAGTCCGGATGATGGTGTACTGGCAGCGTTCGCCACCATTCTGCCTTTGAAACTGACCGCAACTTCAGGATTTGGCGCATGTGCAGTCTAATGTGGAAATCCTGAAGTTACAGTCAGTCATTCACTGCTCTGGCACAGGCTATGCTGTGCACCCCCCCCCCCCCCCCCCCCCCCACTCCACAGAGCCAGCAATCAGTGTAATCTCTCAAATCCGGGAAACAAGACAAAAACTTTGGCTCTTCTGCAGTAATTACGCTGTTAAATTCCCCACTAAACGTTAGACCCAAAGGGATTAGCTGTAACTGGGGTTTTAACAGCATATTGACTGCTAACCAAAGGTTATGACCCATAAAAACTAATTTTAATTTTATACAGTGTCAAACTTACCCATTTTAATCCTTCAAATTTTTAAGAAACTTTCCAAAATTAAAAACCTTTTTTTTTTAAAGTTTGTTCCTCTTTATTTCAGGTTTGCCCTTTCCCCATGTGAGAACCCCATCTTTGTTTTGCCTTCTCTAACATTTTTAAAAGGTTAGACTTTTAAGAGCTTACTCACTTCCTTGTTCTCTGTCTGTGACAATTCTGTGTTTTGATTGGCTGCTTAGACAGCTTGTTGACATCACAGCAGCTCGCACTAGGGGATCCCCACTATACTCAGTTAATTTGAACTGAACGTTGGAAAATCCGAACTTCTTGACACAGATCGTGAGATCTTTGTGCGAAGCTTACTTCGGGGCCAGCGGCGAACGCCTTTGCTTCGTCGCAGACCGCAAATTCCGGGCTAACCTTCAGATACGCTCTCAAACTCATAGTATACTTCTGTTAGATTCCCTCTTAATTGTCCCTGCTCTAGTATATGCAGTCTTAGTTTTCAGCTTTCTCATCATAACTATGTCCCATCATTCCTGGTATCCTCCTACCTATCTTTGCAACTTTCCCATTGCTTCAATATCCTCCCTACTGGGTTGCTCAAAACTGCACATAGTACTCCATTTGTGGCCTAACCAACATCTCATATACATTTATCATCAGCTCCTTGCTTTTACATTCAATACCCTTGTGTATATAAAACCCAGAATCTCATTTGCCCTTTATGACAACTTCTTCCTGCAATGCTACTTGTAAAGGTCTCTGTATTTGTATTATTAGATCCCTCTGTTCTTTCACTTGTTTGAGAATTTTAACATTTAAGGTATATTTCCATATATCAGTTCACATTTATCTACATTGAACTCCATTTGCTATGTAACTTTTCACTCCCCTGACCTGTGTGTCCTAGAGTCGCCTGCATTCTTCCTCAGTGTGCCATGCCCCCTCATTTGGTGATGTCAACACATTTTTGATGTTGGCTCCCATTGAATTTTAAGGCAGTAGCAATTTGTTAGAACTCCTGTAGAGTTGAGGCACCAGGAACCTTTGAATCTGAGACTTGGCACAGATCTTTGTTTCTGGAAAAAAAATTTAAAACATTCTTCAAACTTCCTGGTGATTCTCTTGTTTATAATTATTAAGAGTGCTCACAGTGTTGGTGTTCAGCATTGTGATCATACAGCAAGTTGTAAGGTCAGATGAGGTGCACAGTTTAAAGCAGTTATTTTGTTTCCTGCCATACTGTCATCCACTTTTCATGCTACCAAAATTGATGAACATATCAGTAACCATTACAATTGTAAAATTTTAAGAGTCTGCAGTTACTGGCGCAAATTGTCTCGCGGGAGAAGTAACCTGGAAGTAACTAAATCTGAGGGTAGGATAGTCTAGTGCAGTCATTGCAATGGTGTGTGCAAGAATTTATTTATCAATTAACTACTGAACTGCATAAATGACTTATGAATAGCATTTGCATAGTTTCGGCATTAATAGGACACTTCACAGCAGAAACTCAAACTGCCCTTTTTTCAAATTCATCTGATGCAGATTTTATTGAGAAGTAAAAATGGTGCACAAATAAGAGTTTGCATAACTATGGTAATATCACAATGGTAGTTTGGTATTGGTTAATGCAAAACTACTTTCCAGTTCTAACCATTAATGCGACCATGAATTTTTGGTTTTATGTCACAGATCAAGGTAAGGAGGTTATTCAAGACTATTTCCTTGTGCTGCTCATAGTTTGCCCCAATTATCTTCATTTTCTGTTGGGTGTCTTTGTCTACTTCAGTTGCCGAATCACCATGTGAACCAAGTGCAGCATTTTCCTTAGTTTTAAATTCTTTATCTCTGTAGACGGTGCTGCTCAATCTCAGCCTGAGCTTCCTCATTTGCTCAACGGGCCGAATGGCCGCCTTCTGTGCTGGAACCATTTTCAATTATGCAGCTTTCTTCAGTAATAATGCATGCATTGTAAAGAATTCATTTTGTGTATTTGGACAAAATGGAAACATAAAGGAGGAAAAATATATAAAGTTTAATATATTTAACTTTTACCCAGATCACAAAGTGGAGTTGTTTTGGCAGCCAGGAGAGCTTTAACCTTGTAAAAAAAAATACTGTTTAATGGTGGAACTCACAAATGTAAGGTGCTTAAAAGCAGATTCAAACCACTCAATATCTATAATATATTTAAAAAAATCTCATCTGAAAGTGCTTCCTATCTACAAAATCTTATTTCCTGTTGTCATATTGTCATACTGCTCTGTCAACTTTTCCATTATAAATTCCTGTGCCCACATTTATAATGGAATTGCCTATGCAAACCAATTAGCTACTGATTAAAATAATTTATCCCCTGACTTGCCACAAGGACTCTGCCACAGGGGACCTGCTAGTTTTTGTAAATAAATATCAGTTCTTAATTTGTCTGAAAGCAAGCAAGGTTACAGGTTGGAAAAACTTTATTTTTGCACAAGATGGTGGATGTAGAACAGACTCCCAGTGAAGTTCTTGATTTGGGTGGGCGTGTGTGCTGCGAGGAGGATACCGAGAAACTCCAGGATGATTTGGACAGGTTGGGTGAGTGGGCAGAAGTGTCGCAGATGCAATATAACGTGGATAAATGTGAGGTTATCCACTTTGGTGTCAAAAACAGAAAGGCAGACTCTTATCTGAATGGCAATAGATTGGGAGAAGGGGAAGTGCAACGAGACCTGGGTGTCCTTGTGCACCAGTCGCTGAAGGTAAGCATGCAGGTGCAGCAGGCGGTGAAGAAGGCAAATGGTATGTTGGCCTTCATAGCGAAAGGGTTTGAGTATAGGAACAGGGATGTCCTGCTGCAGTTGTACAGGGCCTTGGTGAGACCACACCTTGAGTACTGTGTGCAGTTTTGGTCACCTTATCTGAGGAAGGATGTTCTTGCCATGGAAGGAGTTCAGTGAAGATTCACAAGGCTGATACCTGGGATGGCAGGAATGACATATGAGGAGAGATTGGATCGATTGGGCTTATACTCGCTGGAGTATAGAAGAATGAGAGGGGATCTCATCGAAACATATAAAATTCTGACAGGTCTGGACAAACTAGATGCAGGAAGAATGTTCCCGATGGTCGGAGAGTCCAGAACCAGGGGTCATAATCTAAGGATAAGGGGTAAGCCATTTAGGACAGAAATGAGGAAGAATTTCTTCACCCAGAGACTGGTGAACCTGTGGAATTCTCTACCACAGAAGGTAGTTGAGGCCAAGTCATTTAATATATTCAAAATGAGTTAGATATATTTCTTAAAGCTAAAGGTATCAAGGGATATGGGGAGAAGGCAGGTACAGGGTACTGAGTTTGGATGATCAGCCATGATCTCATCGAATGGCAGAGCAGGCTCGAGGGGCCGAATGGCCTACTCCTGCTCCTATCTTCTATGTTTCTATGTAAGTGACACCTGGATCAATACAAGTTGAAAAAGGGGACTGAGGGTTATGGAAATATTAATAGTAGCACTTGCTTTTTCTTTCAGGGGAGGTAGGGGTTGGTGTTCTTTAGAGTGGGGATCAACAGGTTATGGTGTGGGAGGAAAAGTTCATGACAGAACAAACATTCAGATTTTGGATGGAGTCGGGGGCTTGATGAGCTGAATGACCTTTCCTTGTTCTGGACTTTGTTCTTACGATGTGATTTCATCATACAGTACAACTGTTTAGAAATGGAAACTCTTTCTTTAAAAAAAAACTGTGCGGAAAAGGTAATTCTAAGTATTGTAGAAGCCTTGATTTTTTTTTTTGGTCGTAATTTGCCTGCACAATTTCAGTTTTCTGAATGAACCTATCTACTTATGGTTTTTTTTTTGTCAGTTAATGCAGTTAATTATTTCACATCCTACAGATTACTTTGTGCTGTATTGATCTCTGAAAAAGCCTTCTGTGGATTGTGAGCGGAGATGAATTATACAGACAAAAATTCACATGACAATTGCTTCAGTCATTGAAGGAACTTAATTCTGGAGCATAAGAACAAGGAGCAGGCCGTACAGCTCTTCGAGCCTGCTCCACCAGTCACTAAGATCATGGCTGATCTCCGACCTCAATTCCACTTTCCTGCCCAATCTCCATATCCCTAGAGTCCCCTAGAATCCAATAATCTATCTATCTCAGCCTTGAATATATTCAATGACTCAGCATCCACAGCCCTATGGGATAGAGAATTCCAAAGATTCACAACCCTCTGAATGAAGAAATTCCTCCTCATCTCAGTTTTAAATGGCCGGTGCCTTATCCTGAGACTATGCCCCCTAGTTCTAGACTCTCCAGCCAGGAGGAACAACCTCTCAGCATCTAACCTGTCAATCCCCCTCAGAATCTTATGTTTCAATGAGCTCACCTCTCATTTTTCTAAACTCCAGAGAGTATAAGCTCAACCTACTCGATCTCTCCTCCTAGGACAAACCTCTCATCCCAGGGATCAATCTAGTGAACCTTCGTTGCACCGTCTCTAAGGCATGTATGTCCTTTCTCGGATAAGGAGACCAAAACTGTGCACAGTACTCCAGGTGTGGTCTCGCCAAAGCCCTGTACTGTACTTACTTACTTTGTACTCCAACCCCCTTGCAATAAAGGCCAACAGGCCATTTGCCTTCCTAATTGCTTGCTGTACCTACATGCTAACTTTGTGTTTCATATCCGAGGACACCTAAATCTCTCTGAACACCAACATTTAATAGTTTCGTACCATTTAAAAAATATTCTGTTTTTCTATTCCTCCTATAACCTCACATTTCCCCACATTATACTCCATCTGCCACTTTATTGCCCACTCACTTATCCTTTCTATATCCCTTTGCAGGCTCTTTGTGTCCTCCTCACAGCTTACTTTCCCACCTAGCTTTGTATTATTAGCAAACCTGGATACATAGCAACTCGGTTCCTTCATCTAAGTCATTAATATAGATTGTAAATAGCTGAGGCCCAAGCACTGATCCTTGTGGCACTCCACTAGTTATAGCCTGCCAATCGGAAAATGACCCGTTTATCCCTACTCTCTGTTTTCTGTCCATTAAGCAATCCTCTAACCATGCTAATATATTACCCCCAACCCCACGAGCCCTTATAAGAACATAAGACGTAGGAGCAGGAGTAGGTCATTTGGCCCCTCGAGCCTGCTCCGCCATTCAATAAGATCATGGCTGATCTGATCTTGGCCTCAACTCCACTTCCCTGCCCGCTCCCCATAACCCTTGACACCCTTACCATTCAAAAATCTGTCTATCTCCACCTTAAATATATTCAATGACCCAGCCTCCACAGCTCTCTGGGGAAGAGAATTCCAAAGATTCACGACCCTCTGAGAGAAGAAATTCCTCCTCATTTCCGATTTAAATGGGTGCCCCCTTATTCTGAAATTATGCCCCCTAGTTCGAGATTCCCCCACGAGGGGAAACATCCTCTCTGCATCTACCCTGTCAAGCCCCTTCAGAATCCTATATGTTTCAATAAGATCCCCTCTCATTCTTCTAAACTCCAATGAGTACAGGCCCAACCTGCTCAACCTTTCCTCATAAGACAACCCCTTCATCTCCAGAATCAACCTCATGAACCTTCTTTGAATGGCCTCCAATGCAAGTATATCCTTCCTTAAATAAGGAGACCAAAACTGTACGCAGTACTCCAGGTGTGGTCTCACCAACGCCCTGTACAGTTGTAACAGGACTTCCCTACTTTTATACTCCATTCCCATTTGCAATAAAGGCCAACACTCCATTTGCCTTCCTAATTACTTGCTGTACCTGCATGCTAACTTGTGATTCATGTACAAGGATCCCCAGATCCCTCTGTACCTCAGCATTTTGTAATCTCTCCCCATTTAAATAATTTGCTTTTTTATTTTTCTAACAAAGTGGATAACTTTGCATTTTCCCACATTAAACTGCATCTGCCAGATTTTTGCCTACTCACTTAGCCTATCTATATCCCTTTGGAGATTCTTTGCGTCCTCCACACAATTTGCTTTCCCACCTATCTTTGTATCATCAGCAAATTTGGCTACATTACACTCTGTCCCTTCATCCAAGTCATTAATATAGATTGTAAATAGTTGAGGCCCCAGCACTGATCCCTGCGGCACCCCACTAGTTACAGTTTGCCAACCTGAAAATGACCCATTTATCCCGACTCCCTGTTTTCTGTTAGTTAGCCAATCCTCTATCCATGCTAATATATTACCCCCAACTCCGTGATCTCTTATCTGGTGTAGTAACCTTTTATGTGGCACCTTATCGAATGCCTTCTGGAAATCCAAATACACGACATCTACTGGTTCCCCTTTATCCACCCTACTCGTTACATCCTCAAAGAACTCCAGCAAATTTGTGGAACACAGCGTCCAGGTAACTCTCCCCCTCCCTGATGTGTCTGTGTTTGAAGCTCGGACTCCAGCTCATCAACACGGAGCCGAAGTTCCTCGAGCAGCCAACACTTACTGCAAATGTGGTCGCCGTGGACCTCAATTTAGTCCACCAGCTCCCACATGTTGCAGCAGTAACATATCGCCTGCCCTGCCATCTCTAATGTATTTAATTAATTATGTGTTTAAGTTTTGAACGTTTAGTTTTTAATCCCAGCTCTTAATTTAAACCAATGCCCAAGAAAAAGAGAGAAATACTGACCAACCAATCACTTCCCTGCTTTACTGTGACATCACTCCTTGTTTTTTTTGTTCTTAGCTGCTTTCCTGTGATGTCCCACTTTGATGTTTTTTTTCTTGCTCAGGTCAGCTGCCTCTGCTCTCTGGCCTTCCTCTGCCGCGCTCTTTATTTGTTCAGCCTCTGCTCTCGCTCCCACTGAGGTCCGCTGCCTCCACTCTCGGGCCTTCCTCTGCCGCGCTCTTTATTTGTTCCTGCTCAGGTCCGCTGCCTCCGCTCTCGGGCCTTCCTCTGCCGCGCTCTTTATTTGTTCCTGCTCAGGTCCGCTGCCTCCGCTCTCGGGCCTTCCTCTGCCGCGCTCTTTATTTGTTCCTGCTCAGGTCCGCTGCCTCCGCTCTCGGGCCTTCCTCTGCCGCGCTCTTTATTTGCTCCGCCTCCGCTCTCGCTTCTGCTCTCGGGCCTTCCTCTGCCGCGCTCTTTATTTGTTCCGCCTCCGCTCTCGCTCCCGCTCAGGTCCGCTGCCTCTGCTCTCAGGCCTTCCTCTGCCGCGCTCTTTATTTGCTCCCACTCAGGTCCGCTGCCTCTGCTCTCGGGCCTTCCTCTGCCGCGCTCTTTATTTGCTCCACCTATGCTCTCGCTCCCGCTCAGGTCCGCTGCCTCTGCTCTCTGGCCTTGCTCTTCCGCTCTCTTTATTTGTTAAGCCTCCGCTCTCGCTCCTGCTTGGGTCCGTTTATCTTGCGTAGCAACCTTTTTATGTGGCACCTTGTCAAATTACTTTTCGAAATTCAAATATACTACATCCACTGGTTCCCCTTTATCTACCCTGCTAGTTACATCCTCAAAAAAACTCTAATAAATTTATTAAACACGATTTTCCTTTCATAAAATCATGTTGACTATTATGATTTTCTAAATGCCCTGTTATCACTTCCTTAATAATGGATTCCAGCATTTTCCCGACGACTGATGTCCGGCTAACTGGCCTATAGTTCCGTTTTCTCTCTCGCTCCTTTCTTGAATAGTGGGGTTACATTTGCTATCTTCCAATCCGCTGGGACGATTCTAGAATCTGGGGAATTTTAAAAGAAAGGAACAGATCCAACACTTATCTTGAAAATTGTCTCGACAAATACTCATTCCGTAGTTTAATTGGAGAGCAAACTGATCTTTAATTCAACTTTTGATTATTTGTTCACTTTATGTCAGCTGTGGCTCAGTAGTTGGCAAACTCGCCTCTTAGTCAGAAGGTTGTGGGTTCAAGTCCCACTCGCTTTCTTTCTGTCTTTTTTTATAATGCATATTCTGGTAGAATATGCTTCCTGTATGGCTGATGGGGCATTTTAGAGGGGAGGCTATTGTGACGATAACTCTGATATTCTTGAAATAAGCTTCATAGAATGACTCAATCTATTTCAAAATGAATTAGAAGACTCATTTATAAATATTGCCAATATCATACCTACATCATTAATGTGAAGTTTAATTTCAGTAATCCTACTTTAACCTATCTTTGCAAAGTAGGCTATTTCCCCCCTTCCCTTCTCTTTCCACTTTTATCCCTTTTATCTTCCTCACAAACCACTTCTCCCAACAGATTCCCAAAAGGGATTGATACATGGGCTTTGGTAGGTATCTGATTCCTGACCCTGGCAACTCTTGTTCATTTTCAAGCCTGCATTGTAAATATTGCTGGGCAAATTGACTCTGGTATCCATCACAACTGATCCTGACGGCACTTGTGTGACATTCCAGTGCACCTCTTCTGGATTTTTATTGGAGGTAGAAACGTGGCTGTTTTTCTTCCTTTCTTACCAGTTGGTTCCTGCAGCTACTTTGAGAGAGGTCGCCAGGGAGTGGACCTAGAAACTGCCTTGCATTTTTAGTTTGGTGCTGCACCGAGCTATTGGAAAAGCCTACCTGTTTTGAAACTGTTCACTTTTGAATTAATATAAATTTTTTTATAGCATTGTCGAAGGGCGATGGGACGATGCTGCTAAGTTACCATTGTTGACCTAATTTGAAGTTATAAACTTTATGAACTAAATTTAGTTTTAGTGGTGACTTGTACGTGAGGCATAAATGACATCAAATGACTGTTATCGCTGATCATGTATCATGGCTGAAACAACATAATCTTATTAGTTTATCTGTGACTTTTTCATTTCTAAAAAGTCATATATATTAAATGTATGGATGGAAATTAGTTAAATCCTGCAATTTAGTCCGTTTGTGATTCTCATCTAAACTCTGAAGGTTGCACTGGGATACCAGTTTGTGGGGGAAAAATGACATGGGACAGTGCCCCTTCAGCACACTTTTTGATATGTTGGGACATTGCTTATGTGTCCTTTCCTGCTCCAGTTCTGTATGGAGGGAGTGTTATATCCCTGAGGCTTTAGTTCGTGTTTGTTTCCATGGAAAACATTCTAACCTGGCTGTATTCCTCAGCATTGACATGTTGTCTATTAATTTAATTTTCTAGTTGAGGATTGTTGGTTCCAGACTGTTCCTACTTGTTGGAATTGGTTTCTGGTCAAACCCATTTATGCCTACATTTCAAGCCTGTCTGGGTATGCAGTCACTTGCTATTGGTATGTGGCCAGATGGGAGTGATTTTTCTGATTGTACAGTAGGACCTACAGATGGACAGCATAATGTGACTGGCTCTGGTGGTGTTTCTCAGTACTTGTTTATTGTGTGGAAATTGTACATTTTTATTGTTATGACTGGGTAACAAATATTGACCTTTCTTTGAGGAAGTGAGGGTCACTGTGGCCTTCCTGTTGGTTGGAGTGAAAGATTGTGTAATATTTTATACTCTGTCCACTAATGTTAGTGAAAAAGTCAATATAAGCATAAAGTGCTTTCAATCATGGTAACTTTGCACTCCTACTTGCCAAAGATATACTCGATCCCCATTTTGTCTGATGCCTATTTTATACAGCAACTCGGACACTTTGGATGTCTGTTGTCTTCTGGTAGATTTCTTCAGAGAGAAGCTTCTCTACTGGTGCGATCCACTGGAAATTTCTTTAGATTTTCTCTGAAGCATAAGCAGCCTTGAAATCAGTTTGGCTGCTGTAATTGTTGGATCACTCCCAATTACCCTTGCTGCCTGTTATTTTTCTCTTGCCTTGATGCAGTTATAGCTAAAATGCTACTTCCTGTTGTAACTGAGCTTCCTGGCGCATGCAATATAGTAACCATGGAGATGCACTTTGATACTGTGGTGGTGTTGCAATAGACAAAATGTTGTGGCTAATCCAACCTTATAATTGTGCATGGAGCGGGCACCCTTTAGATTTTTGGCAGAGTAATCTTTTGTGAACAGGAATGACATTAACTTGTGGCGATCTAGCATGAGATCCCACAGGTTTGGTGTGCATCAACTGCAAGGAAGTTGTATTTGTTTTAATGCCACATCTGTAACCCGTCCTCACCAATCTACCTGTCGCAGATGCATCTGTCTATGACAGTATTGGTAGCAGTGACCACCGCACAGTCATTGTGGAGACGAAGTCCCGTCTTCACACTGAGGACACCCTCCATCGTGTTGTGTGGCACTACCACCGTGCTAAATGGCATAGATTCAGAACAGATCTAACAGCTCAAAACTGGGCATCCATGAGGTGCTGTGGGCCATCAGCAGCAGCAGAATTGTATTCCACCACAATCTGTAACCTGATGGCCTGGCATATCCCTCACTCTACCATTACCATCAAGCCAGGGGACCAACCCTGGTTCAATAAGGAGTGTAGAAGAGCATGCCAGGAGCAGCACTAGGCGTACCTAAAAATGAGGTGCCAACCTGGGGAAGCTGCAACACGACTACATGAATGCTAAAAAGCGGAAGCAACATGCTGTAGACAAGGCTAAGCGATCCCACAATCAAAGGATCAGATCAAAGCTTTGCAGTCCTGCCACAACCAGTCGTGAATGGTGGTGGACGACCATTAAACAACTAACAGGAGGAGGAGACTCTATGAATATCCCCATCCTCAATGATGGTGGAGCCCAGTACGTGAGTGCAAAAGACAAGGCTGAAGCGTTTGCAACCATCTTCAGCCAGAAGTGCCGAGTGGATGATCCATATCGGCCTACTCCTGAGGTCCCCGTCATCACAGAAGCCAGTCTTCAGCCAATTCGATTCACTCTACGAGATATCAAGAAACGGCTGAGCGCACTGGATACAGCAAAGGCTATGGGCCCCGACAACATCCCGGCTATCGTGCTGAAGACTTGTGCTCCAGAACTAGCCGCGCCTCTAGCCAAACTGTTCCATTACAGCTACAACACTAACATCTATCCGACAATGTGGAAAACTGCCCAGGTATGTCCTGTCCACAAAAAGCAGGAAAATCCAATCTGGCCAATTACCGCCCCTTCAGTCTACTCTCAATCATCAGCAAACTGATGGAAGGTGTCATCGACAGTGCTATCAAGTGGCACCTGCTCACTGATGCTCAGTTTGTGTTCCGCCAAGACCACTCCGCTCCCGACCTCATTACAGCCTTGGTCCAAACATGGACAAAGGAGCTGAATTCCAGAGGTGAGGTGAGAGTGACTGCCCTTGACATCAAGGCAGCATTTGACCGGGTGTGGCATCAAGGAGTCCTAGTAAAACTGAAGGCAATGGGAATCGGGGGGGGGGGGGGAGAACTCTCCACTGGCTGGAGTCATTTCGAGCACAAAGGAAGATGGTTGTAGTGGTTGAAGGTCAATCATCACAGCCCCAGGACATCACTGCAGGAGTTCCTCAGGGCAGTGTCCTAGGCCCAACCATCTTCAGCTGCTTCATTAATGACCTTCCCTCCAACATAAGGTCAGAAGTGGGGATGTTCGCTGATGACTGCAGAGTGTTCAGTGCCATTCACAACTCCTCAGATAATGAAGCAGTCGATGCCTGCATGCAACAAGACCTGGAAGACGTTCAGGTTTAGGGTGATAAGTGGCAGGCAACATTTGCGCCACAGAAGTGCCAGGCAATGACTATCTCCAACAAGGGAGAATCTAACCACTGGCCCTTGACATTCAACGGCATTACCATTGCCGAATCCCCTACCATCAACATCCTGGGGGTCACCATTGACCAGAAACTTAACTGGACCAGCCACATAAATACTGTGGCAATAAGAGCAGGTCAGAGGTTAGGTATTCTGTGGTGAGTGCCTCACCTCCTGACTCCCCAAAGCCTTTCCACCATCTACAAGGCACAAGTAAGGAGTGTGATGGAATACGCTCCTTGCATGGATGAGTGCAGCTCCAATAACACTCAAGAAGCTCGACACCATCCAGGACAAAGCAGCCCACTTGATTGGCACCCCATCCACCACCTTAAACATTCACTCCCTCCACCACCGGCGCACCGTGGCTGCAGTATGTACCATCTACAAGAGGCATTGCAGCAACTTGCAAAGGCTTCTTCGACAGCACCTCCCAAACCTGTGACCTCTTCCACCGAGAAGGACAAGGGCAGCAGGTGCATGGGAACACCACCACCTCCAAGTTCCCCTCCAAGTCACACACCATCCTGACTTAGAAGTATATCCCCGATCCTTCATCGTCGCTGGGTCAAAATCCTGGAACTCCCTCCCTAACAGCACTGTGGGAGTACCTTCACCACACTGACTGCAGTGGTTCAAGAAGGCAGTTCACCACCACCTTCTCGAGGGCAATTAGGGATGGGCAATAAATGCTGGCCTTGCCAGCGACACCCACATCCCATAAACGAATAAAAGAAAATTTTCAAATCCCTCCACGACCTCACCCCTTGCTATCTCTAAGGAACTACCTCCAGCCTTGCATACTATCCCACACTCTTTGGTCCACCCAACTCTGGATTTTTATGACTCTTTACCCCCCCCCCTCCCCACCCCACCTCCCTCACTTTTCCCCACCATTAGCCTTTAGTTGCCTTAGCCCTACTTTCTGGAATTTCCCCATTTAAACCCCTCTATCTACTTCGCTCTACATTTATAAAAACCTTTTCAAAATTCACCTTTTTGACTAAGCTTCTCACCAAAGTTTGTTGACGGTTCCTTTTATATAATTCTTTTATTTTTTTTATTCCTCCTTTAAAGTGCCTTGTGATGTATGTTAAAGGTGGTGTAAAAATAGTTATCGTTGTTATGAGGTGTCTATTAAATGGAGTTTCCAAAATCTCTCATCCTTCTTAATTCTTGACCTGTCTGCAGCATTTGACATAGTTGTCTACCATCCTTCCCCAACACCTTTCCTCCTTTGTCCAGCTGGGTAGGACTGCCCTTGCCTGGTTCCAGCCTGATCTATCCGGTGCTAGCCAGAGATTCACCTGCAATGGCTTCTCATTCCGCTCCCACACTGTTATCTCTGGAATCTGCCACAGATCTGTCCTTGGCCCCCTCCTATTTCTGATCTACATGCTGCCTCTCGGTGACATCATCCGAAAACACATCAAGTTGCACATGCACGCTTACTACACCCAGCTCTACCTCACCACCACCTCTCTCGAACCGTCTGCTGCCTCTGATTTGTCCTGTTGCTTGTCTGACATCGAGTATTAGATGAGAAGAAATTTCCTCCAGTTAAATATTGGGAAGACTGAAGCCATAAACTGTGTTCCCTAGCCACCAATTCGATCCCTCTTCCTGGCCACTGTCTGAGGCTGAACCAGAGCATTCGTAACCTTAGCGTTTTATTTGACCCTGAGCTGAGCTTCCAATCTCATATCCTCTCCATCACCAAGACCACCTACTTCCTCCATAACATTGCCGTTTTCCGCCCCTGCCTCAGATCATTCACTGTTGAAACCCTCATCCATGCCTTAGTTACCTCTAGTCTCGACTATTGCAATGCTCTCCTGGCCAGCCTCCCACATTGCACCCTCCGTAAACTTGAACTCATCCAAAACTCTGCTGCACGCATCCTAACTCGCACCAAGTCCCGTTCACCCATCATCCCTGTGCTCGCTCATCTACATTGGCTCCAGGTCCGGCAACACCTCGACGTTAAAATACTCATCCTTGTTTTCAAATCCCTCCTTATCTCTGTAACCTCCTCCAGCCCTACAACCCTCTCGGATCTCTGCGCTCCTCCAATTCTAGCCTCTTGCACATCCTCAATTTTCATCACTCCACCAGTGCCTTCAGCTACCTAGGCCCTAATCTCTGGAATTCCTATGAAGACTGAGAGGGGATCTTCTTTAACTATTCTAAATCAATAAGGGTATCATCAAGGCGAACCCTGAGAAACTGTTTACCGTATCCCCGAGAACAATGAGGGGCATGGAGTGAAACTTTGAAGAGGGAATGTGAATGGACTGGTGGGATATAACTTTTGCGTATAGGATGGTGCATGTTTGGAATGGACTGCCCAGTGAGGCAATCTTGGCTCATGACTAGAGCAGTCCCAGTTTTCTCTCAAAGTATTATGTGGTTTAGCATTTTGCTTACGGTTTTGATTCTGTGCGTCTTTTTATTGTAAACAAACTTAATCAATATTTAAGTCTGTTATGAGGTGGCTTAGCATTGTTGTTTTCCATTGTCCTAATTGACAGGAGATGTAATCGTTATCCTGGATATTCCGCAGTAAGCAATTTATCATGATTGGGGTTGCTATATTTGGGCTATGCTAACTCAGTGTGGCAGAGAACAAAGACCCAGATTTAATTTGCTTAATGAAAGTGTAATCAAACTTTTTATTTGGAACAAAAAGCCTTGATTGTAATACTCCTTCTTGAAGGCCCATACAAGTCCTCTCTCACCAGCCCCACAATGCATCCCTCGAGGGGGAGAACTGGCAAGAAGGAAGATGGGAGCGCAGAACAACCTCCACTGGGCACCACAGTAATAGTTACCCAACCCAGTGATACACCTGAGAAAACCGAGGATAGCTCTTGTGCACTCTAGTATGATTTGTACCTCTCCCACCTGATAGTCACCCTGATCTTGACATGCTGTATGCAATTATCCCAACACTCATGTCATTGTTTAGTCTAGGAAATGCCATGTTAAAAAATGTATAGTGCAACAATATATAAACCAGTGTAAGATTTATTTTTCATCAGTAAAAGCTTTGGTGACATTACCATAATATTCTCTGTACACTTGCTAATTTATTAACAAGATGGTTTGTTCTCTAGATGTTCAACATGGAAATATCACTAGCATTGTAAAGACATTGAATGAGGTTCTGTTTTCAGTTTTGCACAGTAAACAGACTGGATGTTTATCAAAGCAAACTGCTGTTGCATGTATATTAGTCAGTGTGATCTGGAATGCGAACTTTCACAAAGATTATTTAGAAATTGATTCTATCTATTTTGGTGTCAGCTTTGTGCTGCATTTTTGATTAAGTAAATCACTCAAGATTCAGGCAATATTTTTGCAGGAATTATTTCTTGTTTACTAGAAATTACGGGGGTTGTGGGGGAGAAATTCACTGCTCACAGATGCAATCTTTCATCGAAATAGACTGCAGTGATTATTTTCTAATTTCATGCAGGAATTATAGGCAAAGTTGGACAGATTATGAAAGGGAACAAGGCAGAGTAAGTTGGGAAAGTAAGAATAGAATACTTCATAATTTTAATGTTTTACAGAAGCAAAATACACTTTTAAAGATTTATTTCCAAAATTACATAAACATGAGAAATAGGAGAAAGGTTCAGGCCATAAAGCCCCTTGAGCCTGCTCCACCATTCAATAAGATCATGGCCGAAGTTTTAGATCAACTCCACTTTTCCCGCCCTATCCCCATATCCCTTGATTCCCTTAGTACACAATAATCTATCGATCTCAGTCTGGAATATACTCAAAATTCACAATCCTGAGTGAAGAAATTTCTTGTCATCTCCGTACTAAATGGCCGACTCCTTATCCTGAGACTACGACCCTAGTTCTAGACTCTCCAGCCAGGGAAAACAGCCTCTCAGCATCTACCAGTCAAGCCCTCTAAGAATTTTATACGTTTCAATGAGATCACCTCTAATTCTTCTAAACTCCAGAGAATATAGGCCCATTCTACTCAATCTCTCCTCATAGGACAGCCCTCTCATGCCAGGAATCAACTAGTAAACCTTTGTTGCGCCCGCTCTAAGGCATGTATATCTTTCCTTGGGTAAGGAGATCCAACTCGCCAAAGCCATATATAATTATAGCAAGACTTCATCACTCTTGTACTACAACCCCCTTGCAATAAATACCAACTTACCATTAATTGCTTGCTGTACCACCTCACTAACATCTGGGGACTTGTGCCAAAATTGGGCAAGCTGTCCCAGACTAGTCAATCAACAGCCTGATATAGTCATAATTACAGAATCATACCTTTTGAGCCAACGCCCCAGACTCCTTCATCGCTATCCCTGGGTCTGTCCTGCCCCATTGGCAGGACAGACCCACCAGAGGTGACAGCACAGTGGTATACAGTTGAGAGGGAGTGGCTCTGGGAGTCCGCAACATTGACTCCAGACCAACGTTCCCTCTAAGCTGCATGGGCACACAGCTGTCTGCCGGTCCCGCGCGGCCCAGGACCGGCTTTTCTAATGTAAAATCTCGCGCATGGGCAAAACTTTGGCCCGTGCAGCCCCTTAAAGGGACCATGCACCCAAATTTAAACTTAGGGGGAACATTGCTCCAGACCCCATGAAGTCTCATGGCATCACGCCAAACATGGGCATGGAAACCTCTGCTGATTACCACCTACCGCCCTCCCTCAGCTGATGAATCAGTACTCCTCCATGTTGAACAACACTTGCTACCCTCAGTGCTTCTTCAAGGGCACAGAAAGTACTCTGGGTGGGGGACTTCAATGTCCATCACCAAGAGTGCCTCGGTAGCACCACCACTGACCGAGCTGGCCGAGTCCTGAAGGACATAGCTGCCAGTCTGGGCCTATGGCAGGTGAGAGAACCAACACGAGGGGAGAAACCTACTTGACCTCATCCTCACCAATCTACCTGTAGCAGATGCATCTGTCCATGACCGTATTCGTATGAGTGACCACTGCACAGTCCTTGTGGAGACGAAGTCCCGTCTTCACACTGAGGATACCCTCCATCGTGTTGTGGTGCATTGCCGCCATGCTAAATGGGATAGATTCAGAACAGATCTAGCAGCTCAAAACTGGGCATCCATGAGGAGCTGTGGGCCATCTGTAGCAGCAGAATTGTATTCCAACACAATTTGTAATCTCATGGCCCAGTATATTTCTCTCTACTACTACAATCAAACCAGCGGACCAACCCTGGATGAGGAGTGTTGAACATGCCAGGAGCAGCACTAGGCATACCTAAAAATGTGGTGCCAGCCTGGTGAAGCTACAACACAGGACTATGTGCATGCTAAACAGCGAAAGCAGCATGCTATAGACAGCTAAGCAATCCCACAATAAAAGGATCAGATCAAAGCTCCACAGTCCTGCCACATCCAGTTGTGATTGGTGGTAGACAATTAAACAAGTATCTGGAATGAGGAGGCTGCCTGAACATCCCCATCCTCAATGATGGTAGAGCCCAGCACGCGAGTGTAAAAGGCAAGGCTGAAGCATTTGCAACCATCTTCAGCCAGAAGTGCTAAGTGGATGATCCATCTCGGCCTCTGAGGTCCCCACCTTCAGAAGCCAGTCTTCAGGCAATTCAATTTACTCCACGTGATATTTACAATGGCTGCTTTGACCGCATGTTTTGCTAAATGGTTTTGTCTTTCTACTTGTTTAATTTACACTCAAAGATCATATATTTATTTATAAAAAGGAATAAATATTTAAAAGAAATTAGTGTTGCTGGCATCTATCCGACAATGTGGAAAACTGCCCAGCTATGTCCTGTCCACACAAAGCAGGACAAATCCAATCCGGCCAATACCCCATCAGTCTACTCTCCATCATCAGCAAAGTGATGGAAGGTGTCGTCGACAGTGCTATCAAGCACTTACTCACCAATAACCTGCTCGCTGATGCCCAGTTTGGGTTCCGCCAGGAAGATGGTTGTGGTGGTTGGAGATCAATCATCACAGCCCCAGGACATCGCTGCAGGAGTTCCTCCGGGCAGTGTCCTAGGCCAAACCATTTTCAGTTGCTTCATCAATGACCTTCCCTCCATCAGGTCAGAAGTGGGGATGTTCGCTGATGACTGCACAGTGTTCAGAGCCATTCACAACTCCACAGATAATGAAGCAGTCCATGCCGGCATGCAGCAAGACCTGGACGACATTCAGGCTTAGGCTGATGTGTGGCGCGAATGTTACTTGCCACTTAAGAGCCAGGCAGTGACTATCTCCAACAAGCGAGCGTCGAACCACCGCCCCATGACATTCAATGGCATTACCATCGCCAAATCCCCCACCATCAATATCCTGGGGGTCACCATTAACCAGAAACTTAACTGGACCAGCCATATAAACACTGTGGCAACAAGAGCAGGTCAGAGGCTGGGTATTCTGTGGTGAGTGCCTCACCTCCTGACTCCCCAAAGCCTTTCCACCATCTACAAGGCATAAGTAAGGAGTGTGATGGAATACTCTCCACTTGCCTGGATGAGTGCAGCTCCAACAACACTCAAGAAGCTCGACACCATCCAGGACAAAGCAGCCCGCTTGATTGGCACCCCATCTACCACCTTAAACATTCACTCCCTCCACCACCGGCATACCGTGGCTGCAGTGTATACCATCTACAAGATGCACTGCAGCAACTTGCCAAGGCTTCTTCGGCAACACCTCCCAAACCCGCGACCTCTAGCACCTAGAAGGACAAGGGCAGCTAGCACATGGGAACACCACCATATATCGCTGTTCCTTCATCGTCGCTGGGTCAAAATCCTGGCACTCCCTCCCTAACAGCACTGTGGGAGTACCTTCACCATGCGGTCTGCGGTGGTTCAAGAAGGCGGCTCACCACCACCTTTTCGTGGGCAATAAATGCTGGCCTTGCCAGTGACGCCCACATCCCGTGAATGAATTAAAAAAAAAACCTGCATGTTATCTTTGTGATTAATGTACAAGGACACCCAAATCCCTCTGAATACCAACATTTACTAGTCTCTCTCCTTTTTTAAAAAAAAAATTCTTCTTTTCCATTCTTCCTACCAAAGTGGATAATTTCACACATTCCCACATTTTACTTCATCTGCCACTATCTTGCCCAATCCGTTAACCTGTCTATATCCCTTTGTAGCCTTTTTAGGTCCTCCTTACAGCTTGCTTTTCCACATAGCTATGTATCATCAGCAAACTTGGATATATTACACTCGGTCCCCTCATGTAAGTCATTGGTAGAGATTATAAATTGCTGAGGCCCAAGCACTGATCCTTGCAGCACTCGAGTTACACCCTGCCATCTAGAAAACAGAGTTGGAACAAAAGGGTCATTTTGCCAATAGAAAACACACAACAGAAATACAATGTGTATATTCAGGAAAGAAAATGAACTTGCACAGTACAGTGTCTTTCACGATCTTAAGATGTCCCAAAGGACTTCACAGCCAATGAAGTATTTTGAATTGTAGTCACTGTTGTAATTCTATGAAGTCTAATCATTTTGCACATCTGCAATAAACAGTGAAATCTTCACAATGCAACAAACCAGTTTTTATTTTAATAAAAGGAACAATGCTGTTTATTTAATCAAGGAAATGAGCCATTTTAATCAAAGACGCAAGCGAGTAATTCAAACTGTGCTATAGTGTTCAAAGGTTTGTTTCTGGAGTTTGAGGTTTAGAAAACCTGAATATGGCAAAAAGTCTGTCTGTCTTGCATTTGGAAAACTAATTTTTACCAAAAGCAATTCTGCTGAAAAAATCTGCAGTACTGCATAGCAGAATATATAGCAGGAGGATTAATTACAGAAGTAATATGGCTAGGAACTAGTAATAAGGGCAACAAAGTAGTAATCTGCAATTGCTATTGATCAGTAATAGATAAATAGATCAACAGAAAGCTGTTGCAAAGAATAAAATCTTCAGGAGATCAGAATTTGATCGTCGGATTTCAGTATCCTGGGTAAAGTGGATAAACCGGGGACAACCAGACGGGAGGGTGAAAGTATAAACAATTTCACAGAGATTGTTGATTGCAGCTTGATCTAGTATATGAAGCAGAGTGTTGGGGCAGATGCTACATTAAATTTCATGATTAGCGGTTCACCAAATGGACTAGTAATGTGGAAGTAGGTGAAAATTTGGTCTTCAGATAATTCTGTATAGTTGCCTTTTAATATTGTAGTAAAGGCCAAGGACTAAAATACTGAGAAATTTTGGAACTTCTGAAAAAATTCCAGAGAAGATAAGCAGACCAGGAAAACAAGACTGATTAAAATGATTAAAAAATTACTTTAAGAATATGAAAAGGGCAGGGGAGGGGTGGGTGGTCCTTGTCTCCCTAACATCTGTCTGAGGCTGAACCGCACTGTTCGCAACCTTGGTGTCATATTTGACCCAGAAATGAGCTTCTAACCACATGTCCGCAGCATAACAAAGACCGCCTATTTCCACTTCCATAACATCGCCCGTCTCCGCCCCTGCCTCAGCTCATCCGCTGCTGAAACCCTCATCCATGCCTTTGTTACCTCTAGACTTGACTATTCCAATGCACTCCTGGCTGGCCGTCCATATTCTACCTTGCGTAAACTTGAGGTCATCTAAAACTCGGCTGCCCTTCAAATTCCTCCATGGCCTCGCCCCTCCCTATCTCAGTAATCTCCTTCAGCCCCACAACCCCCCCCTGAGATATCTGTGCTCCTCTAATTCTGCCCTCTTGAGCATCCCTGTTTATAATCGCTCAACCATTGGTGGCCGTGCCTTCTGTTGCCTCGGCCCTAAGCTCTGGAATTCCCTCCCCAAACCTCTCCGCCTCTCTACTTCTCTTTCCTCAGTGTGTGAGGAAGTTTTACGACAATTGTACAGGGCTTTGGTGAGACCACACCTGGAGTACTGTGTACAGTTTTGGTCTCCTTATCGGAGAAAGGACATACATGCCTTACAGGCGGTGCAACGAAGGTTCACTAGATTGAGCCCTGGGATGAGCGGGTTGACCTATGAGGAGAGATTGAGTAGATTGGGCCTATACTCTCTGGAATTTAGAAGAATGAGTGGTGATCTCATTGAAACATATAAGATTCTGAGGGGGATTGACAGGGTAGATGCTGAGAGAGTGTTTCCTCTGGCTGGAGAGTCTAGAATCAGGGGGCATAGTCTCAGGATAAGGGGTCGGCCATTTAGGACTGAGATGAGGAGGAATTTCTTCACTCAGAGGGTTGTGAATCTTTGGAATTCTCTACCCCAAAGGGCTGTGGATGCTGAGTAATTGAGTATATTCAAGGCTGAGATAGATAGATTTTTGGACTCTAGGGGAATCGAGGGATATGGGGATTGGGTGTGAAAGTGGAGTTGAGGTCGAAGATCAGCCATGATCTTATTGAATGGTGGAGCAGGCTTGAAGGGCTGTGTGGCCTACTCCTGCTCCTAATTCTTATGTTCTTTAAGACGCTCCTTAAAACCGACCTCTTTGACCAAGCTTTTGGTCACCTGCCCTAATTTATCCTTCTGTGGCTCGGTGTCAAATTTTTTGTCTTAAAATACTCCTGTGCAGCACCTTGGGACCTTTTACTACGTTAAAGGCGCTATATAAATACAAGTTGTTGTGTGCAGGGGGAAGAAACCTAGTAAAACCAAGACTATAGCAGCTAAACAAGGAAGTTGAAAATGCTCTTCACTCAAGCAAAAAGGTTCTTTATAGATACAAGCCAATATATTAATGAAGAATTAGGGTCAAAGAAGTTAGTTGAGGATAACTGGTGATTTTTAGAAGTGCGCATGCAGCATTAATCTTCGTGAATTCTTTGAGGGGGTAACTAAATTAGTGGATGAGTAACCAGTGAATATTATTAGTTTTTTCAGAAGACATTTCATAGCTCTGTATGTGAAGCTTAACAAAGTTAAAGCTCCTGGATATAGTGTCAATTTGGCTAGTATCAAAAACTGGCTTGGGCCTAGGAAGCTATGGTAAATGTAATAAGTGCCATCGGTGGGCAGTGAGAATTGATGGGGTCTGTTTTTAGTCTGTTGCTCTTCGCACTATTGCTATGCAATTCTTCCAATAATATATCTCTTTAAAATACTGTGTGTGTGTGTGTGTGTGTGTGTGTGTGTGTATATACAGTACTATGACATTGTGTATTTAACCAATTTTCTTTCTTTCTGTAGTACTATGAATCAATAAATAAATGCTCCAATACAGCTGCCCACCACTTGACTGAACTTGTTCTCACCTAGAATTTCTTCGCTCTCAACTCTGCTAACTTTTTCCACATAATACTTGTCACCCTGGGAGACTGCATGGGTCCCAAAAAGCTATGCCTATCTTTTTGTAGGATGTAGGAAACACTTTGTCTCAATCCTACTCTGGATGCTTCCGTGACCTCTTCCTCCGTTAGTAATGATGACTGTGTTGATGCTGCTTTCTCCTTGCTCTGATGTGGAGAACTTCATCAACTATGGTTCTAATTTCCCCGATTGCTCGCCTTCACATAGTCCATCTTTGACGTTTTCTGTCCCTCTTTCCACCTCTGAAGTTATCTTTCTCTATCTCTGGCACTGAGCTTTCCGCAGACTGTTTCAACTATCTCTATATTATGCTCCTTCCCATGCTGCATTCTATAAACACTCGTCCCTTTCTTGCAGTTTCTCCATTTCCATCGTATCTGCACTGAGGACTTCAGTTATCACACAACAGCTTCTGAAATGCCTACTGTGTCTGCCTGATCTCCTGTGCCTCTGGTCACACCTGAGGCGCAGGGCAAGGCTAGAATACTCAGTACTTTGTATCGGTGTTTACTGAGGAGGTGGATGCTGACAAAATATCGGTAGAAGTGGAAAAGGTAGAAGCAATAGAAGGGGTGAAAATTGATAGACGGAATGTACTAGAAAGGCTGGGTATGCTTGGAGTGGACAAGTCGCCTGGTCCAGATGGCTTGCATCCTAGGTTGCTAAGGGAATTGGGGGAGGAGATGACGATAATTTTCTTGCCATAATTTTCCAATCTTCCCTAGATGCGGGGGAGGTGCCTGAGGATTGGAAAGTGGCAATTCTGACACCATTGTTCAAGAAAGGGTGTAAGGACAATCCTAGTAACTACAGGCCGGTCAGTTTAACATCAGTGGTGGGTAAAGTTTTTAGAAACAATAGTCAAGGAAAAAATTAACGGGCACTTGGAGAGGTTTAAGCTAATTAAGGAGAGCCAACACGGATTTGTAAAAGGCAGATCGTGTTTGACTAATCTAATTGAATTTTTTGATGAAGTAACAGGGAGGATTGATGAAGAGAATGCAATGGATGTTGTCTACATGGATTTTAGGAAGGCGTTTGACAAAGTACCACATAGAAGGCTGGTTAACAAAATTGAGGCTCATGCAATAGATGGGTCAGTGGCAGCTTGGACAGAAAACAGGGAGTTGTGGTAAATGGCTGTTTTTCAGACTGGAGGATGGTAGACAGTGGTGTTCCTCAAGGGTCAGTGTTGGGGCCACTGCTTTTGTATGGATGGATGTATTAATCGACTGCAACAGGACATAGATAGGCTATCAGAATAGGCAGACAAGTGGCAGATGGAATTTAATACGGAGAAGTGTGAGGTGATGCATTTTGGCAGAAGGAATAGAGAGAGGCAATATACACTTAATGGCATAGTTTTAAAGAGTGTGCAGGGACAGAGGGACCTGGGAGTTAATGTGCATAGGTCCCTTAAGATGGCAAGACATTTTGGGCTTCATAAATAGAGGTATGGAGTACAAAAGCAGAGACGTTATGCTGAACCTTTATAAAGCGCTGGTTAGGCCACAACTGGAGTATTGCGTCCAGTTCTAGTCACCACGCTTTAGGAAGGATGTGAAGGCCCGAGAGAGGATGCAGAGGAGATTTACCAGAATGGTTCCTGGGATGGGAGATCTTGGCTACAAGGACAGGTTGGAGAAGCTGGATTTGTTTTCATTAGAGCAAAGGAGGTTGAGGGGTGATTTGATAGAGGTGTACAAGATTATGACTGGTTTGGATAGGCTAGACAGAGAAAGGCTGTTTGCACTAGTTGATGGTACAAGGACTAAGGGACACAGATTTAAGGTTTTGGGCAAGAGATACAGGGGGGATGTGAAGAAAAACATTTTTAACGCAGCGAGTGGTGAGGACCTGGAACTCACTGCCGACGGAAGTGGTGGAAGCAGAGACAATCAATGTTTTCAAGGGGAGACTGGAGGGCCTTGAGGGAAATAAACTTGCAGGGCTATGGGGATAGAGTGGGGGAGTGGGACTGACTGGATTGCTCTGCAGTGAGGCGGCACAGACTTGATGGGCCGAATGGCCCCCCTCTGTGCCAGTATGACTGACTCTATGTCTATGATCTTTACTCTTGCAACAATGAG
Source organism: Squalus acanthias (assembly GCA_030390025.1). NCBI lineage: Eukaryota > Metazoa > Chordata > Chondrichthyes > Squaliformes > Squalidae > Squalus > Squalus acanthias. The sequence goes on from CM059431.1 coordinate 93,284,520, forward strand.
GATCTTTTTTGTCCTCCTCTTCCATTCCACTGGCCTCCACATTTGTCAGATCATTTTCTGACATTTCTACCACCTACAGCATGATCCCAGCACCAAACACATCTCCTCCACTCAATTTCTACTTTCTGGAGGGACTGTTACCTCCATGATATACTTGTTCATTCATCAGCCTGTCTTTCCCTGCCACTTTCTAGTACTATGATGGCAGCTGCAACACCTATTTATCCCATACTATTGGTTACAATTTTGGATTTTACCTCAAATAATACTTTCAGTGCTAAAGACACTCGTTACCTTAAGTGAGCCCTTATTTCCTATGAACTAGAGTGTGCCTTTACACACCTAATATCTAGGTACAGTATTATTTAGTAAGGTATAATAGTGTAGTGGCTATGGAACTGGACTAACAACTCCACTATAGCAAATTGTGGAACTGAATTCCATAAATCTGGTAATTTGTGAGCTGTCCTAAAATAAAACAAAAATGTAAGCTGTTGAACTGTCATCAAAATCCCAAATAGTTCAGTAATACCTTCAAGGAAAGGATCTATTCATCTCTAACCGGTTTGGCCTATGCGTGACTCCAGTCCCACAATACATCGTCGACTGTTATGCTGATAGCTTTGTGGTTAATGCTACTTTGAAGTGACCTAGCAAGCCATTTGATTGTAAAAACAAGTGCTACACGAGGCCCATCACCACCTTCTCGGGATCTACGGATGGGCAGTAAATGCAGCCTTTCCAGTGTCATCGACGTCCAAGAATTTTTTTTTTTAAAGAGAGGGTGATTGTAGCAAGCCCAGAGATAAACAGAAACTCTTATCAATATATTCGACTTACTAAATACATCAAATGCCCTCAAACAGTCTCTCTGACTTCAGAAAGCAGTAGAATAACAGTCAGATTGTGGCTACTGAAAAAAATTAACAATGATAAATAGGTAAAAACCCAGTAACAAATATAAATAGTAGATTTACAATGCCATACAGAATTTAGCAGTTCCCTGGATAATAGGAAATAACAAGCCACTTCGCCTGTGCTAAAAGGCTTAATTAGACTGGACCTAATAAAGTGCTTGACCCATAACGTTACATGACCTTGCATGGAGCCACCGGTCTTTCTCTTTTTTAAATTCACTCTTGCAGCTCACGTACCACTTTAAAGGAGTGCTGATTTGAGGTAAGCCCAAGATATATTTTGCACTCTGAAGTTTCACTCGGGAACAATTTAAATCAAATGTATATCTTATTGCATCAGGATATCAAACATAAAGGAAGTTTGCTGGTCAGAGTAATCTCTTGAAATTCATATCTTTAATGCAGGACACCAACACTTATAGATATCAGAGACGCCTCTAGACAGAATATAGCTTTGCATTTAACATGCATCAGCGCATCCTACAGATGAGTTGTCTCTGTCCCTGTGCTGTGTATTAGCCAGACTGGGTAATTTTCTTTAATGGAACCTCGTTTTAACAAGGAAAAAGAAGCAAATAATATGGGACAAAATGCTTAATTTTTATTTCATCGTTGTCTAGGGCCATGTGAAACAGCAATTTTATGCACTTCCTCCAATACTGTATCTGCTGCTCATGGTGCTGTCTTGTTTACACTGGTGAGTCTGACGTGGGGGTGACTGCATTGCCGAGCATCTTCATTCAGTACACAAATGTAATCTTGATCTCCCTGTGCCTTGCCACTGGTCATGTACAAAGACAAATAAGATGTAAACAAAAATGTTTCTTAAAAACTAAAGGCATCTAATAGTCAATTAAACAGAGTTGGGTACCAGGAACAGCTAAAGAAAACTAAGGCCAATATTAGATTAACTAAAAGGATAATGGAAAAGAGGATCGTAGACAATTGTAGAAGTAATGGGAAAAGCTTTTTCAGTTATGTGAAGTGTCGGAGAACTGTCAAAGACTATTGGGCCATTGAAGGATGCTTGAGGACAAGTTGTGAAGGACTCTCAGTGAATGGCGGAAATATTAAATGAGTATTTTGCATCGGTCTTCACTCTTGAAGATAATGCTTGACTGTTGGAATTTAATGATAAAACTGGTCATATTAACATAGATGAACGTATTGTTTTAGATTGAATTAGAAACCTTAAAATAGATAGGGCAGTCAGGCCGGATGATATACAGCCGAGAATCCTCGGGAGTTGGGACATGTGCTGTGTGAGCCCATTGCCTGTATTTTTAATAGCTCACTACACTCTGGGATGGTTTCCTTAGACTTGAAGAAGGCTAATGTAGTCCCCATCTTTAAAAAGAGAACAAGATGGAGCCCGATAACTAAATAGGCCAATTAGTTTGACATCAGAAATAGGAAAGATGCTTGAGGGAATCATTAGGGATGCAATATATGACTACTTAGAGGGACATATTAGGGGCACCCAACATGGCTTGAACAAAAGGAGGTCATGATTTACAAATTTGATTCTGTTTTTGGAAGAAGTAACCAAGATGGTGGATTAGGGAAGCACAGTAGAAATTGTCTACTTAGACTTCCAAAAAAGTTTTGACAAGGTACCACATAAGAGCTTTCTCTGTAAGATCAAAGCCTCTGGTATTAGTGGTAATATAGTGAGCTGGCTGGAAGGTCGTAGGCAGAAAGTAGCAACAGCTGGATTTGGATCTGTTTGGAGGCCACCAGTGGTGTCCCGCAGGGATTGGTGTTAGGACCAATACTCTTTTTATTAATTATCGAGATGTAGGTGTTGGGGGGCACGATTTGCAAGTTTGCAGATGATACCAAGATTTGTGCAAGTGTTAATTAGGGTTGCCAACTCAGGTTGGAGGCGTTCCTGGAGGTTTGATCACATGACATTCTGACATGGCATGACCATGTGATGCCCGAACACATGACATCTAATCACATGACTTCTACAAATGTTGCAGTTACATTATAAAGGTTGGGTCCCCTGTAGTTGAGTATTTTTGCTTGTGGTTTTGCGCCAGCAGCTGTTGTATGACGTGTTCCAAGCACCAGGAGGCCACCTGTGAGCAGGTGAAGAGGGGAAACCGAACGTTGAGAACAGGGGAAACAAAGGGTGGGGAATCCGAAGTGGGGGAGCAATTCGCAGTGGGGAAGAGGGGAAACCGAGGGTGAGGAATCCTAAGGTGGGCAAGCAATTCGCAGAGGGGAAACCAGAGGTGGAAGGAACTTTGATTCCACTAGTAACTAATGGTAATTGCACTGATAACTAATAGTGAAGTGGTAACACTAAGATTCCCCTCATAACCAACAGTAATACAATAATACTGATAGTCTATATGTAACTGGTAGTAATGCGTGTGATGCCGATATCCTAGTAGTAATCCTATAACCTGCTGCTATTCACCCTGAAACCATAGGTTGAATCCCCCTGTACTGTACAAGGTGTGGTAAGGCTTTCCAGTTGATGCCACTTTTAACAGGCCTGATCTCTCTCCTTTGACTCTGGTTTGGACTCCGGTTCTGTATAAAGGTGACAACTCTGAACTGGGAACCTCAGTCAGAGGTGATCTGTACCTGGACTTCACACGTGAAAACCGGGCGGCACAGGCCAACCTGAACCAACCCGAGAGATCGCACATAGGGCAGCGGGCTTAGTGTTTGGGGCACTTCTCACAGATAACATTGTCCTGAACTCAGCTCGGCACCAACATATCTAAACCACTCTCTGGGCTTGAACTCAATAAAGGAAAGTTTTCATAGAAATTACAGCACAGGAGGAGGCCATTCGTCCCCTGGTGCTGGCACTCTCTCCTGTAACCCCCAAAAGATCTTTTTATATTCTTTCTTTTCAAATACATATCCCATTCCCTTTGAAATTAAGTTTTAGGCTGTACCTCAATTGCCACATGTGAAGTATCCCACGGTCTAATAGCCCTCTGTTCAAGAACTTTCCTTCTCCCTTCCCCCTTGTTTCTTCCCATGAGAATCTTTGTTTTCTGTTCCTAGTTCCCCATTTGCACAGCAGTGAAATAATCTTTCACTATTTACCCACAGTAAGGTCCCCAGGTTTCACTTACCCCTTTAACTGGCAGCTCCTTTCTCAGTGCTGCTCCGACTCACCACTTTGCTGCTGCGCCCAGCTCTGTGGGAAATGCTGGTCCCACCCCCACTTGCTTAAGCCCCAATCTCTAGACTATTAGTCCCTTTTTCTCCCACGACCTCCCATCCCCTAATTCCCTATCTCTCCCCCAAGCCCCCATTCCCCAGTCTTCATCTTTGCCCCCAATCCTCCCCTTGATTTCCCAGTCTCCTTCTCTTTCTTCCCCCCCCCCCGCCCCCCACTCTCGAGCCCTCTGATTTCAGACCACCTCCAGATTTCGAGCTCCTCCATTTCAGACCTCCCTCACGAGTTCAGAGACTCCCCGAATGGGCACCTGCAATTCCTGAGTCTCCCGATTCCCAACTCTCCAGCCCCCAGCTCCATGCGGTCATGGCTCTCTGCCAAGGTGGTCGGGTGACGTCACCGAGCCTGAAGCTTTAACAACAGGCAGTGGCGTTACCGAGCAGGAGGTGTCTCACACGTCGGGAAATTTAAATAGCTGATCTCCCGGGGTGTTGGAGGCTAAGCTCGGGAGAGGTACCCCTGAATCCAGGAAATTCCTGGTCATTCCTGGAGCATTGGGAACCCTAGTATTAGAACTGTAGACGATGCTCCACTGCTTCAGGCAGGATGTTGATGTGTTGGGGGATTGGCTCATGTCTGGCAAATGATGTTTAACTTGGAAAAGTGCATTGTCATGCATGTGGGCAGGGTGAATGCGGAACATACATACACCCTCCAGGGAAAAGCATTATAAAGCAGGTAGAGAAAGAAAGAGATCTGGGCGTTTTAGTGCATAGATCTCTAAAGGTTCATGACCAATGCTGTGAAGCCATAGCTGGAGCAAATAGGGTGTTGGGGTGCATTTGTAGGACAATTGACGAGACAAAGCATACTATGTTATCCTTGTACAAGACTGTAGTCAGGCCTCAGTTAGAATACTGTGTCTGATTTTGGTCGTCTCAGATGGTGGGTGATATTGAGGCTTTAGAAAGGGTGTAGCGGAGGTTCACTAGATTAATTCCAAGTTTGAAACATCTTAGTTATCAAGATAGACTAAAAGAGCTGGAACTCTGTGTATGTGTGTATTTTTCCTAGTTTTTTGATCTCTCTTTATAACATTTTTTGTTTTACTGCATTCTCATTGCCTCACTAAGAGTTTTGTATATTGTGCACTAGTTTCCATCATCTTCTAACTTTTTTAAACTTTCTGACAGGAGTCAGCACTCCTGACTGACTCTTACCTGTTGTATTTCCCCTATTATTTATCCAGCCCTATAAAAAGGGTCTTGATTATCTTAGTTTCCAGTTCTGATGAAAGGTCTGTACCCAAATGCTAACTTATCTTTTCCTTTTTTGAGATGCTGATGGACATGCTAGTGTATTTCCAGTATATTCTGTTTTTTATCTTAGATTTCTAGCAAGTATAGTTTTTTGTTGCTTTGTTCAATGGTTTTATTTGCTGCTTTGTTTCTGCACCCATCAAAAATGTTCTCCGGTAGATGGTCTCTGTTTTTCTTAGTGCTGTAATGTTTAGCATTTAAGTCGCACTTGACATTGTTCATTGCTGCTGCTGTTTTGATGCTGGTTTTACATTCATTTGATATAAGTGCTGTTTACATTTTGATGTCAGGTTTACATCTGTCTTCTATGCATTATGAATGCACTTTTCCATCTGATTGATGAACATTCTTTCTTCTCATTGCTCAGTTCATCACAAAACAGTTTAGCCAAGCAATCTTGTAATTTTGTTATTCACGATGCTGGCATCTCTAGCCAGTTAGTGTTGTGCTGCTATGAAAGTGCATTTCAACAACAACAACAGCAACTTGTATTTATATAGTGCCTTTAATGTAGTAAAATATCCTAAGGTGCTTCCCAGGAGTATTGTAAGACAAAAATTTGACACCGAGCCACATAAGGAGAAATTATGGCAGATGTCCAAAAGCTTGGTCAAAAAGGTAGATTTTAAGGAGCGTTTTAAAGGAGGAGAGGTGGAGAGGTTTACGGAGGGAATTCCAGAGCTTAGGGCCTAGGCAACAGAAGGCTATCACCAATGGTTGAGCGATTTATAATCAGGGATGCTCAAGAGGGCAGAATTAGAGGAGCGCAGATATCTTGGGCGGGGGGGGGGAGGGTGCGTTGCAGGGCTGGAGGAGATTAAAGAGATGGGGAGGGGTGTGGCCATGGAGGGATTGAAAACAAGGATGAGAATTTTGAAATCGAGGCATTGCTTAACCGGGAGCCAATGTTGGTCAGGGAGCACAGGAATGATGGGTGAACGGGACTTGGTGCGAGTTAGGACATGGGAAACCGAGTTTTGGATCACCTCAAGTTCACGTAGGGTAGAATGTGGGAGGCCAGCCAGGAGTGCATTGGAATAGTCAAGCCTAGCGGTAACAAAGGCATGGATGAGGGTTTCAGCAGCTGAGCTGAGGCAGGGGCAGAGTCGGGCGATGTTACGTAGGTGGAAATAGGCGATCTTAGTTATGCTGCTTATATGTGGTTGGAAGCTTATTTCAGGGTCAAATATGACACCAAGGTTGTGAACAGTGTGGTTCAGCCTCAGACAAATGTTCGGGAGACTGATGGAGTCGATGGCTAGGGAACGGAGTTTGTGGCGGGGACTGAAAACAATGGCATTGGTCTTCCCAATATTTAATTGGAGAAAATTTCTGCTCATCCAGAACTGGATGTCGGACAAGCAGTCTGACAATTTAGAGACCATGGAGAGGTCGAGGGAAGTGGTGGTGAGGTAGAGCTGGGTGTCAGCGTAGACGTGAAAACTGATGCTTTGTTTTCGGATGATGTTGCCAAGGGGCAGCACATAGATGAGAAATAGGAGGGGGCTAAGGATAGATCCTTGGGGGACACCAGAGGTAATGATGCGGGAGCAGGAAGAGGAGTCGTTGCAGGTGATTCTCTGGCTACGATTAGATAGATATGAATGGAACCAGGCGAGTGCAGTCCCACCCAGCTGGACGACGGTGGAGAGGTGTTGGAGAAGGATGGAGTGGTCAACCGTGGCTGCAGACAAGTCGAGGAGGGATAGTTTACCTTTGTCACAGTCGCAAAGGATGCCATTTGTGACTGAGAGCCATTTCTGTACTGTGGCAGGGGCGGAAACCTGATTGAAGGGATTCAAACATGAAGTTGCGGGAAAGATGGGCACGGATTTGGGAGGTGACAACACGTTCAAGGACTTTGGAGAGAAAAGAGAGGTTGGAGATGGGGTGGTAGTTTGCAACGATTGAGGGGTCAAGGGTTAGTTTTTTGGAGGAGAGGGATGATGATGATGTTAGTATAGTGGTTATGTTACTGGACTAGTAATCCAGAGGCCTGGACTAATGATCCAGAGATGAGAGTTCAAATCCCACCACGGCAGCTGGGGAATTTAAATTCAGCTAATTAAATAAATCTGGAATAAAAAAGTTTGTATCGGTAATGGTGACCATGAAACTATCTGATTGTCATAAAAACCCATCTGGTTCAGTGAAGTGCTTTAGGGAAGGAAATCTGCCTCCTCACCTGATCTGGCCTATATGTGACTCCAGACCCACAGCAATGTGGTTGAGTCTTAACTGCCCTCTGAAATGGCCTAGCAAACCACTCAGTTGTAACAAATCGCTGCAGAAAACAATAATAAGAATAAAATTGGACGGACCACCTGGCATCGACCTCTGCACCGACTTCGGACATGACAACAGCACACCAGCCCAGTCGACCCTGCGAAGTCCTCTTCATTAACATCTGGGGACTTGTGTCAAAATTGGGAGAGCTGGCACACAGACTAGTCAAACAACAGCCTGACAGTCATACTCACAGAATCATACCTTTCAGCCAATGTCCCAGACTCCTCCATCACCACACCAGAGTTGGCGGTACAGTGGTATACAATTGGGAGGGAGTGTCCCTGGGAGTCCTCACATTGACTCCGGACCCCATGAAGTCTCATGGATTCAGGTCAAGCATGGGCAAGGAAACCTGCTGATTACCACCTACCGCCTTCCCTCAGCTGATGAATCAGTATTTCTCCATGTTGAACGCCACTTGGAAGAAGCACTGAGGGTAGCAAGGGCACCGAATGTACTCTGGGCGGGGGACTGCAATGTCCATCACCAAGAGTGGCTCGGTAGCACCACTACTGACTGAACTGGCAGAGTCCTGAAGGACATAGCTGCCAGACTGGGCCTGCGGCAGGTGGTGGGAGAACCAACACGAGGGAAAATCTACTTAACCTTGTCCTCACCAATCTACCTGTCGCAGATACATCTATCCATGACATTATTGGTAGCAGTGACCACCGCACAGTCATTGTGGAGACGAAGACCCGTCTTCACACTGAGGACACCCTCCATTGTGCTGTGTGGCACTACCACCGTGCTAAATGGGATAGATTCAGAACAGATCTAGCAGCTCAAAATTGGGCATCTGTGAGGTGCTGTGGGCCATCAGCAGCAGCAGAATTGTACTCCTCCACAATCTGTAACCTCATGGCCCGACATATCCCTCACTCTACCATTACTATCAAGCCAGGGGACCAACCCTGGTTCAATGAGGAGTGCAGAAGAGCATGCCAGGAGCTGCACCTAACTAAAAATGAGGTGCCAACCTGGGGAAGCTGCAACATGGGACTATATGCATGCTAAACAGCAAAAGCACCATGCTATAAACAGAGCTAAGCGATCCCACAACCACAAATCAGATCAAAGCTCTGCAGTCCTGCCACATCTAGTAGTGAATGGTGGTGGACAATTAAACAACTAACGGAAGAAGGAGGCTCCATGAATATCCCTATCTTCAATGATGGCAGAGCCCAGAACGCAAATGCAAAAGACAAGGCTGAAGCATTTGCAACCATCTTCAGCCAGAAGTGCCATGTGGATGATCAATATCGGCCTCCTCCTGAGGTCCCCACCATCACAGAAGCCAATTTGATTCAGTCCATGCGATATCAAGAAACAGCTGAACGCACTGGATACAGCAAAGGCTATGGGCCCTGACAACATCCCGGCTGTCGTGCTGAAGACTTGCGCTCCAGAACTAGCCGCGCCTCTAGCCAAGCTGTTCCAGTACAGTTACAACACTGGCATCTACCAGACAGTGTGGAAAACTGCCCAGGTATGTCCTGTCCACAAAAAGCAGGACAAATCCAATCCGGCCAATTACCGCCTCATCAGTCTACTCTCAATCATCAGCAAACTGATGGAAGGTGTCGTCAACAGTGGTATCAAGTGGCACTTACTCACCAATAACCTGCTCACCGATGCTCAGTTTGGGTTCCGCCAGGACAACTCGGCTCCAGACCTCATTACAGCCTTGATCCAAACATGGACAAAGGAGCTGAATTCCAGAGGTGAGGTGAAAGTGACTGCCCTTGACATCAAGGCAGCATTTGACCCAGTGTGGCATCAAGGGACCCTAGTAAAATTGAAGTCAATGGAAATCGGGGGGGAAATCTCTCCACTGGCTGGAGTCATACCTAGCACAAAAGAAGATGGTTGTGGTTGTTGGAGGTCAGTCATATCAGCCTCAGGACATCGCTGCAGGAGTTCCTCAGGGCAGTGTCCTAGACCCAACCATCTTCAGCTGTTTCATCAATGACCTTCCCTCCATCATAAGGTCAGATGTGGGGATGTTCGCTGATGATTGCAGTCTTCAGTTCCATTCGCAACTCCTCAGATAATGAAGCAGTCCATGCATGCTTGCAGCAAGACCTGGACAACATTCAGGCTTAGGCTGATGTGTGGTGCGAATGTTACTTGCGACTTAAGTGCCAGGCAATGACTATTTCCGACAAGAGAGAGTCTAACCACCCCTTGACATTCGACGGCATTACCATCGCCAAAACCCCGCCATCAATATCCTGCGGGTGACCATTGACCAGAAACTCCACTGGACCAACCACACACATACTGTGGCTGCAAGAGCAGGTCAGAGGCTGGGTATTCTGTAGCAAGTGTCTCACCTCCTGACTTCCCAAAGCCTTTCCACCATATACAAGGCACAAGTCAGGAGTCTGATGGAATACTCTCCACTTGCCTGGATGAGTGCAGCTCCAACAACGCTCAAGAAGCTCGACACCATCCAGGACAAAGCAGCCTGCTTGATCGGCACCTCATCCGCCACCTTAAACATTCACTCCCTCCACCACCAGCGCACTGTGTCTGCAGTGTGTACTATCTACAAGATGCACTGCAGCAACTTGCCAAGGCTTCTTCGACCGCACCTCCCAAACCCACAACCTCTACCACTTAGAAGGACAAGGGCAGCAGGCAGGTGGGAACACCATCACCTGCAAGTTCCCCTTCAAGTTACACACCATCCTGACTTGGAAATATATCGCCGTTCCTTCATTGTCGCTGGGTCAAAATCCTGGAACTTCCTCCCTAACAGCACTGTGGAAGTACCTTCACCATACGGACTGCAGCGTTTCAAGAAGGCGGCTCACCACCACCTTCTCGAGGGCAGTTAGGGATGGGCAATAAATGCTGGTCTTGCCAGCGACGCCCACATTCCAGGAATGAATAAAAAAAAAAGATTTGAGGGAGAGAGGGATAGTACCTGAGGAGAGAGAACCGTTAACACTGTGCGCTAACATGGGAGCCAGAAAAGGAAGTTGGGTGCTCAGTAGTTTGGTGGGAATAGGGTCGAGGGAGCAGGAAGTGGGTCTCATGGGCAAGATGTGTGTGGAGAGGTCATGAGGGGATATCGGAGAGAAACTGGAGAAAGATAGGAGTTCAGGGCTTGGGTAGGGGGGAACCTTGGAGGAAGTTTGGCCTGGTGGGCTAGGAGAAGAAAGGGAAGTGGCCGAGGCAGCTGAATGGATGGTCTCAATCTTAGAGACAAAGGAGTCCAGGAGCTCCTCACACTGGTTGTCGGAGGTGAGGGTGGAGGAGACGAGAAAGGGGTTTAAGAAGCCGGCTGGCTGTAGAGAATAGAAGCTCGGGTTTATCTTTGCACTCCAGAATGATTCTGGAATATTGAGCAGTTTTGGCAGATGAGAGCAGGATCCACTAATGCTTTATGTGATCTAGCCAGATCTAGCGGTGAATGGCTAAACCAGTTGTCCGCCATATCCGTCAAGTCTGTGTTCCTTGGACTTAAGGGAGCGAAGGTGAGGGCTGTACCAGGGGGATCATCCAGGGTGTGAGAGAGTAATTGATTTAATAGGGACTAGGGCATCAAACGTGGTGGTGAGGGTGTAGCTGCAGAAATGTCATGGTGAATGAAGGGACAAAGGCTGGACAGTTGGGATTTCGTAAGAGAGTTCAGAGAGTTTTTTTCCCAGGGGCAGACACAGAAGGGAAGTAGGGTTGGGGGTGGGGGGAAGGAGATGTGGGTGGAGAGTGATACGAGGAAGTGGTCAGAGATGGCCTTATCTGCGATTGACGCAATGGGAGTAGCGAGGCCACGAGAGATGGCAAGGTCGAGGAGGTGGCCGTGAATATGAGTTGGAGAGTTTACGTTGAGGGAGAGATTAAGGGAGGATTCAACACAATTTTCGGAACTGTGCTTCTGGGTCTACTTTTATTGCTGCTGTTAGTAATTTGATACAAATAATTGTGGAATGACTGTTTGTTTGTTCTCTGCCAGACATGTAGAAATATGTATTAAATAACAGTTCCCCATGAAAGAATTGTAAGGCTCTAATTTTATCAAGGGATTATAAGCCCTATACTATAAGAGCTAAACATAAGAAATTAACTGAATTTATAGAGAAGTCTTTTTACTTTTTGTTTCATTTGAGAATGGTGCACTGTTTTATAAGGACTAGAACATTATACCATGTAACAAAATGTCCTATTCTGTTAAAGTGTTGATGGGAGGTCAGTTAAGGCTGCAAAATCTAATTGATAAATACTGGGTGAGTAAATACGAAGATCAATTGAGAGACGACAGATATTGTGGCTGGGGAATTTTCTGTTGCTGGAGAATTTGAATATTTCCTTTGTTTCTTTATACCATTTTTACCCAAGCATATGACAGAAATTTGTGTTACGATAGTGTAATAGAAATATAATGTTGTGGTAAGATTGATCAGTTATGTGCTAATATAAAGTTTGACCATATGACAATTGCTGTAATTTTTTTCTGAAAGAACTTTAGTAAATTAAAATATATAATCTGACACAATGTATTTTTTTATTATTCGTTCCTGGGATGTGGGCGTCGCTGGCAAGGCCAGTATTGCCCATCCCTAATTGCCCTTGAGAAGGTGGTGGTGAGCCGCTGCAGTCCGTGTGGTGAAGGTACTCCCACAGTGTTGTTAGGGATGGAGTTCCAAGATTTTGAAAAAGGACTATGAAGGAACAGCGATATATTTCCAAGTCAGGATGGTGTGTGACTTGGCGGGGAACTTTGTGGTGATGGTGTTTCCCTGCGCCTGCTTCCCTTGGCCTTCTAGGCGGTAGAGGTCGCGGGTTTGGGAGGTGCTGTCGAAAAAGCCTTGGCAAGTTGCTGCAGTGCATTTTACAGCGAGTCGGCACGGGCTCAACGGGCCAAATGGCGGCCTCCTCTGCTGTAACCATTCTCTGATTCTATGTGGCTGGTCCAGTTATGTTTCTGGTCAATGGTGATGGTGGGGGATTTGGCGATGGTAATGCCCTTAAATGTTGAGGGGCAGTGGTTACCCTCTCTCTTGTTGGAGATAGTCAATACCTGGCACTTGTGTGGCACAAATTTTACTTGCTACTTATCAGCCCAAGGCTGAATGTTGTCCTGGTCTTGCTGCATGCTGGCATGGACTGCTTCATTATCTGAGGAGTTGCGAATGGAATTGAACACTGTGCAATCATCGGCGAAGATCCTCACTTCTGACATTATGGAGGGAAGGTCAAAAAAAATGTATTCTCCCATCAGAGTTGAATTGAAAACTGATTAATTGGCATTCAGTCTCAATTGGTCTGGATCACACACAAAGCCTCCTTTAATTATTCTCCATGGACTGTATGAGAAGTAAGACGAGGCAGGCTTTGCATGCAAAAACTTAAAGGGGCTATATTTTGATGCAGTGTACAGTTCATATATGTTATGCTGTTGTTGATCATTTATTGGAAATAAGTTTTCAGCAGACAGTATTCTATTTGGAAAATAGTTATCACCGTGTTAACTGCTTTACAGCATTTCCCTTTACAATGGACCGTACATTGGGTTTTTAATCACTTCAGTGTGAATGCAAAATTTCTTTTCTTTCAAAGTCACTTGCATATTTTTCTTGCGAGGTTTAAAATACCTCTTTCTTTGCTGTTGAGCATTACCATATCAAAGGGGACACCTTGCCCATAGACTTTATGGCCATTACAGGATAACACTTTAAAATATACTGTATTTTTTTTCTTCCTCCCTTTGGTACAAAATTCTGGGATACAATTTCACAAGTACCAGTAGTCCAACTATTCATTCATGATGCTAGACAACGAGTACTGTTTAACTATGGGAAGTATTGCTGCTGAGTCCACTCCTGCCTTCCCTCCACATATGTATGCACACTTTTTAGCAGGGACACCTTACAGTGATCCAAGACATTGGAAATCTTGCTGATTTTTTCTTTTCCTCACTAGCTTGTATACTGTGGCCAGTTGTAGCACCTCACTGCTGCACAAGCAAGATTGAACCACACTTGGTGACACAGTAGCACTCTCCAAAAGCTGAATTGAATTCTGGAAATCAGTGAAAGCCTTCAGTTTTGAAATTCTAGGAACTTGAGCACATAAAGCTAGGCTGACACTCCAGTCTTTTGGATGAGACGTTAAACCGAGGCCCCGTCTGTTCTCTCATGTGGACGTAAAAGATCCCATGGAACTATTTTGAAGAAGAGTAGGGGAGTTATCCCCGGTGTCCTGGCCAATAGTTATCCCTCAACCAACATAACAAAAAAACAGATTATCTGGTCATTATCACATTGCTGTTTGTGGGACCTTGCTGTGCGCAAATTGGCTGCCGCATTTCCTATATTACAACAGTGACGCCACTTCAAAAGTACTTCATTAGCTGTAAAGCGCTTTGAGACGTCCGGTGGTCGTGAAAGGCACTATATAAATGCAAGTTTTTTTTTCTATTTAGGTGGATTCAGCCCTGTGTGTATTTCTCAGCCAATCACCAGTTTGGTGTTAGGTAGTCAGCTGGTCACTTAAATAAAGTCATAGGTGGTGATTTTACAAGTCTGCTGTCAGCAAGGAGCCTCAAGCCAGTACCACATATCGGAGATTTGGGCGTGTGTTGCGTATGATTTTCTGAGCATTAAAATGAATGGAAAATTGCGGGTAACGTGCATCCAAATTTCCCACGTGCACTTGTCAGCCGGAGAGGCTATCCGTTGGCAGCACGGAGGTGTAAAAACAGCCCTCTGGTATATCCTTCCGCTATGTTAAATTTAAAAAAATTTGATTTATTAAAATTGTTATAATTAGTCTGGGTTACTTGGCCAATTAGGAAAACCTTTCTTAATTACTTTGCATGAAATATGCAACTAATATTTTCTCTTGGCTTCTTTAGCATATTGGTAACTATATGCTGTAAGAAAAATCACACTTGTACCAATATACCTCAGTGTTGTGCAGTGTGCTTATGTAATTATCTGATCCCTACATTGCTACCATCAACCCCCCTCTCCCAATAACAGACAAGTAATCATCAATGTTTTCACTTTAGTGATCTGTTGCTCAAAATGCGCTCTGCTCTTCGCACAACACCACGTTTGGAAGGACAGTAAACTGTAATCGCACTGCTGAGCACTTTTCACATTTCAGGTTGACATGATCATTCTACATATCATAATCTTAATACGGAAGGAGGCCATTCAGCCCATCATGCCTCTTTCTGTAAATGTATCTCTTCAACCAGATCTAACTGCTGCAATCCATTTCCCCTTTTTATATAATTCCTTTTCATATACTTATCCAGTTCCATTTTAAATGATGGTTATAGTCTCTGACTCAATAGCCACTTGTGGTAAAGCAGTAACCCTATGTGTGAAAAATACCTACTGAAATCTTTGCAGTACCAGTGCACCAAATCAACCTTCAAAAGGAAGTCAGCTAACCTTTTGCTAGCCCTTTAATGGTTCACATTCCTTCCAATTCACTAATCTTGACAGAAACTCCCTCCATTGTCCATTCTGTTCACCAATTGTAATTGACATGTCAGGTTCTTTGATCCTGATGATACCTCACTTATTGCCCTTTAAGATATGTGCCTCTGTTTCTGGCAATAACCCAACAAATGTATCCAATGAGTAGCTGAGCCATACAGACCAGAAAGGTTCCCGTTTTGATCTCTGGTCTGTGCTCAGTTAGGTGATCTCAGTCATGGCAGCAGTCAAGGCACTACAATTGGCCTTTGGTCAGAATTCCATTTCCTGTTAGATGTCCACAACCCCTTACTGAAAGTGTGGATGTTAGCTTAGGATACGATTAGGCTCAGCTGTAATGGCACTGCGGATGAATAGCCTGATGCTCCATATGTGAGCAGCAATTACTTGGGTGAGGTACTGGAGAGTGACTGAAGTCTGTGTTAATTTCCTGCTGGGGTCCAGCTAACACATTTGGGGTGGGGAGGTGTGGAGGGGAGAGAGGGGAAAGAGATAAAATTGGGCAAAGATTGAGTGGAACTGATCACCCACAATTCCATTCCATTATGCAGTGATCGCGCTCATTTATGGGGTGTAAAGGAGCCTCAAAGTGTGAAATCTGACTCTTTTTTATTTTTGGCCAGTTTCATGATTTGATTTAAAATATATATATTCAGCTAATTTTGTGGATAGATGGAGTGATCATTCAGCTACATTATCGAAAAAGCTAAAACATAACTGAAGCTATCTCAAAGAACTATAGTTTGGAACAGTTCTAGTATTCAGAATGTTTGGTTCTGGATACAGAAAAACATTCTACTGGATTTTATTGGAAGCTCTTCCAGTGCTCAGTGGGTAACTGATGTTTCACTAAGCCATACCAGACCAGTATGTACCCAGATTTAATCCCTAATTAAAACTGGGTTGGTGTTACAGGCACTACAGTTGGCCTCAGTAGCTTGGACATGTGGATGGCAGGTCAGGATAGGAAATAGGCACACCTGTGATGTCCTTCCAGCCTGCCAAAATTTGCTGTCAAGGCTCGCACATGAAAAATGTCTGCTTTTGTAAGGTATTGAAGGACTTCTGCCACTGTTGAATTTGTAAAGGTCAGTGCATCCAGGAGATAAGGGAGAAAAAAGGGGAAGGAGGCGGAAGAAAAGAATTCTGGTGATCCAGTACTCGATTATTGTTGCTAGAGACTGCTGAAGTAAATAATCCTTCTCTAGCGCAGAGTTTGAGTAATGCAGACTTCTCCATTTTGTTTATAGACTTCAATATTCTGACATGATCAGGGCCTGGACTAGAATAGAAACAACACATACTGAAATAAAAGCCAATAATGTATCGATGATGGCTGCAATTGGCAATAATGATTCTTTTAAATGCAGATGTAAAGAATAAAGCAGAAACCTGTGATACACGCACTTGTTTCGTCCTTTTCCAAAATACTAACACACGTTGTATTTTGGCCTGCACATCATGCAACAATTAGTATAAAATAGAAGTGCCTTAGGTCAAGACATCTGAGTTATTCAAGCACAAGTAGGGTTGCACAGAGGAGGTTTGTTACTGTCTGTCAGCTTTGTTTGCTGTTTGCTTCTGTTAAGTGTTAATTATTTTTTTTGAAACTGTTGCTGATCTAAGTTAACATGGGTTTACATAGTCACAAATAATATGGCTTATTGCCATTACACCATGGTCACTAAATTGTAAATTTTGCCAATACCTATCTGTCCAACTTTTTTGTGAAACAAAACTATATATTTAAGTTAGATCACAGTCTTTTTGATGATTTATGTCAAAAGGGAACTGAATTTAACTAATGAATTAAGAACACTGTTTAAGGGAGAAATAGCAATGGCACAGAATGAGTATGAATGGTATATTACCTGTTGAATGGACCTATTCATTTTAGGGTCAGATCAGAGTACATGGCCTGCGTTTGAAGCGGGCTAAATTCAAAATTAATCTGCGGAAACAATATTTCAGTGAGCGAGTGGTCAATCTATGGAACAGGCTCCCCAGGGAGACACTGGAAGCAGTTAGTATTCATTCAGATGCAAATTTGATAATTTTATTTTCTGAAAGAAATCTTTGGGACTTGGAACTATTTTTCTCCATTAGCAGTACAATATAAAAGCAAGTTGTTGGTTCAAAGTCTAACTTTTAATCTTGAGAATATGTGCTGTAGACAGACGGCTGCTAACGGGAATGCACAGGGAAGACTTTTCGTAATGAGTTTTTGTAGTCCTTAAAAAGTCCTCAACAAAAGGATCTATTCTTGGGGGGGGCAATCATTTAGACAAGTCGGATGGTGGATTGTATAATTTGTGGATTTGAAGAACAGCTCCATGTTTATTTGGGCATACCACAACCCTCAGTTGTATTTCTAAGCAACTGTTAGTAGTGAGGGGCTTTTCCTGCTGCATTTGCAATACTCTTTACCAGTTGCCCATCATAGCAATTTATAATATACAACAGTATGCCATTGACATTTTGTCCCCATCGTAGATACATTTTTAAAAATGTACTTATTATTTCCGTTCCTCTCCTGAAATCTTTAACTCTGGCTGGGGTATGGTTCTATAGAGGTGACCGTTATCTTGCTCGAGTAGCAATACTTAATGTGTGAGCCTAGACAGTTGAGTGTGATATCATCATGGAGAGCATTGCAGCTAAGCCCAGTTGTGTTCTCTCAATGGATACCCATGCACATTGTGCAGCAGGAGTCACAGGCTAGCAGGAGATGGACTTTGGCTGATGTCCCCTTCTCCACTCCCTCAGCCTAGTTCAAGGCACTTGGGCCAATTATAGTACTTCAAAAAGTATCCTGGAAGAGATTAGGTAACTCAGTACAGACTAGAAATGAAATCTTGAGACTTCTGATTTGTATGAATCCGTGTTAGGCCAGTGGGTACAGACATCAACTAGAACATCAGGATATCAATCGCCCATAATATACATCAAAGATCCCCATACCCCCAGTGGCCTAGTATTAAAGACACTGTTGATGTGTCAGTAAGCTATACAGACCAGAAAGATTTAGTTTTTAATTAAATAGAAGTTTTTTTTTCTCTGCTGTAGTTTTGCTTTTACAATAGAAAAAAATGAATTCCTGTTTTAAATTGAATATGCAGTATATGCATTGAGTTGCATGGATTTTTCTTGGAATTCCACAAATGTTGCATATATAAATTCCACCCCACTTCTCTTTGTAAGGCTTCAATGCAAATGTAAGGGAGAGTTGCACAATAAAACTGAAGTGATAGCTAATCCATTAATCCCCTTTATTGCTTGTTATACCTGTAACAAATTTGATTTTTCTGGAGAAATGTTGTGTAAGAAAATAAAACTTATGGAATATTGTATGGCATTTCATTCAGAACATCCATAGACGACAAAGAACTGTTCTAAGATTTGTAATTTGAATTATATTTTTAATCTAAAAGAACAGCATGGTGTGACGGTAGTAATTTTATAAATGAACGAATGTAAGGATACATAGTACTAATACTGTTACAGTGGAATATTTACTATATTTCTGTGATAATTGGCATTTAAAGCTGATCTCTGGCTTGCATTTTGCCTGTTCTAACAGTTTTTGTTGTCATTGAATGCTGTATAATCTTCTTCAGTCTACTTAGGAATGCATAGTGAGCACACGCTGGGGATTCATGACTAGGCAATAAATCAAGAGTGGTGCCTGCCACATGACTCCGATGTGCTGAAGGCACAAATTAGTTTTGTTGGTGAACAAGTGCTTTGTTTTCAGTAAACCACCAACCTCTTTTATAGATGTACACATTTTATTCATGTTTGTTAGGCCCTTACTGTTTCCTGTGTAGATTGATTATATTGAGGAAAGGTTCCACATTGTTATGTTTGTGAGATGATGGTCATCAATATCTTTTCAATATGTTTTTCGGCTGCATAATAATGCATCTTCTCTTGTCTGAAGAGTTTTGACAGTTACTTGTAGGAAGCATAAACTTTGGTGATCTTGCGCTATCTTTCTGAATCATTGGGGTAGATTTTTGTCTTCAGCATCTGGGCAGTAATCTGGGGGAGAGGAGTGGATTATCCACCTGTTATGGAACCAGCCCAATTTTTTTCATTCTAATGATTTTAATGGAATGAAAATCGGGTGGGTTCTACAAAGGGTGGCCAATCCATTTTGCCAGGTTACCACCCAGGCGATTAATGTAGAAAGTTATCCCATTGAGTTTTGAAGCTATGTTGCCTTCTAGTGATCTGGTCTGTGGGAACCACATGACCCATTTTTCCATTTGTCCTTGGGAATCACATGCCAATGCCTCCATTACTGTTTCAGCAGTCTGATCCCTTAAAACTAATGACCCATTCCTCTTGTTAGAAGATAGAATATTTCCAATACTTCCAAAAGGTTGGCAACTATTAATGACTGCTGATTTTTTTGCAGCAGGATTCTTGTGTTGAAAATGTTGAGATTTTCCTCACATTTCTGTATCTTATTCAAAAATACTTGTTTGATTTAATTTACTACTTCACTTATTTATTTGATGAGTAAATTGTATATAGAAAGGTGAAGGTGTTTGGGCAGTCTTCAGAATTGTCTCCATAGCACCACTCACTGGTCAGACCTACATAGGCAACTGTTTCATACAGAATATCCATTCTCAGTGTTTACATAGGTAGCTACAATGTTGAATGTTGACATAAAAGAGTGACCAAAAATCATTACAGCAGGAAGTGCATTGATGCACAAGATTTTTCATAATATAGATTTTCTCTCTTGGGCTTTTGAGCTCCCAACTCCAGTGGCTCCACTTAACACTTGTTTTAAATCTCTATTTTAATTCATCAAGTATGCATGTATGTATGGGTGTATATATAATAATTAAAAATATATATATATTTTTATTACAGCTTTGTTCTGACCGGTTAAAGACCACAATCCTCTTCAGTCTGAATAAGCTTTTGAAAGCAGGGATTTATTTATTTAGAGTGACACATAGCCAATTCTAGGATCAACAAATTGTAAACCTATTTAACTCAATTTCATTTTTAACTGTTTCAGTGCAGTTCTATTGTAAATTGGAACTCATCTGTCAGTGCTTTTAAATAATGCACATTTAAATACATGTTTGTCATGTGAGCAGATGTGACCATTGCTATTTTGATGGAACCTTAGCAGCAGCTCTTTGTCTGTTCTTCTATGCTAGTTGTAAGCGTCAGTAAGTTTTACACTACTTTCACTTACTGAAGTCCTTGTAACAATTCAGTCCTATACATTGTAGATTTTTTAATGTTTACAATTATGAAATTTTGTGTTATAAGTGCATTTAGTTTTTTTTAAATGCAACTGACTATGGTGAATCATAGGAAGTTACAGCACGGAAGGAGGCTATTTTGGCCCATCGTGTCCGCGCCGGCCAACAAAGAGCTATCCAGCCTAATCCCGCTTCCTGGCACTTGGTCCGTAGCCCTGCAGGTTACAGCATCCCAAGTGCACATCCAAGTACTTTTTAAATATGATTAGGGTTTCTGCCTCTACCACCCTTTCAGGCAGTGAGTTCCAGACCCCCACAACCCTCTGGGTGAAGAAATTTCCCCTCAAGTCTCCTCTAAACCTTCCCCCAATTACTTTAAATCTGTGCCCCCTGGTTTTTGCCCCCTCTGCTAAGGGAAATAGGTCCTTTCTATCCACTTTATCTATGCTTCTCATAATTTTATACACCTCAATAAGGTCTCCCCTCAGCCTCCTGTTCCAAGGAAAACAAACCCAGCCTATCCAGTCTTTCCTCATAGCTAAGATTCTCTACTCCGGCAACATCCTTGTAAATCTCCTCTGTACCCTCTCTAGTGCAATCACATCTTTCCTGTAATGTGGTGACCAGAACTGCACGCAGTACTCTAGCTGAGGCCTAACTAGTGTTTTATACAGTTGAAGCATAACCCCCCTGCTCTTGTATTCTATTGAGAGGTCGCACAACACCAGGTTATAGTCCAACAGTTTTATTTGAAATCACTCCAACAGTTTTATTTGAAATCACAAGCTTTCGGAGCTATCGCTCCTTCCTCAAGTGAAGTAAATTGGATACAGAATCGCCAGAGCATATATAGATGCAAAAAAAAGCATGTGTACTTTACAATTGCAGACCAATAAATTAAATCATCCTGACTATCTGCCGAGGTGTGATAAAGTTAATTAAGTCAGCCAGGAAGGTACCACATCAAAAGACATAGCAAGATACAACTGAGACAATGAGGTGTAGTCGCAGGGGTTCTAACGTGTCAAAAGCTGCCGTCTGTATGTAAAACGAAAAGCTTTAAAAAAAAATTACTTTTTTACTGTATACAAATAAACTTGTATTCTATGCCACGGCTAATAAAGGCAAGCATTCCATATGCCTTCTTAACCACCTTATCTACCTGGCCTGCTTCCTTCAGGGATCTGTGGACATGCACTCCAAGGTCCCTTTGTTCCTCTACACTATTCAGTGTCCTGCCATTTAATGTGTATTCCCTTTCCTTGTTAGCCCTCCCCAAATGCATTACCTCACACTTCTCAGGATTGATTTCCATTTGCCACTGTTCTGCCCACCTGACCAATGTATTGATATCTTCCTGCAGTCTACAGCTTCCTTCTTCAGTATCAACCACACAGCCGATTTTAGTATCATCTGCAAACTTCTTAATCATACCCCCTATATTCAAGTCAAGATCATTGAGATATACCACAAAAAGCTAGGGATTTTGCAACTGTTTCCTTCCAACACTAACTGGGTGTGGATATGAAATTAGTCTCCTTAAGTAAACGTACACTTTTTAAAATAAATTTGTAGGTGCACAGACATGATGGACTTGTTGAAGGATATTTTGTGCTATAGAATATCTTGCTTTCAATTACCATTTGCCTATGTTTAGATTACACGGGTGGTTCTGTTGAAATGTTTGGCATTTTTTGTTAGTGCGTCAGAGCATACTGTGACATATGTTGTCCTTTTGATGAGTTTGATTGTGGGTCATTACTCTTGATGTGGAAAACTTAATCATTCACTCTCATTGATGTGCTTTCAACAACAACAACTTGTATTTATATAGTGCCATTAACGTAGTAAAACATCCCAAGGCGCTTCACAGGAGCGTTATCAAACAAAATTTGACACCAAGCTACATGAGATATTAGGGCATGTTACCAAAAGTTTGGTCAAAGAGATAGGTTTTAAGGAGAGTCTTAAAGGAGGAAATAGAGGTAGATAGGTTTAGGGAGGGAATTCCAGAGCTTAGGGTCTTGGCACCTGAAGGCACAGCCACCAATGGTTGAGCGATTAAAAATCAGGGATGCTCAAGAGGCCAGAATTAGAGGAGCGTAAATATCTTGGAGGTTTGTGGGGCTGGAGCAGATTAGAGATAGGGAGGAACGAGGTCATGGAGGGATTTGAAAACAATTATGAGAATTTTAAAATCGAGGCGTTGCTTAACCGGAGCCAATGTAGGTCAGCGAGCACAGGGGTGATGGGTGAACGGGACTTGGTGTAAGTTAGGACACGGACAACAGAGTTTTGGATGAGCTCAAGTTTACGGAGGGTAGAATGTGGGAGGCCAGCGAGGAGTGCGTTAGAATAGTCAAGTCTAGAAGTAACAAAGACTTTCTATTTGCACAGAGGTGACTTTCTTAGTTCAAATGCTAGGGTGACTATTTTAGTTCAAATGCTAGGGCGACTATTCGTTTACAGAATGGAGGTGGGGGTGGTAAATCCATTACTAAATTACTGACTTGATTTTTAGAAAACAAACACAACGTCGATGGGCAAATGGATACATACACAGCAATATGGCACCATTTAACAGTCTGTTTTTATATCTATGTGCTAAACATGCACCTCCACACAGACTTTTGTGTTCTCGAAGTGCTATTACTTGAGTTTGCTTTTTTTTTAAAAAGTAACCATAAAATCTCCACAATATGTACACCAGATTTTACAATAATAAATTGTGAAAACAGTGACACATTTCATGGTCTAGTAATTTAATACTTAAGCTTTATATAAAACTGTCACAGTACACAGAACAAGGAGTCTAATAGACTTGAAGAAGCTGTCGACCTGTAGATCTGCCCTGTAAAATTGCATTTGATTGCGAATTAAATTTTACTAGTTTTTTCTTTTATTAGTTTAGCTTAATGAAAGCATGAATAGTACTGAGAATGATAATCAGTCATCACCTCGATGTGAGTTATAGTTTGTTTGAATTGTTAGTTCTGTGACTCTTTTAAATATGGGTTGTAAAAATGTGAACAATACAAATAAATGTGTTTTTTGTTGCTCAGCACAGTGTGTGGTGGGAAGCTATGTTTGTAAGGCTACAGTGTTGCAATATTTTTGTAATGCTCACAGATTGAGTTGCAGAGCTGGGAATTTAGTCAACCTTGTGGCTAGTGCTTTTGTTTTTTTTCATTATAAGTCGATCACTGAGTTGCAGACAGAATGTCAAGACCAAGTTAAAGGGTGAGGCATAATTGGATCCAGACATGCAAACGTAATTCAGTCCTGATTTTATCATCTGTCGTTCCTTTTATAATACCATTTTAAATTGCTATATCCACATTTATAAGGGAAACTGCCTATGTAAAGTTGGCACATGGTAATGGCTTCTGCCTAACAGTGGTGGCAATGCAATGCCTTTGCTGGCAGGAGGGTGTAATTACAGCGTGACAGATTTAACATTGGCAGTTTATATTATAAATGTGGACATGGGAATATAAAATTGAAAAAAAAAAAGTTGACCGGAAGTGTGCAGATATATTATTTTTCATGTATCACTGGTTGAACACCTATCCTGTTGCGTTGCTCATGGCAAGGTGCCTCTTCTGTTTTCATAGAATAACAGATATTTACAGCACAGAAGGAAGCCATTTGGCGCATTGTGTCTGTGCCGGCCGAAAAAGAGCGAACCAGCCTAATCCCACTTTCCTCTTGGTCTGTAGCCCTGTAGGTTACAGTACTTCAAGTGCATATTCAAGTACTTTTTAAATGTGATGAGGGTCTCTGCCTCTACCACCCTTTCAGGCAATAAGTTCCAGACCCCCACCACCTCTGCGTGAAAAAGGTTCTCCTCAACTCCCCTCTAATCCTTCTACCAATTACTTTAAATCTATGCCCCCTGGTTATTGATCCCTCTGCTAAGGGAAATAGGTCCTTCCTATCCACTCTATCGAGGCCCCTCCATAATTTTATACACCTCAATTAATCTCCCCCCCGCCTTCTCTGTTCCAAAGAAAACAACTCCAGCCTATCCAATCTTTCCTCATAGTTAAAATTCTCCAGTCCTGGCAACATCCTCATAAATCTCCTCTGTACCTTCTCTCGTGCAATCACATATTTCCTGTAATGTGGTGACCAGAACTGTACGCAGTACTCTAACTGTGGCCTAACTAGTGTTTTACACAGTTCAAGCATAACCTCTCTGCTCTTATATTCTATGCCTCGGCTAATCAAGGAAAGAATCCTGTATGTCTTCTTGACCACCTTATTGACCTGTCCTGCGACCTTCAGGGATCTGTGGGCATGCACTCCAAGGTCCCTCTGTTCCTCTACACTTCTCAGTTTCCTACCATTTATTGTATATTCCCTTGTCTTATTAGCACTCCCCAAATGCATTACCTCACACTTCTCCAGGTTGAATTCCATTTGCTACTTTTATGACCAGACCATTGATATCTCGCTACAGTCTACAGCTTTCTTCCTCACTATCAACCACACTGCCAATTTCTGTACCATCTGCAAACTTCTTCATACCCCCTACATTGAAGTCTAAATCATTGATATATACCACAAAAAGCAAGGACTGAGCCCTGTGGAACACCACAGCTTTCCAGTCACAAAAATACCCATCAACCATTACCCTTTGCTTCCTGCCACTGAGTCAATTATAGATCCAACTTGCCACTTTCCCTTGGATACCATGGGCTTCTACTTTTCTGACCAGTCTGCCATGTAGGGCCTTGTCAAAAACCTTGCTATAATCCATGTAGTCTACATCAAACATGCTACCCTCATCTACCCTCCTTGTTACCTCAAAAAATTCAATCAAGTTAGTCAGACACGACCTTCCCTTAACAAATCCATGCTGACTGTCCTTGATTAATCCGTGCCTTTCTAAATGACGATTTATACTGTCCCTCAGAATTCTTTTTAATAATTTGTCCACCACCGAGGTTAGGCTGACTGGCCTGTAATTACTCGGGCTATCCCTTTCTCCCTTTTTAAGCAACGGTACAACGTTCGCAATCCTCCGGCACCACACCTGTAGCCAGAGAGGACTGGAAAATGATGGGGAGAGCCTCAGCTATTTCCTCCCTTGCTTCTCTTAGCCTGGGATACATTTCATCCGGGCCTGGCCATTTATCTACTTTCAAAGATGCTTAATATTTCCCCCCTCATGCTTTCTCCTTCTCTCTTGCTTTTTCTCTTTCTGTTTCAGAATTATTTGAAAAATTACTTAGTTGAAAGTGCTAGAAGCTAATCTAAATTCAGCTTTGAGTTACAGGTCTAGGCAATAATATGAAGTCCGACCCCACATGTTTCCTAGAGACTGAGGCCTGCAAATAAGAAGGCAGTAGAAAACAGAAATGACGACCTTAATTGTGAAATATGCATTTTAGCACTTCACTTTGTTTGCACTCTTGTTTCAGACTATAGATATTTCATTTAGTGAGGGGATAAAAAAGGGGGATGAAATCTTTTTCAGGAATCATTTTGAGCGATAAATACAGTGACCAGTCTACGTAAGCAGCTTCCATTATAAATGTAGATTCAGAAATTTATAATGAGCAAAGGTTGACGACAAAAATTGTATCAAAAACATGACAACAGGAAGTCAAATTGAAGTGCGTGCATACACAAGATTTTTAATAAAATATGTAGATTGGAGCTTGGGAGTTGAGAAGCTGCAGTGAGCATAAAATAACCTTATGTCATTGCAGCAAAATACAGTTCTGCAAATGAAACGGTGAATACCCAAATAAGTCTGGATACCTCTATAGTAAAACAACTGCTTCCTATAATCTTTTAAAAAATGAAGTTAGCCAATTGGCAGTCAAATGTTTTATATTTTTATAACAAACATGCTGTAATGAACGTCCCACAGCACCAAGCAAAATGTACCATGAAAAACTGAAGAACCAAGCTTCAGTCGCGATATGTTGAAACGTAACCGGAGATTCTGCATGCAAATGCTCCTGTGATGCTCATTGGATGAAATTATCACCTCAGTGGTATAGAACTGCATACTCATTCCCACAAGGTTCTATTCTTGATAGCAACATCAAAAATAAGGATGAGAATCTTTCAGTCTTCATAGAACCTGTCCAGTTTTTTGTGTATTCAGATCTTGAAGGCTGCTTCAGGGACATACAGGACTGCCAATAGCAGGTGAAATTGGCAATTAATTTTCTATTCTGAAAAAATAGTTTTAATATGTTGGTCTTTGTCCCCGAGAGAGCTAAATGAAATATTTAGAATTTTTGTCTTGCTTCACACATCATAGTGCAACTTCCTTGGAGGCAGACGTCAATACCCTGTTTGATAAGCTACCTGTTCCCTAGTCTGAGAACCCACAATTGATGTGTGGAAAAAAACACTTTAATTACAAGACATTAGGAAGATGTTAGGCTCATTTAAAAAATTCCTTGGTGTTTTATAGGTTTGCATTTGAATTTTCAGGACTTTGAATTGCTTTTCCCATACCTGCTTCACACTTCAATCAGTCATCCTCTGGAGAGCTTTCAAGATACTGTCAAAGGATGATCTCGTCTCACCAAACAAGGCAGAATAAACCCTCTACATTATTCCAGCTCTCTTGCTATTAACTGCTTTAGCTCTGATTTTGCTATTGCTTTTCTTTGTACAACTTAAGGATATTACAATAAGGTACTGCTGTGCGGTATTCAGTATTATTACATTTTAATATTTTATTTGAAAAAAAAATGCACTAAATGCTTATTTGGCCAAAGTTGCATTTATATCCAGCAGAGGGGCCCAAGTACTGGAGGTAATGATGTAATTAATTTGAGAAAAGCCCTTGATGGGCTGTATTCACAAACCATGTTGATCACCTAAAAACTGACAGATCGATCCTGTAAAAGGAATCATGCCTCTTTTTAATATTGTTTAAACACACTGCCTAATATACAATAGTGATGTTGCAGACATAATGTAACAAAACATTTTCCGTTACTGGAGTTTGAATCGGATGGTTTTAAAATTCAGTGTACTGCACTTCATACATGAACTTTGCTTCATTAACATTGAAATTTGCTCCATTTATATTTTGCTATGCAGCATTTGTTGTGAGCAATAATCTAGGAAACATAGGAACAGAAGTAGACCATTCAGCTCCTTGAGCCTGTTCCACTATTCAATTAGATCATGGCTGATCTGTATCTTAACTCCCTCTACCTACTTTGGTTCTGTAATCCTTAATCTCCTTGCTGAACAATTTTCTATATTCCTAGGGAATATAAGCCTAGTCTATGCAACTTGTCCTAATTGAACCTTTTTAGCCTGGTGGTATTCTGGTGAATCTGTGCTGCACCCCCTCCAAGGTCAGTATATCCTTCCTGAGGTGCAGTGCCCAGAATTGAACGCAGTGCTTTAAATGGGATCTAACCAGAGCTTTATATAAGTGTAAACTTTAATGGGATAGAACAGTTGCTCTAACTTTAATTGCTGTTGGTAACATGTGTAGTCAGAGCCAAGAAAGTTATTTTCAAAAACAAATAGAAGAGTTGCCAAAACAAAAATTAAAACAATTCTGGCATCATCCCTTTTTGGGCACCATGCACATCTATCCCAGTTTGGGTTCTGGAAATGTTATTGGTGAGTTTTGAGATCATCTACCTGTAGTGTGATATTTGTGACAAAGCTCCAGTAGCTCGTAAGTTTAGCCAATTGATTTGTGTGTATTTTTTTATTAGGAAACATTCATCTATCTGAACTGTGCAGACTTTATTGTGACAATATTCTCCATCTTACCTTATAAAGAAATGAATAAATTGGTCACTGTTGGTACTGATACTTCTAGTAATCATATTATCCTGTATTGCAGCACTGTGATGTAGCTACATGCTGAAGTATTACTTTGAAAAAGAGATGTTATTTATTATATTTAAATATTCGATGTTGATGTATTATAGCATGAAATTCACCGATTAAAACAAAAATCCTGGCATTAAATTTCTTGCCATTGCCTGCAGATTTTTTTTTTTCTTTATGCAACTACTTTTATAGAGTAGCTGACAAGTTTGACACTGATCTAGATTTATTTAGCAGCAGGGCAGTCAGATAGGATCTGAGCTGTCAGCTGGGAGGACACAATGCTGTGTCGGCACAATTGTACAACCAATAGAGGAAATTAAAGAATATGGAGGAAGCTATTGTCTGGAGTGACTGAAAAAGCTGTTTTTCTTAATTGCTTGTATTCTGCAACTTTTCCCCTGGTTTTACTTACACATCAGCTTCGTCTCATGCATCCAAAGTATCCTCCCCCAACTAAGTAGTCTGGAAATTCTGGTATCACGGCTATCCTGGTTTGGGTTCTGGAAATATTGCTATTGTGAGGACAAAATGAACACATTCACAAATGGGATTTTCCATTAGACATAATTCAAATCATATTTAGGAAATGTTGTCATCCTTGGACCTTTTTTAGTATGTTAGCTAGCTCAGTTAGTAGCACTCTTGCCCTGAAACTGAAGGTTGTAGGTTCAAGCCTCACTCCAGGACTTGAGCACATAATCTAGGCTGACATTCCAGTATAGTGCTGAGAGGTTGCTGCATTTTCAAAGTTGCTGTCTTTCTGTCTGCCTGTTTAAGTGGATGTTCATGGCATTGTTCAAAGAGCAGGCTGTTCTCTTGGTGCCCTGGCCAGCATTCTTCCCTCAACCACCACCAAAAACAGATTATTTGGTCATTCATTTGATGTTTGTTGGACCTTGCTATGTGCAAATTTGCAGCTGTGTTTACATAAGGAACAACAGCTGCTGCATTTCAAAAGTAATTCATTAGCTGGAAAGGATTTGTGATATTGTAAGGATTGAAAGGAGCTAAAAAAAAATCATGTTTATTTGCTTGTTTCCTTTTTTCTTTGGTAAATAATTCTAAACTGTCTTGATTGTTCTTTAGACTCTCTTTAGTTAATTTACAGTGGAAGAAAGAGATGCTATTTGGCTTTTCTCTGATTGGAATTTAGAAAAGTTCAAACAATAAAGAGTGAAGATAATCTAAAGTCAAACCACATTGAATCAAGTAACTTTGGTTCCCAGATGTTTGAGCTAATGATCCAGGCCTTCTAGCAGTGTTTTAAAAAAAATATCTGAATAGCAGATTAGCAATGGAGAGGAGCAAGGAACAACCTAGAGTGGAACTTCTAAACTGGAATAGGGCTAACTTCAATGGGATGCGAAAGGATCTAGCCAGGGTAAAATGGAACCAAAGACTGACAGGAAGAACTGTAACAGAACAATGGGTGATCTTTAAGGAGGAGATGTTCCAAGTACAGGCTAGGTACATTCCAACAAGAGGGAAGGGTAAGGGAACCAAAGCTCCTTGTATGACGAGGGAGATAGAGAAGATGATGAAACAAAAAAAGAGGGTGTATGATGCATGTCAGGTGAATTCTTCAAGGGAAAACCAGACCAAATACAATACGTTGAGAGGGGAAGTGAAGATGAAACTAAGACTGAGAGTAGAATGACGGTTAACATAAAAGGGAACCCAAAAATCTTCTACTGGCATGTAAACAGTAAGCGGGTAGTAAAAGGCGGGGTGGGGCCTATTAGAGACAAAGCAGGTGATATATGCTTAGAGGCGCAGGGCAAGGCAGGAATACTCTGAGTACTTTGTGTTGGTGTTTACTAAGGAGGTGGATGCTGACAAAAATATAGGTAGAAGCAATGGAAGGGGTGAAAATTGATAGGATGTACTAGAAAGGCTGGGTATGCTTAGAGTGGACAAGTCGCCTGGTCCAGATGGCTTGCATCCCAGGTTGCTAAGGGAATTGGGGGAGGAGATAGCGGAAGGGCTTGCCATAGTTTTCCAATCTTCCCTAGATGCGGGGGAGGTGCCTGAGGATTGGAAAGTGGCAAATGTGACACCATTGTTCAAGAAAGGGTGTAAGGACAATCCTAGTCATTACAGGCTGGTCAGTTTAACATCAGTGGTTGGTAAAGTTTTTTAGAAACAATAATCAAGGAAAAAATTAACGGGCACTTGGAGAGGTTTAAGCTAATTAAGGAGAGCCAACACAGATTTGTAAAAGGCAGATCGTGTTTGACTAATCTAATTGAATTTTTTGATGAAGTTACACGGAGGATTGATGAAGGGAATGCAATGGATGTTTACATAGATTTTAGGAAGGCGTTTGACAAAGTACCACATAGAAGGCTGGTTAACAAAATTGAGGCTCATGGAATAGGTGGGTCAGTGGCAGCTTGGATAAGGAATTGGCTTAAGGACTGAAAACAGGGAGTTGTGGTAAATGGCTGTTTTTCAGACTGGAGGATGGTAGACATTGGTGTTCCCCAAGGGTCAGTGTTGGGGCCACTGCTTTTTTTGATACATATAAATGACCTGGATATTGGAATACAGTAGAATTTCTAAATTTGCCGATGACACCGAACTTGGAGGTGTGGCAAACAGTGATGATACCAATCGACTACAACAGGATATAGAAAGGCTAGCAGAATGGGCAGACAAGTGGCAGATGGAATTTAATACAGAGAAGTGTGAGGTGATGCATTTTGGCAGAAGGAACAGGGAGAGCCAATATACACTTAATGGCACAGTTTTAAAGAGTGTAGGGACAGAGGGACCTGGGAGTTAATGTGCATAGGTCCCTGAAGGTGGCAGGACATATTGAGAAAGTGGTTAGCAAAGCATATGGGATCTTGGGCTTCATAAATAGAGGTATTGGGTACAAAAGTAGAGAAGTTATGCTGAACCTTTATAAAGCACTGGTTAGGCCACATCTGGAGTATTGCGTCCAGTTCTGGTCACCACACTTTTTAGGAAGGATGTGAAGGCCCTTGAGAGGGTGCAGAGGAGATTTACCAGAATGGTTCCGGGGATGGGGGATTTTAGCTACAAGGACAGGTTGGAGAAGTTGGATTTGTTTTCATTAGAGCAAAGGAGGTTGAGGGGTGATTTGATAGAGGTGTACAAGATTATGACGGGTTTGGATAGGCTAGACGGGGAAAGGCTGTTCCCACTAGGACTAGGGGACACAGATTTAAGGTTTTGAGCAAGAGATACAGGGGGGATGTGGGGAAAAACTTTTTTACGCAGCGAGTGGTGATGACCTGGAATTCGCTGATGACGGAAGTGGTGGAAGCGGAGACACTCAATGTTTTCAAGGGGAGACTGGATAGGCACTTGAGGGAAATAAACTTGTAGGGCTACGGGGATAGAGCAGGGACTGACTGGATTGCTCTACAGAGAGCCAGCACGGGCTCGATGGGCTGAATGGCCTCCTTCTGTGCCGTTATGACTCTGACTCTCTATCTGAATGCAACATTTTCCATTGCAATTGCATTCCTCTGTAACTGGCTCTTGAAAAGTCTAAAACTGTTGAGATTGGACTTGTTCATCCAGTGTCATCAACACGTTTCATACTTCGGCCAACAAACCTATGATTTGTAAATAGGAACATGCTCATCTCTGGTATCGGGACCAAGCCATTTGGTACAAAGGCTTTGTAAACTGAGCTGTACTCAGAACAGTTAAAATGGGTAGTACACAATTTTCCAAAAAATCTTCTATTGCCTTCAGACTTTCTTGATGTTAACCAGTCAGACTTTGAAGTCTTTTACCAATGGACTAGACTGAGCATGAGTTGGTATCGAGGCAGAAAGTATATAAATCACAAGACTGCTCAAATTCTAACATTTGCTTCATGTCTCCTATTTATTTGTTTTAAATTTGCCATAGTGTTTTGCTTCAAATCACCCATTACTAGTTGTTTTTTTATTTTTAAATGACAGACTGGCATGTTTGTCCTCTGGTAGATTTTCTTTTGCATGTTATAAATGGCAATTGCCATGGAGAACTTAACTTCCTTGGATTTACCAGCTAGGATGTTTGTCCTTTGGTAAGATTTCAAAGTTTCCTGCTCTACCTTGTGGATGACAGTTGACAGAGATAAACCACCTCCTGGAAAGCTGGCGATGAAGTGATTACATTTTGAGTCAGTAATAACCAGCTATTTTGAAGTAATTTTTTGTCAACCAATACTTTTTGATGTTTCTATATGGGAGTTACAGTTTTCTAGGAATGGGGTAGGTTAATATGTATATGTTTCTGTACTTTAAAGTTATAAACAATCCTGGTGGCACTTACTGAACAGTGTCTGAAAGACTCACTGACCCGTATTTTCCAATCCCTACGGGTGTGTACAAGGCGTGTACACACCCGTACGGACCTCGCTAATGCCAGTTTCAGGCATGCAAAGCGCATGCGCTGAAACTGACATTTCCGATCTGTCAAGAATCCTCTTGACAGATCGCACGTCTGCCCTGGAGAAGGGCCTCTGCAGATGGAGAGTTCCGCTTTCTGCAGATCCTCCGCCCGCTGAAATTCCTTAAAAATCTTACGCCTGGTAAAAGCAGGTGTAAGGCCTGCTTTTACCAGCATAAGAGTTTAAAAAAGCTTTTTTTAAAAAATGTCTCTTCACTCATTTATAATTTAAAAATACTTTTTAAAAAAGGTAAGTTCATTTTTAACCCGTAAAAACTTTAATTTTTTTTTCAAAAAATTAAATTTTTGTTTAGACTATTTAATTTAATGTAATTTTAACTAATTTTAAAAACGTGACTTTTTTAATGTATTTAATGTTTTGATGTCTTTTTGGAGTGATCTCCAATCATACTTTTGACAGGTCTAAGCTGTCAAAAGTATGAAGGGAGATTCCCTTCTCCCATTGGCTCCCCATGGTCCACGTGATCCCAGGGACACTTGCGAACCGCCTGCGCCCCTGGGATACCTGGGCCCTACGCATTTCATCGTGGAGAGGCCCAGGATCGGAAATGGCCGGACCTCTGGAGCCCTCGGGTAAGGGCGTAGATTTTTTCCAGATCGGAGGCCTCCGCATGCAGGAAGCCTCCGATCGGAGAATGGGGGGCATTGTTTTTGCTGGTATAATACTTGAATTTCCTTAGTACAGAACAACAAAAAATGGTCTGACAGTGGCTACAGAGCAAAACTTGATTCTGCTTTAGGAGTGCACAGATTGACAACTTGTGAAAATATTTTGTGTGCTTGTGCTTCAGGTGTTAACTGAGTTATGTAAGTTTGTAATTAGGAACATGATTATTTCCTGTTAGCTGCCTGAAGGACTGCTATGTTACAAATTGTTTCTATATGTGAGCTGTCAGTTCTATACAATCATTACTGTAGTAAAATCTACTTTTTCAGTAAATATTTTAATTTAGATTCTGTTGCCGTTTTTTTTTCGAGTGTTTTAAAGATCAAGTTTGAAAAATTGCTGTTTCAGTGTATATGTTTACAGATCACATCCAGGTTGATATTTCCTTGCTATTTCTTAGGTACTGATCAGACTGCAGCTAAATATTGCAGCAAGTGGTTCTACATTTACTACATGCAGGGCTCCCAGATAACACAGGATTCCTGTATACATGAAAACTATTTAAAAGGGAAGATCCTGCCTGACCAAACTCCTTCACTCTTGAGGAAGTAACACCCCAAGATGATTTTGGCAAACTTTATCCAGAAAGCCATCAGTAACATTATGGTTGAAAAGTTCCTACACCTGCATTAGACACCTAGGGTAAAATTTGGAGATGGATAAGGAATTGGTTGAACATGAGGGAGCAGCAGGTACTCCTTAAGGGAGTGATGGTGAGCTGGGGAGAAGTAAAGAATTCAGCCCCCCTAAACATCTCTGTTGAGGATGCTACTGTTTGTAATCTGCACAAACAACGTTGATTCAGGAATAACAACAACAACTTATATTTATATAGCGCCTTTAACGTAGTAAAAGGTCCCAAGGCGCTGCACAGGAGTATTTTAAAACACAAAAATTTGACCGCGCCACATAAGGATAAATTAGGGCAGGTGACCAAAAGCTTGGTCAAAGAGGTAGGTTTTAAGGAGCATCTTAAAGGAGGAAAGAGAGGTAGCGAGGCGGAGGTTTAGGCAGGGAATTCCAGAGCTTGGGGCCTAGGCAACAGAAGGCACGGCCACCAAAGGTTGAGCGATTTATAATCAGGGATGCTCGAGGGCAGAATTAGAGGAGCGCAGATATCTCCGAAGGTTGTGGGGCTGAAGAAGATTAGAGATTGGAAGGGGCGAGGCCATGGAGGAATTTGAAAACAAGGATGAGAATTTTGAAATCGAGGCGTTGCTTAACCGGGAATCAATGTAGGTCAGCGAGCACAGGGGAGATGGGCGAACGGGACTTGGTGTGAGTTAGGACATGGGCAGCCGAGTTTTGGATGACCTCAAGTTTACGTAGGGTGGAATGTGGGAGGCCAGTCAGGAGTGCATTGGAATAGTCAAGTCTAGAGGTAACAAAGGCATGGATGAGGGTTTCAGCAGCAGATGAACTGCGGCAAGGGTGGAGACGGGCGATGTTACGGAGGTGGAAGTAGGCGGTCTGTTATGCTGCAGATATGTGGTCGGAAGCTCATTTCAAGGTCAGATCTGACACCAAGGTTGCGAACAGTGTGGTTCAGCCTCAGACAGATGTTAGGGAGAGGGATGGTGTCAATGGCTAGGGAACGGAGTTTGTGGCGCGGACCGAAAACAATGGCTTCAGTCTTCCCAATATTTAATTGGAGAAAATGTTATGCTCATCCAGAACTGTATGTCGGACAAGCAGTCTGACAATTTAGAGACCGTGGAGGGGTCGAGAGAAGAGGTGGTGAGGTAGAGCTAGGTGTCGTCAGCGTACATGTGGAAACTGATGCTGTGTTTTTGGATGATGTCGCCAAGGGGCAACATGTAGATGAGAAATAGGAGGGGGCCAAGGATAGATCCTTGAGGGACACCAGAGGTAACGATGCAGGAGCGGGAAGAGAAGCCGTTGCAGGTAATTCTCTGGTTGCATTCTTCTACTGCCACAGTATCAAAACGGCTCTTATCAAAGTCACAAATGACATCCTATGTGACTGTGAATGTGGTAAACTATCCCTCCTCGTCATTCTCAATGTCTGTAGCCTTTGACATGGTTGACCACACCATCATCGTCCAGCTGGGTGGGACTGCACTCGCCTGGTTCCATACTTATCTATCCAGTCGTAGCCAGAGAATTGCCTGCAATTGCTTCTCTTCCTGCACCGTTGACTCTGGTGTCCCCCAAGCATCTATCCTTGTCGTCCTCCTCCTCATTTCTCATCTACATGCTACCCCTCAGCGACGTCATCCGAAAACAGTGTCAGTTTCCACATGTACGTGACGACACCCAGCTGTACCTCACCACCACCTCTTTCAACCCCGCCACTGTCTCTAAGCTGTCAGACTACTTGTCCGACATCCAGTACTGGATGATCAGAAATTTCCTCCAACTAAATATTGCTTCATGCCATTGACTTCGGTCCGCACCACAAACTCCGTTCCATAGCCACCAACTCCATCCCTTTCCCTGGCAACAGTCTGAGGCTGAACCAGACTGTTCGCACCCTTGGTGTCGTATTTGACCCAAGCTAAGTTTCCGACCACACATCCGCACCATCACTAAGACCGCCTATTTCCACCTCATAACATCGCCTGTCTCTGCCCCTGCCTCAGCTCATTTACTGTTGAAACACTCATCCATGCCTTGGTTACCTCTAGACTCGACTATTCCAATGCTCTCCTTTCTGACCTCCCACATTGCACCCTCCGTAAACTTAAGCTCATCCAAAACTCTGCTGCCTACATCCTAACTCGCACCAAGTCCCATTCACCCATCACCCCTGTGCTCGCTCATCTACATAGGCTCCCGGTCTGTCAACAGCTCGCTTTTAAAACTCTCAACCTTGTTTTCAAATCCCTCCATGGCCTCACCCCTCCATATCTCTAACCTGCTCCAGCCCTACAATCCTCTGAGATATCTTGCGCAACCCTGATTTTAATCGCTGCACCATTGGCAGCTGAAGGGACCCTAAATTCTGGAATTCCCTCCCTAAATCTCTGGATTATTGCCCGAACCACATGCAAATTGGCATAGAAACAGTCAGATCAAGAGAATTAACAAGTGGCTAAAGGGCTGGTGTGGGAAAGAGGGGTTCCTTTTCATGGGACACTGGCACCAGTACTGGTGGGACGGGCTCCACCTGAACCGGGATTGGACCCATGTCCTAGCGGAAAGGGTAAATAGGGAGGTGGCAAAGGCTTTAAATTAGTAAGACGGGGGGAAGGATCTACAAGAAATGGAACCAGACTAAATATAAACAAAACAGGAAAGGAGAGTATAGGAAAGAGTAAAGTAAGGGAGGACATTGATGGCTAGGGAATAAATAGAGTTATAGAACAGGAGTTTAAAAAGATGGTTAAAAATAAAGTGAGAAGAACTGCTATTAAAAATGAGTTAATCTGTCTGTACAGCAATGCACACAATGTCCGTAATAAAACAGAGGAGCTGGAGGCAATCGTATTGCGAGGAACCAGACATAGTAGGGATTACTGAGACATGGCTACAGAAAAATCAGGACTAGGAATTAAACATTGCAGGATATAACATTTAGAAAAGATAGAGAGGGGAAACGAGGAATTGGAGTAGCTGTACTTATTAGGGATAACATAATGGCAATAGAAAAAAGTGACGTAGCTATCAGCAAGACGAAATAAAATCCATGTGGATAGAGATAAAAGATAATAAAGGATTAATCACACTAATCAATGTAGTTTACAGACCACCTAATAGTGGAAGGGAGGTGGAGGAAGAAATATGCAGACAAAATAGGGAAATGAGTAAAACAACATAAAATAATAATCATGGGGGATTTCAACTACCCAGATATTAATTGGACAGAAGAGTTAGGTAACGGGGATAAGGGAATGGAGTTCCTACAATATGTACAGGACTTCTTTCTAACCCAATATGTAAAAAGCCCAACAAGGGAGGATTTGCTATTGGATCTAGTAATGGGGAATGAACCAGAGCAGATAAGATAAGTAAAAGTAGGGGAACATCTAGGCAATAGTGACCATAATATAATATGCTTTAAGATAATAATTGAGAAGGACATAGGGACGACAAGGACCAGGGTAATAGATTGGAAAAAAATGTTGATTTTTGAGGAGCTGAAAATAGAACTTGAGGAAAATAAAATGGACAACAGTATTGGCAAACAATGATGTAGAACAGCAATGGGAAACATTTAAAATTATGTTCAACAGAGTCCAGGAAAAAAATATTCCACTAATAAACAAGAGCAAGCTAAACAGTAATGAGACACTGTGGATGAATAAAGCCATAAGGGAAAAATTGAGGGTAAGGAAAGAGGTATACATTAAGTACATGGACAGCAAGGTAAGGGAGAATATGAAGAGATTGGGAGAGAAGCCAAAAAAAAATTAGGAAGGCAGAGGAACTATGAAATTAAATGATCAAGGAACATAAAACAAAATAGTAAAATATTTTACAGGCACATAAATTTAAAAAACGAAGGTTGGGATGGACAGGATAATACCACAGGCAGTAATAGAGAGATGGCAGAGATATTAAATAATTACTTTGCTTCAGTATTTACCCGGGAGGTAGAACAGGTGGAGATGACATCGGATGATGAGATGAGTAATGAGTTAACTGCATTTAAAATAAAGGAGGAGTTATACTAAATAAACTAATGAAACTCAAAGAGGATAAAACCCCTGGTCCGGACGATTACATCCGCACATTTTAAAAGAATCTGGGGAACAACTACCAGAGGCATTACTACACATATTTAGTAATTCATTAGAAAAAGGTGTAGTGCCAGAGGACTGGTGGATAGCTAACGTAATACCTATATTTAAGAAGGGAGATGGAACATGTGCAGGGAACTATAGGCCAGTCAGCTTAACATTGGTGGTAGGAAAAATAATGGAATCCCTACTAAAGGAGAAAATAGCAGTACATCTAGAAATGAAAAATATAATAATAAATAGTCAGCATGGATTTCAGAAGGGAAAGTCTTGCTTGACCAACCTAATTGATTTTTTTGAAGAGGTAAGAGAGAGTAGACGAGGGTAATGCCATAGATGTAATTTATCTAGATTTTCAAAAGTCCTTCGAAAAGGTACCACATAATAGACTAATAATAATGTCAGAGAATACGAAGTCGGGACAAGTAGCAGAATGGATAGCTAGCTGGCTTCAAGACAGAAAGCAGAGAGTAGGGGTAAAGGGTAGCTATTCAGAGTGGCAAGTTGGGAAGTGGTGTTCCACAAGGATCAGTGCTGGGAGCACTGCTGTTCACAGTTTATATTAACGATTTAGACCTTGGAATCAAAAGCACAATTTCTAAATTTGTGGACAACACCAAATTGCGGGGGATAGCCAATACTGAGGAGGACTGCAACAAATTACAAGCAGACATTAATAAACTTGCAGAATGGGCATATAATTGACAATTGAAATTCAACACGGTTAAATGTGAGGTATTACATTTTGGTAAGAAAAATAGGGAGGTCACATATTACTTGGAAAATAAGAATCTAAATGGGGTAGAGGAACAAAGGGATCGAGGAGTACAAATACACAAATCACCAAAGTATTGACACAGGTTAACAAGGCCATAAAAAAGCAAACCAAGCACACGGGTTTATTTCTAGAGGGATTGAATTGAAAAGTAGTGAAGTTATGCTAAACTTGTATCGAACCCTGGTTAGACCACACTTGGAGTACTGTGCAATTCT
Source organism: Squalus acanthias (assembly GCA_030390025.1). Lineage (NCBI taxonomy): Eukaryota > Metazoa > Chordata > Chondrichthyes > Squaliformes > Squalidae > Squalus > Squalus acanthias. Next base: position 93,323,511 of record CM059431.1, read on the forward strand.
GGTCGCCATATTTGGTAGGAAAAATAGAAAAGCAGAGTATGTTTTAAATGGTGAGAGATTGGGAAATGTTGGTGTTCCAGTTTTGGTCGTCTTACCTAAGGAAGGATCTACTTGCCATAGAAGGAGTGCAACGAAGGTTCACCAGACTGGTTCCTAGGATGGGGGGATTGTCCCACGAGGAAAAATTGAGTAGACTAGACCTATATTCTCTAGAGTTGAGAAGAATGAGAGGTGATCTCATTGAAACATACAAAATTCTTACAGGGCTCGACAGGGTAGATGCAGGGAGGATGTTGCCCCTGGCTGGGGAGTCTAGAACCAGCAGTCACTGTCTCAGAATTAGGGGTCGGTCATTTAGGACTGAGATAAGGAGAAATTTCTTCACTCAGAGGGTGGTGAATCTTTGGAATTCTCTACCCCAGAGGGCTGTGGAGGCTCAGTCGTTGAGTATATTCAAGATAGAGATCGATAGATTTTTGAATATTAAGGGAATCAAGGGATATGGTGATAGTTCAGGAAAGTGGAGATGAGGTAGAAGGTCAGCCATGATCTTATTGAATGGCAGAGCATGCCCGAAGGGCCAAATGACCTACTCCTGCTCCTATTTCTTATGTTCTTATATTATGAAAAGAATGTGGAGTCACTGAAGAGGGTGCAGAGGAGATTTACAAGGATGATACCAGAAATTCGAGGGTACACCTATCAGGTAAGAATGAACAGGCTGGGTCTCCTTTCTCTTGAAAAGAGAAGGCTGCGGGATGACCTAATAGAGGTCTTTAAAATCATGAAAGGTTTTGATAGAGTAGATACAGAGAGAGAGAGAGAGTGTTTGCACTTGTGGGGATGAGCAAAACTAGAGGCCATCAATATAAGATAGTCACCAAAAATTCAAACAGGGAATTCAGAAGAAACGTCTTTACCCAGAGAGTGGTGAGAATCTGGAACACGCTACCACAGGAAGTGGTTGAAGCGAATAGTATAGATGCATTTAAGGGGCGATTTAGATAAGCATATGAGGGAGAAGGGAAATAGAGGATTATGTTGATAGGGTTAGATGAGGAAAGACTGGAGGAGGCGCGAGTGGAGCATAAACACCGGCATGGACTGGTTGGGCCGAATAGCCTGTTTCTGTGCTGCATATCCTATGTAAACCTCTCCGCCTCTACCTCTCTTTCCTCCTTTAAGATGCTCCTTAAAACCTACCTCTTTGACCAAGCTCTTGGTTTTCTGCCCTTTATCTCCTTATGTGCTTAAAGATAATTACAGATGAGGCTATTTGGCTCTTCAACCTCATCGTTCCATTGAAACCACAGGCGGAATTTTAAATTTCAGCGGGGGGCATAAAACAGGCGATATTGGATTGGCCGCTCGATCCGCCCATTATACACCCCCGCCCGATTTTCCTTTCCATGGACTTCAAAGGTGTTTATGTTCCACTCGCGCCTCCTCCCGTCTTTCCTCATCTAATCAAATTTTATTTGATAACGCTCCTGTGAAGTGCCTTGGGATGTTTTACTACGTTAACGGCGCTATATAAATGCAAGTTGTTGTTGCTGTGCCTTTAACATGGAAAAACAGATGCTTGAGGAAATGCAATGCAAGTTGGTCAAATTTTTAGAAAACAAATGAGGGAGGGCAGTCTAGCCTGATGAACAGGATTCAGAACAAACTACAAGGTGCATTTGTATATCACCTTTTAATATGGAAAAACATCGCAAGGCACTTCAGAGGCAAGTGGAAATGCTGTGCATGTTGCTCAAGTTTACAGAAACCAAATGGCATGGGCAGGCCAGGTAAATGAAGCAGCCAAGGGAAAACAGACCGACCTAGAGAAAATTTGCAAGTGGGCTGTACTGTACAAATATGTGCAAGGTGTTTCACATTAGAGGACATACTTGATGAATGGTGTCAAACTAGCTGGGTAGAGACTGAAAGAGATCAAGTGAGTTAGGGTAGAAACAATGCTCCCATGCAGAACAGCCATCTAAGCAAACCGATTATTGTCAAATCTGAGCCTGTCATGTTGAAGCTGTATAGCACTCTGGTCAGACCACACCTCGAGTACTATGTTTAGTTCTAGTCATCCAAGCCCTGGAAGTGATGTAGAGAAAGTGTCAGAGCTAAGTTATGAGGAATGCAAAGAAAATTTGGTCTTTTTAAATTTGATAAGTTTCTTATACAGGACTGTAAGACATTAAGTGGAATAGAAAAGGTTAATCTGGAACACTGTTTCACGTTAAACCACAATGGCAGAATAAGAGGACAGGCTAAAAAGGCTTGTTCAGAACAGATGTTGTGATTAAAACATGGAATGGTCTTCCGGGTAGGCTAGAGGAGACAAGCTGCAGAGGCAGTGACCTGCTGAGATGGGAGGAGACTGGCAGCAGAACTTTGGGGTGTAAAATAGGTGATATCGGATTGGGCGCCCGTTATTCTCCTTTCCTTTGAAGTCCATGAAAAGGAAAATCGGGCGGGGGTGTATAATGGGCGGATCGGGCGACCGATCCAATATCGCCCGTTTTATGCCCCCCGCTGAAATTGAAAATTCCACCTGTGGTTTCAATGGAACGATGAGGTAGAAGAGCCAAGTAGCCTCATCTGTAATTATCTTTAATGTGTGTCAGGCTACCTGCCATCATTCTGAGTTGCTTCTCTTGGTGACCATGAGCACTTCCCAACTTCGGACCAATAGGCTACTCATTGTGAAAAGGTGATCTTTTTCAGTATAAATTGTATCTAGTTAAGAAAGTCATTATTTAGCAAAATAGCCTAAAATTAAAATACTGCAATTATGGTGCCATGTATACTGCCTTGAACATTGAACAGAGGAGCATTTTGGTAAAAGACAAATTAGGACCTGAGCCCTGCACATTTCTGATGAGCATATTCATGCAGTGTGCTGAATGCCATTCTGCTACAAAGAATGGGCATAATAGCAATCCTGGTTGTTTATTTCCACTGTGATTCTGTTTAAACTGGATGCGTTTGACATCGGGAATGCAATCAAAGGATACTGCCTCAGATTCCTTGCTGAGTGGTTCAAACAGAAAGCCAAATGTTTTTGATTGAGAAATCAACCATGTTTCAATTCACATTTTGGCGTACTGTGGCAAAGTTGTACATTGTAGAGCATGGATGCAGGTTTGCCTGGTGTTCTTTCACAACCTGAGTTTGTTATCTTGGCTGTGCTACTCTGCCCAGGAAAGGAATCAACACATTTTTTGTTCACCACCTTGTAGCTAGCTAGGGAGTCTTGGCAGAGACCTGAAAGAAGTTTGGCTTCTCGGCCTCTAGGCTAAAGAATGGTGTATGGTGATGGAGACCAGGAAGAAGGGTACAATTCAATAATGGGAAAGTATAATTTAGGGGTTCAAAAAGGAAAAGGATCCTGTTCAGCCAGGCTTTTTTTAAACAAGCAAGGAAGTGATGTTTGCCTCATTATCATAATCCTATAGAGCCAAACAGTGCTTCTGTTTCTCCTGGACCACATATTTGGTTGACTCTGGCAATATTGATGAGTTCTAAGGCAAGATTTACTAGACCTTCAGCTAAATTTAAGTTCTGAGCTTGATTTCAGAAAAATAATTGACTAAAGACCATAAGGCCAGTTTTCCCGTGGTACCTGGGTGCTAGGCAGGTTGAGTTCACTCAAACTGCTCCGCCTGCAATAACTTGAACCCACCTATATTTTCTCATTCAGGTTATTTAAATAGCCACGTGCTCTCCTGGCACAAGGCCTAGGACCTGGAAATGGGGAGGAAAGTCCGTCATTGCTGAAAGCCAGAGGCTCCTAAAATTACCTCTCTCTTTTTTCCCCACTTCAGATCAGTAGAAAATAAAGTTTAGTGGTTCACTGAACTTCACTACTATGGCCATTGCAGAAATCAAAATTGACACTACTAGGGTAAAATGAAACCAGTGCTTTTATCCATGGGTAATTCATGATTAAGCATGACTGATCCGATGAGATAATGAGTGCATTCCTGTGTCAACACGTGCCTACTGCACTGTAGTTTTGACATGCATGCAGCTTATTTTTCAGGCTTATTTTGAATTTTTATTATGTTAACCAGTATTTCCTTCTCAAGAACATCCTTGCCGACCAACTAAGATGCTATCTAGCTGATTTGCATTTGAGCCCTGCAATGAAATTAATGTAAATCTCTTGCAGCGCATTCACGTTACAAGTTTGGTGTTGTTATGAAGCGGTTTTGGTTTCACACTGGCGCCAAACTTGTGGATATCAAATCAGGTGTTGAAACTCAAACTGACTCTGAAGCGAAGCAGGACACGATTACCTCTTCACACCAGTGTCAGGTAGGACCCTGACTCCTGAGTCGGGCGGTATTTACACTATAACTGCAGCATCGTGCAAAGTGAAATTCTAAGAATTTCCCCAAATCCCAGGCTCTCAAACATCCAAGAATTGCAGAGCCTACGCGCCACCCCTTGTTTTAAGGTCATTTTTTAAAAAAACCTTCAAGGTGTGATTAGTGCACCAGATTCTACAGTTGCTTGGCTGTCGTTAAATATTAAATAAAAGCTCACCAGTGGTGGATTTGAACTTTGCCCTTTCACTTCTTGGATCTGCCCTTAAATCCTGTCAAGACTGATGGGGTGGTTGGACATCACTCCTATTTGCCACTGTGGGAGTTCTGTATGAAATTGATTTGGCAGTGTCAATCCAGTTTCTAATGGGTGCACAAAACCTTTTATGTATCAGCATTTGTAAAGCCCATATCTACACATTGATGAAGTATTGTTCTATTTAGTAGTGTCCAGAAATTATTCCACAATTATAATCTGTCTGTTCTTAGACAGTATGTGCAGGTTGACTTGAGTGTCCTGGGTCAGCACTGGTATAAATACTGTCTGGTGGGTCACATGCCAAAGCTGATTTGGATGCATGTCAATGTAGGCCAGCAGTAGACTCCAAACCAAGTTACAGCTCCCCCATTAGAAAGTCTGGTACCCTCTCCATCATGTTGCACTGGACAGAGGTTTCATGAAATTGGCTGGCTATTGGGAGTATGGAGAAATTGATCAGGGTTATAGCCAATTGATTACTAGCACAGCACAGGCTCACTAGCACTCCTGCCCATTTAAAACTTTGGTATAGAAGAGGCAAAGTTTCTGGTGACAAAAAGGTCTTGAATTTTCCGATCCGCAGAAGCACTGAAGTAGTGACTGAAATTCCAAAAAATTGGACAACTGCGGTAAGACAAATATGTGCTTAGAGCATACTTCAGTAGAGCATACTTCAGCTGAGCACCGCCAACCTGAAATATGTGAGGAAATGGTTTAAGCTAGTATAGTTTCATTCACTAACACACAAGACCAGACTCGTGCTGAGCTGGAGAGGATTGTTTTTCTTAAGTTTTCAACCTCCATCTACTTGGTTAAAAAAAAATCATTGTCCTCATTTCCTGTTGAGTGCTCAAGTGTGCTATTTTATGAGGTGAAAAGCATTTTTTTTTGCTGAGGCAGTGCAGGTCCATAACCACAGTTTATAATCTGCTTGATGTTAGACAGTATATGCAGCTCGATCTGAGTGTCCTGCAACCCCTTTGGCTATCAGGACAGTTCTATAGCCATTGTGGAAAGGTAAAATAGATTACTAAAGTGCTGTATAAATCTATTATTGACACCCTGCAAGTAAGCCTGCAAACTGCAGTAAGGTAAATCTGCCGGCTTTCTGTTTAAAGTGCTAAAGCCAAGATGTTTGAAGATGTTAATACTTCCCCCTGCCCTTTACAGAAATGATTATGGGTTTATATGTGATAGAGCAAAGCCGAAGAACTATTTTTAAGCCAGTTGCATCTATGGGGGGAAAAAACCCACTTCAGAAGTTGGTTCGTGAGCTATTGGAGCAAGTGAATGTGGTGAAGAGTTAATTCTAGGGGAATCTTTCTGGGAAGCCTTAGAGATTTTTTAGAAGTTTCAAGAAGGGACAAAGACCCGTCCCACAGACAAGTGAGGCAACAGCCTGACAAAAGTCATATTGACAGAATCATATTCATCAGCTTCATCCAAGATTCTTTTATCACCATTCTTGGGTATCAGCCGGCAGGATAGACCTACCAGAAATGTGGGCACAGTGATATACTGTCGGGAAGGAGTGGCACTGGGAGTCTTCAACGTTGACTCTGACTCTGTACCCCATAAAGTCTCATAGCTACAGGTCAAACAATGTCAAAGAAACCGCCTGCTGATTTACCACCATCCCCATACCTAACAAATTACTATTCCTCCATGTTGAGTGTCACTTGGAGGAAGTTCTTAGAGAAGCAAGGATACAGAATGTGCTCTAGGTGAGAGACTTCATTGTCCACCACCAAGTGTGGCTTGGTAGTATGATCACTGACTGAGCTGGCCAAATCCGGGCCTGCATGAGTGCCAGTCGGAGCCTACATCAGGTGGTGAGGGAACCAACAAGAGGAAATAACCTACTTGACCTTGTCCTCACCAACTTGCCTGTCACTGACGTGCTTGTCCATGATAGCATTGGTAGAAGTGACGTATTGCTTGTGAAGGCGAAGTCTCATCTCCACCACGAGGACTTCTTCATTGTGTAGTTTAGCACTACTACGGTGTGAAGTGGGACTGACCAAAGATAGATCTAGCAACCCAAAACAGGGCATCCATGAGACACTGTGGGTCGTCATCATCAGCAGGATTATATATCACCTGATGGTCTTGCACATCCATCCCTCACTGCTTATTCACCATCAAGCCAAATAACCAAGCCTGATTTATTAGAGTGTAGAAGGGTGTGCCAGGAGCAGCATCAAGGTACAAACCTAGTGATGTTACTACACCTGCATGCTAAGCATCAAAAGCAGCAGACGATAGACTGAGTTCAGCACTCACACAGCCAATGGTTTAGAGCAAAGCTGTAGCCCTACCACATCCAGTTGAGAATGGTGGTGGGCAACCAAGCAACTAATGGGAGGTGGAAGTTCCATAAATATTACTATCCTCAACCATGGTGGAGCCAGCATGCAAGTGCAGGAGACAAGGCTAACTTGTTTGCAAATGTCAGCATTCAAACGTGCCAAGTGGACAGATGCTGCCTGACCTGTTGAGTGTTTCCATCATTGTCTGGTTTAGTTTCAGATTTCCAGCATCTGCAGTATTTTGCCTTTTATTTGTTTTGACTTGAACGTCATCTTATCTATAAAATGGCAATATTTCAGCGAAACAAATTGTGAACCGTCTTCCATGAGTGCAAGTGTAAACCTGTTTCCAAGAAAAATCATACAACAACTTGCATTTATATAGCGCCTTTAGCGTAGTAAAACGTCCCACAGGAGTATTATAAGACAAAAAATTTGACACCGAGCCACATGAGAAATTAGGGCAAGTGATCAAAAGCTTGGTCAAAGAGGTAGGTTTTAAGGAGTGTCTTAAAGGAGGAAAGAGAGGCGGAGAGGTTTAGGCAGGGAATTCCATAGCTTAGGGCCCAGGCAACAGAAGGTACGGCCACCAATAGTTGAGCAATTATAATCAGGGATGCTCAAGAGGGCAGAATTAGAGGAGTGTAGATATCTCGGGCGAGGGGGGGGGGAGGCTGAAGGAGATTAGAGATAGGGAGGGCGAAGCCATGGAGGGATTTGAAAACAAGGATGAGAATTTTGAAATCAAGGCGTTGCTTAACCGGGAGCCAATGTAGGTCAGCGAGCACAGGAATGATGGGTGAACGGGACTTGGTGCGAGTTAGGACACGGGCAACCGAGTTTTGGATCACCAAGTTTATGTAGGGTAGAAAGTGGGAGGCCAGCCAGGAGTGCGTTGGAATAGTCAAGTCTAGAGTTAACAAAGGCATGGATGAGGGTTTCAGCAACAGATGAGCTGACGAAGGGGTGGAGATAGGTGAAGTTACAGAGGTGGAAATAGGTGGTCTTAGTTTTGCTGCAGATATGTGGTCGGAAGCTCATTTCAGGGTCAAATATGACACCAAGGTTACGAACAGTGTGGTTGAGCCTCAGACAAATGCTAGGGAGAGGGATGGAGTCAGTGGCTGGGGAACAGAGTTTGCGGTGGGGACTGAAAACAATGGCTTCGGTCTTCCTAATATTTAATTGGAGAAAATTTCTGCTCATCCAGAACTGGATGTCGGACAAGCAGTCTGACAATTTAGAGACCGTGGAGGGGTTGAGAGAAGTGGTGGTGAGGTAGACCTGGGTGTCGTCAGCATACATGTGGAAACTGGAAACTGACGCTGTGTTTTCGGATGATGTCGCCAAGCGGCACCATGTAGATGAGAAATAGGAGGGGCCAAGGATAGATCCTTGGGGGACACCAGAGGTAACGATGTGGGAGCAGGAAGAGAAGCCGTTGCAGGTGATTCTCTGGCTACGATTAGATAGATAAGAATGGAACCAGGCGAGTGCAGTCCCACCCAGCTGGACGACGGTGGAGAGGCGTTGGAGATGGATGGAGTGGTCAACCATGTCAAAGGCTACAGACAAGTCAAGAAGGACGAGGAGGGATAGTTTACTTTTGTCACAGTCACACATGATGCCATTTGTGACTGTGAGAGCTGTTTCGGTACTGTGGCAGGGGCGGAAACCTGATTGGAGGGATTCAAACATGGAATTGTGGGAAAGATGGGCATGGATTTGGGAGGCGACAACACATTCAAGGACTTTGGAGAGGCAAGGGATCAAAAACAATGGCCCGAAAATTAGACCTAATAAGCGAGAGTATGCACTGTGGACTCTCGCGTTTTAGGTCTCCAATTGCCGGTTTCCAGCATGCACTGCGCATGCGCGGGAAACCGGCACTTCGTGAATTCAAAAGGGGGCGGTTCCTAAGTAAACCGCGTGCGTGCTACAGGCTGCGCGCACGCAGTGCACTTAGTGCTTTGAACGCGCAGGTAAGCATGGAAGATTTTACACATAAAGAAAGGAGGCGTAAGACCCTCTTTTAACAAGGTAAGTATTTTAAATTTTTTTCAACAGGTTTATCTTTTTTAGAGACTTTAAAGAAAGGTAAGTTTATTTTAAAATTTAATTGAGGTTTAGCTGTTCTTTTGGGGGGCTATAGTATTCATAGCTGTCAAAACTATGAATGAAAGATGGTGTGCTGCCATTGGCTCTAACTGAATCACGTGATCCCAGAGCTCGCACGAACTAATTGCGTCTCTGGGTCACGCAAGCACTGCACAGCTGCATCCTTGAAACTAAAGTTCGTGTGGGCCCGGAGGAAAAAGGTAGGCGCGGAGTGAGATATCGCGGGGAAGCCTTACCCCCGCGTGAACACTCAGTGTTTAATTTCTGGGCCATTAACTTGCATTTATATAGCACCTAGCACCTATAACAAAGAAAAATGTTCCAAGGTGCTTCACAGAAGCATAGTCAGATAAAAACGGACTTTAAAAAAAAAACACTTCTTAATTGAAAATTTAGTAAAAATTTATTTTAACGTTACAATATTGTAGTGCAATTACTATGGAAGAAACTAAAGGAGAAGCAGCTTCTGAAGTCATGTCCCAATTCTAATTGCTTTTGGGGAAAATAAGTAATTACATAGTGCAGGCCTACAGAGTGTGACCATTATTTGAGTTGCACATTCTGAACACTCAGTAATAAGCAACCCACAGAATTTTAAGTAGATTGATTTGAGAGAATGCTCTATTAAAAATTTCTATCAAAAGGTGCAATAGAAGATATAAAGAAATAAATTACATAAAAATTCCGTAGCAATTATTCTGTTGAATGTCTAGCAATGTTTGACTTAATTGGAAGGTGCTGGTATATCATTGTTTTGTTTATTGGAAAGTTAAGTAGTATACAGAGCATTGAGGTTGTCTTCAATTTTGCTTCATATTTTGATAGTATACACATTTTTAAGATTGCAGCAGGATTACTGTAGCACCTATGAAAATGAGTGTTTCTATTCTGCTGTATGAGAAGTGATTGAATCAGTTTTTTTGATTACATTTTGACAGGTTGTCCTAAATGGCTGCATATCCATTCATTTAAAGAATATTTTTAGTGTATTTTATAACAAGTGTTATGAAGAAATATTCCAAAATTCTCAATGAATATACATTCAATTGAGATCTAAAAACTCCACGGGAAAAATATGCATCCGTGGCTAACGACGAGATGAAGGGGTTGTCTTTTGAAGAAAGGTTGAGCAGGTTGGGCCTATACTCTTTGGAGTTTAGAAGAATGAGAGGGGATCTTATTGAAACATACAAGATTCTGAAGGGGCTTGACAGGGTAGATGCAGAGAGGATGTTTCCCCTTGTGGGGGAATCTAGAACTAGGGGGCATAATTTCAGAATAAGGGGGCACCCATTTAAAACGGAAATGAGGAGGAATTTCTTCGCTGAGGGTCGTGAATCTTTGGAATTCTCTTCCCCAGAGAGCTGTGGAGGCTGGGTCATTGCATATATTTAAGGTGGAGATAGACAGATTTTTGAAAGGTAAGGGAGTCAAGGGTTATGGGGAGCAGGCAGGGAAGTGGAGTTGAGGCCAAGATCAGATCAGCCATGATCTTATTGAATGGCGGAGCAGGCTCGAGAGGCCAAATGACCTACTCCTGCTCCTACGTCTTATGTTCTTATGTAAGAAGTTAAGGATAGTATTAGATTAAAGGAAGAGGCTTATAATGTTGCGAAGAATAATAGTAAGCCGGAGGATTGGGAGAGCTCTAGAAACCAGCAAAGGATGATCAAAAAATTGATTAAAAAGGGAGAAAATAGAACATGAGCGTAAACTAGCAAGAAATATAAAACCAGATTGTAAGAGCTTCTACAAGTATGTAAAAAGGAAGAGCGTAGCAAAAGTAAGCGTTGGTCCCTTAGAGGCTGAGACAGGAGAAATTATAATGGGGAATAAGGAAATGGCTGAGACTTTAAACAAATATTTTGTATCTGTCTTCATAGTAGAATACAAGCATACCAAAAATAGTGAGGAACCAAGGGGCTAATGAGAGTGAGGAACTTAAAGTAATTAATATCAGTGGAGAAAAAGTACTCAAGAAACTAATGGGATTAAAAGCTGATAAATCCCCATGATCTGATGGCCTACATCCTAGGGTTCTAAAAGAGGTGGCTGCAGAGATAGTTGATGCATTGGTTGTGATCTTCCAAAATTCCCTAGATTCTAGAAAGGTCCCAGCAGATTGGAAGGTAGCAAATGAAACCCCACTATTCAAGAAAGGAGGGAGAGAGAAAACAGGGAGCTACAGGCCAGTTAGCCTGACATCAGTAGTAGGGAAAATGCTGGAATCCATTGTTAAGAACATGGTAACAAGGCACTTAGAAAATCATAAATATGATTAGGCAGAGTCAACATGGCTTTATGAAAGGGAAATCGTGTTTAACAAATTTGAGAGTTTTTTGAGGATGTAACTAGCAGGGTAGATAAAGGGGAACCAGTGGATGCTGTATATTTGGATTTGCAAAAGGCACTTTATAAGGTACCACATAAAAGATTGCTAAGCAAGATAAGAGCTCATGGGGGTGGGGGTAATATATTAGCATGGATAGAGAATTGGTTAGCGGACAAAAAACGAAGAGTAGGGATAAACAGGTCATTTTCCGGTTGGCAGGCCATAACTAGTGGGGTGCTTGGGCCTCAGCTATTTGCATATATATTAATGACTTGGATGAAGGGACCAAGTGCAATGTATCCAAGTTTGCTGACAATACAAAACTAGGTGATAAAGTAAACTCTGAGGAGGACACAAAGAGCCTGCAAAGGGATGGGCAATAAGGTGGCAGATGGAGTATAATGTGGGGAAAGGTGAAGTTATTCACTTTGGTAGGAAGAATAGAAAAACAGAATATTTTTTAAATGGGGAGAAACTATTAAATGTTGGTGTTCAGAGAGATTTCGGTGTCCTCGTACAGGAAACACAGAAAGTTAGCATGCAGGTACAGCAAGCAATTAGGAAGGCAAATGGCATGTTGACCTTTATTGCAAGGGGGTTGGCGAACAAGAGTAAGGAAGTCTTGCTGCAATTGCACAGTTTTGGTCTCCTTATCTGAGGAAGGATATACTTACCTTAGAGGTGGTGCAACAAACTACTACCTTTATTGGAGACCCTATAGGAGTCACCAGGAGAAAGGGAGTGCTTGGTTATGGGGATCTTGCTAGGGGTCCCCCTTGGTATGGAGGAGGACATGAGGCCAGGCAGAGCAGCACCAGCTGCAAGCGGAGAAATGGACACACGGGCGAGGAGGGCTCCAGATTCGTGGTGACTTGTTGCATGCTCCACAATCTGGCAATCATGAGAGACCAGCCGTTACCACCAGCAATTGTGCCAGAGGGTCAAGCTCAGGAGCCACAAGAGGAAGATGAGGGGGACCAGGGGAAGCACCAGAAGGTTCCAGTTAGACGGCCCACACGTGGGAGGAACGCTTGCCACCATCTAATTGAAGACTGCTTTTGAGAGACGTCCTCCACCATCAGACTTTAGAGAACTGTTGCCACATGATGTACTTTCCACGACTGAGGATCCATGAAGAAGTCCACCATCTACACTCAATTCTTTCAACCCCTTTCCCATGAAGAACAAAATAAAAATGATCACCAATCCCAGCACTACCCAGTTACCATAATTACTCTATCTAGAGCAAAAATGAGCAATGAAAACATGACACAACCAACAGCACTTACAAATATTAAACTATTCACCCTGGTGCTTACCCTTGATGGATTTCGTATAACTGCTCTTGCCTACTCTGGTGCTTCTATGAAATGCAACCTGATTGGCAACAGCACATGAGGTGGATGGCTGTTGAGAATCTGAAGAGGGTAGTTCAGATGTCCTCCTGCGACGCCCTCGAGAGGCTGTGGGTCGTGATGGCCCCACCTCAGATTTCACCATCTCAGCACAGGATTGAGCAGTCTAGACCGCCTGGCTGACAGGCAACTACAAGGGCCATGGTGGAGTGACGGGGGAGGGAGCAGGAATGCTGCCATCCGGAGAGAGACCAGTAGGTTCCTGCTCCATAATTCCATCTGTCCATGGAGGACAGATCTCTGGGCAGCTGAGACACTGTCCAAGCCCCTTTCAACCGAGGAGCCCAGAGCCACCATAGCAGCGGCCTGAGCACTTTGCCATTCCACGGAACCTGCTATGACTGCAGTGCAAGCTGCGACCTCAGTCACCAGACGCTGCATGATGTTGGGCTCCACAGATTGCTGGATGGAATTGGCCAGCCTGTCCACGCTGCAGGATGAGTTCTAGGCTCTGTCGATCCGTGGGCCAAGCTGGAGGCAGACTCCTCCATCCCCCCGCACCACGGCCCGTAAGCTTGCAGGCAGGCTGTCCATTGCATGAAGCATTTGGTTTGTTCACCCCATCAGCTGCCTTCTGAATCTTGGCCCTGCGAGGTCCTCATCTGACTCTCTGCAGCAGAACTAATATGTGACCTTGCACCTAGCAAGGTGGCACCTGCGGTGTCCTTTCCACCCGGTGTGGCTGCTGCCCATTAGTGTCGGTGCGTCCACAGTGAGGATCCCTGTTCTACCCCAGCTTGTAAGTTACACATAGTGCCAGTCTCTGAGCTGGTGCCTACGACAGTTGTAGCGATTGACGCTGTGCCTTCTTCCTCGCTCTCCTCCTCCTTCCTCTGGGGGGCGAGGTGGCTCTACCTCCTCTTCCAGTTCCTCCAGGGGGTGAGGCGGATCTTGCTCCTGGGAGCCTGCACTGATGAAGCTAAAAGTGTTAGGGTGCAGCGTGTGTGGCCACTGCAGGAGGATGTGTGTGGTGAGAGTATATGGAGCTTGTGAGTGAGGATAGGTTTGGGGATTAGAGATCAGGAATAGTTGTGGATTTGTAAGGAAGCTGGAGTGGCCACATACTTTGAGGCAATATGTCCCCTGCTCTGCCTTTGGTCACGGCATCTGCCATTCCTGTCCCAATCACCGCCAGCACTGCCTCCTCAAGGGGAGTGATCTCATGCAGTTGTGCTTCCCTCCCCTGGTCAGGTCCTGCTGGTACCTGTTATGTGCCATGTTGTCCTGGAAGAGAGAGAATGGTGATTGTGAATGAGTGTATTGGCAGGTAAGGTTGTGTGTGTGTGATGTATCACATGATTGAAGAGCTGTGAGATGTGTCTGAGGTGAGAGTAGTGCCTGTGATGCAATAATGTGGGGTGTGTATACGTTAGTGTATAGTTAGATGGTGGATGAAGTGTGATGAGGTTGTTGTGCAGTTATTGAGAAGTATGTTTGTGAGATGGGATCTTACTTTGACTACTTGTGTCAAATCGTTACTTTTTTTGCGGGACTGGAGCCATGTCCTGGTGGCAGGGCACCTGGCTGTGACCTCCTTGGCGATGATCTCCCACATCAATCACATTATTTGCGTCTGTGACCTACTTCACCCCTGCAGGTACAGGACATCCGTCCTCCTCTGGACCTCCTGCACCTGGACCTCCAGTGCCACGTCTGAGAACCTGTGCGCCCCCTCCCTCGGTCCTTGAGCCATCCTGATACGTGCCTTTATCTTTCAGCCAGCGCACTCCATACCTTCAGTGGAAATGTGTGCGTAGAGGCTACATATACCTCTCCACAAAAATTGCTCTTAATCAGCGCTTGAATGCTAAACATGCAGGTGTCCGTTTTAGCGCCTCCAGGCAAGTTTAAATCATGGTAATCGGCAATTAGTCCCAAAATTGCAGGCTAAAACTAGACTTTTAAACAGGCATGTCTCATTACACAGCACCCACTTAGCGCCTGTTTTCACCCTTTCCCCGAAATAACCCCCATAATGTTCTAAATAAAAACACTGTGCCAGTGTTGTGCCATACATTAGCCACAAGTGGCTAATTCTGAATCCAGGTGTGGCTAATTGTTCTGATTAGGAAATTAAAAATGAACAATAAACACCGTTGTTAGGCATGTGATCTCGATATTCATATTCGCATGGTGTATGCATGTGTACTTCAAACTTTTTGTGCATTTATAGATAAAATGGGAAGACGAAATGTAGATTGTGCAAATGTTTTTTGATTGAGTGCTTTACTTCCTTGGTTACTGAATGGTGGTAGATGCTTGTTAAATAAATATACATGTGTGAAATACTTATGAGTATTGTGTAAGGTGTTTTCTACTAAAATGAGTGCATATGGCTGAAACGGTGTTGCTGTAGTCTGCAATTTCTATTGGACAGCACTGCTCAGTGTCAAATATCAGAAGCTCAGTCTGCAAGTTAAAATGATCAGGATAATTTGTTAGATTTTTTTTAAACATGTATGTTGGTTTGAGGCCACCAGTTACAGCAGTGTTTTTCTGTTGGGACCCCTGACAAATAGTGACACTCTGAGGGATTTATTGCCCTAACTTCCAAAAGACAGTCTCAACCACCAAAGGAAAAGAATGGTGTCATTAAAGAAAGTAAGTCAACAAATATGAAAAAATAAAGAAATCTGATGTGGAGGGATGGAAATCTGATAACCACGTGAAGCCTCTTGGGTCAACTAACCCCAGTTTGAAATCCTGAGTTAAACTACTTTTTACTTGTCTTTTTCTGTCTCTTGTATCTCCTGTGCTATGCTCCATTTAATGATCACAATGGTGGGCAGGTGAAATGTTTCCAAATTGTTGCTGATGCTGATTACCACCACAAGAGTAAATTTGGCTGACTTGCCCTCTAGTTTTTCCTCCTTTCCTTGATGATTCTGTTGAAGAGGTTACTCTGTTTGGAAACTAGGGGCATAAGCATATGTTCCATGCTTTAATTTTAATGGCGAAAGTATCACAGTGGTGGTTCAGGCTCTATTCCCATTTACTTTATTTGTATTCATAGCATGAGGTAGTTTCCAAAAGCAAACCCATGTTTCCTGTGATCTGAAACTGTGTAAGCCCAGACTTGAAGTCAGTAGAGGCATCACGGCTACAGCCAAGCCCAATCCTGCTTTTGGGCATAGATTTTAACATGGATCAGCCGATGCTGTTCAGGAATGCAAACCCTGTTTGATTTTCTTTCCTCCACCATGACTTCCACCTTGAAGATATTTCCAGTTGTAGAGCCCTTATCATTGTCCTGGCTAAGATCAGCAAACTGAGCAGAGATCAGAAATTGAATTTCAAATCTTTCTGATCTTTGAGGCTCAAGATCAAACTACAATGCATTTCTTCATTGAGCCACTGGGGAAGCTTCCATTAGGTTTACTTTTTAAGGAAGTGTGGGGAAGAGAATTTTTGCTATCAAATTTTGTAATCATTTACTTTTCTTAATAGGTGCCTTGGCTGGACCAGTTGTTGTTGATCGGAAGGTATCTGCAATTTTGGGCAAAAATGTCACCTTAAAGTGTTTGGTCACGGTGAAAGAAACTGTAACTCAGATCTCCTGGGAGAAGCAAGAACATGGGACCACAGATACGGTTGCAGTCTTTCATCCTATTTATGGAATCTCATTCCAAGGGAACTATCCAGGAAGAGCTGTGTTCACAAATCCATCTTTAAAAGATGCAACAATTCTTATTACCAAAGTTGGGTTTTCAGATTCTGGAAACTACATCTGCAAGGTGGTCACTTTCCCTTTAGGAAATTACCAAGAAACAAGCACTGTGACTGTGATCGGTATGTATATATAACATATTAAAACCCTGTACCAGTAGAAATGAGAAGATTTGTTCTGAAATTTGTCCTGTTTATCCTATCTATTAACACCAATTTTCCACTAAAGATGCTAAAAAAAAGAATCTAAAGTCATTACAACAAAAACTTGCATTTCTAATTAGCAATACAAAGACTGGGTAGGAAATGAGCTTTACACCACTTGATTGGTTAAAGTAGACGAGTTAGCAACATGGAATCCAAGACTGAGCAATGTTCCTGCTAATTTTTTTTGGGTGCGTGGCCCATTCAAATTATCATACATGCAATTATAGGCCGGTTAGTCTTACTTCGGTGGTTGGTAAGATAATGGAAGAGGTCCTGAGGGATAGGATTTATGACCATTTGGAAAGGGGCAACTTAATCAGGGATAGTCAACACGGATTCGTGAAGGGTAAGTCTTGCCTAACAAATTTGATTGAATTCTTTGAGGAGGTAACTAAGTGTGTAGATGAAGGTAGAGCAGTTGATGTCGTATACATGGATTTTAGTAAGGCGTTTGATAAGGTTCCCCATGGTCGTCTCATGAAGAAAGTAAGGAGTTGTGGGATAGAGGGAAATTTGGCCGATTGGATAAGTAACTGGCTATCTCATAGAAGGCAGAGGGTGGTGGTGGATGGAACATTTTCGGACTGGAGACCAGTTACCAGCGGTGTGCCACAGGGGTCAGTGCTGGGTCCTTTGCTGTTTGTGATTTTTATCAATGACTTGGAGGAGGGGACTGAAGGGTGGATCAGTAAATTTGCTGATGACACCAAGATTGGTGGAGCAGTGGATGAGGTGGAGGGCAGTTGTAGGCTGCAAAGAGACATTGATAGGATGCAGAGCTGGGCCGAAAAATGGCAGATGGAATTTAACCCTGATAAGTGCGAGGTGATTCATTTTGGTAGGGCAAATTTGAATAAGGATTACAGGGTCAACGGCAGGGTTCTGAGGAACGTGGAGGAGCAGAGGGATCTGGGGGTTCATATCCACAGATCTCTGAAGGTTGCCACTCAAGTGGATAGAGCAGTAAAGAAGGCCTATGGTGTGTTGGCGTTTATTAACAGAGGGTTTGAGTTTAAGAACCGTGAGGTTATGCTGCAACTGTACAGGACCTTGGTGAGACCACATTTGGAATATTGTGTGCAGTTCTGGTCACCTCACTATAGGAAGGACGTGGAAGCATTGGAAAGAGTGCAAAGGAGATTTACCAGGATGCTGCCTGGTTTGGGGGGGAGGTCTTATGAGGAAAGATTGAGGGAGTTGGGGCTTTTCTCTTTAGAGCGGAGGAGGATGAGAGGCGACTTAATAGAGGTTTATAAGATGATGAGGGGGATAGATAGAGTGGATGTTCAGAGACTATTTCCTCGGGTAGAGGCAGCTGTTACAAGGGGGCATAACTATAAGGTGCATGGGGGGAGATATAGAAGGGATGTCCGAGGTAGATTCTTTACTCAGAGAGTGGTTGGGGTGTGGAATGGACTGCCTGCTGTGATAGTGGAGTCGGACACTTTAGGAACTTTCAAGCGGTTATTGGATAAGCACATGGAGCACACCAGAGTGATAGGGAGTGTGATAGCTTGATCTTGGTCTCGGACAATGCTCGGCACAACATCGAGGGCCGAAGGGCCTGTACTGTGCTGTACTGTTCTATGTTCTATGCACAGCTTTGCCATTAGAACAATGAGTCGGCTGCGCGGGGCCTGCAGATCGCTGCGTGGCTGTGCACCTTAAAAGGAACATTGAGACTGAGTAGTTGAGATTTTATTGTACTTCTATTCCTTTCTTCCTCATGTACTTACCTAGCTTCCCCTTAAATTCATCTACGCTATTCGCCTCAACTACTCCAAATTCCACATTCTAACCACTCTGAGTAAAGAAGTTTCCCCTGAATGTCTTATTGGATTGATTAGTGACTATCTTCTATTTAGGGCCCTAGTTTTGAACTCGCCCACAAGTGGAAACATCTTCTCTGTCTACCCTATCAAATCGCTTCATAATTTTAAAGACCTTCTATTAGGTCACCCCTCAGGCGTCTCTTTTCTAGAGAAAAGAGCCTTCATCTGTTCAGTCTTTCCTGATAGTTATAATCTCTCAGTTCTAGTGTCATCCTTGTTAATCTTTTTTGCACCTTCTCTAATGCCTCTATATCCTTTTGTAATATGGAGACCAGAACTGTGCATGGTATTCCAAGTGTGGTCTAACCAAGGTTCGACATAAGTTGAACATAACTTCTCCGCTTTTCAATTCCATTCCTCTAGAAATAAACCCCAGTGCTTTGTTTGCATTTTTATGGCCTTGTAAACCTCATTGCTACTTTTAATAATTTGTGAATCTTGATCCCTTTGCTCCTGTACCCCATTTAGACTCTTAGTTTTCCAAGAAGTATGTGGCCTCCTTATTCCTCCTACCAAAATGCACCATCTCGCACTTAGCTATATTGAAATTAATTTGTCATTTACGCATCCATTCTGCAAGTTTATTCCCATCTTATATTTTGCCACAGTCTTCCTCAGTATTAACTATACCCACCAATTTGGCGTCATCTGCAATTTTGAAATTCTAATTCTAATTCCTGAGCCAAAATCGTTTAAGTAAATGGTGAACAACCGTAGTCCCAGCATTGGTCCCTGTGGAACACCACTTCCCACCTTCCACCAGTCTGGGTAACTACCTTTAACCCCTACTCTGTTTTCTGTTTTATAGCCAGCTTGCTATCTATTCTGCTACTTGCCCCCTAACTGCACAGTCTCTGACCTTAGTCATGAGTCGACAACGTGGTACCTTATCAAAGGCCTTTTGAAAATCCAAGTATATTACATCTACTGCATTACTCTTATCTACTCTTCCTGTTGCTTCAAAGAATTCAATAAGGTTGGTCAAGCATGACCTTCCCTTTTGAAATCCGTGCTGACTATTATAGTTTCAGTTTCTAGATGTTTTTCTATTTCATTTGTGAGTAACAATTCCATTATCATTCTTCCCACAATGTTAAGCTAACTGGTCTAAGTTCACTATTCCTTTTTATAATTAATTTTTATATTAGTGCCTCTGCTATCTCTTCCCCAGCTTCTTTTAGTATGTGTGGAAACAATCGATCTGGGCCAGGGCTTTTTTCTGCTCAAATTTGACTAGTTTATCAATTTTCTCTCCCCTTTCTATCTTAAATGTCTTTATATCTTTCTTTATATCTTTTTTGATCTCTTCTTCTAAAGTCATGCCCACCCTGTTAGTCTCCCTGGTAAGTACTGAGGCGAAGTAACGATTCAATATTTCTGCCATTTTGCTGTCATTATTTGAGAGTTTATCTTAGTGGCCCTATCTGTATCCTGATTTTCCTTTTGTTATTTATGTGTCTGTAGTATACTTTACTATTTTTATAATTTTTGATATACACAGGTCAATAGATTATGCAGATAGATGAAATATGAAATTTAATGTAGAGAAATATGAGATACATTTTGGGAGCAAGAGTAATAAGCGTAATGTACATTAAATGGTAAAATCTTAAAAGGATTATAAGAAGAGACAGAAGTTCTGATATTCTAATTTCTGAGAGGAGGGGTCCAAATTGATAAAACTGTGAAACAAAGAATGGAATCCTTGGTTTTATAAATAGGGGCAAAGAGCACAAAAGCAAAGAGGTAATGTCAAACTCATGCAAATCACTGGTTAGCAGGAGTTAAAATATTGTGCCCTTGTGTATATGAGTGTATGTGCTCTGCAGGAGTTTACATTTTAATTTGGGAAAATACTCTTTTTATAGCCATAAGGTTTAATTTTATATTTAACTTAATAGGCTCTTTTTCCTGAACAAACCTGGCACAAGCCATGGCTTAAGATCATTTATTATACGTTAGAAAAATTTGCGTTAAAATTAAACAACATCCTGGGTTTATGCACAATTTAGAAAGCTTTAACAACAATAAAACAACATCTACTGAATTCCCAAAATGCAAACCTTTAGTAGGGAAAATGCTAGAATCTATTATTAAGGACGTGGTAACAGGGCACTTAGAAAATAATAATAGGATTGGGCAGAGTCAACACGGATTTATGAAAGGGAAATCGTGTTTGACAAATCTATTGGAGTTTTTTGAGGTTGTAACTAGCAGAATAGATAAGGAGGAACCAGTGGATGTGATGTATTTGGATTTTCAGAAGGCATTCAATAAGGTGCCACACAAGAGGTTATTAAACAAAATTAGGGCTCATGGGATTGGGGGTAATATACAAACATGGATTGAGGCTTGGTTAACGGACAGAAAACAGAGAGTAGGAATAAATGGGTCATTTTTGTGTTGGCAGGCTGTAACTAGTGGGGTACCGCAAGTGCTTGGGCCTCAGCTATTCACAATCTACATCAATGATTTAGATGAGGGGACAAAATGTTATATATCCAAGTTTGCCGATGATACAAAGCTGGGTGGGGATATAAGTTGTGAGGAGGATGCAAAGCTGGGTGGGGATATAAGTTGTGAGGAGGATGCAAAGAGGCTTCAAGGGGATATAGACAGACTAAGTGAGTGGGCAAGAACATGGCAAATGGAATATAATGTAGAGAAATGTGAAGTTATCCACTTTGGTAGGGAAAAATAGAAAAGCAGAATATTTTTTAAATGGTGAGAGATTGGGAAATGTTGGTGTTCAGAGGGTCCTCGGTGGCCTTGTACACGAATCACTGAAAGTTAACATACAGGTACAGCAAGCAATTAGGAAAGCAAATAGTATGTTGGTCTTTATTACAAGAGGATTTGAGTATATAAGAGTACAGATGTCTTACTGCAATTATATAGGGCCCTGCTGGGTCCTTTGCTGTTTGTAGTGTACATTAATGATTTAGACATGAATGTAGGGGGTATGATCAGTAAGTTCGCAGATGACACGAAAATTGGTGGAGTGGTAAATAGCGAGGAGGGAAGCCTCAGGCTACAGGACGATATAGACGGGTTGGTTAGATGGGCAGAACAGTGGCAAATGGAATTTAACCCTGAAAAGTGTGAGGTGATGCATTTTGGGAGGACTAACAAGGCAAGGGAATACACAATGAATGGTAGGACCCTAGGAAGGACAGAGGATCAGTGGGACCTTGGTGTGCATGTACATAGATCCCTGAAGGCAGCAGGACAGGTAGATAAGGTGGTTAAAAAGGCATATGGGATACTTGCATTCATTAGACGAGGCATAGAATATAAGAGTAGGGAGGTTATAACGGAGCTGTACAAAACGCTAGTTAGGCCACAGCTGGAATACTGTGTGCAGTTCTGGTCGCCACACAATAGGAGGGATGTGATTGCATTGGAAAGGGTGCAGAGGAGATTCACCAGGATGTTACCTGGGCTGGAGCGCTTCAGCTATGAAGAGAGACTGGACAGGCTGGGGTTGTTTTCCTTAGAGCAGAGAAGGCTGAGGGGGGACCTGATTGAGGTGTACAAAATTATGAGGGGCATAGATAGGGTAGATAGAAAGGAACTTTTCCCCTTAGTAGAGGGGTCAATAACCAGGGGGCAGAGTTTCAAGGTAAGGGGCAGGAGGTTTAGAGGGGATTTGAGGAAAAACTTTTTCACCCAGAGGGTGGTTGGAATCTGGAACTCACTGCCTGAAAGGGTGGTAGAGGCAGGAACCCTCACAACATTCAAGAAGCATTTAGATGAGCACTTGAAATGCCATAGCATACAAGGCTACGGACCAAGTGCTGGAAAATGGGATTAGAATAGACGGGGCTTGATGGCCGGCGCGGACATGATGGGCCGAAGGGCCTCTTTCTGTGCTGTATAACTCTATGACTATGGTGAGACCACACCTGGAGTATTGTGCACAGTTTTGGTCTCTTTACCTAAGGAAGGATATAGTTGCCATAGAGGGAGTGCAACAAAGGTTCACCAGACTGGTTCCTGGGATGGGGGGATTGTCCTATGAGGACAGATTGAGTAGACTAGACCTATATTCTCTAGAGTTTAGAAGAATGAGAGATGATCTCATTGAAACATACAAAATTCTTACAGGGCTTGACAGGGTAGATGCAGGGAGGATGTTTCCCCTGGCTGGGGAGTCTAGAACCAGGGGTCACAGTCTCAGAATAAGGGGTCGGCCATTTAGGACTGAGATGAGGAGAAATGTCTTCACTCAGAGGGTGGTGAATCTTTGGAATTCTCTACCCCAGAGGGCTGCAGAGGCTCAGTCGTTGAGTATATTCAAGACAGAGATCGATAGATTTTTGAATATTAAGGGAATTAAGGGATATGGGGATAGTTCAGGAAAGTGGAGATGAGGTAGAAGATCAGCCACGATCTTATTGAATGGCGGAGCAGGCTCGAAGGGCCAAATGGCCTACTCCTGCTCCTATTTCTCATGTTACTTTGGAAATTAAATGTCTACATTAGACTAACCCCATTTAGAAAAAAAAAGCTCAAGCTTGTCAAGTAGATTCCAAGTATTTTGATGAACACCGTTGTGTAGTGTAGCTTGGATTTCTCTTGTAGCCATCTGCTTTACAGGCAATCTGTAAGCCTGCATCAAGGCATAAAACTGTGAGGTAGAGAGCAGTCATGAAGCTTGCAGGTGAGGTGGCGCCGCCAGGAGGTGAAAAATGAGGTTGAGCAGTCGCAGTGGAGCTGTGTTTCTCTCGTAACTTCTGCTTAGCTTCAAAAATCTTTAAGAGTCTTTGAACCACACCTCTGGGGTGGCAGCTTGTCAACAATAGGTTTCTCTAAATATAATCCACGATTGATTGACACTTCACTTGTTTTCTCTCAGTGTCCACATAATCAAGTTACGTAGGCAGGTGTTAAAATGATCTCCAACCAATTCCAACCGACTCAGAGTTGGTTCTTGTTGCTATGGTGATCTATCCTTTTCTGTGTGGTCTTTTACGACGTGTAAATTAACTATTTTTAACAGTACTTCAGCCTTTTTGAGAGTCCTTTTCCTTCAGCATGCTGGAGCAGATATGATATCAAGCTTTCGTTTATCAGATGTATTTTTGCTACATCTCGTACTGTACTTCCAGGGTAATGCTTTCCAACAGCTGTCATCCTAAATCTCTGTGTCCCCAGCAGTTGTACGTTGGACATCTGCTTTAAGAATGGTGGAAAGTCATACGCAAAGCAACTGTGACTTACTCCAATGCCTCATACCCGGCTTGCATGTCAGCAACTGCTTAATCCAGATCCTCACGTGTGAGACTTGGACAAAGAGACATGCTCATTGTGAGGCAAGTTCCCTTTCCAGGATTATCACTGAGGCTAGAGTAGATCAAGAGCCATTCCTCCCTGGTACCTCGTAAAGGATATGGGAGTTCCCAACTTAGGCTTTCCCTGTTTTCCTCAAAGCCATCTTACACCTTCATCCTGGATCTTGTGTATGGGTTGAAGGAAGCCCTTCCCGAGCATGCCTAAGAATTCATAACTATGAAAGCAATCTGTTTGGACATGTGTCTTGTATGCCATAAGCTCAGTCTGTTTTGAAGTGCCGTTTCTCCTACCCATTATGGCCGCTAAAGGATAAAGTTGATACTGGCCAGTTTTTCCAGGTATTAACATCATTGCATCAGACCCACCAACCCCATCCCTTGTATTTCCCTTAGGTCTCCTCCTTACTGGTGCATGGCATCTTCCACCATATCTTGCTAGTTAAACTTTGGTTTAAAATGGGGTTGAGCTGGCCTAGTGCGCGGGCTTATTTGTGCCTAAAGCACAGAAATTTCTGATGGGAGTCCCTCCTTGTAATTTGAATAGGCTTCAAGTACAGGAAAAGCTTGGCCTGTGAGACACTTGATTGGGGTTGGAAGATCTGGAGAGGCAACAGCTCTTAAAGGACTGCAGCTCTCCATTAAAGGGGAAATTATGGTGAGAATAGAAAAATGGTCACGTGAGCTGTATTTGATGCTGAAGAGTTGGAAGTCCGACTACAGGAGGTGCACCAAAGGAGGTGGCCCTTTTTTATGCTGAAGACCACCATCCCATAAAGGAATAGATCGAGCCTCATCAAGTGAAATTGCCAGCCAAGTGAATTCAGTCATCCAGTTCCTTTGCCTTCCCCTGATGCCAAAAAATGTCTTGGTATTGGGGGAATGCAAAAGTTAATGTGCTCTCTACTTTTGCAAGCATTTCTTCTGGTTCCCATCAAGCATGGCATGAACCTAAGTTGCGAACTCCTATATCCTCTAGGAGGTACCATTTCAAACTTGTGCATCATAATTTCACTTTTCCACACACACTTATTGTGTCAAAGCTGAATGGCACACTTATCTTGGAGATGGGCGAGTGGAATAAAAAACATCTGCTCGAGCTTTCAGCTCAAAACCCACCTCTGCTATTGTGGGTTTCTCGGTCCTGCGGAGTCAGAGGCCATTGATGTATAGGTTAGCACTGGTCTCTGAAGAACCATTATACTTCCCCAGCCTGCTCACCTGTGTTGCAGTCAACTCCTTTAGGGGGTGACATTTTCCTTTTCTTTGTTAATGGACATGGCAGGGAAAGAAAACTATATGCGTGTTTGTGTGTAAGCGTGTGTGTACGCTAGCCACCGGGCTGCCTCAGCTTCTCCAATCCTCCCTACTCCCATTGTACCCTGTAATTACTCTACATTTTTTCCCCGTTTCCCGTGCACTGCTCGTCTCCACGAAGCCACCACCTTCCCCTTGGTTCAATGCTTGTTCATATTATGAAGCTCTTCCTAATCTTCAGCACTTTACCTAATTCTTCAAAACTACCATCACTCCCTTGATCCCTTTATTCTTGGCATCTATCACCCTGTATCCAACTTGCACTTTTATTCCAACTCTAATCTGGTTTCCACCCTACCCACAGCACTGAGACCACCCTGGTCAAATGCACAACATTCTGTGTAACTGTAATTGTGGTTTGTTGTCTCACCTTGACCTCTCTGACATCATCGACTCTGTTGACTACTCCATTCTGCACTATTGCTTCCAATCTGCAGCACTGCTTCTTGTGCTACCACTCATAAATATGCCAATATAGTCACTACATCACCTTAAATGGTTTCTCCTTCTGTACCCGCAAGCCAATTTCTGTGTGCTGCAGGACTCCGTCCTTGATCCTTAACTTATTTACATTCCACCCCCTGATGATACAATCTTACAGCACAGAGGAGGCCATTTGGCCCATCGTGCCCGTGCCGGCTCTTTGAAAGAGGTATCCAATTAGTCCCACTCCCTGCTCTTTTGCATAGCCCTGCAATTACCTCCCCTTCAAGTATTTATCCAATTCTCTTATGAAAGATAATATTGAATCTGCTTCCACCACCCTTTCAGGCAGTGCATTCCCGATCATAATAACTCGCCGCATAAAAAATTTTCTCCTCATCTCTTTTGCTAATTATCTTAAATCTGTATTCTCTGGTTACTGACCCTTCTGTAACTGAAAACAGTTTCTCCTTATTTACTCTATCAAAATCCTTCATGATTTTGAATGCCTCTATTAAATCTCTCCTTAACCTTCTCTACTCTGAGGAGAACAACCCCAGCTTCTCTTGTCTCTCCATGTAACAACTCCCTCTTCCCTGGTACCATTCTAGTAAATCTCCTCTGCACCCTCTCCTGGACATCCTTGCTAAAGTGTGGTGCACAGAATTGAACACAATACTCCAGCTGAGGCCTAACCAGTGTTTTATAAAGGTTCAGGATAACTTCCTTGCTTTTGCACTCTATCCCTCTATTTGTAAAGCCAAAGATCCCGTATGCTTTTTAACAGCCTTATCAACTTGTCCTGCCACCTTCAAAGATTTGTGTACGTGAACCCCCAGTCCCTCTGTTCTTGCATCCCCCTTTAAAATTGTACCATTTAATTTATATTGCCTCTCCTCATTTTTCCTCCCAAAATTCATCACTTCACACTTCTATGCATTACATTTCATCTGCAATGTGTCAGCTCATTTCACCAGTCTGTTTATGTCCTCCTGAAGTCTGCTACCATCTTCCTCACTGTTTACTACTTTGCTGAGTTTCACGTCATTTGCAAACTTTGAAATTATGTCCTGCATACCCAAGTCCAGGTCATTAACATGTATCGAAAAGAGCAGTGGTCCTAATATCAACGCCTGGGGGTGCCACTGTAAACTTCCCTCCAGTCTGGAAAAACAATCGTTCACCACTACTCTGCTTTCTGTCCCTTAGCCAATTTTGTATCCACATAGCCACTGCCCCTTTAATCTCATGGGCTTCAATTTTGCTAACAAGCCTATTATGCAGTACTTTAACATGCCTTTTGAAAGTCCATATACACCACATCAACTGCACCACCCTCATCCACCCTCTCTGTCACTTCATCAAAGAACTCAATCAAGTTAGGCAAACACAATTTGCCTTTAATAAATCCGTGCTGTCAAAAGTGACAGTTAATTTTGTTCTGGGTTATTGTCTCTAAAAGATTCTGCAACACCGATGTTGTTCTGACTAGCCTGTAGTTAGCTGGTTTCTCCCCTGTCCCCTTTTTTGAACAGGGGTGTGACATTTACAATCCTCCAGTCCTCTGGGACCGCTCCCGTATCTAAGGAAGATTCTCGCCAGAACCTCCGCTATTTCCACCCTTACTTCCCTCAGCAACCTAGTATGCAGCTCATCTGGACCAGGTGACTTTTCTACTTTGAGCATTGCCAACCTTTTAAGTACCTCCTCTTTATTTTTATTCTGTCCAATTTCTCTACAACCCTCTTCTGTGAAGACCGATGCAAAATGCTCATTCAGTACCTCAGTCATGCCCTCTGCCTCCACATAAAGATCTCATTTGGTCCATAATGGGTTCCACCCTTCCGTTTTACTATTATGTGTTTATAAAAGACTTAAGTGTTCCCTTTTATGTTACCTGCTAATCTATTCTCATACACTTTCTTTGCCCCTCTTATTTCCTTTTTCAGTCCTCCTCTGCACTTTCTGTATTTAGCTTATTTCTTTACTGCATTATGAACCTGGCATTTATTGTAAACCTCCTGTTTCATTTTAATCTCTATACCATTAGCCATCCAGGGAGCTCTAGCTTTGAATGCCCTTCCTTTCCCTCTTGTGGGATTGTGTCTCATCTGTACCAGACTATCTCCTCTTTGAAGACCCCCCCATTGCAAAGGGTCAACTTCTACTTATACACAGATGACACCCAGCTATACCTCTTCACCTCCTCCATCAACTCTAAAGCTATCATTATACTCTCCAATCACCTATCTGATGAAGACCCACACAACCATTACCCATGTCCTCTCCAAGCTCCATTGACTTTCTGTGTCCCAGTGAATTGACTTCAAGACCCTGGCTTTCAAATCCCTCCATGGCTTCACCCAACCTATCTGAATAAATTCTTCCAGCTGCACATATGCACACATGTTTTACACTTCCTCTATTCCATCATTAGAAGCTGTTCTTTCAACTAATATAGAATCATAGAAATTTATAGAATTATAGAAATTTACAGCATAGAAAGAGGCCATTCAGCCCATCGTGTCTGATCCAGCCTAATCGCAATTTCTAGCTCTTGGTCCGTAGCCCTGTAGCTTACGGTACTTCAAGTGCATATCCAAGTACTTTTTAAATGCAATGAGGGTTTCTGCCTCTACCACCCTTTCAGGCAGTGAGTTCCAGACCACCATCACCCTCTGGGTGAATAAGTTCTCCTCAACTCCCCTCTAATCTTTTTACCAATTATTTTAAATCTATGCCCCCTGGTTATTGGCCCTCTGCTAAGGGACATAGGTCATTCCTATCCACTCTATGTAGGCCCCTCATAACTTTATACACCTCAATTAAGTCTCTCCTCAGCCTCCTCTGTTCCAAAGAAAACAACCCAGCCTATCCAAACTTCCCTCATAGCTAAAATTCTCCAGCCCAGGCAACATCCTCGTAAATCTCCTCTGTACCCTCTCTAGTGCAATCACATCCTTCCTGTAATGTAGTGACCAGAACTGTACACAGTATTCTAGCTGTAGTCTAACTAGTGTTTTATACAGTTCAAGCATAACCTCCCTGCTCTACGCCTCGGCTAATAAAAGAAAGTATCCCGTATGCCTTCTTAACCACCTTCTCTACCTGTCCTGCTACCTAATATGCTCCTGCCCTCTGCAAAGTCTTTCTGCCTTTCCTCCTCTCTTCCTGGCTTCAAACATCTCCTAAAAACCATATTCTGTGTTTCCCTACTACCCAAGTTGAACTTTTCCCCTTTTTCTGGTTCCATTCGATGCTCTTACCAAGCATTCTGAGATGCATTTTAGAACTGTAAATTGTCGTGGGTAATAAAAATCAGTCAGCGTTCCGACTCCTGATCAGTATCCCTGCTATGAAGTGTCATATGTGGGCAATGAGTGGGCGGGACTAGTTTCAGCTATTATGCCCTCTGCATTCATGTGGCCTATGAACAATAACCAGGGTCAAGTATAGAAAATGGTAAAGATAAAAAAAATAAAATTGACAGTGCTCGAAGTCAAGTCAGCATCTGAACTTTTTACGTGGTGACCCTTCATCAGAATTGGAAAGTCAGTGATAAGTGGTCCTTTTTACAGTAGAGTTGTGCCAATTCAATGTTAAAAATTATGCCCTCTTGTTATTGTCTCACCGACCAGTCGAAACAGTCCATCACTACATACCTCATCATAATCCTTTGGAATCTTGAATACCTTGATTAGGTCATCCATTAGCTTTCTCCGTATTATTGTCAATAAATTGACAGATACAATTTTTTAAAATTCATTCATGGGATGTGGCATCGCTGGCCAGATCAGCATTTATTGCTCATTCCTAATTGTCCTTGAGAAGGTGGTGGTGAGCCGCCTTCTTGAACCGCTGCAGTCTGTGTGGTGAAGGTACTCCCACAGTGCTGTTAGATTTCATAGAATGGTTACAGCACAGAAGGAGGCCATTTGGCCCGTCAAGCTTGTGCCGGCTCTCTGCAAGAGCATTAAAGGTAGGTAGGGAATTTCAGGATTTTGACCCTGCGACGATGAAGGAACGGCAATATATTTCCAAGTCAGGATGGTGTGTGATTTGGAGGGGAACTTGCAGTTGGTGGTGTTCACATGCGCCTGCTGCCCTTGTCCTTCTAGGCGGTAGAGGTCGCGGGTTTGGGAGGTGCTCCTGAAGAAACCTTGACGTGTTTCTGCAGTACATCTTGCAGATGGTACACGCCACAGCCACGGTGTGCCGGTGGTGGAGGGAGTGCATGATTAATGATGGTGCATGGGATGCCAATCTAGCGGGCTGCTTTGTCCTGGATAGTGTCGAGCCCTCTTGAGTGTTGTTTGAGCTGCACTCATCCAGGCAAGTGGAGAGTATTCCATCACACTCCTGACTTGTGCCTTGTAGATGGTGGAAAGGCTTTGGGGAGTCGGAAGGTGAGTCACTTGCCACAGAATATCCCCCAGGATGTTGATGGTAGGGGTTTTCGGCGATGGTAATGACGTTGAATGTCAAGGAGAGGTGATTAGACTCTCTCTTGTTGGAGATGGTCATTGCCTGGCACTTGTGTAGCGAGAATGTTACTTGCCACTTATCAGCCCAAGCCGGCATGGACTGCTTCATTATCTGAGGAGTTGAGAATGGAACTGAACACTGCAATCATCAGCGAACATCCCCATGTCTGACCTTATCACAGAATCACAGAATCCCCACAGTGCAGATAGAGGCCATTTCGGCCCATCGAGCCTGCACCGACACATATCCCACCCTATCCCCATAACCCCACGTATTTAATTCCCCCTAACATATCCCACCCTATCCCCGTAACCCCACGTATTTAATCCCCCCCTAACACTAAGGGTCAATTTATCATAGCTAAATCAACCTAACCCGCACATCTTTGGATGGAGGGAAGGTCACTGATGAAGCAGCTGAAGATGGTTGGGCCTCGGACACAGCCCTGAGGAACTCCTGCAGCAATTAACTAGGGCTGAGATGATTGGCCTCCAACAATCATAACTCCTTGATGCCAAGGGCAGTCACTCTTCCCTCACCTCTGGAATTCAGTTCTTTTGTCCATGTTTGGACCAAGGCTGTAATGAGGTCTGGAGCCAAGTAGTCCTGGCGGAACCCAAACTGAGCATCGGTGAGCAGGTTATTGGTGAATAAGTGCCGCTTAATAGTACTGTCAATGGCACCTTCTGTCACTTTGCTGATGATTGACAGTAGACTGATGGGGCAGAAATTGGCAGGGTTGGATTTGTCCTGCTTTTTGTGGACAGGACATACCTGGGCAATTTTCCACTGTCGGGTAGATGCCAGTGAGCTGTACTGGAACAGCTTGGCTAGAGGCGTGGCTAGTTATGGTGCACCAGTCTTCAGCACTGCAGCCGGAATCTTGTTGGGGCCCATAGTCTTTGCTATAGCCAGTGTGCTCAGCTGTTTCTTGATATCACATGGACTGAATCAAATTGGCTGAAAACTGGCTTCTGTGATGGTGAGGACCTCAGGAGGAGGCCGAGATGGATCATCCACTCTGGCTGAAGATGGTTACAAACGCTTCAGCCTTGTCTTTTGCACTCGCGTGCTGGGTTCCACCATCATTGAGGATGGGGATGTTCTTGGAGCCTCCTCCACCTGTTTAGTTGTTTAATTATCCACTACCATTCATGACTGGATGTGGCAGGACTGCAAAGCTTTGATCTGATCTGTTTGTTGTGGGATAGCTTAGCTCTGTCTATAGCATACTACTTCTGGTGTTTAGCATGCATGTAGTCCTGTGTTATAGCGTCACCAGATTGGCACTTCATTTTCATTTGGGGCTTTCTTCACTACAGCTAAAAAGGTTAAGGGGTGACTTAGTCAAGGTCTTCATGATTGCGAAGGGTTATGATGAGGTAAATAGTGATGGATTGTCCCTTTATTTGCTGTTGAACTAAATATTTTGGTACTTTGTCTAATTCTGCAATTGCTGCAGAATAGCAACTAAGGGGGCGATTTTGCCAGCCCTGGGGAGGCGGGTCTGCCGGGAAAATGGCAGAATTTGGTGGCAGGTGCCCAACCCGCCTCCATGCCATCTTGCCAGGAGGCGGGTAGCCGTCCCGCGTTGGGTCCCGTCTCCTTGGAGGCGGGAAGGGATTAAAGCCTATTAACTGCCTGTTAACAGGTAGTTAACAGGCAGAAAATAGGATTATCCCCTTTTTGCCCTCAAGTGCGGGCTTCCCGAAGGCTCCAAAACCCGCCAGCTCAGCGAGGCGAGTACTGGATCTGCGGGGGTCGGGGGGGGGGGTGCAAAAGTGTGGTGTGAAGGTAAGTGATGGGTGCAAGCGCGGAGAGGTGAGTATCTGAGGTAAGTGCAAAATGTTAGTAAAAGTGTACTTACCTTTGTTTCTCCCTGCAGGCTTCAGTCGGTGTGTATGCGGAGAGTCTCGCACCTCCGTGTTGCAGATGGGAGATGGCCATTGCATTCTCAGATGCAACAACCATCTCATTTCTGTAAAAGAAAGAAGTTTGATGAGGTCTTGAATTCAAGACCTCATCAAACTACAGAGAATGTCACTGTTTGACAGCTTCACAGAGCTGTCAAACGATGACAATTCATCTGTCAAAAATTTTTGACAGATGAAACGTCATACGTTGATGTTCTCTGCAACCGGCTTTCCCTTAATTGGCCTGCTAAGCCCAGCGGGCTTAACGAGGTCAATCAAGGGAAAATAGCGTGGGTTGGCCACAAATCGATGGAGGCGGGACATCGACCCACCAAGCAGTGGTCCCGCCTCCAAAGCGCCCCCATTAACAAAATTGCCCCCCAAGTGCTAGTTGATTCTAGAAGTTAATAGCTCTAACCACAAAGTAGTTAGTCTATGTATTTTCTTCTCCGTCCGCATAATGAACTGCTCTGTACACCGCATGATGATTTTCATGATTTTGGAAACACTCTGATCGTATTCCCAAATCATCATTTTATTCTCCTCAATGAAAACCAATTAGCCTCCCATAGCTGCTCTTTTTATAGTTCATTTATTTTTAAAACCCTGTACTGTTCTTGTTGTCCTTCACTTTGAATTCTTTAAGTGCCTCTGCCATTTTGCAATGAAGGTAGCCAGAACTGGCACGCGACTCCGAATGTATCTACTGTCATTTATAGTGTTGACGTAATGTCCTTTGATTTGTACTATATAATGGCTACTTGTACATCCTAATATGTTTGCTTTGACAACTGTTGTACATTTTGATGAAACTTTCAGTATGTTTGTGCTTTGTCACACAGCCTCTTGAAGAACCAGAGTTATACAAAGCAAGGTTGCAAGAGGGATAAACCTCTAACAAAAATGTTAGAACCTTAGGAAGGCATGTCCTCCAGTACAAAAACGTCCTTCTAAACCTAAATGTTATAAAGGGAGATACCTGCACATCTGTAGGTGTCTCTTAATCACCTACAGTCACCCTGTTTTATATTTTAGAAGGGCTAGTTATGAAGCCATGAAGAAGGCATCTTGATGCAACTCCTCCCACGCAGCAATATTGAGTGCTACCAGAGTGACCTCACAAATGAGGGATGCTGCCCATAATCTTAAAAGACAGAACATAATCTGGTAATTTTTCACAGATCACATATCCCAGCCATCAATAAAAGTATAGGAAGGAGTCTGAATTGGAGGAAGGAATTTGCAGACATTTGGAAGCATTTGGATTTTAAAAAGCTAGCTTGTGTTTTGAACTTTTTCTGATAGCAAGAAAAAATATATTTTGGTGCAGGAAACCAAGCCTGTGGGGGTATAGCTATGTTGTGGGAACATCGGAACAGGAGTAGGCCATTCAGCCCCTTGAGCCTGTTCTGTCATTTAGTTAGATCATGGCTGATCTGTACCTCAACCCCCTTTATCCATATCCCTTGATACTGTAGGCGGTTTGCCTTGGTGGTTCGAATCACCTCTCCTACTTAGTTCTAAACGACAGGAATTACGGTGAACAGGATTGGAACACAGACAAGCTTTTCGGACTCAACCGTACAGTGTTTAATAAGGTTAACACACACACCCGCCTCCAGTACGTAAAATGCCTGGTGGCGTAAAACAAACAGTACAACAATACAACTTGGCCCGTCAAACAGGCCCCTGTCTCGTATTAAGACGCCTAAAATCACACTGTGTTGCAATACAGAGTATAACATGGACTTGTCCCACAAACCCCGGAACATACACTACATAATACACACACAACCTCCCCACTAAACCCCTCTGGATTGGTTGGGACACACAACACCCCCTCACACAGTACCGGTGGTCTTAAGGATGCGTGGGCTTGGACAATGCTCACACCGATTGTCCGTTTTCTTGCTCGCTGCTTCCCTGTGTAGAGCGTGTCTCCTGGTTCCGTATCGCTGATGCAGTATCCAAGTCCCAGTTTCGAGGTTCGTTCCTACAGTCGAAGAGCAAGGCGAGGTTCTTGTCGCTCGTGGTGGTTTCTTCTCTCCGTCTCGGTCGGAGTGCTCGGTTCTTGGCTCAGAGATGAGGGCCCGCGAAGGCGAGAGCAAGCGAGAGAGAGAGAGAGAGAAATGGCCAAAGCTGCCTTCTCTGTATACCCTAAAAGTTCATTCAGGTCTATGTATTGCAGTGATGTCTTTTAAATCACTCTTCTTTGTTTGGTTCCCGCCTTTTCGAGTCTGGGCCTTCCCCCAACTCTTGTATTCCAATACACACCCAGTAATCCAAACCACAGGACTTGTACAGGGCTGGGGGATGGAAGACAATTCCTTATCTTGTCTCCCCCTCTCTGTGGTACATATTTGATGTGATTTAGTCTTACTGCTGATGTGTTTTGCCCAAGGTTAAAGTGTTTTTCATTGAGGCCAGGAAGTCCATTGTTCCAGCGAAACTGGCATCGTTGTCTTATCCAATTGAAGATCCATCGAAACCCATTAAAACACGAAGTCTCATCACCTATCGAGACGCTCATTGTCCAAAGTTAAATCATCTATTCACGGTTAAATCACCTATCGAGACGCTCATTGTCCAAAGTAAATGTCTTTTCCATAGTTAAATTGAAACTCACAGGTGTGCCTGTGCTTCTACGTCCAACTGCACCACGCCCCTACCACTGGCCCAAACAGACTGCTGGTCGATCAGCAGTAACAATCATACAAAATGTCCGATACAAAAAAAAATCCTTGGGGCCTGCGCCGATGCTTACAATACCCTTACATAACAAAAATCTAACGACCTCAATCTTGTAAGTTTCAATTTGACCTAGCATCCACAGCCTATTGGGGGAGGGATTTCCAGATTTAGGATTGCGTTTATTTAGCATATTGGTCCCTATTCTACAAGAAACATGCCATTCTTAGCCAGTATTCGTTAACTCTGTGATGCTCTTAATTCAACAACTCTGATTGCTCTCACCTCTGTGTGTCAGACCTGTATTGGCTGTACTTCACCCTGGTATTATACAGTTGAAAATGTTCTCTCCAGACTCTGGTCTAATTTGCAAGTGCAACATTTCTAATTGCCCTGCTGGATGTTTGTTCACAGTTCAAATGAACAAATTAAGAAAATTTCACATGGCTAGCATAGTGCTTTACCAAAATCTTAGTAGCATTGCTGCATAGCACGGCATCAACCTGCCTTAGCCCCTCAAATATATTGATATGTTACCAGCAGAAAGTTATCTTTCAGACAAGTTCGAGGAAGAAAAGTAATTTTACTTGAACACCTTACAAAGGAGCTTTTCTATCTCTGTAATAATGGAGCTGCACAGTCACAGCATGAGGATAATCCAGTCTTGGGTGTGATGCTAGGCTGCTCGGTGCTATTATTAAGTTCTATCTCACCCAGTGTTAATGGACTTTGAGAATCCAGGCAGCAAAAAGTTTTTACAAGTTTTTCACCTTCGGTGCTCATGCTTCATGTGTGAGCTTAAAAGTCAGTATTGGGTTATTTATCTATAAGAGGCACCACAGCTCAGCCGCATTCGGAGTTCTGAGCTCACTCAATTTGTACTTTCCAGGTGCAACTGGATGGCAAGCAGAAGTCCTGACTGCCTGATTTTTTTTTTTCCCCTCTATAGTTCCAAACTTCTTGTACAATGCCACCGAAGCACGTACAGCTTTACCATCACACTGAATTCATGTCAGAGATCGATGTATAAAGTACCACCTGAACGCGATGTAAAATGCTTAAACCTAATTTGTAATTGTGTTAGTTTTCATGCCTTATGATTCTTTGAAATAGTGTAATTGAATTTAAATGTATTACAAGTATGAATAGAAATATTACACACCTAATGCACACTTAATGGGTGAGACTGAGACTCCCCACCAGTAGTACACATTTGTCGAATCACCGGTGTCTGAAAACATCAAAACAATGCTACAGTATTTTGTAACTATACTCAATTGCACTATTCTACAGACTAATCTTTTATTACTTTTATAGTTGAACCCACAATAACTGTGGGAGGTGGCCCTGAGCCACTTGTAGATGGTGCCAATGAGACAGTTGCAGCGGTATGCACAGCAGCCAATGGAAAACCTGAAGCAGTTGTTTTCTGGGAAACCGATCTCATTGGAGAACAGGAGCAGACAAAGATTTCTGCTCCAAATGAAACTGTGACTGTTGTTAATCAGTTCAAGATCGTTCCGTCCCGATTTGTGAGGAAGAGACCAATCACCTGCATAGTGATACATCCACCACTGAATACTACTACTCGAGTCCCATATGTCTTGGATGTACAATGTAAGTACCTGATGTGTAAATCTGATGTGTATAATTGAAGTATGATTAGCATGAATCTAATTATCTCAGTAGCTTTGATACTTAAAAATAACATTGCCCTGCTGGCATTATTTTAGTTTACTCACCCTTGCTCAAAGTGTATCCTAAAAGTGTAATGAAATATATTTTAAAATTTAGTTATCAAACTTGCTTTGTACAACCGTTGCATTAAAACAAAATTGATGGAATTCTGGATGTTTGGAGGTTTGACTGATATTTTGGAGCTTGATTTTTCAACAGCAGCTTATAGAAAGATGAAGTATTATGCCAATACTAAGCAGGAAAGAAAAAGAGGAAACAGAAAATTGAGGGGGAAGCATGGTTGGAGAATAGTGTTTCAAGATTTTGAAAGCAGAGAAGGAAATAGGAAGCAGAGGAAAGAGCAGCCAGCAATGGTGCAGTTGGAACAAAGAGTAGCCTGTTATCAGGAGTGAGGGTGCATGCGTATCATAGAATCTTACAGCATAGAAGGAGGCTGATCGTGGCTGGATGAGATTATCATGGTATGGTAGGAAGATTTGAATAGGAAAAGAGGGTGGTCAGGAGTAATGTGGGCCCCTTGAAAACTGATAACTGTGATATTATCAATGAAAATAAGGAAATGGCGGACATGTTGAATAATTACTTTGCATCAGTATATACAGTAGAGGAAGAGGATAGCATGCCGGACATCCCAAGAAAACTAATATTGAATTAGGGCGGGGACTCACCAAAATTAGTGTGAGCAAAATGACAGTAATGAAGAAAATAATGGCACTAAAGAGTGACAAATCCCCAGGACCAGATAGTTTCCAGGGTTTTAAAGCAAGTTGGTGAGAACATTGCAGATGCCCTAACTATAATCTTCCAAAGTTCTCTCGATTCGGGTACCATTCCTTTAGATTGGAAAATTACACCTGTCACTCTGCTATTTAGAAAAGGTGAGAGGGGGAAACCAGGGAATTAAAGACCAGTTAGCCTAACATCTGTTGTCGGGAAATTACTGGAGTCTATAATTAAGGATAGAGTGACTGATCAGAGAGAGCCAGCGTGAATTTGTAAAGGGTAGGTCATTCCTGCGAACCTGATAATTTTTGAAGAGGTGACTAAAGTAGTGGACAGGGGAATATCTATGGATGTTATTTATATGGACTTCCAGAAGGCATTTAATAAAGTCCCTCATTAGAGACTGTTAGCTAAAGTTGAAGCTAATGGAATCGAAGGCAAATTATTGACCTGGTTTGGAAATTGGCTGAGCGGCAGGAGACAGAGAGTAGAGATAATGGACAGGTACTCTAATTGACAGGATGTGACTAGTGGTATCTGTGTTGGGGCCTCAACTATTCACCATATTTATTAACAACTTAGGTGATGAGATAGAAAGCCACATAACCAAGTTTACCGATGACACAAAGGTAGGTGGCATTATAAAGTATAGATGGAAGCATAAAATTACAAAGGGATTAAGCCAATCATCAAAACTTGACGAATGGATTTCAATTTAGGCAAATGTGAGGTCATCCACTTTGGACCCAAAAAAGCATAGAACAAAATACTTTCTAAATGCTGAAAAGCTAGAAGCAGTGGAGGTCCAAAGAGACTTGGGGGGTCCATGTACATAGATCATTAAAATGTCATGGACAGGTACAGAAAATAATCAAAAAGACTAATGGAATGCTGGCCTTTTTATCTGAAGGACTTAGAATACAAGGGGGTAGAAGTTATGTTACAGCCCCCCCCCCCCCCCCAGCAATTCTCATCCATCTCTCTCTCTCTCTCTCTCTCTCTCTCTCTCTCTCTCTCTCTCTCTCTCTCTCTCTCTCTCTCTCTCTCTCTCTCTCTCTCCTTCTCTCTCCCACCCCCCGCCCTCGCTTTCCCCCCGGCCTCGCTCTCCCTCTCTCTGCCCCCCCAAGCCTCGCTCTCCTTCTCTCTGCGCCCCCCCCACTCTCGCTTTCGCCTCTTTCCCCTGCCCCCCCCCCCCCCCAGCCTCGCTCTCCCTCTCTCCACGCACCCCCAGCCCTCGCATTCCCCTTTTCCCCCTGGTCTCCCCCCCCACTCCCATGAATTGTCGAGGTACAAAATAATTTTGCTCAGTTCGTGTAACTTTTCTGGTGCCTTGGTAAGGCAACCCCTACTGCACCAGTGTGTTATTTGAATTTCCCATATCCACTTCCCTTGTTGGTTAATTGAACTATAGATAGTTTTATGCTGTGCACTTGCACCCACTAGTAATTGGTTTGAAACTGCTTTTGTGCAAGAAAACACTTTTGTGTTGTCTGTGTGATCACAGGGATGGCTCAAGTTAGTAGTGATGTCTGAACGCACATATTGGTCTTGAGGCTCATAAGTGTCCAGCCTAACCCGGTAGTTAATTTTGCACATATCCTGATACGCTAATATTAGTGGAGTACCATTTTAATCAGTACACGGACTGCAACTGTTGAAGGAAAAAGCCTAATCAGCAATTAGGGATGCACAATTAATAATGCAGCTTTGCCAGAATTATCCACATCCTGTAAACAAGTAAAAGTTGAATTGAATGTTCGTGACGCAAAAAGAAACTGCTGGGCAATATGAATTGACTCTTCCTCCATTGGTATGAAATTGGCTGTATCTGTTGAAGAATAGAAACATGAGACAAGCAAAAGAAAAATTGTAAGAAGGAAACAAAAGAAGCAAGAAAAAAGTAAAAGGGAAATGAAACCAGTACTTACATGCTGAGTGGTGATTCTCACCATTGTAATTTGCCAGACTCATGGCAATCCTGTTCTCCAAGAGTTTTAAATTAGAGCACTAAACCATAGATTGATTCATATTTCACCTGTGGATGTATAATGTTACTACAACCCTATTTTACTATTAATTTTGATGAAGATCCAGCAAATGGTATTATTGTAGCATAACCACTGATTAACATTCGTGCTTTGATCTCACTTGATGTTCCTGAGAGTACCAGCAGCAGTTTCTGTATTGGTATGTCATCCTTCTTTTATTAATGAAGGTTGAATGAATGAATCATAATGTCACATTACCTAAAGCAAAACTGGTCTTTTTAAACAAATTCAGTCTCCATGTAGAGTGTTGCACTTTGTCAACACTTCTTTCTTTCCTAATACTGCTTGGTGTTGAAGAGGGAGAAACATACATGGGGAGTACTTTTCATTCGAAGTACTCTTCCTTTTTATATTAAAATGGTCGTATAATATTTGTGTTAATTATTTTTAAAAATTAATTTTATTTATTTTTGGGACCCACACACCTTGCTAGGCTGCTTTGATACTTTGATTATAGGGAGCATATCCAGACTGGCACCGCTGCATGACTTCAAGCCAGTCTAGTGGTTAGTGCTGACCTGCCTGTCCCCAAGAAACCATACTGCAGGCTGAGTAATCTGGATTGCTCAGGCGGCCAACTCTTGCATGCCTCCATCTGGATGGAGTCACTTCAGAAAACACAGGGATGTTTGCTGTGGTAGATATCACTGGAGCAATCTAGCAGAATAAAAATCTTAAAAATTACCTACAATAAAGTTGGTGTTTCAAAAAAAAAAATTATATATCTAATTATATATTCTAATATTTCCATTATTTTCTTCCTTAAAAAGAGGCAATACATACTTTGAACTAAAAGTGCTCCTTCCATGCTTTTATTCCCCTTTAATTTACGTATGTAACATAGCATTGATCATTAGGCTTGAATTTGGGTTATTAAAACATTGTTGAAAATGAGGGCTGATTCCCTGATTTGATTCTCCCAGATATGATACAGTACTCGTGGAATATTAGTTGGGGAATCGTTGACCCACAGCCCCTGGTTTTGCTTACTTTAATTTAAATGGACATAAAACCAGGCTATGGGCACAAGATTAGCCCTCTTCAAATTAAGTGATCTATTTTTAAAAAGTTTACTATAATCGCAAACACTTAGGGCTGGATTTTACTCACCGAGACGTCCGACGCACAGACGCTATTTTCCCCTGATTGGCCTTGCGGGCCAATTAAGGGAAAGCCGGTGTCAGATGACGCTTCATCTGCCGATTTTCTTAAAGGCACATGAACCATAAACTTTTGACGGATGATTTTACTGTGTTTGACAGCATTGAGGTGCTGTCAAACACTGACAATCACTGTACACAGGTGAGCCCTTGCACCCAGGCTCTCCAGTGACTCTCTCCTTAGGATGAAACAGATGGCAGCTGTAGGTGAGGGTACAGAAAACGACCTGTCACTTCTCCCATTGAGGTGAGGCCACACAAACACTTCAAAGCTTGTCACCTACAGAAAAATCTAAACACATTAAAAATCACTTTCCCAACATTTCCTTACCTCTGATACTCACCAGTGTTCCATTGCATCCTTCACACCACTTCTGCAGCTGTCATCTATACACCAACATAACAGATCCACAGCACGCCTCACTTATCCTGGCGGGGTATCCCGACGTCGGGAAGCCCGCAGCAGAAGTCTAAAAATTGGAAAAAGCCTCTTAACTGCCTGTTAACTACCTGTTAACAGGCAGTTAAGTGGCTATAATCCTCTTCCCGCTGCTAGGAGTCGGGTCCCTGCGCAAATCGCGGACCCGACTCCTGGGAAGATTGGTTGGAGGCGGGTTGGGAGCGGGTTCGGGACCCACTCCCATTCTTTTTGACTTTCCCAGCAGTCCCGCCTCCTCAGGCTGGTAAAATCCAGCCCTTAGTGATTGCAACTATGTTTAGCGTATAATTAATTGGAGGAGATACCGGTTCCAACAGTCAACATGTGATGATTTGTTCCAGATGCACCAGAAGTTACTGTGATGGGCTATGATGGAAACTGGTTTGTTGGCAGACAAAATGTGCAACTCAATTGTAAAGCTGATGCAAACCCATCGCCTTCTGCATACATATGGAGCAGGTACGTACGTACCTCACTTGTACAGTATTAATTACTTATGACAAGTCTGCAGGTATTTTCAAGTGTGATAGCACATAATTATAATAGATCACATACAGAAATAATTGATTAAGAGTTTGTGATTTTATATCCGATGAACGATTTGCTAGCTTCTTGGTTACAGTTGTGAATGAGTTATAGTCAGTACCATATGAGAGTGGTAGCTTTTATCCCAGTTTCCTCATGCATTCTATTTGTGTTACAGATGAATTAACTTTAAATTATAATGGACTATATGAACATTTAAACAGGATGCATGAATTGTGGAGTAGTTCCTGTGATTTTAATGCAAAACTTTCTCTCTCCTCCCTCTCCCCATTTTCCCATCCTGACCAATAGTGCAGTCTATTTTCAGTCATGACCTAATGATGAAATACAAAAATACTTCATGGAGATGGTGATGTTGCCAGGGTACATGTGCAAATGATCCTTCATTATAGTAATGCAATTCTAAGAATATTATTAGACAGCAAATAGAAACGCATAATATCTGATGTTTACAGTTAGGACTACTTTTTATTTTGGTAAGCAGATTCGTCTTTATATTTTAAAATTGTACTCTTTGTATGGAGCAGTTTTTGCAGTTAAGTGAGAAACACTTTTTTTTATTTCTAGTTTCCCTTTGGTATTATTACTACCAACAGTTCATAACCAGGCAACAAGTTGGAACAATCATCAACTTAGTTCATGTAGAAAAGTTCCATTAAACAGAGTATCAAAAGTCAACCTGTGTAAAAGTCATAACTATCTAAAACCAAATAAGAATTCGCAATTTTCTGCTTAAAATGTGAAAAGAAAGAAAAGAGAATTTATTTTTCTTAAATTGTGTTCAGTAGATTAATAAAAAATGTTGTCTTTAGTGTTTTAAAGAAGTTCAGATTTTAGACATTAATTCAGGTCCACCACTTCCTTTCTCTCTCTCATCCAATTTAAAGCTTAGAAGCTTCATAATTATAACAGATTAGGGTTATGAATTAGAAGTAATAATAACAGCAAACAATTCTATAGTTAAGAAGAGGGAATAAAGGATGTAAAGTTTACTAGTGATGATAAACCAGCAAATTCTGCATGCGTTCCAAATGAATATGCTACAATTAGATCAAAGTGTAACCCACTGCAGTTTAAATTCCTGTAACATTGTCGTGCTTTTGTAGCAGTGACAATGTTAATAGCTTCAGTATTCATCAAGGAAAACTGTAAAGTACATGCTGCACATGGTTGGGAAATGAGTGTCCTAAATTCTATTGAAATTATAAATTGACTCGGCCCTCGAATCTTCCAGACAGCAATAGAAGAACAAATTCAAATATAATTTCTTTGGTTAAAATACAAATCTGTTGTAGATGAGAATGATTATAATGTCAATTTGTTGCTGAAGTTAGATGATAGCAAATTGCTTCAGCTGCCCTTTGCAGTTTCTGACATCATAAGAAATCTCAGGACAAGTTATTTTCTTCTTTATTGCTCCCACCCACAGCTTTTTTGTAATTGAATTGCATTTTTAATACAAGAGTATTATACTATTATAGACTATATGTATCAGTTTTTTGCCAACTAGGGAAAGCAATTATTATCTCACTTCACTAGACAGAGGTTTATACTGTGGCAGCGTGGGACAGGTCATCTTTGATCAAGACCTGACTTCCAATTGTCAGCTGTGGCTCAGTAGTAGCACTCTTGCCTCTGAGTCAGAAGGTTATGGGTTTAAGTCCCACTCGAGAGACTTGAGCACAAAATCTCAGCTGACACTCCAGGGCAGTACTGAGGGAGTGCTACATTGTCAGAGATTCCATCTTTCGGATGAGATATTAAACTGAGACCTTGTCTGCTGTCAGGTGAACGTAAAGGAAGAGCTAGGAAGTTCCCCTGGTATCCTGGGCAATATTTATCCCTCAACCAATAGCAGGAAGAAACATTATGTAGTCGTTATCACATTGCTGTTTGTGGGTCCTTGTTCTGTGCATTTTGGCTGCCGCTTCTCCTATATTACACTTCAAAAGTACTTAATTGGCAGTAAAGTGCTTTCCGATGTCCTGAGGTTGTTAAAGGCGCAATATAAATGCAAGTCTTTCTAGAAACAAGCAGAGACTGACTGATCTACCAATATAACTTGGCTTTCTGTTTTTTTTTTTATTGCTGATGCAGGGTGATTTGACCCGTTCAGTGCCAAATTTATACCTCCACGACTTTCAACTTTTCTAAAGTTATTTCTACACAATTGATAATATAATAGCCAATTTTCCTTGGTTTATATTGAATTTCATCTGCTACTACTGTACTATGCCCTTTTACAAGTTTATTTTAAACTACTTTTGTGGGTCCTTGACTGCTTCTGACTTGACTAATCCATGTCCTTCTGCCCCCAATTTAGCATCATCTGCAAATTTGACTACTTTACATTGGATTTATGAATCGTAAATTGTTGATATAGATTAGGAAGTGTAATGGTCCACTACCAACCCTAGGAGGGACTCTACTGAATATGTTTCTTCCCCCCCCCCCCCCCCCCCCAATATCATTTGCCTTACAAATACCCTGTGCTTTCTTTCCTTCAGCCAATTCCTTATCTAGGTTTTACCTCGAATAATTTGCTAATTTCTGGTTCAGTCTTTCATATGGAACCCTATTAAAGGCTTTCTGGCAATGAAGTCCACATCAGTGAAAAGCCATCATGTACTTTTCATTGATGTGGACTTCGCTATTCAGAACTTGATTATAACCACTAAACTCACCTTCAGTTATGGCTCTAAAATTGAAACACATGCTGTAACTCTATAGCAGCTTTTGAAAGAAAAAGACAAATTAAATTCCTTGAGTGCCTCCCTTCATCAAATCTATTTATCTTCATCTTGGCCGCACAGGAGAGAATAGGAATATGTTGAGTCTGGAGGTGACAAAGGTATGGATGTGGGTTTCGGCAGCAGATGGGCTGAGGCAGGGGAGGCAACAGCCGATGTTGTGGAGAGGGAAGTAGAGTCTTTGTGATGGAGAGATTATGGGGTTCGAAGCTCAGCTTGGGGTCAAAAAGAATGTCGAGATTGCAAACAGTCTTGTTGAAGCTGAGACCGCGGCTGAGGAGAGGTTGGAATTAGTGAGTAAGGGTACCAGGTATGATGTCTTTGGTCTTCCATTTAACTGGAGGAAATTGTGGCTCATCCAGGATTGGACATC
Organism: Squalus acanthias; assembly: GCA_030390025.1. Lineage (NCBI taxonomy): Eukaryota > Metazoa > Chordata > Chondrichthyes > Squaliformes > Squalidae > Squalus > Squalus acanthias. The sequence continues at coordinate 93,367,831 of CM059431.1, forward strand.
AAACGAGCAGTCTGACAACACAGAGGCAGTGGAGGGATCGAAAGAGATGGTTGGAGAGCTAGAGATGGGTGTTGTCGGCGCACATGTGGAATGTGACTCCATGTCTTCAGATTATATCACAAGGGGCAGCATGTAGATGAGGAAGAGGAGGCGACCAATGATTGATCTTTGGTGCAAGAAGAGAACCCGTTGCTGGAGATCCTCTGGCTATGATCGGATAAGTAAGACTGGAAACAAGTGAGGACAGTCGTAAGTATGATGTACAATGGAGGAGGATGTGGTCCACCATGTCAAAGACTGCAGAGAGGTTGAGAAGGATGAGGAGGGTTAGTGCACCAGTCAGTCACAGAGGATGTCATTTGCGAATTTGATTAGGGTCATTTAAGTACTGAGGCAGGGGAGTAAACCTGATAGGGATTCAAACATCGCGTTGCGGGAAAGCTGGGTATGGGGTTAGGAGGTGACAATACGTTTAAAGACTGGTGAAGAAAGGGAGGTTGGAAATGGGGTGGTAGTTTGCAAGAACAGAGATTTTTTGAGGGGAAGTAATGTCAGTGGTTTGAAATAGAGGTCTGAGGAGAGGAAACCATTTATAATGTCAGCTAGCATGGGGCTAGAAATAGAAGCTGGGTGGTAAGCAGTTTAGTGGGAATGGGGGTAAATAAATTATGCATGACATTTGAGTATTTTTCTCGAGAGATGGATTCTGCAGACTGTTCCTGCTACCTACCCTCACATCTACAGCTGCACACTTGCACCACTACATGGATCTTAATTTCCAGAAACTGTAGATCTCATACCTATACCTCCAGAATCACGAATGCATGGAGGGATATTTGTTTTGTCCTGACTTTCCCTGGGCAACACCAGGGTAGATCCACACGTTCACCAGTTAAGTTCCGAGTGACTGCTCCAGTGTCATCTAATATCCATGCAGTTGAAGTTGTGTTGAGGAATATTTCATTTTTTAAGGGGATATGTTGTGACTTTGGCTGATTCCATGTTTACTTGTATGCTAGAGACTGGTAAGACTTCTATTATGGTACCTAATCAGGCAGCTCTTCTTTACATTTGTAAACATTTGCACTTGTCTGTAGTCACTAAAGATTTGGTTTTGCAAACCTTTTATGGTTTGGTCAGCTGAGAAGCTTTTAATTACTGCTTCAGTCAATACGTACTTGGGTGCCTCAATGTTTACCTTGATTCAGAGCATAGTTTTGAGTCTTTAGAGTAAGATTGGAAGGAAGGAAGTGACACCTGGGCAAGTTTACTTCAGAGCCTACATCCATTTTGTGTTTATCTATCCTTTATGGGGTTTGCCTTATCCTTTACCTAGTTCATATCCTATATCTTGAGGTTTGCCACATTCTTATTCAATTAGGCATCTTCACACACCCATAGGACTTAGCTTAGCTTGTTTGGTTCTGAGAAAAATCACGAGCTTATCATGGCCAATTTTCTTTTGCTTTGCCATGCTGGATGGAGGAGCCTGCGATCTCCGACTACCACATCGAATAAAGCCCCAGAACCTACGTGATTGCATCGGCTTCATTTTTTCTCCGTTTCTAGTATACCCTTGTGCTGATCCAGCCCAAGTAGTGCACAGTTGTGATTACAGGAAATTAAGGCAAGACGAGAGAATGACTTCTCCACCTACTGTCAAAGGTTTTGAATATTGTAACAGTGCAACCGTCTATTTTCAATTGCAGATCGACATCAAAATTGTTTCCCCAGCTCAAAATCCCACTGCTGGCAAATTTAAGTTAATGGATGGATAATTAAGTGAGCTCAGTTCCAGATGGGGAATCCTCCCTACCTAATTTTTCTATGTTATAGTCCAACAGCTTTATTTTGAAATCACAAGCTTTCGGCGCGCTGCTCCTTCGTCAGGTGAAGTCACCTGACGAAGGAGCAGCGCTCCAAAAGCTTGTAATTTCAAAATAAAGCTGTTGGACTATAACCTGGTGTTGTGCGACTTCTCACATTTGTCCACCCCAGTCCAACACCAGCATCTCCACATCATAATTTTTCTATGTCCTCTGCCTAGACAATTATTTGCACTTAAACACGAGAGCAAAATCTGTCCTGTCATTTGTAAAGATTGTTTTGAAACCAGTGTGCAGCTATTTTTTTTAAACTGAGTTCATTGTGGGGGTTTGTATTTGGGGGAGATTTATAATAGCACCTTTAACATCGTAAAACGTCCCAAGGCGCTTCACAAGAATGTCATCAAACAAAATTTGACACTGAGCCACATGAGATATTAGGACAGGTGACCAAAAGCTTGGTCAAAGTTTTAAGCAGCGTCTCAAAGGAGGAGAGAGAGGTGGAGAGGTTTAGGGAGGGAATTCCAGTGCTTTGGGTCTAGGCAGCTGAAAGCACGGCCACCAATGGTGGAGTGATTAAAATCAGTGATCCGCAAGAGGCCAGAATTAAAGGAGTGCAGAGATCTTGGAGGGTTGTAGGGCTGGAGGAGGTTACAGAGATTGGGAGGAGCGAGGCCCTGGAGGGATTTGAAGACAAGGATGAAAATTTTAAATTGAGGCGTTGCCAGACCGGGAGCCAATATAAGTCAGCTAGAACAGGGGTGATGGATGACCTCAAATTTATGTAGGGTGGAAAATGGGAGGCGGGCTAGGAAAACATTGGAATAGTCAAATCTAGAGGTAACAAAGGCATGAATGAGAGTTTCAGCAGCAGATGAGATGAGGCAACGGTGGAGTTGGGCAATGTTACAGAGGTGGAAGTAGGTGGTCTTAGTGATGGAGCGGATATGTGGTTGGAAGCTCATCTCGGGGTCAAATACAACACCAAGGTTGCAAACGTTCTGGTTCAGCCTCACAGTTGCCAGGGAGAAGGTTGGAGTCCGTGGCTAGGGAACGGAGTTTGTGGCAGGGACCGAAGAGACTGGCTTCTGTCTTTCCAATATCTAGTTGGAGGAAATTTCTGCTCATCCAGTGCTGGATGTCGGACAAGCAGCATGACAAATCAGACACAGTGGAGGGGTCGAAAGAGGTGGTGGTGAGGTGGAGCTGGGTGTCGTCAGCGTACATGTAGAACCTGATATGTTTTCGGATGATGTAACCGAGGGGCAGCATGTAGATGAGAAATAGGAGGGGGCCAAAGATAGATCCTTGTGGGACTCCAGAGCTAATGGTGTGGGTGTGGGAAGAGAAGCAATTGCAGGTGATTCTCTGGCTATGACTGGATAGATAAGAATGGAACCAGGGAAGGGCTGTCCCACGCAGCTCGACAACAGAGAGGTGTTGGAGGAGAATGGTGTGGTCAACTGTGTCAAAGGCTGCAGACAGATTGAGAAGAATGAGTAGGAATAGTTTGCCATGGTAACAGTCACAGGGATGTCATTTGTGACTTTCACTTTGATAAGGGCCCTTTCAGTACTGTGGCAGGGCGGAAGCCTGATTGGAGGGATTCAAACATGGAGTTGCGGGAAAGATGGGCACGGATTTGGGAGGCGGCAACATGTTCAAGGATTTTGGAGAGGAAAGGGAGGTTGGAGTTGGGGCAGTAGTTTGCAAGGACAGATGGGTCAAGGATGGGTTTTTTGAGGAGAGGGGTGATGATGGCAGATTTGAAGGGGATGGGGACAGTACCTGAGGAGAGGAAACCTTCAATAATATCAGCTAATATGAGGGCCAGGAAGGGAAGTTTGATGGGAATAGGGTTGAGGCAGCAGGAGGTGAGTTTCATGGACAAGCTGAGCTTGGAGAGGGCATGATGGGAGATAAGCGAGAAATTAGAGAAAGATGCGAGTTCAGGTCTGGGACATGGGGGAACCTTAGAGGAAGTTTGGCCCGGTGGGCTAGGGGATGTGAGTGAAGTGGCAGGGGCAGCCGAACACGTTTCCCCATCTTTTTGTAGGACGGTGGTCATCCATAGAATGTTACGTGGCATTGGCAGGAACCTGTTGGTGATTGGTAGCTCACATAGCAAAGAGTATTATCATGTTTAACCTGAAGATCAGGTATCTTTTTTCTGAGATGCCTTGTTGCAAGATCTGCAATTTTAATATCTTTAAAAAAAAAATTATATTTCCAATTATAATCTTTTTAATTATCTAGATTGGAGGGACAGTTGCCGGAGGATTTGCAGATTGAAAATGATACTCTGACTTTCAACAGACCACTCAACCACAACGATTCTGGCATTTATATCTGTGAGGTAGTGAACATTCACGGACATAGAAAAAAACAAAAGGTTGTCCAGATAAGAGGTATGTTGTTGCTATCATATCTAAGGAGTTTGACTAACTTAACACTTGGTTGGTTATTTGGAGTGTCTTCACATCACAAACAAATCTTCATTTTTATAATGTATCTGGAACTCATGTATACAATTGTACAAGTAAATGTATAATTCAGGTTCAATCATTTATAGTCATTTGATGCAATTGCTTCTGAATAGATTGTGTTTTTAAGTTCAAGTTGTACAGTTTAGATGGAAAGTTGAGACCAAAGTAACAATACTTAGGTTATCATATATATGCTGGTCAATAAGGCAAACCGCATACACGATCACTATTCTGCTTTCAAGCCAAAATGAAGGGTATTGCATTAAGTGGAGACCAGTGCTACAGAGACTGGAGGTTGAGTAATATACTTGCCGGCTGTACTTTCTGTACTGTGGCAAGTACATTACTCAACCTCCACTTTATTGAATGCTGGTCTCCTGCTCCATCTTGTCTTTGTAACATAAAAGCGCCTTTATATACAAGTATACAGCCAATAGCATACACGATTGCAATCCATTGTATGAATGCCCCCATGCCTGTGTTAATATGCTGCTTAAGAGACAAAGCTTGGAGCTGTTGTCTCTGTTCCAACAAAGAGAATGCTAGTCGCAGAGTCTTTTGCTTATAGATTTACTAGAATAAATGATATTCAGAGACAACACACACGATGATGCGAAGGCTGCATTACAGTTGCTGAACTCGGTGACAGGGTGGCTAATCCTCGATCTACCTAACTTCCCCTGACACACTGTACGCAATTATACCCTCAGTAAAAAGCCCATTACATCATGCCTCTTCCATGACCTTTACTCTTGGTTTACATTAGGTAACTTTAGCTCAACATTCCAAAGACTCACTGTCTCATGGTACCAGGAAGTGAAAGGCAGCACAGCAGGCCTTAGGACACAACATAAAACTGTCTTTGCTCCTTACAAGTAAGGAAAAAGTAAAGATATAGTTGTCAAACAGATAGATGTATTTATAGAAGGTCAGAGCTACACAAGGAATCAAATCTATCTAGTATGATGACGGTGAGTATCAGCCGTAGAAATTTGGCCTATCCAGCTGATATTCTCTAGATACTGACTGTTTCAGCAAATTTATGGAGAAATTGGGCTCTGCAGCACCCATTTTTTAGGCGCTACGCAGCCTTGTAACAGTTCAAAATAGCGTCCGAGAAGCGCGTGCACACTTCAGTTGGGAAGTACGCCGGACACCACCTAAGTAAAAGGATTTGTGCTTATGCACCTAATAGCCACAGCACGCAGAGCAGGATGATTATGACGTCAATCATTGTGCATCGCTGATTTGACGCCAGCGCTGCTATTTTCGAACTCCACGCTCCAGCCTACGCCCTGTCTTAACCTCGCACAGCTGAATACACATTAAACAGAATGAAGGACCCCCCCACCTCCACCAGCACTATTTAAAGGGATCATGAACTACTTATAGGTTAGTTGCTGGGTTATTTCTTCTGGCTGCTGGTGCAATTGCATGTGTTTTTGGAGCTTTCCTATAGTTGCCTAAAGTTTCAATAGTATACAGGGAGTGGTCTGGCTGGTGCTGAAGTAATTTTCTGTTGATTTAAAAGCTGGTGCTGAAACAAGTTGCTACCAGACATGGGTGGCCTGGTAGGCCTTCCTCTGGGAATTGAGCATAACTGGGAGAATGAAGAGAGGCCACGCAGCGCAGGGCAAGCTGTTAGAAGAGGGAGGAGGAGAGGAGGGGGAGAAAGGCTCTCAACAGGAGGCCATGTCCACCGAGGGTCTTCAGGGAGTAATACTCTTAACTCAGCTTCAACAACAACAAATGCTTGAGACATCTTTGCTTCATTAAAGAGGTCGTGACTGAAATCTGCCAACTGCTGCAGCCGCAACTGCAACCTCAAAGCAGGGCAAGGACCACATTGCCTGTAGCTATTAACTTTTATGTATCTGGCTCCTTCCAGGCTGCTGCTGGAGATATAAGCAACATCTCGCAGTTTGCAGTACACTGCTGCATAAGGGAGGTCACTGAGGCTCTCCATACAAAGAGACACAGGTTCATCTCATTCCCTCTTGCCAGACAGAGCATGGATTGCAGGCTTCCCCATGGTGCAAGGTGCCATTAGCTGCACGCACATTGCCTTGCATGCCTCTCATGTCAACTCGGCCATTTTCATAAACCGAAAAGGATTCCACTCCCTCAATGTGCAGCTGGTGTGCGACCACAGGCAGCACATCAGCGCATCAACTGCTGCAGCCACAACTGCAACCTCAAAACAGGGCAAGGACCGCATTGCCTGTGACTGTCAAGGTGACCATGGCTCTTAACGTTTATGCATCTGCTTCCTTCCAGGCTGTTGCTGGAGATATAAGAAACATCTCGCAGTTTGCAGTGCTCTGCTGCATAAAGGACATCATTGAGGCTCTCTATACACAGACAGAGACACTTTAATCTCATTCCCACTTGACTGAGATGAGCAGGCAGAGCGAGCACAAGGATTACACAGGCTTCCCCATGGTGCAGGGTGCCATTGATTACACACACATTGCCTTGCGTGCGCCTCGTGAACTTGGCTATTTTCATGAACCGAAAGGGATTCCACTTCCTCAATATGCAGCTGGTGTGTGACCACAGGCAGCACCTCATGCAGGTGAATGCTCATTATCCTGGCAGCAGTCACAATTCCTTCATTCTGCAGACAGTCCTCTGTGCCACCTGTATACGAATCACCTCGGCAATTCAAAGGCTGGTTACTGGGCGACAAGGGTTATCCCCTCATGACATGGCTCATGACTCCGGTCTGGGACCCAGGCACACATGCACAACACGCCTACAATGAGAGCCATGCTGCCACAAGGAACATTATAGATCACTCCATCGGCATCCTCAAGCAACGCTGCCGCTGCCTGGACAGCTCTGGAGGAGCCCTGCAGTACTCAGTTGAGCGGGTATCAAAATTTATGGTAGTATGCTATCTGCTGCACAACCTGGCCATTATGAAGGAACAGCCCTTGCCACCACCTATCAGGTGAGGAGCTGAGGAACAGGAGCACGAGGAAGAGGAGGAGGAAGTGCAACAGGAAGTGGTGGAACAGGAAGAGGAAGGGAGGCTAAAATGTTGACAGCCCCTTTCTGCCCGGGTTCTACATGATGAAATAATTATTGAGCAATACCAGTAACCTCAACCACACCTCCCCATTCACCAATAGTCCCATGCTCCTTACCTTTCCTCTGTCACTGACCATCACATCGACCTCTTTCCGACAACACAAAAATAAAAACCACCAGAAAATGCACATTCCAATCCAAGTTTATAAATTCAATCATGACATAATGCATACAAAAATACACTAATTACCCTTGTGCATTCCCTTAGTGCCTGTCTTTCATGTGCCTTTGCCTCTCCAAGTGCTCCTACGAGGTGCTCCCCAGTGGCTGCAGCTTCGGTGGTGGAAGGCTGCTGACCTCCAATTGGGGAGACTGCAGATGGCTTTGGAGGGCAACCTTGAGCAGCTCTGGGCCTAGAAAGCCCGGCTTCAGACTGCACCATTGCGCCATGTGCTGCAGCAGTCTGGGCTGGCTGGCTGATGGGCAACAGCAAGGGCACTGGTGGAGTGGCAACGGTGGGAGCAGCAATACTGTCATCCTGAGAGAGGACAGCATGTTCGTACTCCATGGAGCCACTGCCACACTCCCAGGGCGGCGGTGCCTCAACAATGCTACTGATCGGTTGGGGAACAGATTGATGGATTGCTGAGACACCCTGGAAACCCCTTTGAACAGGGGTATCCAGACTAATGAGGGCAGCAGGCTGAGCTTCCATTGCAGCACTCAGACCTTTGATGGAAGCTGTGAAATCTGAGATCAGACGCTGCACCATGGTGGGTTCCACAGGTGTGCTGGTGGAGGTGACCACCCATTCCATGTTGGAAAGGATGGGCTCCAAGCTCTGCGCAAAACCTTATGCAAAGTTGGTGCTGGACTCCTCCATGCTCCTTGACATTGAGCGGAGGCTTTCCAGTGCACCAAGCATCAGCCTTGTTATGTAACCTGGCCCATCAAAGTCCTCATCTGAGTCCTCTGCAGCAGAACTAGTCTGCAACCTCGCATTCCGACGAGCTGGCACCAGCGCTATCATTTCCCCCCGCCCTGGCTCCTGTGCACTTGTGTCCAGTGTCTTACCACGTGCAGATCATTCCTCTATCCTAGCCTCTAAAATAGGCCTGTCAGTATCTGAGCTAGTGGCTGCGACTGTAAGATCAAGTGACTGTGTCTGTTCATCTTCACTTTCCTTTTCCTCTTCCTTCGATGCCTCACCAGGTTCCAGTTCCTGGGTATCTGAAATGTAAAAGGGACAAGGGTTGTGTTGTGATGAGGGGGGAGGAGAAAGTAAGAAGTGTGTGCTTACACCCTCTGCAGCTTCTCAGTCAGAAGAGACTGAGGGAGGAGGGAGAAGCAGCATGAGAGAAGGAGGATTAGGTATGCTGATGCCTTCATCATCAATCGCTTCAGCCCACGCCAGTGGCCATGGCCTCAGTGATTCCCCTTCCCGCGGTGGCTAGCACTGTCTCCATGGGGGTTAAAACATGCCGATGCGCTTGTCCTCCTCCAGTTCTTTGCTGCTGCCTGCTGTTGGGTGCCATCGTCTCCTTCAAGAAAGAGAGAAGTGTGTCAGTGAGTGTCGTGCAATATGTTTGGGTGATGTGGCTGTCATGGTTGAATAGCTGCTAGTATGTGCGAGTTGTGATTGTGAGGCTTGCAACAGTGCTAGGTGTATGAGGTTGAGGTTAAACATATGAATGTTACGGTTGCGTATTAATTGACAGAGATTGTTGGTAGATGGGTGGTGGGGTGTGGTGAATTGAGCAGTGGATGAGGCTAGTGGTGCAGTTGGTAGGATGTGCCATTTGAAGCTGAACTCACTGACCTTGACAACTCGTGTCAGATCGTTAAACTTCTTCCTGCACTGTATCCATGTCCTTGGACCAAGACTCCTGGCATTGACCTGCTGCTGCTACTTCCCACTGCCTCCTGAGCATCAGTCTGGAGGGCCTCTTGCCTCCACCTCTGGATACAGGATATCCCTCCTCCTTTCCACATCTTCAATCAAGATCTCCACTGCAGTGTCTAAAAACCTCGCTGCATGCTCTCTCGGATGTTCAGCCATTGCTCAAAGTATCGGAGCACAGAACCAGTTTTCAAATAACCACTTTTTGCAGTCACAATACACCTCATCTTTAATGGGTGCAGACTGCCTTTAAGTAGCGCTAGCCACTCACGATATCAGATGTTGATGCATACAGCCAATGAACAACGCGGGTAGCACTGGCTGCACGCAGCAATCATGTAAGATTTACTGTGCTGCCTGCAACTCAATGAACAGGCGCGAGGATCGCAGTACACGATTAACCCTCGCCCATTTTCAGGGATTAGCCAATTTCTCCCCCATTGTTTTTTAACCACAAAAGGGGGTCCTCAATACAAAATGGAATCCGAACACAACTTCACAAAGCATAGCTTCTGTACCATACTGAGACCAAACAGCATTGTAGACCCATGAAAATATGAGTGTAAGAATGTGCTGTTTATTACAAGAAGCGGTTTCAGGAAAGTAACTACAGGGGGAGCAAGGTCTTTTTCTTCTCCTTTTCCGCCCCCACCCCACCAAGTTTCCATTGATCTAGCAGTTGGTTCTCCACTTTCCACAGAGGAGCCCAGCGCAACCCATACTCATACCAAGGGCAAGTATAGCACTCTCCCTCAGCAGGAACAGTTAAAATAGGATATAGGAAAGGGCTTTAGGTAGTCCCTGTAACCATTTTAACCCCAAACGTGGCTTGTTTGCAAGAAATATGAAATATTGTAAAATGCTGCAACATGAAGTTGCTGGTTTCTATTTTTTTCCTTGCAGGCAAACCACAGACAATTGCTTTGCACTTAGTAATTTAAAAATGCTTATTGAGAATTTAGCTGAAGTGCAGAAGACATGGTCATCTAACATTATGATCATTTCACAATTGATAGGATCCTCATGTACGTCCACAGACCTTGTTCTTTCCTCACCTCCCTAAATGGGAAATGCCATCATCCCACAGTCAAGAAACACGTGGTCAGGAAACTCTTCTTCTCTTCCCCGCCCCTTCCCATCCGTACATTAAACCATATAGGCGCCTCTCAATAATTTACTTTTGTCATCGTGACGACATAAAAGTAGGAGGGTGTGTCAAACAATGTGGAGGACTATAGAAGACTTCAGGAAGACATGGGCAGGCAGGTGGCAGATGTAATTTACTCTGGATATTTGAGCTAATACATCTTGGGAGCAAAAACAAGTAATGGGAGTGTACACTCCATGGAAAGATGAACAGAGAAACCTGGGAATGATAAAGTGCCACATAATAGGCTTGCCAGCAAAGTTGAAGCCCATGGAATAAAAAGGACAGTGGCAGCATGGATACAAAATTGACTAAGTGACAGGAAACAGAGAGTAGTGGTGAACTGTTGTTTTTCGGAATGGAGGATGGTATACAGTGGTGTTCCCCAGGGGTCGGTACTAGGACCACTGCTTTTCTTGATATACATTAATGACTTGGACTTGGGTGGACATGGCACAATCTCAAAATTTGCAGATAACACAAAACTTGGAAGTATAGTGAACAGTGAGGAGGATAATGATCGAATTCAAGGGGACAAGAGGGCTGGTGGAATGGGCGGAGACGTGGCAGATGAAATTTAATGCAGAAAAGTGCGAAGTGATACATTTTCGTAGGAAGAACGAGGAGAGGCAATTTAAACTAAAGGGTACAATTCTAAAGCAGGTGCAGGAACAGAGAGGCCTCGGGGTGTATGTGCACAAAACGCTGAAGGTGGCAGGGCAGGTTGAGAAAGCGGTTAAAAAAGCATACGGGATCCTGGGCTTTATAAATAGAGACAATGAGTACAAAAGCAAGGAAGTTATGATGAACCCTTATAAACTAATTCGGCCCCAACTGGAGTATTGTGTCCAATTCTGGGCACCGCACTTCAGGAAGGATGTGAAGGCCTTCGAGAGGGTGCAGAAAAGATTGACAAGAATGGTTACAGGGTTGAGGGACTTCAGTTACGTGGATAGACTGGCGAAGCTGTGGTTGTTCTCCTTTGAGCAGAGAAGGATGAGAGGAGATTTGATAGAGATCTTCAGGTCAAGCATGGGCAAGGAAGCCAGCTGCCGATTACCACCTACCGCCCTCCCTCAGCTGATGAATCAGTGCACCTACCTCCATGTTGAACACCACTTGGAAGAAGCACTGAGGGTAGCAAGGGCACAGAATGTACTCTGGGTGGGAGACTTCAATGTCCATCACCAAGAGTGGCTCGGTAGCACCACTGCTGGCCGAGTCCTGAAGGACATAACTGCCAGTCTGGACCTGCGACAGGTGGTGAGAGAACCAACATGAGGGAAAAACCTACTTGACCTCGTCCTCACCAATCTACCTGTTGCAGATGCATCTGTCCATGACCGTATTGGTAGCAGTGACCACCGCACAGTCATTGTGGAGACGAAGCCCCGTCTTCACACTGAGGGCACCCTCCACCGTGTTGTGTGGCACTACCACTATGCTAAATGGGATAGATTCAGAACAGATTTAGCAGCTCAAAAATGGGCATCCATGAGGCGCTGTGGACCATCAGCAGCAGCAGAATTGTATTCCACCACAATCTGTAACCTCATGGCCCGGCATAGCCCGCACTCTACCATTACCATCAAGCTAGGGGACAAACCCTGGTTCAATAAGGAGTATAGAAGAGCATGCCAGGAGCAGCACCAGGCGTACCTAAAAATGAGGTCCCAACCTGGGGAAGCATGCTAAAAAGCAGAAGCAGCATGCTATAGACAGGGCTAAGCGATCCCACAATCAATGGATCAGATCAAAGCTCTGCAGTCCTGCCACAACCGTCGTGAATGGTGGTGGACCATTAAGCAACTAACGGGAGGAGGAGGCTCCATGAATATCCCCATCCTCAATGATGGTGGAGCCCAGCACGTGAGTGCAAAAGACAAGGCTGAAGCGTTTGCAACCACCTTCAGCCAGAAGTGCCGAGTGGATGATCCATATCGGCCTACTCCTGAGGTCCCCACCATTACAGAAGCCAGTCTTCAGCCAATTCGATTCACTCTACGTGTTATCAAGAAACGGCTGAGCGCACTGGATACAGCAAAGGCTATGGGCCCCGACAACATCCCGGCTATCGTGCTGAAGACTTGTGCTCCAGAACTAGCCGCACCCCTAGCCAAGCTGTTCCAGTGCAGCTACAACACTTGCATCTATCCGACAATGTGGAAAACTGCCCAGGTATGTCCTGTCCACAAAAAGCAGGAAAATCCAATCTGGCCAATACCGCCCCATCAGTCTACTCTCAATCATCAGCAAAGTGATGGAAGGTGTCATCGACAGTGCTATCCAGTGGCACTTACTCACCAATAACCTGCTCACTGATGCCCATTTGGGTTCCGCCAAGACCACTCGGCTCCCGACCTCATTACAGCCTTGGTCCAAACATGGACAAAGGAGTTGAATTCCAGAGGTGAGGTGAGAGTAACTGCCCTTGACATCAAGGCAGCAGTTGACCCAGTGTGGCATCAAGGAGCCCTAGTAAAACTGAAATCAATGGGAATCGGGGGGGAAAACACTCCACTGGCTAGAGTCATACCTAGCACAAAGGAAGATGGTTGTAGTGGTTGAAGGTCAATCATCACAGCCCCAGGACATCGCTGCAGGAGTTCCTCAGGGCAGTGTCCTAGGCCCAACCATCTTCAGCTGCTTTATCAATGACCTTCCCTCCAACATAAGGTCAGAAATGGGGATGTTCGCTGATGACAGCACAGTGTTCAGCGCCATTCACAACTCTCAGATAATGAAGCAGTCCATGCAACAAGACCTGGACGACATTCAGGCTTGGGCTGATAAGTGGCAGGTAACATTCGCACCACACAAGTGCCAGGCAATGACTATCTCCAACAAGCGAGAGTCTAACCACCACCCCTTGACATTCAATGGCATTACCATCGCCGAATCCCCCACCATCAACATCCTGGGGGTCGCCATTGACCAGAAACTTAACTGGACCAGCCGCATAAATACTGTGGCAACAAGAGCAGGTCAGAGGCTAGGTATTCTGCAGCGAGTGTCTCACCTCCTAACTCCCCAAAGCCTTTCCACCATCTACAAGGCACAAGTAAGGAGTGTGATGGAATACTCTCCACTTGCCTGGATGAGTGCAACTCCAACAACACTCAAGAAGCTCGACACCATCCAGGACAAAGCAGCCCGCTTGATTGGCACCCCATCCACCACCTTAAACATTCACTCCCTCCACCACCGGCGTACCATGGCTGCAGTGTGTACCATCTACAAGATGCACTGCAGCAACTCGCCAAGGCTTCTTCAGCAGCACCTCCTAAACCCGCGACCTCTTCCACCTAGAAGGACAAGGGCAGCAGGCACATGGGAATACCACCACCTCCACGTTCCCCTCCAAGTCACACACCATCCTGACTTAGAAGTATATCGCCGATCCTTCATCGTCGCTGGGTCAAAATCATGGAACTCCCTACCTAACAGCACTGTGGGAGTACCTTCACGACAAGGACTGCAGCGGTTCAAGAAGGCGGCTCACCGCCACCTTCTCGAGGGCAATTAGGGATGGGCAATAAATGCTGGCTTTGCCAGCGACGCCCACATCCCATAAATGAAAAAAAAATCATGAGGGGTCTAGACAGAGTAGATAGAGAGAAACTGTTCCAATTGGCGGAAGGGTCGAGAACCAGAGGACACAGATTGGCAGAAGAACCAAAGGCAACATGAGGAAAAACTTTTTTACGCAGCGAGTGGTTATGATCTGGAATGCACTGCCTGAAAGGGTGGTGATGGCAGATTCAATCGTGGCTATGGGGTAAGGGCAAGCGAGTGGGACTAGCTGAAGTGCTCTTGCAGAGAGCCGGCATGGACTCGACGGCCGAATGGCCTCCTTCTGTGCTGTAACCCTTCTATGATTCTATGATAATTAGGCCATGTTAATTAGGCCATTTTTGGCCATTTTGGGTGCCCCATTATAGAAAGGACATCAAAGCCACAGAGCATACAGTGTAGATTCACCAGGATGGTGCCAGCGATGGGAAACTAGTTATGAGAGAGACATGACATACTGAGACTGTTTCCACTGGAGCAGAGAAGGCTGGAAGAGCATTTACTGGAGGTTTTTAATATGATGAAGCTTTGATGGAGTGAATAGGGAAAGATAATTTCATCTGGTTGGGAATCAGTTACAAAAGTCATCAATTTAAAATTGTCACTGTGTCTGACGAGAGAGGTTAGGAGAAATGTCTTTACGCAGAGTGTTGTTGTAGCATGTTTTGATACAGAGAGTGACCGATATCATTGCTTTAAAGTGGAAATTGGATAAAAATTTGAAGCCAAGGAAGATAAAGCGCTATAAGGAGATATTGGTGCAATGGGATTAGTTTTGGCTGCTCTGGCAAAGAGCTCGCAAAGACGCAATGGGTCGAATGGCGGCCTCCTGTGCTGTAAGTTTCTACAAACCTTTTTTGTTGTCTCCAATTAGTGGCTAGTTAGCTTTCTTTGATTCTACCACATTGTTAATTTTTCTTAGTCGGGTTAGTGCAGAGAAATAATTTGAATTTAAGACTTTTTCTAAATAACATTTGGAAAGGTTTTTTTTCCCCTTGTATTGAATGGCCAGCACTACATTGGGTTTAATAGTGCATAACCTCACTGTCCTATTCAACTCTGAGCTGAGCTTTTATGCTATATCCAATCTGTTACAAAAAATGCACTCTTCCATGTCCAGAGCATTTCCTGCTTATGCCCCCACCTCTCATGAATTACTAATCCATACCATCATCAAGGATTAATTTCTTGCCACTTTCACTGTTCACAAATTTTCCTACAGAAAGTCCTGCAACCCTCCATTGGCTCTCCGTATCCCCTGCATTACAACCGTGACTACATTTCAAAAGTAATTCATTGGCAATAAAGCACTTTGGTGCATCCTCAGGTCAAGGCGCTATATAAATGCAAGTTGTTTTTCTCTTTAAACAGCAGACGCCAACATGCTTCTGTTCATCCTCAAATCTCTCCATAAATATACTCCACCCTACCTGAGCAACCTTCTTAAGCCATTGGTCCTTCAACACACTCTCTGTTCTTCTGACTCGACATTACTGCTTGACGCTATAGTCATTCGGTTTCTTAGCCCCTGCAGTCTGGGATTCTCTCCTGAAGTCACTTTGCCTTACTCCCTTCCTGTCTCCCTTCAAAAGCCCCCTTAAAAACCACAGTACTATCAATCTCTTCCCAGCCCTTTCAAACATCCTTCTTTTCCTGCTGAGTGTCTGCCTATATGCCTTGTAAAGCCATCTGAGATGTTCTTTGATGTGAGGACTACTATATTAAATCAAGTGCTCAACCTATTTCTTTTCTCTCTCCCCTACCTCAATATTTAGTAATGTGCATTTATCAGTTCTATCTCCATTGACTCCATCTCAGACTCAGCCCTATACATGTGTTTGGTTTCAGGATCTGTTAAGTGTCATTGATCATTCTCAATGAGCTGACTGGAGTGACATATATTTCTTTTTTCCATTATTACAACTTTTTGAAAAGTCAAAGGTGCTCCAAACACTGCACGGGATCAACACGGCTGACTCATTCAGAGGAATGAGATCTGGGCTTCAAGGGTGTTGAGGCTCGGTATTCTCTAGGCACAGAGAAAAACCTTTAGTTCTGGTTTGGCACAGATGTTTTCCTCCACTCTATAGTCAGATAGTGAAACAAATGTTAGGGAGCATCTCACCGAACACCCCTGAAAAGTTGCATCCACTGAACCATATTTGGTGTTAACCTAACGCAGCTGAGGAGAAAACATGTAGAACCCACAACTTTTCCCAGCATCGTTTACAAGCCTGATCAAGCATGATACTCACTTGTATTCAAGAAGCCTGGAATGCACCTGGCTATTAAGTTCAGTCTTTATCTCAATTTTAGCTCCCCTTTCAGGTAATCTTCTATAGTAGGAAGCATCATTAAAAAGCAGGACCTCAAAGGTTGTAATCTCTGGATTACTCCCAGTGCCACGTGCTAGTGAGTTTAGGAATAGGAGGATAGAGCAGATGAATGCGTGGCTAAAGAGTTGGTGCAGGAGGGAGGGCTTTAGTTTTCTGGATCACTGGGTCTGCTTCTGGGGAAGGTGGGACCTGAACAAGTCGGATGGGTTGCACCTGAACCGGAGCGGGACCAACATCCTTGCGGGGAGATTTGCTAGTACTGTTGGGGGGGGGGGGTTTAAACTAACTTGGCAGGGGGGATGGGATACGGAGTGGAGCTATAGTAGGGGGTGATGCACAGCCAAATATAAAGGAAAAAACAAGTCAGCCTGGAAGGCAGAGCAAATATGTAATGGCACAAGGGAGTATGGCAAGGCTGGCTGGCATTTATTTTAATGCAAGGAGTCTTGCGAGTAAGGCAGATGAATTGAAGGTGTTGATGAACACATGGGAGTATGATATTGTTGCTATCACAGAGACATGGTTGAGGGAGGGGCAGGACTGGCAGCTCAATATTCCGGGGTATAGAATCTTCAGGCGAGACAGAGGAGGGTGTAAAAGAGGAGGGGGTGTCACAATATTAATAAAGGAGTCAATTACTGCTGTAAGGAGGGATGATATCTTAGCAGGTTCCTCTAATGAGGCCATATGGGTAGAACTTGAAAACAAAAAGGGGGCAAGCACTTTGCTGGGAGTGTTCTATAGGCCCCCAAACAGTCAGGGGGAGATAGAGGAACAGATATGTAGGCAAATTTCAGAGAAGTGTAGAAATAATAGGGTAATAATAGCAGGGGATTTCAACTTCCCCAATATGAACTGGGATAGTAAGAGTGTGAAAGGCTTAGAGGGTGCATGTAGAAAGTCCTACAAGGGAGGGGGCGGTACTGGACCTAATTCTAGGGAATGTAGCCAGGGAAGTGGTAGAAGTGTCAGTAGGAGAGCATTTTGGTGACCGTGACCATAATTCGGTGAGATTTAAGGTAGTCATGGAAAAGGACAAAGATGGACCGGAAATAAAGGTTCTAAATTGGGGGAAGGCCAATTTTTAAGGCAGGATCTGGCCAAAGTGGACTGGGATCAGCTACTTGTAAAAAAATCCACATCAGAGCAGTGGGAGTCTTTCAGAAAGGAAATAGAGAGAGTACAACGGCAACATGTTCCCGTAAAGGTCAAGGGTGGGACCAACAAGCCCGGGGAACCCTGGATGTCAAGGGATATACGAGAATGGATTTGGAAAAAAAGGGAGGCTTTTGGCAGATACAAAGGACTAAAAAGAGTGGAAGCCCTAGAGGAGTATAGAAAGTGCAGGGGGGTACTTAAAAAAGAAATTAGGAGAGCGAAGAGGGTGCATGAAAAAACACTGGCGGGCAAAATAAAGGAAAATCCCAAAGTGTTTTATAAGTATATTAAAGGCAAGAGGATAACCAGGGAAAGAGTAGGGCCCATTAGGGACCAAAGTGGCAATCTGTGTGTAGAGCTGGAAGGTGAGGTTTTAAATGAATATTTTGCATCTGTGTTCACTATGGAGAAGGATGATGTAGGCATAGAAATCAGGCAGGGGGATTGTGATCTACTTGAACAAATTAGTATTGAGAGGGAGGAGGTACTAGCGGTTTTAGCGGGCTTAAAAGTGGATAAATCTCCAGGCCCAGACAAGATGTATCCCAGGCTGCTGTGTGAGGCAAGGGAGGTGATTGCAGGGGTTCTGACACAAATTTTCAGAACCTCTCTGGCCACAGGTGAGGTGCCAGAGGACTGGAGAACAGCTAACGTAGTACCATTATTCAAGAAGGGTAGTAGGGATAAACTAGGGAATTACAGGCCAGTGAGCCTAACATCAGTGGTAGGGAAATTATTGGAAAAAATTCTGAGGGACAGAATTAGTCTCCACTTGGAGAGTCAAGGATAGTCAGCATAGCTTTGTCAGGGGGAGATCATGTCTAACCAATTTGATTGAATTTTTCGAGGGGGTGACTAGGTGTGTGGATGAAGGTAGTGCAGTTGATGAAGTCTACATGGACTTCAGTAAGGCTTTTGACAAAGTCCCGCATGGGAGACTGGTCAAGAAGGTAAGAGCCCATGGGATCCAGGGCAATTTGGCACATTGGATCCAAAATTGGCTTAGTGGCAGGAGGCAGAGGGTGATGGTCGAAGGTTGTTTTTGTGACTGGAAACCTGTGTCCAGTGGTGTACCGCAGGGATCGGTGCTGGGTCCTTTGCTGTTTGTAGTGTACATTAATGATTTAGATATGAATGTAGGAGGTATGATCAGTAAGTTCGCAGATGACACGAAAATTGGTGGAGTGGTAAATAGCGAGGAGGGAAGCCTCCGGCTACAGGACGATATAGTTGGTTAGATGGGCAGAACCGTGGCAAATGGAATTTAACCCTGAAAAGTGTGAGGTGATGCATTTTGGGAGGACTAACAAGGCAAGGGAATACACAATGAATGGTAGGACTCTAGGAAGGACAGAGGATCAGAGGGACCTTGGTGTGCATGTACATAGATCCCTGAAGACAGCAGGACAGGTAGATAAGGTGGTTAAAAAGGCATATGGGATACTTGCATTCATTAGACGAGGCATAGAATATAAGAGCAGGGAGGTTATGATGGAGCTGTACAAAATGCGAGTTAGGCCACAGCTGGAATACTGTGTGCAGTTCTGGTCGCCACACTATAGGAAGGATGTGATTGCATTGGAGAGGGTGCAGGGGAGATTCACCAGGATGTTACCTGGACTGGAGCGCTTCAGCTATGAAGAGTGACTGGACAGGCTGGGGTTGTTTTCCTTAGAGCAGAGAAGGCTGAGGGGGGACCTGATTGAGGTGTACAAAATTATGAGGGGCATAGATAGGGCAGATAGAAATGAACTTTTCCCCTTAGTAGAGGGGTCAATAACCAGGGAGCATAGTTTCAAGATAAGGGGCAGGAGGTTTAGAGGGGATTTGAGGAAAAACTTTTTCACCCAGAGGGTGGTTGGAATCTGGAACTCACTGCCTGAAAGGGTGGTAGAGGCAGGAACCCTCACAACATTCAAGAAGCATTTAGATGAGCACTTGAAACGCCATAGCATACAAGGCTACGGACCAAGTGCTGGAAAATGGGATTAGAATAGACAGGGCTCGATGGCCGGTGCGGACACGATGGGCCGAAGGGCCTCTTTCTGTGCTGTATAACTCTGTGCATCACAATTCAATGACATCAGCTGGTTCAGTAGGTGATACACTTGCTGGGTTGCCCAATTGAACACCAACAGACACAGCTGTCTTTTAGTGACACTCTGGCAACTTCACCAGCACCATGAGTGATGCAAGCTAATGACAATGATAAGACTCAACAAGCAGTAACCCCAGATACTATGCTTATACACCTACACTAGTGCATATCTTGCAGAGAAAGAGTAGGGGTTGATCAAGGATATTTTAGCCCATTCTCTTCCACCAATAAATACTTACCCCAATGCGTGGTTCAGTTTGTTAAAATTGAAACCAATTTCCCCCCACCCAATGAGCCATGGCACTAACCTAAGCAAGGGCACACCAGAGGTTTTTGACTCCCAATTACAGGGAACTTTGATGTAATCCAATACATAAATGCTGTTGGCTATTATTTGCATGAGGCAGGTTCTTATTTTCCTAATTTATGGCTGGATTTCTTCATCTGCTGTGATGATGAGAAAGTTAGGAATGGGTATCCTTTCCAGGACCTGGCTTAGACATAGATCTCTGGATCTAGATATTATACTGATTCAAATATATTCCCTTTGACATGACGATTGTTCCTTGTTGCAGATGCAGGTGTTCAGGTGCTAGTAAAGATGTCATTACTTTAGCATAGTTACAACCTTACAGGTTTCTAATTACCACTTTCATAGGAAAAAGCAAGAACAGAAAAACTCCGAGGGATTATATACTGTTTTGTAAACCAAGATGTTGCATGGAGATGGTGGTTGGGATATGTATTGCAACGGTAGACCTCTAGGAGAGAAATTGAAACCAGACTTTGCAGCTCGACCGGAAATGTTATCTCAAAGAATAGCACCAGTGAACTAGATCAGCATTTTGTCTTGGTAACATGTTAAAATTTAATTTGTGCAAAATTATACAAGCATATCAGGTAGAGTAGCTCTTAATATTGCTGTGTTTGTTGGTGTTCAATTGGGCACCCCAGCGAGTGTATCACCTACTGAACCAGCTGATGTCATTGAATTGTGATGCTTCCTACTATAGAAGATTACTGAAAGCGGAGCTAAAATTGAGATAAAGACTGAACTTAATAACCCGATGCACTCCAGGCTTCTTGAATACAAGTGAGGTATCATGCTACTGATATGGTAGGCTTGTTGGTTGCAGTGAAAGGGGTGATCGAAAGCCTGGAGTAGAATATTGTTTTCGGAACATAGGAACAGGAGTAGGCCATTCAGCCCTTCGAGCCTGTTCCGCCATTCAATTAGATCATGGCTGATCTGTATCTTAACTCTATCTACCTGATTTATCAATCCCAGTTTTGAAATTTTCAATTGACCTAGCCTCAACAGTTTTTTGGGAGAGATTTCCAGATTTCTGACATCACCCCTGAATGGCCCCCGTGTTATAGAGGAGTGCCAGAGGCTACTAAGTTATGATTAAGTGTTGTAAGAAGAAGGTGTAGCTGCAGACAAGTGTAACCAAAACAGATGTCTCATGAATTTGACTGGTTGCCAGCAGCACAGAAGAACTTTGTGAGTCAGCAGGCAACTTAGATTTCCCCCAGCATCCCTGTTTCAACAAATAATATTTATTTGTATGTTGCAACTTACGGAACAGAGCTTTAGATGGTAACACTGGGTGAGAGTCTTCGAGAAAGTGGTGTATGAAACTTCGCGCCTGATGGTCATGTAAACATTTTTGTTGAGAAATGTTGAGGTGCAACTGCAGCAGCTTCCTTATTCTTGGCATATACTTGTATGTCTGGCCTAAATGTTAGCAGCTGTGTTGGGCCGGCAAATCTTGTCGAGGATTTAAGTCTGGTCACATTTCTCTGACGTTAAAGAGGATGGTATTTGACAAAGAGTCGGCGATTCTCATCATTATCCATTTTCCAAAACACTTCTACGTCTGGAGCACATCTTTTGTTAAACCAGAGTTGTGAGTGGGCGCCAGTGTTTGACTCTTTGGAAAGGATCTGATGTTTAGCAGTACCAAATATAATCTGCTTGGACTGAACACATATGAACTTTAGATCTTTTGACTGCTTAGTGAGATGCTGGTCTGAGGTATCAATTTACTGCTCAAGGCAAATGAGGCCTGGGACGGAATGAACTTGGGTGTTAATGGGGGAGTTGAGAATTGGCATAAGGATTGTCTATCTCTTCACTGAGGCACAGAGTGGTGTAAATGCAGACCTGCTAATTAGTCAACACTTTTCCCTGCCCTCCGAGCTCTTTAGCTTTTGACTGGCCATTCATTGCTCATGAATACAAATGGCAGTAATCAACAGTCGATTCATAGAATCTTACAGTACAGCAGGATTTGGGAGGCATAGTACCCAGGAGAGGAGGCATGACGACAGGAGAGAGGGGTCTAGGGGGAGAAGAGAGAAGTTTTTTTAAAAAAAAGGGGAAGATGAGAAGTGGAAATAGAAGTGATGGGCCCAGGTCCGGAATGGCAGCCAAATTGCACACGCGAATGAACACAGGGAAAACTCAAGTTATGTAGGCCTGGTTAAGTAGCATTCTCAATGCACTCACCTTGAGCAGTTGCTCAGCATGATGCTTATAGCAGCCATTTTCCTAATCACAAGATAAATACAGATGAGGATGGCTGTTTGCGGATTTCCTCCGTGGTTACCGTCGCAACAAAGGGTTGTTGGTCCGGCCACGATAACTCCGCTTATGATTCACGCACAAGTGGTTTTTCTAATAACAAGCTTTATTACATTGACTTGATAACGGTCTTCCATATTATATTAAATGACAAGATGACATTCAAATAATACAACCTGGTTCCCAGGCTCTGACTACATCGAGAGCACGCTCCGACCCAAGAGAACACTGCATCCTGTTCCTAAGACCTGGAGCGACCAGTTCCAGCCTTCCAGGCCCTCCGCACGGCAGCGTGGCTCTTGATCCTCCCGAGAACGCTTTGCCTTAAAGGGGAAACAGGTTCTATTCTTGTACTATAATACAACCTTGGCCTGTGCCTATGTATTACGTAGGTTGCACATTTAGCTGAGGTCGCATTTTTATGTGCTTACCTCGCTTATAATCTTTTCAGCCTTTGCCTCTGTTCTACAAGCTTTGTTTATGATACAGTAAGTGTGTAGGCCAATCTTTATCTTAAACTGTGGTATGTGGTGTCTTGCCAGCTAGTCTCTATCAGGGTATGAGCCTTTTTATCGACCTGGGTGTTTATCAGTCTGTTTCCAAACTGTCTGTCGTTCATGCATAGCGACAAGTTTAAGATTTTCCCTTTACTCCACTATTGCTATAACACTAAAAACCTAGTGAAAGGATGCTGGGATAGATTGGCCATTTAAATAATCTTACAACATTCTAACAATGGCCAATGGACTCAAACTAGCTTATCCATCCAGAGGGATCCCCCCTCACCACCACCTTTATAATCCTGTACTACAGCATCCAACTGTTCCTTATGTGATTCCAGTAAACATGGTGCTTGCAATTCAGCAGGTAAGGGGTGGAGATCAAGATTTGCAAGTATTATAGCTCTGGCTGTGCTGTTTTTGGCAAGGTATATTGTAGTAATAAACTGGAAAAGCCGCCTCCTACCACCCCAAATGCACAACAATCTCTAAGGAGCTGATTTAAAAACTGCACAAATGATGATGTGCTGCCAATTGCAAGTGGGGATCAATATAGGATGCAGCAAATCAGGGCTCTTAACTCCTTCAAATTATTGAACAATTTGCATTGATACTTTCAGACAGAAGCACCTCTCAAGGACGACTTCGATGACTCCAAAAGCAAAGGTTTTAGGTCATTATACTGTCGACTTGCCTCTGATGATGCTCATGCCCAGGGGCTTTAGGGATGTATTGTTGTAAGTAAAAGCAGCCAAGATGGGCTAAAAAATTGGATGAGATGGGAAGTCACAATCCTAAAAGTAGAGTTAGTATGTGGAGTGTAGACAAGGAAATGGAAAGGATAACTAACGGTTAAAGGCAAGGGAAGCATGATCCGATGCCATGTGTCATCCTTATGGATCATTAAAGCTTTGATGATTGTCACAGAATGTCTAACTGTACTTGATGTCCTATGTATAAAAACTTCAATAGTTCTTTCAGCTTGTCATAGCACATGTATTGTTTCCTCTGGAAGCATGCAGAGTCATCAGAAAAAACAAGGTGGATTTCATGCTCTTGAGAATTGGCTCTTGAGATGGGTAATGGTGTCGCAGAATGTCATGAGATTCAGGGGAACTCCAATTAAATTTGTTTCATCGATTTTCATAAGGCTTTCCACCTGGTGCCTCATGATGCCCTCATGAAGAAGCTGGAAGCTGTGGAAATCAATGGAAAATCTTGGATTTTATCTGGGATGAGCACTCCATATCAAGTAAACAGAAATTCTACATGTCTATATTTCTCAATAGTTTAGTTTAGAAACTCTTCAACATGGGGATAGGTATCCATGCATGTCAGGCACCCAGTTAATACTAAAAAAAAACCATAGAAACGGAATTTTTAAAAACTATTTTACTTATGAAGCTTACATCTTATTGAATGAAGCTTTTAAAGTTCAAAACTGATTTTTTTTTTCTCGCAATTAAGAACTATTTACCCATAGTTCTATTTATTTATATACGAACAGAACATTCAATACCTCAAAAGCAAAATACTGCAGATGCTGGAAATCTAAAATAAAAACAAAACATTCTGGAAATACTCTATCTCAGAGCTCTTAATGTTTGTATTTTAAAAGGTCACCACGTTTTCAGTCTATTCAGATGATTTATCAAAATCATTGAGGTGTATTTGAAACCAATGTAATTTGTTTTAATAAATAGTTCTGGATTTTAATGTTTTTTATTAACACGAGCAGACCGGTACACTGAAAATGTAAACCGCATCAAGGAAACTGAGAAATGTAAAAATGACTTTTCAACACCTTATTAATGAAAATTAAATTTTACATCCATACTTAATTGTTTTCTTTTAGTGTGTTGGTGTTTATAATTAACAAGGACATTTTGCATCACATTTTACCACAGCTTTGAAAGATTCAAATAGGCTTGTAATTTAGCTGCAGCAATCTACTGAAAAGTCATAAAATTGAAGAGTTCCTTGGTAGTTTTAATAGACAAAATATTAATTTTCTCCCCCAAAAGTTCAATGATCGTTATTATATGCCATCTTATTACAGCATTTTCCACTACCCTCGATCATCGAGGGTAAAAAATGAATTCTTCCCAATGCTTTAGAATTGCCAAACCAATGTAATATTTTGTAAAACAGCTAAAATAAATGTTTGGTATAGTTCACTCCATCGTATATACAATAGTGCCGAGAGCAAGCATTGTAAACCTGAGTATATTGGTGATGTAATAATCTGCCCCTATTTGTTACAAGTTTGTTTCTGTCAGAAATATTGCCTCTAGAATTTTCATGTTTTTAAATAACATGAATGTGGTACAGGTCTGGTAGATTATCCAGAATTTTGTGCTGGTAAATGACACTTGTACAATATTCACCACCTGATACCTTTATAACAGGATCAAGTTCATCACTGAGAAATGGCATCATGTCATGTTATCTTAACCTAGTTTTTTTTTAAGCTAGTAAGTACACAGTAGCTCATTTCTTCTGCTTGACGACAGTTACTGGTTTCTCATCTTTTTTGATTAAGTAAAGTATTTTTCAAAATTAATTTTTGACTTCAACATTAACACCAACAAAAAAGTGCTAAAAAGATTGTGTAGGTGAAATATTAAATGAAGGCTTTTCACAAGTGTTTTCTGTTCTGCCTTGCAACCCATTCCAAATGTTTTTGCTGTCATCGGCTCTTGTGGCAAACAATTTTGCATCTGGACAAGATTTTGTTTTGTTGGGTAAATATGCAATGCAATCTATAAATCATGCAAAAATGCCTCAATGTGTCACAAATGATTTCACAACTGAAAAAGTTAGCGCCCCCGTGGCCGATTTTTCCAGGTAGCGCCCCGTGAGAGAGGAGGGGCGCTACTGGAAGCGCCCAGCGTCCCTCTTGGGGCGCTGCAAACCAATATCGCGCCACTATGTGCCGCAGTACTGCAGGCCTTCCTCCCCTTCTTAAAGGGGAGGGGCCTGGCGCAGCGCGTCCCGGCACCCAGCTGGGCCACCAGGGATTGGGAGTGCCGACAAACAAGCAGCACGGCTCACGGAGAGCAGCCAGGCACCCCGCGGGGGGGCTTCACGGGGGGCTGGGGGCAGGTGCTGGCAGGCAGCCAGCAACAAAAATAGCTGCCTGCCACCTCCCCTTTAACTAACGCCGCCCCGGCCGCAGGGTAGGCCCCCCTGACCCCGGCGGACATAGCGTCCGGCGGTAAGTCGGGGGGCACCACTCAATATTACAGCCGGGGTGCTGCGCACGGCGATGACGTCATCACCCGCAGCGCTGCCGCTAACCTCCCGCTGACTTTCGCGGGAGGCGTTAGCGGGGCCGCGCCCAGGTACTAGTTGATTTGCGTCCCTTTAGCGCCTGCTAACGGGAGGCACAAATCAACCGAACTTAGCCCCCCATGTGTTTAGGTAGCGTCTTTGAAAAGGGTAAATAAAGTATGAAAAACTGAGAAAATTGCAGCACAAATTGTGCTAAATTGTGGTGGTATGTTGACGCACCAGTGTGTGGTGTTACAGTACCAGGGACAAGTGTACCCTTCCATGCCTACTGAACTTGTGCTCCTGGTCACATTATATAGAATTACATAAAAATTCGAACACAAACAAGTTATTTGGACTAACCAGTCTGTGTTGCCGTTTATCCGCCACATGAGCAGTAGTCCTAATCTCATGTGCTTATCCTGGTAATGCTGAGACGGTACACAAAGTTTAGACACAATGTGGGATGAGGGATTGACTGTGTCCCTCCAAGCAGCATTAGCCGAGGCCTGGGTGCAAATTTTCTGCCTATTTTGGGCACAGAACATGTGTGGCCTTGGGAATCTGGAGAGGAGACTTTATATCCTCATAAAACGTACTAAATCGTGTAAAATTTAAATGCCATACTATCCTATCTAAATGCTAAAAGTAAAATTTAAATGTCTTATGTATAGAAATTTTTACATTTTATAACTTACCACCTTTTTTAAAGCAATCATTGTTTAAGATCTTATTTCTGACACTTTGTTTTGGATTGTGCACATACATTTGCAATTGTTCATGGTCCAGTGAACAATCTTAGAATATTGCAATTACCTAGGTCTCAGTTTGAGGGAGCTAGCATTTGATAGTGTCCTTTGATGCTCTTCTTAGCATTGTTGCCATATGTGTTAAAAGTAATTAAATGTTTTTTTCCACCGTACCAATTCTAGGAGTCCATACCTGGGTTAAGTAGTCTACAGTATGGAAACCAGAACTGTTCAGACTCATTCGGCTTTTCCAGCAGGAATGTAGACCACAACTAATTATACTAGGAACAATGAAAAAAACAAAAATACTGTAAAGAAATGAATGCTAGATCTAAATACAGACATACAGTTCACTACAACAAGTGCTCTATAGTTAAATTATCACTCGGAAAGAGATCCCTGCAACTCATTGTTGCACTGACCTAGATTTTCAACTTTCCATTGTGAAGAGTTACTGTATAAATGAAAATTTGAGGTTGCATTTTCAAACGTAAATAAGCAGAACTTGCCTGACCTCTTCAGTGTTCTGCGGTTTTTTTCTACATTCTACTAAAATAAAGCAAATAGTTGATTGAGGATGAGAAAATATTAACTTGTCATGTTGTAGTACATATGTATATGTGTTCATTGCTTTTCTGTCTCTGCTATCCCTACCCCATTTCCAATTAGATCCTCCTACTACTACCCCGCTGTCTACAACTGCACCACCAATTTACACAACGGCGGGGATCACAAGTTTACCTGCTTATACACAGAGGCTCCCAATTCCTCCGTCAACCCTGGAATCTGTGAAGAGTGACAGTTTAGGAACTATCATCGGAGGTGTGGTTGGTGGCACTCTCTTTCTCATGCTTGTGGTCATCATCATTGTAATGTATTACTTGAGACGCCGGCGTACCTTCCGAGGGGACTACTACACGAAGCAGTATGCTGGAACAGCAGACATCCAGAAGGACTCCCAGATGGATGTTTTACAATCAAATCGAATTGAGCCGTACACTGATTATGAGAAAAGTGAACGGAAGCTCGATCCAAACAACATATTTCAGGATTATCCCATAGAGGTGCAGAAAAGTGAATGGCGAAATGAGGACAATATAAATAACAGGTACACTGAAGGTGTGGAGATACCCATCGACTATTATGAAGATCGAAAAATTCCCAATGTATCTCAGTATGTGCATGATGACTACTATGATGAAAATGAAGATGATCTCGTTTCACACTTAGATGGTTCAATCATTTCCCGCCGGGAGTGGTATGTCTAGTAGTAATTGATAAATGTTCATAAAGTAGGAGAGTGACTTCAATTCAGCTGAGAAATCTAAGTTTCCATCTCTTGTGTTTGTTTTTTCACAATATTTTGATATGTGTGTCCCTGTTTTCTTAAGGGAGACCAAAATGTGCTTTCCATTATGAAAATGGAAATGTGGTTTTGTACTAGATTTGCAGCCAGCGTAAAGTAAAATCTCTTAACTGCAAAATTCTGGGGTTGTAGGGTGGGGGGAGTGTAGAAATTATCCAAAATTTTGAGGCCTTAGTGCTGTGCTATAGTTGCAGTTCGGACATTTCCTGAATGAGGCTTTGGAGGTAAAGAACCAGTTGCTGCCTGTCTATCGACTACTGACATTTTCAGCCACTCTGTCCATTAGAGCTCCCTGCAAACCTGACCAATGCTTACTTTATTTGTTTGTTTTACATGTATGTATAAAGCATAACAGATTTCACTTGTGGAGTTGGGTGAATAAGCAACTGCTTTGGTATTTTTTAAAACATCATTGTAAAAGTTTAATTTTTTTAGCCAGGTTTTCCACTTTATAAGTCTTAAGCGTTTACATTCTCCCCTCGCCTTTTTATTTTTCATCATATTGGTTGCATTTGTCAGGAAAATATAAAGACTTGGTTTGTTTTCTTGTCTGCACACTGAAGAGCACTTCTAAATATACCTTGTCTGGAATAACATGTTGTGATGTAGAGAAACAGTTGCTAGGTTTATGTGCAGCATTGGCGCCTGAATCCTAAACTAGATTTAAAACCAACTACATCGTTCAGATGCTGTACTGGGCTGTATTTTAGATCTTAAAATAAATTAGTGTTTTTGTGAAATCACAGTTATGTTCAAGTAATAATACTACAGTTAACTGAGGCCAGAATCTACAGTGCACTGTTCTGAAACTCAAGTTCAGGCTATGGATGATTAATATTTCTTTCAATAACTTTGTGAGACATTTATCTCTCAAAATTGAAGGTGAATTTTGTGGTTTCAAGAGCTTCCTTGTACAGCTTTGAACTTTTCCCTTTTCATTGGAAAGCACTATGGTTCGAAAGTGCTGGTTATCACTTGTTCATGGACACACACTGAGTTTGTTTTCTCACCTGCATGTGTGAATACAAAACAGCACAGCTTGTGAAATAGATAGTGTATATGGTACACACAAAGCCGGTGAAGGCTCCAATTGAGCAAAAATAATGCTCTGAGCTTTGCGTTGATGTATGTAAATACAAAAGAGATTTACTGTACAGTACTTTTTGTACCTTTTCTGTTTTATAAAGTTAGTGCAATGTTGATTTGACGTGCTGTTTGCTAAATATACATTTTGCTGGAAAAAAAACTTAAATTGCCTCATTTTAACTTAATTTAGTTCCCGATTTCAATACTGCAAAATGTTATGAGAGATGTGCTTAAATCTACTGTTTATTTAATGCTGGGATTTTCTCGAGTGGCATAAAACAGTAGATCGTGGTATGTAGTGTGCTATTTATTTGTCCTTTTTTTTAAAAAAAAAGGCACTTTTTTCATTTAAAAAGAAACAACAAGATGAAGGAAAAACATCAAACCATTTTCACTACACAAGAACTGTGGGGACTGCAAAATAAATTCTTCGCTGAAATTTGCCATTCCATTATTAACCACCT
This sequence comes from Squalus acanthias, assembly GCA_030390025.1. Classification (NCBI taxonomy): domain Eukaryota; kingdom Metazoa; phylum Chordata; class Chondrichthyes; order Squaliformes; family Squalidae; genus Squalus; species Squalus acanthias. The sequence goes on from CM059431.1 coordinate 93,397,413, forward strand.
ACTTTCAAGTGGAGAGATGTAAAAAATGCAGCACACAGGCTTTTTAAATTTAGGCTATAATCTATTGGCATTTACCCATCTTAATCAGATGTTTCTAACTTCATTATTGTTGAAATCTGTTCAATTAAAATGGGAAAAATCTTGATTCTGAAAGGGATTGCTAACTGGAAATAAATGGAGAGGAGTCCATATGAAGTCAGACTTGTACTCGTGCAAAACTTTGATATGTGACGTAGCCTGTACTTTATGTGCTTTCCTTCATCAATCACACTGAGAAGTCAGTGATGATCTGGGCCCAAAGAAATCATTAGTGACTGGGTTTGGTGAATATAATGCACTTCAGCCTGTTTGAATCTTGACTCTTGACAGCCAATTTGAAGAAGTAGTTGGGATCCCAGATTACCTGCCCATCTAGCTGAAAGTAGAAAAGATTTTCCCAAATCAACCGAGTGAGCTGCTATGATCAACAGCTCAGGCACTTAACTCCGTTCTTTTGATATCCAGTGCTAAAAGTGTTCACGGTTACTCAGCTGTTGTGGTTATGTGGTTTGTTATACAGCAGCATTTTTCTCTCGAAGTATGCAAGCAAATTTTAGTTTTAGCGACTGTTAAAAACATCACAGTTATCAGTAATAGTATTACTAAATTTGGAATTGTATTGAGAATATGTTTATATCCCTGAAATACATTTCAATGAAATGGGAAGCAAATAATACAGTCACAGTCCTTATACTTTGTTTAAGCCAAATGTGATATCATTTCTAGGCAATAACTTTTCAATAGTTCTACGATTTTGTCATCCTGGTAGAAATATATTGGCAGCCAGTACTTTTCTTTTCCTCCTGTGGTCAGGAAAGACCACTGCTTAATGGAAAGGTCAAGTAAGGCCGCTGGTCTTCCATTGGAAGTGGAAGTGGATAACACACCAGTTATGTTACAAATTGGATCCTTAACTTCAATGACTGATTTTATTTTTGACCTGTCACAATATTTGAGCACTGGACTGAATCAAGCCTCAAGTATTGTGTACCATTAATGTGAGAAATCTGACTTCAGCCTAAAAGCTGCATCAAACTCAGTGACAGAAACTTAAGTTGTGGGAGCTGTGCTCGTACTCATTTTTTAACTTCACTGCAGCTCAGAGGATTTTTAAAATGATGACCAGGCTATGCGAATTGCATATGATGTGACAGATTGGAGACTGTTAAAGTGCCCTCTGCCTTCATAACCATAATAATACAAACTTTAAATACTAAAAAGTTAAGACACATAAGTGTGAAATAAGCTTAAGTTATGACCAGCAGTGACACGTAATAAGCCTAAGACGTTATCATTTCTAAATTATCCAGTTGGGTTCATTTGTAGAGATACTTCATAACTTACTGATGTCCATGACGTGTAGTATTTTATTTCTTGGCTGCAATATTTTAAATTTAAAATATTCATCTTCTATCATAAAAGGAACAATTTAAAAATAGTGGTAGCACTAAGGATTTTATCAGATAATGTCAAAAGATCCATGATATAATTTTTACTTATCTATATGGACATGTGCCTGTGACAGAAGTGACATTTGCAGGGCTGCACACATGTCAATAACAGCTCTGTAAACTAGAACGCATGGATCCTTGTAAGAAGACTCAAGTATGTTTGGGCAATTCTGCTTGTTAATTACACAATCTGTTTTAATGTACTTTTTAAACCTGGAGCTGTTCTTCGGATATGAAAAGGCAATTTATGCATCATTTAGCATTTAAATGTGGATGTGCATGTTTATATTGGACCCATCATTAAATATCATATAACTCCAGTTAAAAGTACTGCATCTTCCCAGGAAAAAAGCTGCAAGAATATTTCTGTAAGAATGGTTCAGCATGCACAAATCCAGTCATTTTAATAGCGAACAAAAAGATTGAAATTCTTGCATCTTAGAACATAAGAAATAGGAGTAGGAGTAGGCCAATTGGCCCCTCGAGCCTGCTCCGCCATTCAATAAGATCATGGCTGATCTGATCCTAACCGCCAATCTACTATCACAGAACCATCTCCTGAACCGAACAGAATTGGACACACGAAATAGGAGCAGGATCAGGCTACACGGCCCCTGGGCCCGCTACGTTACCCACAGGGCCATGACCGATCCGAACCTAGACTCATGTCCAAATTCCTGCCCGCTCCCCGTAACCCTTAATTCCCTTTACTTCTAGGAAACTGTCTATTTCTGTTTTAAATTTATGTAATGATGTAGCTTCTACAGCTTTTTGGGGCAGCATATTCCATGGACCTACCACCCTCTGAGTGAAGTAGTTCCTTCTCATCTCAGTTTTGAAAGAGCAGCCCCTTATTCTAAGACTATGCCCCCTAGTTCTAGTTTCACCCATCATCGGGAACATCCTCCCCACATCCACCCGATCCAACCCCTTCACAATCTTATATGTTTCAATAAGATCACCTCTCATTCTTCTGAATTCCAATGAGTAGAGTCCCAATCTACCCAACCTCTCCTCATATGTCCATCCCCTCATCCCCGGGATTAACCGAGTGAACCTTCCTTGTATTTACTCGAGAGCAAGTATGTCTTTTCTTAAGTATGGACACCAAAACTGTATGCAGTATTCCAGGTGCGGTCTCACCAATACCTTGTACAACTGAAGCAATACCTCCCTATTTTTATATTCTATCTTGCTTTTATGAGTTGTGCTGTAATTGTATTCTAGCCTTTTAACTTTTTTGTGCACCTTAGTTAATGTTGCATTCCAAGACTGCCTAGCTTGAGAAATAGCTATGAAGTACCATATTTAATGCTTTTAGTGCTGTCCTTTTAAATTTCAATTCAGTGTATTTTGAAGGAAAGTACGAAATGTTGCCAAAAAGCACTTTGCTAACCTTTATTGTGAAAATTGCTGTATTGTAAAGGCACAATGAACATTTTGCATTGTGATTTTCATTGATTTGGATCACAATAATCCATTGTATATGATAGTGATTTATAGATTCAGTATAAAAATCAATGTGCAATCTGGCATAATCTCTAAAACGTTCATAATCTGTTTTTGATTTGTATTGATTTGTATTGATTTTCTAGTTAATGTTCCAAATTCGCAGTGAAAGGTGAGACTGGTATCTTTTAAGATATCAATCTTTTTTATTTTGGATGGCAGTAAAGAGATTAAACCAAGACAGATGAATCCAGTTAATACAATAGCAAAATACTGCGGATGCTGGAAATCTGAAATAACAACAGAAAACGCTGGAAACACTCAGCAGGCCAGGCCCCAGACCTGAAACGTTAACTCTATTTCTCTCTCCATGGATGCTGCCTGGCCTGCTGAGTGTTTCCAGCGTTTTCTGTTGAATCCAGTTAATGTTCCCTTGAACAAACTGAAGCAGTCTTAAATGTTGCCAAATATATCCCTTTGGAAATATTAGCTCAGTTTCCAGGATTTAAACAGGTGTATTTCAAATTTGTTACATTTTCCACTGCTTATTTCAATCTCCATTAAAATGAGATTGCAGTGCATAACTTATAATTTGGAAATTCTGTTGTGTCATGAAAAATGCTACATTTTCAAAGATTTGTACACTTTGTGTCATGGTTTCAAATACTACTTTGGGTAGAATATTATGCCATGTGTTTTTCCCCATTCTGCCAGTTAGGGATGGACACTGTTAATGGGATTGATGATCTAGGATAGCTTTTTTTGTGTGAAAGCCTGATTTCTGTTAATAGCACTTGTGCTAACTATATGAATTTGCTGATCCACTGGTGAGAGTCAAACCATTGTTGTTTAGTCTGAGTAAGTCCAGCATTTATAGGTTTGTTATAACTTAGAGTTTAATCGGTTTACTCATGGAGTTCACATCACTCGGCAAAAACTTTAGTTTGACATTGAGCTGTTGAAAAGCATTTGTCATTATTACTTATACATCCAGCTGAAGAACTGCGCCAGTACAGAAGATGTATGTAAGTTATGAGATCTCTGAAATCATCTAGTGTCTTCTGTTTTTGGGTTATGTCAAAACCTTAACATTCAGGAAGCAGTACTCTTTGTACAAGCTATCCAAGCAGGTTATACACGTATCTTATTGCACAGGTTTCAACCAGGGTTCCTAGAAATTCAGGCCGGGCTTACTTGATATATCACTGTATTTTGTGTACAGTTTGGAATGACTTATGGGTGCACATTGGGGCGTTTTCAGAAAGGCTCAGTTCCTAAATTGGCCAAGAACACCTTGCTACCAAAACTGCAAGCAGTGCTACCATGTAAATCATCTTGGCATATTAATCTTGCAGAACAAGTTATCAAAACTAAGATGAAAACTTCAAATGGTCACGGTTTTGTTGTATTGCCAATTGCTGCTTTACTCTTCTGTCTACATAAGCTCAGTAGTATCTGGAAAAACTAGTACCAAAGGTACAGTACCACCACTTTTAGCTGATTGTGAAAAGAGAGCTTGATCTGAAATGCTCAATTTTCTCTAAGCTTACAGGCTTACAACTATAGATTTTAGTTTATCAAGGATGATCTGACTTAAATTTCTGAAGAGTTCAGTGTCCCTGCTTATTAGGTTATGTAGAAATGTAAAAAGGTAAATTGAAGTGTTCCAGAAATATATAATTGAGTATAGCTCAAGCTTTCTTTTATGAAGGATTTTAAAATATCCTTTTATCCCATTTAGCACAACGCTATATCTAATGAAGTGGAATTCTTTTCCTCAAATTAACTGACAGGTTGCTACTGAGAGAATGGATGGCAGGAGACCTTTAGGATAACAGGGAATATTGTGAAAGTCTTTTCACTTTCTCCCTCCAGTTTGGAATAGCCATAGGTAGAGAATCAAAGCCATACCTAACAGGAGAATAATTAACAAAAACATTGGAGGCAATTTTTTGGAGGCGGGAAGGGATTAAAGCCTAATAACTGCCTGTTAACAGGTAGTTAACAGCCAGAAAATGGGATTATCCGGTTTTTGCCCTCAAGTGCAGGCTTCCCGATGGCTCCAAAACCCGCCAGGGTCACCGAGACGATTAGTGGGTCTGCGGGGGTTGGGGGGGTGCAAAAGTGTGGTGTGAAGGTAAGTGATGGGTGCAAGAGTGTAGAGGTGAGTATCTGAGGTAAGTCCTAAGTGTTTTTAAAAGTGTACTTACCTTTGTTTCTTCCTGCAGGCTTCAGTCTATACGGAGAGTCTCGCACCTCCGTGTTGCAGATGAGAGATGTCCGTTGCATTCTCATGTGCAACAAACATCTAATTTCTGTAAAAGAAAGAAGGTTGATGAGGTCTTGTATGCAAGAATGTCAGTGTTTGACAGCTTCACAGAGCTGTCAAACGATGACATTTCTTATTTCAAAAATTCTTGACAGATGACACGTCATACGTTGACGTGCTCTGCAACCGGCTTCGCCCTAATTGGCCTGCTAAGCCCGCCGGGTGGGCTAAACAAGGTCAATCAGGGGAAAATCCCGCTGGTTGGCCAGAAGCTGATGGAGGCGGGACTGAAACCCGACAAGTGGGAGTCCCGCCTCCAAAAGCTTCCCATTGAGAAAATCATCCCCATTGTGTCTTACTAGATAAGAATCTAGCTATTGTAGGTTTAAAAGTTTCTCTATCTGCTAGATCAACACAGACAATAGATTTAAAGAGTGGTTGAACATCGGCATGTCTATGGTTGTCATAACTGATAAGACAGGATAGGAGAAACTTCTGAAAAATCTACCTTTCCTCATAAGACAACCCGCCCACTTCAGGTATTAGTCTAGTAAACCTTCTCTGAACTGCTTCCAACGAATAGAAAACTTCTGAATACTCTGATGGAGGCAATTTCTGCTAAAGCCCTTCCTTGCCTGCTTGCAAAATGGAAATAGCTAATGAATATTAATGCTTGAAGAGTTATATGCTATGGGGTAAGTAGGTCTGATACATCAGATAGAGAAGCTTTTAAAAAAAAAAAAAAAAAATCATTCCTGGAATGTGGGTATCGCTGGCAAAGCCAGCATTTATTGCCCATCCCTAGTTGCCCTTGAGAAGGTGGTGGTGAGCTGCCTTCTTGAACCGCTGTAGTCCATGTGGTGATGGTACACCCACGTGCTGTTGGGTAGGGAGTGCCAGGATTTTGACCCAGCGATGATGAAGGAACGGTGATATATGTCCAGGTCAGGATGCTGTATGACTTGAAGCGGAACCTGGAGCTGATGGTGTTGCCATGCACTTGCTGCCCTTGACCTTCTAGATCGTTGAAGTCGTGGGTTTGAGAGGTGCTGTCGAATAAGCCGTGGTGAGTAGCTGCAGTGCATCTATAGGTAGTAAATACTGTAGCCATGGTGCACCAATGTTGGAGGGAGTGGATGTTATGAGGTGGTGCTTGGCCTGCCGATCAAACGGACTACTTTGTCCTGGATGGTGTCGAGCTTCTTGAGTGTTGTTGCAGCTGCACCCATTCAGGCAAATGGAGGGCATTCCATCACATCTGACTTGTGTCTTGTAGATGGTGGAAAGGCTTTGGGGAGTCAGGAGGTGAGTCACTTGCTGCAGAATTCCCAGCCTCTGACCTGGGTGAGTGGGCAAAGATCTGGCAAATGGAGTATAATGTGGGAAATGTGAAATTGTCCATTTTGGCAGGATAGATAAAAAAGAAGCATATTATCTAAATGGTGAGAGATTGCAGAGCTCTGAGATGCAGAGGAATCTGGGTGTCCTAGTGCATGAATCGCAAAAGGTTAGTATGCAGGTACAGCAAGTAATTAGGAAAGCTAATAGAATGTTATCGTTTATTGCGAGGGGAATAGAATACAAAAGTAGGAAGGTTATGCTTCAGTTATACAGGACATTGGTGAGACCACATCTGGAGTACTGTGTACAGTATTGGTCTCCTTATTTAAGGAAGGATGTAAATGCGTTGGAAGCAGTTCAGAGAAGGTTTACTAGACTAATACCTGGAATGGGCGGGTTGTCTTCTGAGGAAAAGTTGGACAGGCTAGGCTTGTATCCGCTGGAGTTTAGAAGAGTAAGAGGTGACTTGATTGGAACATATAAGATCCTGAGTGGTCTTGACAGGGTGGATGTGGAAAGGATGTTTCCTCTTGTGGGAGAATCTAGAACTAGGGGTCACTGTTTTAAAAATAAGGGGTCGCCCATTTAAGACCGAGATGAGGCAAAAATAATTCTCTCAGAGGGTCGTGAGTCTTTGGAACTCTCTTCCTCAGAGAGCGGTAGAAGCAGAGTCTTTGAATATTTTAAGGCAGAGGTAGATAGATTCTTGATAAGCAAGGGGGTGAAAGGTTATCTGGGGTAGGCGGGAATGTGGAGTAATCAGATCAGCCATGATCTTATTGAATGGCGGATCAGGCTCGAAGGGCCGAGTGGCCTACTTCTGCCAATAATTTGTATGTTCGTATGACCTGTTCTAATAGCCACAGCATTTATGCGGCTGGTTCAGTTGAGTTTCTGGTGAATGGCAACCCCCAAGATTTTGATGGTGGGGGACTCTGCACTGGTGATGTCATTGAATGTCATGAGGAGATGGTTGCGCACCCTCTTGCTGAGATGGTCATTACCTGGCACTTGTGTGGCGCGAATGTTGCATGGCACTCATCAGCCCAATCCTGGATGCTGTCCTGGTCTTGCTACATGCAAGCATGGATTGCTTCAATATCTAAGGAATTGTGAATGAAGTTGAACACTGCATTCATCAGTGAACAGCCCCACTTCTGACCTTATGATAGAGGAAAGGTCATTGATGAAGCAGCTGAAGATAGTTGGGCTAATGCAGCCACTGGAAAGTTTTCCTTTGATCCCCATTGACTTCAGTTTTATTCAGGCTCCTTGATGCCACAATCGGTCAAATGCTGCCTTGATGTCAAGGGCAGTCACGCTCACGTTACCTCTGGAACATAGTAACAGGAGTAGGCCATTTAGCCCCTCGAGCCTGTTCCGCCATTCACTGAGATCATGGCTGATCTGTAACCTAACTCCATATACTCGCCTTTGCCCCATATCCCTTAATTTGGTTAATATCAATCTCAGATTTAAAATTAACAATTGATCTAGCATCAATTGCCGTTTGCAGAAGAGAGTTCCAAACTTCTACCACCCTTTACGTGCAGAAGTGTTTCCTGACATCACTCCTTTTAGGCTATGTCCCCTAGTCCTAGACTCCCCAACCAGCGGAAATAGTTTCTCTCTATCTATCCCATCAGTTCCCCTCAATATCTTGAAAACTTCGATGATCTTAATCTTCTGAATTCCAGGGAATACAAACCTAGTTTGTGTAATCTCTCTTAATTTAATCCTTGGAGTCCAGGTATCATTCTCGTAAGTCTACGCTGCATTCCCTTCAATGCCAATCTATCCTTTCTAAGGTGTGGTGCCTAGAACTGAACACAGTACTCCAGGTGTGGTCTAACCAGGGCTTTGTATAGCTGTAGCATGATTTCTATCCCATTGTATTCTAGTCCCCTAGGCCAATATTCCTTTAGCCTTTTTGTTTATTTTCTATAACTGTCCATGAAATTTTAATAATCTATATACATGGACCTCTAAGTCTCTTTGGACCTCTACTGCTTCTAGCTTTTCACCATTTTGAAAGTCTATGGAGGAAAAATTCGGTATCGCCCATTTTGGGGCGCTAATATCGGCCGGGCGCAAAGTTTAGCACCCAGCGCTAATTATCGCCTCCGACTGCAAAATTCACCTCTATCGCCCCTGGAGGTGATTTAAGTGCTAAATCGGGCACTACACACCTCTCTTGGCGCAAACGTCAGGGAGCGAGGCGCTACCTCAGAACGCTACCGAAGCTCAGGTGATGCCAATTACCATGTAAGCCAGACAGACTGGCGCCGTCCAGTTCTTAAAGGGGAGGGGCCATCTTGCTGGCCAGCCACTCCCTGCTCATTGCAGCCTTGAATCTCGGCCTGGGGAGACCTCAAAAGTAATTGTGTTGGAAGCACTAATGGATAGGCCCAGGGAAAGAGCTCGGCGCTTAGGAACCGCAAAAGTGGTGCTGAGGGCCAAAACTCCTTAGGACAGCGTTAAAACCAAAAATTTTGCTGACAAGAAAAAGCAGGAAGCACCTGCCTTTAAATAACGCTCCCCCAGCCCCTTCCTGACTTGAAAACGTTCCCCTCTACCTGTCGTTCCTAGCGGCAGGCGCTAAGGCAGGGGGCGCGATTCAATATCCGGTCTGGGGCGTTGCACGCGTGACTGACGTCACGATCTGCGGGTGCAGGAGATCGTGGTGGTAGTGTTTAGCGCCACCGCAAAACGACTGGTCAATTTCGCGAGCGGCACTAAAATCGCTGCACTCTGGCACTAAGTTCCTAGCGCCTCCCGGAGGCGCTAACGGGAGGCACCAACCAACCGAATGTTTCCCCCTTAGAGTATTCTAGCCTTGCCCTGTGCCTCTAAGCATATATCACCTTCTTTGTCCCTAATAGGTCCCACCCCGCCTCTTACTTACCTGCTTACTGTTTACATGCCGGTAGAAGATTTTTGGGTTCCCTTTTATGTTAACTGCCATTCTACTCTCAGTCTCTCTTTGCCAATCTTATTTTCATCTTCACTTCCCTTCTCAACTTATTGTATTTGATCTGGTTCTCACTTGAGAAGTATTTTGTTCTATCCTTTTTTGGTCCAAAGTGGATGACTTCACACTTGCCTCCATTGAAATCTATTTGTTGCAATTTTGCCCATTCACTTAAGCTATTATTCTCTCTTCGTAATGTTATGCTTCCATCTACACTACTTACGATGCCACCTATCTTTGTGTCATCAGCAAATTTGTCATTGGCTCTCTATACCATCATCTAAGTCATTTAATAAATACAGTGAATAGTTGAGGCCCCAGCATAGATCACTGTGGGGCACCACTAGTCACATCCTGCCAATTTGAGTACCTGCCCATTATCCCTATTCTCTGTCTCCTGCCGCTCAGCCAATTTCCTAACCAGGTCAATAATTTGCCCTCAATTCCATGAGCTTCAACTTTAGTTAACAGTCTCTTTTGAGAGACTTCATCAAGTGCCTTCTGGAGGTCCATATAAATGTCCATAGACATTCCCCTGTCTACTACTTTAGTCACCTCTTCATAAAATTCAATCGGGTTCGTCGGGCATGACCTACCTTTCACAAATCCATGCTGGCTCTCTGATAGCTGAAAATACCTTGTTCAGTCACTCTATCCTTAATTATAGACTCTACTAATTTCCCAACAACAGATGTTCGGCTAACTGGTCTATAATTCCCTGGTTTCTCCCTCTCGCCTTTCTTAAATAGCGGAGTGACGTGCAATTTTCCAATCTAAAGGAATGGTTCCAAAATCGAGTGAACTTTGGATGATTACAGTTGGGGATCTGCAATTTTCTCAGCTACTTTAAACCCTGGGATGGAAACCATCTTGCCCTGGGGATTTGTCACTCTTTAGTGCCATTATTTTCTTCATTACTGTTAATTTGCTTACATTAATTATGGTGAGTCCCCATCTCTGATTCACAATTAGTTTCTTTGGGGTCTCTGGCGTATACAATCCTCTTCCTCTACTGTAAATACTGACGCAAAGTAATTATTTAAGATGCCTGCTGTTGGACTGCGCTCTCGTTCTTTTTTGTCTCGTTACTTTAAATGCCAGATTGCGCGCACACTCAGTTGTAGCAAAACAGTCTTTATTGAAACCTCATACTATCCACAACCAGGGCTCTGAGACATACTTCATGATTCCAGTATCAGCTCACAGGTCTTTTCATATTTCACATAACCAGTAGAGAGCGAGCTGCTGAACAGTGATTCGTTCACATCTCTTACACCAAATTTCACCTTTGATCGCTACATTCCATGCATATCATCAGTTAATCATGGTACATCAAAGATGCTTACAAATGACAACAGAATAACAGCATGAACTAAACAAACAGGCATTACCATAAACACAAGTGACCTGTTTGCCATCATAAACTCTTCCCATTCCCCTAAACATAAGTAACTAAGCTGACATATTCCAGACCATTACAGATATGGCTGAATGACTCCTACATTCTATTTTACTTTCCTGTGAAGAGATCCTTGCTTTTAGAACTGTTGACACAATTTACAACCCATGCTCAGCAAAAAGCTGTTTTAACGCATTGTGTGCTGGTCCCACAGACTGCCCAAAATGAACATTTGAGGTACTTGTGTAATTGGGACTTTCGCTCCCACATCTACCATTTCTTTATTTTCATTTACAATATCACTATATCATAGTTTTAAGGGGCTCACATTGCTCTTGACCACCCTCTTTTTCATAATATAATTGTAAAAAATGTTGTGTTGATTTTGATATCCCTTACAAGTTTCTTTTCATACTCCCTTTTTGTAGCTCCTACTATCTGTTTTGTCACCCTTTGTTCTTTGTACCTGTCCCATTTGTCAGGATCTGTGCTATTTTTTACATTTTTGTATGCTTTTTCTTTTAGTTGTATGTTGTCCCTTACCTCTTTTGTCGTCCATGGCTTTTTATTTGGCAGGTAGAGCTCTTGGCCCTTAGGGGTATAAACTGGTTCTGTATGACGATAAATTCTTTTTTGAAAACCTCCCACTGATCATCTGTTGTTTTATCCATTAACAGATTTGCCCATTTTACCGTGGACAGTCTCTGTCTCATCTTGTTGAAGTCGGCCTCACCTCTAAATGTAGAATCTTAGTAGCTGTTTCACGTTTCTCCCTTTCAAGCACAACATTGAACTCAAATCATATTATGGTCTCTATTAGATAAATGTTCACCCACCGTTAGGCTAACTAAATCTGGCTCCTTACTCATTATTAAATCTAATATGGCCTGTCCCCTTGTTGGTTCTTGGGCCAGAAATTCGGGTCTCCACGAGTGAGTACACGCTGTGTACTCACCCGTAGACCCAACGAAAGTGCCGGTTTCATGCATGCACTGCACATGCGCTGGAAACCGGAACTTCCGTTCCCCTGAAGGAAGGGGTTCAGAGGTCGAACGCGTGCACCGGAGAGGCAGCACGTAGACCTCGAACTTCGTTTTTATTTTCAGGTTTCTCTGTGAGGGTAAGTACGGAGAAGCTGCGCGGGGAAAAAGGAGGCGCAAGGCCTGCTTTTAACAAGGTAAATGGTGAATTAAGTACAATTTAAACATTTTGTCAACAGGTTTATCTTTTTTACATACTTTAAAGAAAGGTAAGTTTATTTTTAGCACCATTAAAAAGTGTAATAAATTTTTTCAAAAATTTAAATTTTTGTTTAAAGTAGTTAATTTATGTAATTTATAGTTATTTTAAAAATGTGATGTTTTTTAATTTATTTGAAGGTTTAGTGAGGTTTTGGGGCCGATCTCTATTCATAGATTTGACAGGTCTTCCTGTCAAATCTATGAATGAAGATTCCCTGCTCCGATTGGCTCTCCATGGCCCACGTGATCCCAGGGGATGTTTCGAACTAACTGCGCCCCTGGGATACGCAAGCACTGCACGCCGGCAGCTGGAGGAGGCCCAGGAGCCGAATTCCACGCAGGCCCGAAGCACAACGGCAGGCGCGGTATGTAAGTACGCGCGCGATTCTTGCACCCGCGGGAAGCCGGAGAGCCGAATTTCTGGCCCATTGTTGCAGAAAACTGTCCTGAACACACTCAAGAAATTTGCTCTTTCGTCCATGGTTGGATCAAGGCTGTAATGTGGTCTGTTGCCGAGTGGTCCTGGCGGTACCCAAACTGAACATCGGTGAACAGGTTATTGGTGAGTAAGTGCTGCTTGACAGCATTGTTGACGACTGCTTCCATCACTTTGTTGATGATCGAAAGTAGGCTGATAGGACAGCAATTGTTTTTTGTGGATAGGACATACGTGGGCAATTTTCCATATTTTTGGGTAGATGCCAGTGTTGTAGCTGTTCCCCTCTAGCCAAGCTGTTCCGGCAGCTAGTTCTGAAGCACAGGTCTTCAGCACTACAGCCGGGATGTTGTTGGGACCCGTCGTCTTTGCCGTGTCCAGTGTGCTTAGCCGTTTCTTGCTATCACATGGAGTGAATCGAATTGGCTAGAGACTGGCATCTGTGCTGGTGGGGACCACTGTTCCTCCTAAGCTGCGCGCAGCACTCTTGATTGGGCCGCACAGTTAAGTAAAGGGGCTGCGCACTCGTGCTCTCGCGGCACACTGAAGCTTCGCACCGGGGATGCTGACTCGAGCCAGTCAGCTGTGCGGTAACTGCACCTCACTGGCAGCCATGTGATTGGCAGGCCTGTCTAGCCACTGACGTGCGTTTGCAGGCTTTCTCAACCAGGGTTCCCCGACCAATCAGTACAAAGAGAAAATAAAAACAGAAAATGCTGGAAATACTCAGCAGGTCAGGCAGCATCTGTAGAGAGAGAAACAGAGTTTACGTTTCAGGTTGATGACCCTTCCTCAGAAGTGCAAAGAGAAGGCGGGACCCCCGACGCACGTCAGTGGCTTTGTTGGTAGTTTCTGTGGGGACTTGTTTGAGACAGAACTTCCATCTGCCCCAAAAATGGCCCCTGATGTCAGGAACTTCCTCATTCTCAGCCTGGTTTATGCAAAGCAGCCAGTATGCCTGCATTAACCAGCCAAACAAGCCATTAGCTAGAGACTCCAGGCATGGGTATTAGCCAAAAATGCAAGCATTACCAGAAAATCAGTCCCCCTTTACAAGGGACCCGATTGGCCCTTTGACATCACTGGCATAACAATTTTTTTTAAATGATTCTGCAGTACTTACCTCAAATATAACTGCTACCCTTTGTTTATGGCTCAAATGCTTTTGGATCAACTGATTGATTTGACACCAGTTTTTGGGCCATTCACTTTGGTCCCCAAATTTAACATGCAAAGGCTGAAACACTTCATTTAGGAACATAAAAATTAGGAGCAGGAATAGGTCATACGGCTCCTCGAGCCTGCTCTGCCATTCAATAAGATCATAGCTGATCTTCGACCTCAACTCCACTTTCCCGCCCGATCCTACATCCCTCGATTCCCTTAGGATCCCAAAATCTATCTATCTCAGCCTTGAATATACTCAAAGACTCAGCATCCACAGCCCTCTGAGGTAGAGAATTCCAAAGATTCACAACCCTCTGAGTGAGGAAATTCCTCCTCATCTCAGTCCTAAATAGTCGACCCCTTATCCTGAGACTATGTCCCCTAGTTCTAGACACTCCAGCCAGGGGAAAAAATCTCTTAGCATTTACCCTGTCAATCCTCCTCAGAATCCTGTATGTTTCAATGAGATCACCTCTCATTCTTCTAAACTCCGGATAGTATAGGCCCAATCTACTCGATTTCTCCTCATAGGACAACCCTCTCACCCCAGGGATCAATCTAGTGAACCTTTGTTGCACCGCCTCTGAGACAAGTATGTCCTTCCTCAGATAAGGAGACCAAAACTGTGCACAGTACTCCAGCCCTGTATAATCGTAGTAAGACTTCCTTACTCTTAAGAGCAGGGATTAATATTGTGGAGAATGTTTGAGAGCAAAACATTAGAAGCGAAATTCGTAAATTAGCATCTTTACGTCACCATACTAGTAAACATTTCCAAGTCAGTCTGATTGGTTCTTCTGTCCAGGAAGAAAGATGAATGTTTATTTCTGTTAAATCATAGCTTTTCCTGCTTTTTGTTTTTAATTTGGTAACACAAATTGTGTAGGTGTTTTTCTGCACTTGTGAATAAGTGCTGCATTTCTGACATGTTACATGGGGGGTTCAAGAAGACAACGTTTATTAATGGAAGTAACTGAAGTTGAAAATACCCGTTTTTGTTCAATTCGTTTTAATACCGTGAACTAAAGAACGACAGCACTTTATATTTGTTGGTTGTCTGGTTGCATTGTAAATAATATTCTAATTACTTATGTGGACGTCCAGCATATCACGCCATAGGAAAGCCGCTGCTCCTGCTGCTTGTGCAGCCACTGCTATAGTGACATGAGGGATGGGCTAATACGTTGAAAACTAAAATTAATACAAATTGCACGAATAGATATTTCAGCTCACCTTGGGCTTTTGGATTGTTTGTCGATTCACAACCGTGTAACTGAGTGACGTTTCTGAAGTATTAATGCATTATTATGCAGTTCTTTTACATCCCAGTCATTTCTGACAAGTTTTGTTTTAAATAGAGTTTGTACATGTTTGTAAAAGCTTTTAATTAATTCTACCGTAAACAAACTCGCAGAATGAGCATGTAAATAACAAATGAATTTCAATATTGATAAGTGTGAGGTGGTGCATTTTGGTAGGAGGAATAAGAAGGCGACCTACTCCTTGGAAAATAAGAGTCTAAATGGAGTAGAGGTGCAAAGGGATCAAGGGGTATAGATTCACAAATCATTAAAAGTAGCAATGCAGGTTAAAAAAGCCATAAAAGTGCAAAAAAAGCACTGGGGTTCATTTCTAGAGGAATGGAATTCAAAAGCAGAGAACTTGTATGGAACCTTGTCTGATTGTCTCATGATTTGAGACGGTGGGGTGACAATATGGCATTACTGTATATGTGCTTTTAAGTAGTTGTTGTAGTAAAATTTGCCCACGGACAAAAAGGTACAAAAAAATTAGAGGGAACATTGGTGGGGAACTCGGGAGGAGGCTGAGAAAGATCAACCACTCGGCGCTACTGGCTGAAGATGGTAGCGAATGCTTCAGCTTTGTCTTTTGCACTCACATGCTGGGCTCTGCCATCGTTTAGGATGGGGATGTTCATGGAGCCTCCTCCCATTAGTTGTTTAATTGTTCACCACCATTCATGACTGGATTGGCAGGACTGCAGAGCTTTGACCTGATCCATTGGTTGTTGGCTCTTGTCTATAGCATGCTGCTTCTGTTGTTTAGCATACACATAGTCTTGTGTGCTAGGTTCACCAGGTTTGCACCTCATTTTCATGTACGCCTGATGCTGCTCCTGGCATGCTCTACTACATTCCTCATTGAACCAGAGTTAGTCATCCTGGCTTGATAATGGAGGAATGAGGTATATGCTGGGCTATGAGGTTACAGCTTGTGGTGGAATACAGTTCTGCTGCTGATGGCCCACAGCACCTCGTGGATGCCCAGTATTGAGCTGTTATATCTGTTCTTAATCTATCCCACTTAACATGGTGGTAGTGCCACACGACACGATGGATGGCGTCCTCATTGTGAACTCGGGACTTGGTCTCCACAAGGACTGTAGATGGTCACTCCTACCAATACTGTCATAGACAGATACATCTGCGACAGGTAGATTGCTGAGGATGAGGTTAAGTAGGTTTTTCCCCTCGTGTTGGTGTTCTCACCACTGGCCACAGGCCTAGTCTGGCAGCTTATGTCCTTAAGGATTCTGCCAGCTCGGTCAGTGGTGGTACTATCGAGCCACTCTTGGTGATGGACATTGAAGTTCCCCACCCAGAGTATATTCTGTGCCCTTGGTACCCTCAGTGCTTCCTCCAAGTGGTGTTCAACATGGAGGAGTACTGATTCATCAGATGGTGGGCAGGGGTGGTAGGAGGTTTCCTTGCCCATGTTTGATTTGAAGACGAGACTTCATGGGGTCTGGAGTCAATGTTTAAGGCTCCCAGGGCCACTACCATCCAACTGTATGCCTCTGTGCCCCCTGGGGGTCTGTCCTGCTGGTGGGACAGTGATGATGATGATGGAGATGGAGGAGGAGGATTTTGGAACATTTGCTAATAGGTATGATTCTGAGAGTATAACCACATCGGGCTGTTGCTTGACTAATCTGTGAGACAGCTCTCCCAACTTTGGCACCAGTCTACAGATGTTAGTGAGGAAGACTTTGCTAGGTTGACTAAGCTGGGTGTGCCTTTGGCATTGCTGATGTCTAGGTTGCAGCTGAATGGTCCGTCCGATTTCTTTTTTTTGTTGCGGTTTGATACAACTGAGTGGCTTGCTTAGGCCATTTCAGGGGCAGTTAAGAGTCATCCATGTTGGTGTAGGGTGGGAGGTTGGACCGGGTAAGAACGACAGGTTTTCTTTGGTGAAAGACATTTGTGAACCAGTTTGGTATTTACGACAATCAGACAGCTTCATGGTCACTGTTACTGGTAACAGCTTTTTATTCCAGATTTATTTTGGTTTTTTAAACTGAATTCAAATTCACAAACTGCCATGGTGGGAGTTGAACTCTCTGGATTACTAGTCCAGTAACATAACCACTGTGCTACCATACTCAACTTTAAAATTACAATAGTGAGATTCCTATTCTAATAGGACACAATATTTTTTTCTATTAACTATTCTCCTTTCCGGGTGGCTGTGATAGTCTACCTATGGAGAATAAAAACTGAAGAGAGAAAGGGAAATTGCTTTCTCTAGTATTCCCTGTTATCCTAAGGGCCTCCTGCCATCCATTCTCTCAATAGGGAAAGAAAAGTTAACTTCCATTACATACAGGCTTGTGATAAATGGCATTAAAGGATATTTTAGAATCCTTCATAAGAGTGCTTGCGCTATACCTAATTTTATATTTGTGGACCACTTGAAAAGAAAATAAGATGCAGTTGACAATTTGATCCTACGTGATGTATGAAATACATTTTATAAATTTAAGAAAGGACTTATATAGAGTTTTTCACAACCTCAGGACATCCCAAAAGCCAACACTCAATAGTCATTGTAGGACAAAGATGAATTCTAATGACATTGATAAACCATGTTATCTAGAAAATTCCAAATCATTTTAGACTGGACCTTCAACATCAGATTTGCAATGAGGTGGGAATTTTGACTTCCACCTGCACTAAGGAGTTTAACTGAAAATCTAAGAGATTCAAAAACCAAATGGGCCAAAGTTCCATATCATTTGAGTCGAATGCTTTACTCCATTCGAGCAAGCTGTCCATTCTTTAAAGAAAAACCTGGGCAAGCATATCTTGAGTAGATCAGTTAAGAGTTGGACATTTTCTGTTGATGCAAACTGCCAAGTTGCCGAGAAACATCATTTATGAATGCAGAATTTGTGAACACTCCAATATAAGAGGATGTCAAAACCTTTGACACCAAGAACCGGGTTGGTTTTGGTGCCTAAACAAAAGGTGATCAGCAAAGTAACAGTCAGTTGCCAACTTAATCAGTGTTAACAGTGACAATTAATTTGGTGCCAAGGAACACTATGGGGCCATTATAAACCTAGCGTTACAAACATGGAAGATGGGTACATGTGCATGCATTTGGTGTACTTGCACCTTGTTGCCTGCAAATGTAGCCTAATCTAAACTAAGTGAAGAATCAAAACTGAAGGATAATGAACACTGCAGCTTGAAAATCTCTCCACGCTATTAAATAATCAATTTAGTCATGTATGTTGAGCTTTGACTTTATCTGATAAGAGACAGGCATTCAAAAGATGAGGGTAATGTAAGGGAGAGTAATTATGGCAGTGTTGTTGGAGTGGAGTGATTTGTCGTTGTTGCATCTGAAAATGACTTTTGTAAGGGCTGGGGGAAAAAATGTGTGTTTTAGTACGATGTGTTCATCTTAACTAATGCTATTTTGTATATTTGTTTTTATAAAGGAAATGAGAGAAAATCCAATCTTCCTCTTTTTATATGAAAATTGATGCGTCCCATCTGAAATGGAACAAACTCCCTTTTAAGAGTTTGACATACTAGTCAGGCAGACTTTCCCTTCTGAGTTGTACTCAGTTGGTTCCAGCCTTATCTGTTTTCTCACCTATTATGATTATGTATAGTGTTTTTGTGAAGTTGAGCAGCAGTTTTACTCTCATTGTATTGCAACAAGTTTTTGATTTTCAATACCAAATTTATAATCTCTGTCTTGAGAGGCTTGTTTCAATAATTTTTGGTGAGTGAGTATCTGCTCTCATGGAAGAATAATTTAGTTATGATGCACTGCAATCATGCAGGCTGCTGTTTCTGCACCAGTACTGGTACTAACTAATGCAAATCATAGCCTAGAAAGATCTGATTCAGGAGTTGCTGCACATCGCTACCTTATGAGTTGGTTAGAGAAGGGTGGTCACTCGGCACCTGAAGACACATTCTCAGAATAAGGAAGAGCAGCGCCCCAACAGCACATTTCTTTTGAGGGTATGAATACTCACATTGTGTCTCATTTGTGATCCTGAAAACCCAGCATCAAGCTTTCTACCTCATAGCTTTTCATTGCCGAGCTTGCTTATTGAATTCTGTATCCGTCATTTGTTAAAAGTGAAACTTCAGCTTTTCAGCTGGGCAAGTTAGATTGTCAGAAATGGCTAAACATTGCACTTCTCAAGGGTAATCTCCACTCTACCAGGAGTGAAGGGGACGATTCTTCAGAGAATTCTTCACCTGGGATGAAAAAGAACAAGGAAGGGAGTTCTAAATTCTTCAGAGAATCAGTCTATCAAATATGAGGTCAGGACAGACATGATCGAATCATGCAGCACAGAATGAAGCCATTCAGCTCATCGTGTCTGTGTCGGCTCTTTGAAAGAGCTATCCAATTAATCCCACTCACCTAATCTTCCCCATAGCCCTACAAATTTTCCCTTTTCAAGTATATATCCAATTCCCTCTTGAAAGTTACTATTGAATCTGCTTCCACCAGCCTTTCAGGCAGTGCATTCCCGATCATAGGAACTCGCTGCTTCAAAAAAATTCTCATTTCCCCTCTGTTTTTTTTGCCAATTATCTTAAATCTGTGTTCTCTTGTTACCGAACTTCCTGCCAGTGGGAATAGTTTCTCTTTATTTACTCTCATCAAAACCCTTCATAATTTTAGATACATCTATTAAATCTCTCTCTTAAACTTCTTTACTCTAAGGAGAACAATCTCGGCTTCTCTAGTCTTTCCACGTAACTAAAGTACCTCATCCCTGGTATCATTCTAGTAAATGTCTTCTGCAGTGGAATATATAAAAAACAGAGAGGTACTTATTCCTGCCCTCTCTGTGCCTCAACATCATGTATATAATAACATTGAAATGGATAAAACACTCAAGCTTTTTTGCTCAACAATTGTGAATAGTCATAGTAGACTCCTTGACTAATAAAAAAGCAAAATACTGCGGATGCTGGAAATCTGAAATAAAAACAGAAAATGCTGGAAATATTCAGCAGGTCGGGCAGCATCTGTGGAGAGAGAATCAGAGTTAATGGTACCGGTCTTTTCATCGACCTGAAACATTAATTCTGTTTCTCTCTCCACAGCAGCCTGACCTGCTGAGTATTTCCAGCATTTTCTGTTTTTTTTCCTTGACTAATAGTTAGGCTTAACTCTTCAACTAGTAGATGAGATCATCGAGTGATGCATCTCATGGAGGTGCCCTGCAGAATCATTTACAGGATCTAAGTACAGAAGACAGTAATTATACTTATAATCAATCCCACACTGAGGAAATTCTTACAGGTGGAGGTGCAAAATCTAGCATATGTTCTTTATTTGCAGGTATTATTTACTTGGGTTTCAGTCTCGTGGTCACTAAGGAAATAGTGACTACAATAAGTGAACATTATCTGCCCTAACAGATCATTTAAACACTCAATAATACACAATTTCTTTAAAGGAACCTGGAAATCAAAATTTAGTTTTAAGTCTATTAAATTGCTTTCTTTTATTTCAGAACCTCATTCATGCTCTGATAATAGAATTTATTTTTGGTGTAAGAGTAGGGCAGCCATAAGATGACATTGGTTATTTTTGTGTGAACCATTGTTAGTTTCTCCTCAGGAATTAAAGGGCACAAAATTATTTTTCTGCCGTGAGATACCTCACCCAGAGCGTACCATTTTATTGTTTATAGAATCATAGAATGAAACAGCACAGAAGAAGGCCATTCGGCCCATCGTGCCTATGCCAGCTATTTCCAAGAGCTATCCAATTAATCTCACTCCCCTGCTCTTTTCCCATAGCTCACCAAATGTTTCCTTTTCAAGTTTCTATCCAATTCTCTTTTTAATGTTATTATTGAACCTGCTTCCACCACCCTTTCAGGCACTGCATTCCAGATCATAACTCGCTGCGTTAAAAAAAAAACTGTTTCCGTATGTCACCTCTGGTTCTTTTGCCAATCACCTTAAATCTGTGTCATCTGGTTATTGACCCTTCTGCCACTGGAAGCAGTTTTTCTTATTGAACCTCAATGTTATGTATAGGTAGAACTAAGGTAATTTAACAGTCAGGACAGCTAAAAAAAATGTTTAAAAGGAACTGTTAGAAATTAACAGCATATGAAAGAGACATATTAATGATTCAGGTAATATTCTTGATCAGAATTGATTAACTCTGAAAAATCTTGTGTATCTCCTGTTTTTATTTGATTTCAGGTTTTTAAATTAACTGCCTTAGGATATGGATGTTCTCATTAATTATAGTGAAACCTATGAATACAAAGCTCCCTTCCTACCTGTTCCACTGTCTCTCTGACTTGGTCAGTGCTTTTTATTTTGTATTTAATCTTTGTGTGAACTTAATTTTTTGTTGCCTCTCTGTTCAAGAGCTGAGGTCAGAATCAGAATAGAACCCTCATATATAGCTTGGAAAGAAGGCTAATGTAGCAGAAACAGTATACCAAATGGTTTCCCCATTATGTATGGGATGTGAGGGTTGAACTAGATTCAACGATGAAGTGCACTGCAGAGATGGTAAGTAATCTATTTTCAAGCATGGCATTCTAATTTATCAAGCTACTAGAATACAATAGAAGTCCTATAAGTTAAACTTTGTAAGGAAAGCATTTTATACCAGCATAACTTGTGTATTAAGAACATTATGAACAGGAGTAGGCCATTCCATTAGATCATGGCTGATCTGCAATTCAACTCCATTTTTCTGCCTTTGTTCCATATCCCTTGATACCCTTACCTAACAAAAATCAATCCATCTTGATGTTGAAAGCTCCAATTGTCTCAGCATCCACAATGTTTTGTGGGGCAGATTTCCAAATTTTTACTATCCTTTGTGTGGAAAAAGTGCTTCCTAATTTCGCTCCAGAATGCCCTAGCTCTAATTTTAAGATCATGTCCCCTTGTTGATTCCACCAACAAAGGAAATAGTTTCTCTGTATCCACCCTATCAAATCCTTTTAACATTTTAAACACCTCATTCCGATCACCCCTCAATCTCCGATACTCAAGAGAATACAAGCCAAGATAATGCAACCTGTCCTCATAATTTAACCCTCTAAACCCCAGTATCATTCTAGTGAAGCTGCGCTGCACCCCCTCCAAAGCCAACGTATCCTTCCTCAGGTGCGATGCCCAAAACTAAGTGCAGTACTTCAGATGGGGTCTGACCAAGGGTCTATACAACTGAAGCATAACTTCCTCTCCTTTGTAATCCAGCCTCCTTGAGTTAAAGGCCATCGCTGAGAGCTACGTGGATAGCACGTTTCGGGAGGTGGTCACCCCACAGCTTAAGAGTGTGCAGGCAGAGAGGGAATGGGTGACCGTCAGACAGAAGGGGAGGACCAGGCAGGTAGTGCAGGAGTCCCCTGAGCACATCTTGCTCAGCAACCAGTATTCGATTCTGAGTACTGGTGAGGGCGAAGGTTCCTCTGGGGAGTGCAGCCAGAGCCAAGTCCACAGCACCATGGAAGGCTCCGCTGCACAGGCTGGGGGCGGGGGGGGGGGGGGGGGGGGAAGAGGAGAGGGAGAGCAATAGTGATGGGGGATTCAATAGTTAGGGGAGCAGACAGGCGTTTCTGCGGCCGCAGATGTGACTCCAGGATGGTATGTTGCCTCCCTGGTTCCAGGGTCAAGGATGTCACTGAGCGGCTGCAGGGCATTCTGAGGGGCGAGGGTGAACAGCCAGAGGTCGTGATCCATATCGGTACCAACGACATAGGTAGGAAGAGCGATGAGGTCCTGCAGGCAGAGTTTAGGGAGCTAGGGAAGAGGTTAAAAAGCAGGACCTCAAAGGTAGTAATCTCCGGATTACTACCAGTGCCACGTGCTAGTGAGTACAGAAATAGGAAGATAAGATGAATGCGTGGCTGGAGAGATGGTGTAGGAGGGAGGGCTTTAGATTCATAGAGTTATACAGCACAGAAAGAGGCCCTTCGGCCCATCGTGTCCGCGCCGGCCATCAAGCCCTGTCTATTTTAATCCCATTTTCCAGCACGTGGTCCGTAGCCTTGTATGCTATGGCGTTTCAAGTGCTCATCTAAATGCTTCTTGAATGTTGTGAGGGTTCCTGCCTCTACCACCCTTTCAGGCAGTGAGTTCCAGATTCCAACCACCCTCTGGGTGAAAAAGTTTTTCCTCAAATCCCCTCTAAACCTCCTGCCCCTTATCTTGAAACTATGCCCCCTGTTTACTGACCCCTCTACTAAGGGGAAAAGTTCCTTTCTATCTACCCTATCTATGCCCCTCATAATTTTGTACACCTCAATCAGGTCCCCCCTCAGCCTTCTCTGCTCTAAGGAAAACCCCAGATTCCTGAGGAATTGGTACAGTTTCTGGGGGAGGTGGGACCTCTACAAGCCAGATGGGTTGCACCTCAACGGGAACGGGACCAATTTCCTCACGGGAGGTTTTGCTAGTGCTGTTGGGGAGGGTTTAAACTAGCTTGGCAGGGGGATAGGTACCCAAGTATAGAGTTAATAGGGAGGGAAGAAAAACTGGAATTGGAAAACAAAAACGTAGAAAGTAAATTGGAAGGACAGAGGGAATCAAGGGCTAAATAGTAGTCAACAAGGAGGTTTGCCTGTACTAAATGGTATATACTTCAATGCAAGGAGTATAGCGAACAAGGCAGATGAGCTGAGGGCACAGGTAGATACTTGGGACTATGATATTATAGTTATTACAGAGACGTGGCTGAAAGAGGGGCAGGTATGGCAGCTCAACATTCCTGGTTACAGGATTTTCAGACGGGATAGAGAGGGAGGTAAAAAGGGAGATGGGGGGGTCGCGGTATTGAATAAAGAAACTATTACAGCTGTGAGGAAGGATGATATGTTGGCGGGATCATCAAACGAGGCCATATGGGTCGAATTGAAAAACAAAAAGGGGCGATCACACTGCTGGGAGTGTACTACAGAGCCCCAAACAGTGAGAGGGAGATAGAAGAACAGATATGTAAACACATTTCTGAGAAGTGCAAAAACTATAGGGCAGTAATAGTAGGGGATTTCAACTACCCCAATATTAACTGGGATAAAATTAGTGTGAAGGGTATAGAGGGTGCGGAATTCCTAAAATGCATCCAGGAGAACTTTTTTAGCCAGTATGTAGCAAGCCCAACAAGGGAGGGGGCGGTTCTGGACTTAGTTTTAGGGAATGAAGCTGGGCAGGTAGAAGGTGCATCAGTGGGGGGGGTGGGGAGAGCATTTTGGTGCTCGTGACCATAATTCTGTTAGATTTAATGTATATATGGAAAAGGACAAGGATAGACCAGGAATAAAAATTCTAAATTGGGGAAAAGCAAATTTTGTTAAGCTCAGAGTGGATTTAGTCATAGTGGACTGGAAACAGCTACTTGAAGGTAAATCAGTGTCAGAGCAGTGGGAGGCATTCGAGGAGGAGATCCGGAGGGTTCAGACCAAATATGTGCCCTTAAAGAAAAAGGGTGGGACTAACAAATCTAGAGCCCCCTGGATATCTAGAGACATGATGCGGAGATGCCGGTGTTGGACTGGGGTGGACAAAATTGAGAGGTCGCACAACACCAGGTTATAGTCCAACAGTTTTATTTGAAATCACAAGCTTTCGGAGCTTACTACTCCTTCGTCGGGTGAAGTAAAAAGATACAGAATCGCCAATCGCGATTCTGTATCTTTTTACTTCACCCGACGAAGGAGTAGTAAGCTCCGAAAGCTTGTGATTTCAAATAAAACTGTTGGACTATAACCTGGTGTTGTGCGACCTCTCAATTTTGTCTAGAGACATACAGGGTAGGATAAAGAAAAAAAGGGAGGTGTATGACAGATACCGAGGGCTAAATACTCCAGAATCTTTAGAGGAGTACAGAAAGTGCAGGGGTGCAATTAAAAAGGATATTAGGAAAGCAAAGTGAGTGCATGAAAAATTCTTGGCAAGTAAAATCAAGGAAAACCCAAAGATGTATGATAAATATATTAAGAGTAAGAGGTTAACTAAAGAAAGGGTAGGGCCTATTAGAGATCATGAGGGTTCTTAATAAATACTTTGCGTCTGTTTTCACAAAGGAGAGGGGCGAAGCAGACATTGCTATCGGGGGGAGGAGTGTGAAATATTAGTTGAAAGAAACATAGCGAGAGAGGAAGTATTAAGGGATTTAGCAGCTTTAAAAGTGGAGAAATCCCCAGGCCCGGATGAAATGTATCCCAGGCTGTTAAGCGAAGCAAAAGAGGAAATAGCAGAGGCCCTGACCATCATGTTTTAATCCTCTCTGGCTTCAGGTGTGGTGCTGGAGGACTGCTAATGTGGTACCCTTGTTTAAAAAGGGAGAAAAAGATAGACCAAGTAATTACAGGCCAGTCAGCCTAACCTCGGTGGGAAAATTATTGGAAAGAATTCTGAAGGACAGGATAAATCTTCTTTTAGAAAGACACGGATTAATCAAGGATAGTCAGCACGGATTTGTTAAGGGAAGGTCGTGTCTGACAAACTTGATTGAATTTTTTGAGGAGGTAACAAGGAGGGTAGATGAGGGTAGTGCTTATGATGTAGTGTATATAGACTTTAGCAAGGCTTTTGATAAGGTTCCACATGGCAGACTGGTCACGAAGTTAAAAGCCCATAGGATCCAGGGCAAAGTGTCAAGTTGGATTCAAAACTGGCTTGTAAACAGGAAGCAGAGGGTAATGGTTGATGGGTGTTTTTGTGACTGGAAGGCTGTTTCCAGTGGGGTTCCGCAGGGCTCAGTACTATGTCCCTTTCTTTTTGTGGTATATATCAATGATCTAGACTTGAATATAGGGGGTATGATTAAGAAGTTTGCAGATGATACTAAAATCGGCTGTGTGGTTGATACTGAAGAAGGAAGCTGTAGACTGCAGGAAGATATCAATACATTTGTCAGGTGGGCAGAACAGTGGCAAATGGAATTCAATCCGGAGAAGTGTGAGGTAATGCATTTGAGGAGGGCTAACAAGGAAAGGGAATGCACATTAAATGGTAGGACACTGAGTAGTGTAGAGGAACAAAGGGACATTGGAGTGCATGTCTACAGATCCCTGAAGGTAGCAGGCCAGGTAGATGAGGTGGTTAAGAAGGCATACGGAATGCTTGCCTTTATTAGCTGTTGCATAGAATATAAGAGCAGGGGGGTTATGCTTCAACTGTATAAAACACTAGTTAGGCCTCAGCTGGAGTACTGTGTGCAGTTCAGGTCACCACATTACAGGAAAGATGTGATTGCACTAGAGAGGGTACAGAGGAGATTTACAAGGATGTTGCTGGGAGTAGAGAATCTTAGCTATGAGGAAAGACTGGATAGGCTGTGTCTGTTTTCCTTGGAACAGAGGAGGCTGAGGGGAGACCTTATTGAGGTGTATAAAATTATGAGGGGCATAGATAAAGTGGATAGAAAGGACCTATTTCCCTTAGCAGAGGGGTCAAAAACCAGGGGGCACAGATTTAAAGTAACTGGTGGAAGCTTTAGAGGGGATTTGAAGGGAAATTGGGGGTCTGGAACTCACTGCCTGAAAGGGTGGTACAGGCAGGAACCCTAACCACATTTAAAAAGTACTTGGATGTGCACTTGGGATGCTGTAACCTGCAGGGCTACGGACCAAGTGCTGGGAAGTGGGATTAGGCTGGATAGCTCCTTGTTGGCCGGCGCGGACACGATGGGCCGAAATGGCCTCCTTCCGTACTGTAACTTTCTATGATTCTATGTTTCATTAGCCTATTTGATTGCTTTTTGTACCTGTCTACTGACTTTTAACTTATGTACTTGGACTCCCAAAGCTCTTCGCTCCTCTATAGTTTCTAGTTTCTCATCATTTAGAAAATACTCTGATTTATCATTCTTGGGTCCAAAGTGGATGACCTCACACTTGACCACATTGAACTCCATTTGCCAAAGTTCTGCCTATTACTACTTCAATGCATATTCTCTGCAGTACCCTTTGAGAGCAGGATGGAACCAATTCTGACCCCTCAAGTGTCCACTTCATTTATTATCTGATTCAAATATGAAGGTGTCCTTTGTTAGAAATTGGGAGTGAAATGTTTTGGCCAACTATGTTTTAAAGAGGGAAGAATGGCAGGTGTCTTAAAATTATGGCCCAGTATTTGCGGTGGGTAATGACAGCAAATTGTCAGCGTTCGCCGTCATTACCCCTCTGAAACTGACAGCAAGTTCAGGATTAGTGCATGTGCATCTAAATGCAGAAATCCTAAAGTTGCGGTCAGTCATTCACTGCTCCAACATGGGCTGCGCTGTGGACCCCCCATACTCAGCAATCAGTGGAACTGAAGAAAACTTGAGCTTTTCCGCGCTAATATCACTGTTAAATGCCCCATTAAGTGTTCAGCCTTGTTGGAATAGGTATAACTGGGGTTTTAATAGCGTATTGACTGCTAAATAACTGTTCTGGCCCTGAAAAACTTTTATATTTGTGGAATGTCAAATTTCTCCATTATGATCATTACAATTTTCTTTTATGCTTGTTCATGATATTTCAACTTCTATCTTATCCCTGTGTGAAAGTCCCAATTTTTATTTTGCTCTCTAACATTTTTAAAAAGTGAGGATAAAAGCTGCTTTTTATTTCCTGGTTTGCCGCCTGAGAATTCTTCAATGTGATTGGCTACTTT
Organism: Squalus acanthias; assembly: GCA_030390025.1. NCBI lineage: Eukaryota > Metazoa > Chordata > Chondrichthyes > Squaliformes > Squalidae > Squalus > Squalus acanthias. Next base: position 93,425,098 of record CM059431.1, read on the forward strand.
GACAGCTTGATGATGTCACAGCTGCATCACTCTAGGAATCCCCTATTCATAGCACGGCAATCAATTGCACGTTAAGAAACCTCAAGTTTTCGCATCAGAGATCGTGAGATCTGTGGGCAGCTTTCTGCGAGGTCAGCAGCGAGTGCCTTTGCTCCACCACTGACTGCAAATTATGGGCCTGTATTTTTAATAGGTATTTCCTAGCCAGGAAAGTGAACAATTCAAAGTTAGCAATTATTACAAGTACCTAAGAACATAAGAATTAGGAGCAGGAGTAGGTCATGCAGCCCTTCAAGCCTGCTCTGCCATTCACTAAGATCATGGCAGACCTTCGACCTCAACTCCACTTTCCCACCCGATCCCCATATTCTTTGATTCCCCTGGAGGCCAAAAATCCAACTATCTCAGCCTTGAATATACTCAATGACTTAGCATACACAGCCTTTTGGGGTAGAGAATTCCAATGGTTCACAACCCTCTGAGTGAAGAAATTCCTCCTCATCTCAGTCTTAAATGGCCAACCCCTTACCCTGAGACTATGCCCCCCAAGTTCTAGACTCTCCAGCCAGGGGAAACAACCTCTCAGTATCTACCCTATCAATCCCCCTCAGAATCGTTTATGTTTCAATGGGATCACCTCTCATTCTTCTAAACTCCAGAGAGTAAAGGCTCAATCTCTCCTCATGGGACAACCCTCTCATCCCAGGGATCAATCTCATGAACCTTCATTGCACCGCCTCTAAGGCATGTATGTCCTTTCTCAGATAAGGAGACCAAAACTGTGCACAGTACTCCAGGTGTGGTCTCACCAAAGCCATGTACAATTGTAAGACTTCCTTACTTTTGTACTACATCCCCCTTGCAATAAAGGCCAACATGCCAGTTGCCTTCCTAATTGCTTGCTGTACCTACATGCTAACTCTGTGTTTCCTGTACGAGGACACCCAAATCTCTCTGAACACCAACATTTAATAGTTTCTCCCCATTTAAAAAAATATTCTGTTTCTCTATTCTTCCTACCAAAGTGAATAACCTCACATTTTCACACATTATACTCCATGTGCCACCTTATTGCCCACTCACTTAACATGTCTATATCCCTTCGCAGACTCTTTGTGTCCTCCTCACAGTTTACTTTCCCACCTAGCTTTGTATCATCAGCAAACTTGGATACATTGCACTTGGTCCCATCACCTAAGTCATTAATATACATTGTAAATAGCTGAGGCCCAAGCACTGATCCGTGCGGCAAATTTACTTCCTAATCTCTTTGCCTGCTCCAGTGGAGAACCTTGCATATGTTTGAATATTTTCTGGGTAGAAATGCAAATATGCCCCTCCAGTGCAGTTGAGGTGCAACATTTCAAAAATGCTTTAAGTTTGTATGATTGTGTCATTTAGGCAGGAGCAGTGACAACTAATGATCCAAAGAGTTTGTTGCAACAAATTGAAAGAAGAACAGGACGTCCCAAGGCACTTCACAACCAATTAATTACCTTTGAAGTGCAACACTTGTTATGCAGCTAAATGTGACAGGCAATTTACACAAAACAAAGTCTCTCAAACAACAAATGAGAAGAATGTCAAGTTAAATTTATTTTTAGTGGTGTTGATTCACACCAGGAGAGCTCGCTGCTCTTCTGAGATCTTTTATAGCCACCAGAATCACTGGAACAGACAGACAGCGTCTTAGTTTAACTCTCATCGGAAGGATGTGTCGTCTCTGATTATGTGCTCACGTCCTGGACTTGGAGAAAAATAAAAATTTTACAAGTGGGCCAAGCTGACACTTGCCCTGTATCTGTAATACGTTCTGTTAAACGTTTAAATGTCAACGCAATTTTTTTTTATTGTATAGGGAACAAAAAGGCCAAACGTGCATAGAAGTGTCTGACATGGGTATTTTTTGTAATAGCTTTTTTTCTACCAATACTATAGATCTGAAAATGCAAAACCTGTAAGACAGCACATCAGAATGTCTGGTTTCAATTTCAATATAAATGCTATAAGGTAAATTGTTAAAAGATAAATGACAAGGAGTGCTGAATTTCTGCATATTTTGAGACTGAATTTGTATTCCGTGGCATAGATAAAGATAATTTCCTGCATGTTCGTATCAGAGATTTCCCATTAAATGGGAAGCCTCAGCTGGTGAGAAAGGGAATGTCTTGAAAAATGCTAATTTCTGCCCAAATTAGTTCAAAAAGCTCATCATTTCTACAAACCTTTCATTTTTGTATCCTATAGCAATTCCTAATGTTTCATACCATTGAAGACCTCTAGAAATGTAAGTAGCAATGGAACACAATTATTTTACAGTCATATATTAAAGTGTACTTTATATGTGCAAAATGCTGTCCTACTGGTTGATGGCTTAAGACAGTTTAATAGCATTTATGGTTTTTACTGCAGGTTTGATTAAAAGTTGTGTTGCAGTTCAGGAGTATATCTGCATTTAATACTTTAAAAAATTCTTGAAAGCTATAACTATTGAGCAAGCTCCAGAAGTTGTCCAGAATTCTGCATTCATTGCATATAAAAGGAGATTAGATACATGTTTTAAAGGCATAGTTAGGAAAATCAGCTGTTCTGAACAGAGAAATCAGTTTTCAGTGTGCTTGTGATATCAAAGTGCATGGGAATTGGTATTCTGTTGTGTTATGGGCTGATTGAAGGGACAAATGAGAGGACCTACTTTCTTTATGCCTTTGGGCATACTTCATTATTGCTGCGTCTCCTATTTTATGAGCTGATGTCTTACTTGGCCTTTTGTGAACTTGTCACTTTCCTAGCCAGATAACAGCCAGGCTGTAAGCATGCATACCCACAAAAAATATGTAAAATGCAAACAACTGCTTTGTGTATGCTCTGCTTCCCGTTAAACTCAGTATGAAATATAGTGTCTCAGATCTTCACAAAATTCCATTGCCAGCATGAATATGAAACATTTCACACTGTGTAATTACTGTCACGTTCTTGTAAGGAAATAATAATACTACTGATTAGAGCTCTGGCTTTCACAGGTATACTACTTTGGCTTATGGGTATGCATGTTGATCCCTGTTTCCATACAAGTTTAGACTTACTCCAGAATAGTATAGCAAATCCGTCTGGTATCCATTTATATGATAATGACATACTATAACTGATGAACATTTAGGTGAGATCACTATTGGATAGTCTGACATTTTGGACTGTTTTCTAGAAATATTTAGCCAACACGATTTTTTTTTCCATTTTTAGTCATGTACTGTAAAATGTGTTTATAAACATTCAAAAATCAACACACAACAAAAGGAATATCACGCAATTGTAATTTTTTACTTTATTGTGTTAATTTTACTGGCAGAATTCTAGCAACAGGATATTGTTGCAGTTGAGTATTTGACATACTCTTTGACCTGTTGTGAATTGCAGCTTTGTATAGAATATACTGTACATGGGTTTTGATGTTAAAATATAAGACTGATCTAAATGTTGACATTAGAAAGTCTTCCAGCGTGTTAGGTACTGATGCCTATACTGTAAGATTGTTTCATCTCTTATGATTGTATATGTTTGGTTTTCATCTCTGTAAATAGTAAAAATCCAGAAAGATCGATTTAAACACGGTTAGCTGTTGTGTGGAATAAATATTTTGTATTTAAAGTTTCCAGTTTTGTTTTTCTGTTTTGTCACTCCCCCCATCAGTAAAATGATGTTTGTTATATGATTATGGTTTTCTATTTGAGTCTAAATATTGCTGAAACATTCTAAAGAAGCAAAGCAAGTAACCCTTTGAACTGCTTTTAAATTGTACTTCAAAAAAATTGGAAATTCAGAATCTAAGCAGCTGCCACTGATCTAAGTGCACAAATTAAAAACTTTAAACTGCTTACAAATTATATTTGTATGGTAGCCCACCTTTTCTACTGCGATTTGGAAATATTTTGTAACACCAGCAAATCTCCTGCGGCAAAGGCAAAAAACTGCAGATGCTAAAAATCTGGAGCAAAAAAACCAGCAAATGCTCGAAACACTCCAGGTCAGTCAGCCTCTGTGGAGAGAGCAGACAAGTTAACAGGCGTAGACTCTTCATTGGTACACCTGCAATCTCCTGTGACATTGTTCATGCTGATTCAGTGGAGTTCCAACTGCGCAATCTCTGAAAGAACTTAGATAGAAGTTTGTAAGAGAACTTCCCAGAGACAGTGGACCAAGTTTTTAAAAATTATTTCCAAGTAATCAATAGTTTTTTTGCTTACTAGGTAAATATAAATAAATCAAGGCATTGAATATGGGGAAACAGCTATTTACTACCTGGGGCACACACACAGAGTCATAGTCATAACGGCATGGAAGGAGGCCATTTGGCCCATCAAGTCCGTGTCAGCTCTCTGTAGAGCAATCCAGTCAGTCCCATTCCCCCGCTCTATCCCTGTAGCCCTGCAGGTTTATTTCCCTCAAGTGCCTATCCAGTCTCCCCTTGAAAACATTGAGTGTCTCCGCTTCCACCACTTCCGTCGGCAGCGAATTCCAGGTCCTCACCACTCGTTGTGTAAAAAAGTTTTTCCTCATATCCCCCCGTACCTCTTGCCCTAAACCTTAAATCTGTGTCCCCTAATCCTTGTACCATCAACTAGTGGGACCAGCCTTTCCCCGTCTAGCCTATCCAAACCCATCATAATCTTGTACACCTCTATCAAATCACCCCTCAACCTCCTTTGCTCTAATGAAAACAAATCCAGCTTCTCCAACCTGTCCTTGTAGCTAAGATTCCCCCATCCCCGGAACCATTCTGGTAAATCTCCTCTGCACCCTCTCAAGGGCCTTCACATCCTTCCTAAAGTGTGGTGACCAGAACTGGACGCAATACTGCAGTTGTGGCCTAACCAGCGCTTTATAAAGGTTCAGCATAACTTCTCTACTTTTGTACTCAATACCTCTATTTAACCACTCTCTCAATATGTCCTGCCACCTTCAGGGACCTATGCACATTAACTCCCAGGTCCCTCTGCCCCTGCACACTCTTTAAAACTGTGCCATTAATTGTATATTGCCTCTTCCTGTTCCTTCTGCCAAAATGCATCACCTCACACTTCACTGTATTAAATTCCATCTGCCACTTGTCTGCACATTCTGCTAGCCTTTCTTTGTCCTGTTGCAGTCGATTGATACCATCATCACTGTTTGCCACACCCCCAGGTTTGGTGTCATCGGCAAAACCTTTCTTTTGTTCCCCCCCCCCCCAACCTTACTCTGCCTCTGTACTTGCTTAAACTTGTTACACCTTTAACTTTTTCCAATGACGAAAGGTCATGACCTGAAATGTTAACCCTGTTTCTCTCTCCACAGATGCTGCCTGACTTGCTGAGTATTTCCAGCGTTTTCTGTTTTTATTTTAGATTTCCAACATCTGCAGTATTTTGCTTTTGAATGGATAGTCTGTTCTTTTGATGATATTGGTTGAGTTAGGAAAGTTCAAAAACTGCCATGGGATCATTTATTGTCCACCTGAGCAGGTGGTAGGGCCTCAGTTTAACATCTCATCCGAAAGACGTCACCTTTAACAATGCACCTCAGTACTGCACTGAAGTGTCAGCTTAGATTATGCTCAAATGCATAGTGAAGCTTGAGCCCACAACCTTCTGATTTACAGCTGACATTCCTACCAACAGATATGAACTTAAAAATTTAAATTATTTTGTATATTTTCTTCCATCAGATACCTCCACAACACGTAGAGTTATCAAAATGTTCTTCTTTATCATGTTTAAAATCAGGATTTTTATTCCAAGCCTACCTTCAAACTGCAATTATAGTATAGTCCTTCCAGAACTTTCTACTCATTTATATGAGTGATTGTTTTTGAGTACAAGCATAAGCTGAAATACAAAGCAGCTGCTGTAACCACTTAAAACACCGGACAAAATATTAAGTCCTGCTCCTTCCCCATTTCCAGCTGTAGTTATATTCAGATTTCTTATTCTACTTACTAACTGTATTTACAAGAGATTATTTGGTATACAGTATACCATTTCTGCTTTCAAAGTTACCTCATAAAAAGTTGAACAGTTCATAGAATAGTAGGCACAGAAGGCGGCCATTCGGTCCATCGAGTCTGTCGGCTCTTTCGAAGAGAAATCCAGTTAGTCCCACTCCCCCCTCTTTCCCCATAACCCTGCAGTTTTTTCTCCTTCAAGTATTTATCCAATTCTCTTGAAGGCTACTGTTGAATCTGTATCCACCACCCTATCAGGCAGTGCATTACAAATTCTAACCACACGTTGTGTAAAAAAGATTTTCCTCATGTTGCCTCTGGTTCTTTTGCCAATCAACTTAAATTTGTGCCCAATACAATAGCAAAATACTGCGGATGCTGGAAATCTGAAATAACAACAGAAAATGCTGGAAATACTCAGCAGGCCAGGCAGCATCCGTGGAGAAAGAAACAGAGTTAACGTTTCAGGTCTGTGACCCTTCATCAGAACTGGAAAAGGTTAGAGATGTAACAAGTTTTAAGCAGGTACAGAGGCAGGGAAAGGGGGAGGGGAGGAAGGAATTGAAGGAACACTCTGTGCTAGGATAGGAGGCAGGAGAGATTAAATGTTGCAAATGGGGATGACAGAATCATCAATGGGGGCAGGGGTTATAGTCTGAAATTGTTGAACTCAATGTTGAGTCCAGAAGGCTGTAAAGTGCCTAATCGAAAGATGAGGTGCTGTTCCTCGAGCTTACTTTGAGCTTCATTGGAACAATGCAAGAGGCCGAGGACTGAGAGGTCAGAGTGGGAGTGGTGTGGAGAATTAAAGTGACAGGCCACCGGAAGCTCGGGGTCACCCTTACGGACTGAATGGAGGTGTTCCGCAAAGCGGTCGCCCAATCTCCGTTTGGTCTCCCCAATGTAGAGGAGACCGCATCGTGAGCAGCGAATACAGTATACTAAATTGCAAGAAGTACAAATAAATCGCTGTTTCACCAGGAAGGGGTGTTTGCGGCTCTGGACAGTGGGAAGGGAGGAGGTAAAAGGGCAGGTGTTGCATCTCCTGCGCTTGCACGGGAAGGGCTGTTGGGGGTAATTGAGGAGTGGACCAGGGTGTCACGGAGGGAGCAGTCCCTTCGGAATGCTGAAAGGAGAGGTGAGGGGAAGATGCGTTTGGTGGTGAGATCACGTTGGAGGTGGCGGAAATGGCGGAGGATGATCCATTGACTGGAGGCTGGTGGGATGAAAGGTGAGGACAAGGGGAACCCTATCGTGGTTCTGGGAGGGAGGGGAAGGGGTGAGAGCAGAAGTGCAGGAGATAGAACGGACACGGTCAAGAGCCGTGTCAACCATGGTAGAGGGGAATCCTTGGTTGAGGAAAAAGGAAGACATATCAGAAGCACTGGTATGGAAGGTGGCATCGTCAGAACAGCTGCAGCAGAGATGGAGAAACTGGGAGAATGGAGTGGAGTCCTTACAGGAAGCGGGGTGGGAGGAAGTGTAGTCCAGGTAGCTGTGGGAGTCAGTGGGCTTGTAGTGAATGTTTGTCGATAGCCTATCGCCAGAAATGGAGACAGAGAAGTCAAGGAAGGGAAGGGAAGAGTCGGAGATGGACCATGCGAAGGTGAGGGAAGGGTGGAAATTGGAAGTAAAGTGAATGAAATTTTCTATTTCAGGGCAAGAGCAGGAAACGGCACTGATACAGTCATCAATGTACTGGAAGAAGAGGTGAGGGAGAGGACCTGAGTAGGACTGGAATAAAGAATGTTCCACATATCCCACAAAAAGGCAGGCATAGCTAGGGCCCATGCGGGTTCCCATGGCAACACCTTTAATTTGGAGGAAGTGAGTGGAGTCAAAGAAGTTGTTGTCAAGATGAGAGCAAGTTCAGCCAGGCGGAGGAGGGTGGTGGTGAATGGGGACTGGTTGGGCCTCTGTTCAAGGAAGAAACGGAGCGCCCTCAGGCCGTCCTGGTGGGGGATGGAGGTGTAGAGGGATTGAACGTCCATAGTGAAAAGGAGACGGTTGGGGCCAGGAAACTGGAAACTGTTAAAGTGGCGGAGGGCGTCGGAAGAGTCGCGAATGTAGGTGGGAAGAGACTGGACAAGGGGAGAAAAAATAGAGTCAAGATAGGAAGAGATAAGTTCCGTGGGGCAAGAACAGGCTGAAATGATGGGTCTACCAGGGCAGTCCTGTGTTTGGATCTGGAAGGAGGTCGAAGCGGGCTGTGCGGTGTTGGGGAACTATGAGGTTGGCAGCCATGGAGGGAAGATCTCCAGAGGAGATGAGGTCAGTGACAGTCTTGGAAAGAATGGCTTGATGTTTGGTAGTGGGGTCATGGTCCAGGGGGCGGTAGGAGGAAGTGTTGGAGAGTTGGCATTCAGCCTCAGCACGGTAGAGGTCGGTTCGCCAAACAACAACAGCACCACCCTTGTCAGCAGGTTTAATGATAATGTTAGGGCTGGATCAGAGAGTACGGAGTGCTGCAAGTTCAGAGGAAAGTAGGTTGAAGTGAGAGGGGGGAGCAGAGAAATTGAGACGGCCGATGTCACGCCAGCAGTTAGCAATGAAAAGATCTAGAGAGGGTAAGATGCCAGAGGGAGGGGTCCAGGTAAAACGAGAATTCTGAAAGCGGGAGAAAGGGTCAGCCGTGCGGGGGGAAGACTCCTGGCCAAAGAAGTGGGCACAAGATGAAGGCGACTGAAAAAGAGCTCAGCATCGTGCCGAGCTCGAAATTCATTGAGATGGGGGCGTAAGGGGATGAAGCTCAGGCCTTTGCTGAGGACTATTTGATTTCCAGCTCTTCCCAGTTCTGATGAAAGGTCATCGACCTGAAACGTCAACTCTCTTTCTCTCTCCACGGATGCTGCCTGGCCTGCTGAGTTTTTCCAGCGTTTTCTGTTGTTACTTTGCTGAGGACTGATCGTTTGGGGTCAGAGGGGATAGTGAAAACACGGCAGGGGGTGAGATTGGAAGAAGGGATGGGGTCAGAGGAAAGTGAAGGGGAAGGTGGTTCTGGAGGGGCGTTGGTGGCCAAGAGTTGATGAAGCTTGCGATCCTTGACATCAGAAAGGAAGAAAAAAGTTTTTTGTTGAAGCGCCGGATGAGTCGAAGGATGAAATGGAACTGTGGACCTGGACAGCTTTGAAATAGAATGCGTCGGTGCTGCTGAAGAGAGAGGTCGAGAGTGTTCATGTGGCGGCACATGGCGTTGAGCGTGGAACTCAGGATACGGCGAGAGCAGTAGTTCGAGGAACGCTGAATATCTTGGCGATATTGTAATCCTGGGTGGATCCGAAACACATCCGCAGTATTTTGCTATTGTATTAAATATGTGCCCTCTCGTTATCAACTCTTCAGCCATTGGAAACAGTTTCTCTTTATTTACTCTATCTAATTCCTTCATGATTTTAAACACCTCTATCAAATCTCCTCTTAGCTTTCTCTGTTCCAAGGAGAACAGCCCCAGCTTCTCTAGTCTATCCACATAACTGCATTCCCTCTTCTCTCGAACCATTCAAGTAAATCTCTTCGGTACCATCACTAAGCCTTTACGTCCTTCCTAAAGTGTGGTGCCCAGAATTGGACACAATACTCCAGCTGGGGCCGAACTGCATCATGTTTTGATGCTTTATATAAAACAAATTCAAATTGCATTAACTGTTTTCATCTACAGTAATTTCCCGTCAATACAGAGCGGCTGGAGGGAGGAGCCACAGCCCAGGAGGGAATGGGGGACATTCTGGAGTCTGGAAACAGAGGATTGTAGAATCGGGTCTGGGAAGACTTAGTACAAATGCTACCAGAGCCCAGCAAGTCACAGGGAGAGGGCTGAGGTATGAAATACTTGGTGGGGTGGGACCACTCAATGAGTCTGGAGTCTGAAGAGTTTGGGGATCTGTAAGGAGTAAGGATATGCTGGTGTATATGGGCAGTCAGTGATCTGGGATGTGGGAGGAATAGGGTGGGTTGGGGCGTGGAAGTACTGGTCCAGGTGCACTGCAAGGAGACTTGGTTGTGGGAGCCATAAGGAAGGAGTGGGGATTGTTGATGGGAAGATGAGGACTGGAAGCACTGAAGGGGGTAAGGTAGGCTCTGGGATCACTGAAGGGGGAAATGGTGGCTGCAAGCACTGAAACATATAGGACTGGCAGTAATCCAGGATTCACAGCCATGCCCTGAGTATAGAACAACATCCCAAATGTTGGACCAGGTCTGGGAGTAGCCAGACCCAGGAATTGGCCAAGAGAACTGTAAGGATGCTACAGCAAAGCTAATAGTGGTAGTGAAAAGCAAAAATAGCCGGTAATAGGCAATGAGGGTAGCCACAGCTGAAGAAGCTGTGAAGATGCTTTTAGATAGGACGTGGACCAGAGAGAAGTCCACACGATTAAAGATGGGTCTGGGCTTTGTTAGAGGAAAACCCTAAAGCTTTGGAGCAAAATATTTTGTTTCTTGTATTCTAAAGGTTGCATTTTCCTCAGGCAAGAAACATGTCCATCCTTGATATCACCAAAATCAAATTCAGTTGTTTTCAAACTTGTTGGAATTGAGTCCAAAAACACGCAAGAACGCTCGCTCTCGCACATTCTCCTGTCATGCTCTTTCATCCTCCCCCTCCTTCCCATCTCAGCAGGGCTGGGAGTACAGACAGACAGACAGACAGGCTGGGAAACACTCTGACTGAATGAGCAAGTGAACTAAAACTAGAGGTGGGCAAGCAAGTGAACATAGAAGCACTGGGGCTGAAAGAGCAAACATATAGGCTTTGAAATACTCAGGGTGGTTGAGCCAGCTGGCAGGCCAGAGACATTGGAGCCAGGTGCAAAGGAGACCTTTGCAGGTGGTCGACTCCAGACCACTTTGAGTAGTTTTGAAATTCAGCCAAACTCCACTACACCCCCATTCTCCCAGAGCAGGATTTCTCCTTGTCTATGTCGGTACTATACAATAACATAGTGGTTATGTTACTGGACTAGTAATCCAGAGACAGAAGTTCAAATCCCACCACGGCAGCTGCGGAATTTAAATTCAGTTAATAAGTTAATCTGGAATAAAAAGCTAGTATCAGTAATGGTGCCCATGTAACTACCAGATTGCCTTAAAAACAATCACTAATGTCCTTTAGGGAAGGAAATTTGCCATCCTTACCCAGTCTGGCCTATATGTGACTCCAGACCCACAGCAAAGTGGTTGACTCTTAACTGCCCTCTGAAATGGCAAGCCACTCAGTTAAGGGCAATTAGGGA